>JAJQWJ010000008.1:5567500-6272500 GCA_023637945.1 Phaethornis superciliosus | reverse complement strand
GCTTGGGACAAGGAGGTGATTCCGCCCATACAGCAGGGAAGGGCTCTCAGCTGCCAAGCGATTCATAACCGCCTGAAAGAAAAATAACCAAATCCAACGGTTCACAATCAATAAAACACCCTTTTTTAACCCTTTGCGACCGGCAGAATCTTCTCCAAAGGGCGAGCCGATTTCTCCCGTCATAGGTCCAAGTCCTGACTCTTTCATTTTCTAAAAAAACCCCAAACCACAAAAAAAAAACAATAACAAAAAACCCCAAGCAGCCTCCACTCGGAGGGATCCATCTGATTTTTTTTCCTGTTTTTTTTTTTTTGTTGTTGTTGGGGTTTTTTTGTTGTTGTTGTGGGTTTTTTTGGTTTTTTTTTTTTTTTCCGAACTTAAAAAAAAGCCCAAACCAAACACCTGCAATACACAGTTCCCCGGCCTTCTGCTGCCGAGCTCTTGCACCCGGGTTGGAAAAGGAGTCACTCTCTCCGAAGCCAGGGGGACAGAGATCCGAAATAGATTATTATTACCCTCTCAGAATAAAATTACAGGTTTCGCTCACCAAATTACTTGTCGCAGTCATCAGGAGATTGGTAAAGAGCGGTAGATGAAAGGCGGAAATGTCCTGGTGTTGAGCCACAGCCTGATTTCAATCACACCCTCCTCCTCCTCCTCCAACCATTTTTAATGCATTTAAGGAAAGAAACCCACGGTGGGTTTTCCACCTTGGAAAGACCTACCTGGAGAAGCAGCACGGGGGCAACATCAAGGGGAAAAAAACACCAAAAAGCTTCGGCTGACACCTCCCCACCCCCACCCCCGGCCCGGTTCCGTGGCCTCCCCCAAGTTTGTTTCTTTATTCGCCCCCCCCCCCCCCCCAGCCCCGGTTCCCATCGCCTCCGGGACAGCGGGAAGGGAGTCGGTGGGACCCCCCTGTTCCGAGATAAATACCCCGGCAAAAAGGAAGGGGAAAGGGAGGAGGAAGGCCCCGTCCGGAGTTTTAGTCGAGAGAAGCAAGGAGAGGCCGGGAAAGTGGGTCCTGGGGAAGGGCTCCGGGCGAGGAGGGAGGCGGCACCGAGCGCTGCTTCTCCTCTGGGTGTAAATTACAAATTAGGAAAGGTTTGAGGCTGCCCCTGGGCCAGGGGACGGGGATGAAGCCGAAGAGACCACAACCAAAGTCTGGCCAATTATTTAAAAAATTTATTTTATTTCTTTCCTCCACGTAGTGCTCTCCTGCTTGGGTTTTAGTATTTGAATTTCCCCCAGTCCTCTCCTTCCTCCGCTTATTGCCTTCACCTACTTAGGGAAGGATAATGCAATTCCCAAAAAATCGATCTGAAAATAAATTAGAAAAAGAAAGTCTTGTACGCTTTCTCCTGCGAGTAATGGTGGGAGACATAAATACTTACACACTAAAAAGTCCTCTCGAATGCCTTTGGGGAAGGTGTTTTGCTAATCTCTGGTTTTTCCCTCTTGTCCAGGGAATGAAACCAGCCCGGAGAGCTTCCTATTGCACAATGCACTGGCCAGGAAACCCAAACGGATCCGTACAGCTTTCTCCCCATCCCAATTACTGAGACTGGAACATGCCTTTGAGAAGAACCATTATGTAGTAGGAGCAGAGAGAAAACAGCTGGCACACAGCCTCAGCCTCACGGAAACTCAGGTAAGGGGGAAAAAGGACTGGGAAAGTGAAAGTACTGGGAATTTCCTTAGGGAAACCCACCTAGCCGGCCAGGATATGCGGGGAAAAAAAAATACGGGTAAATTCTGTGAGGTATTTAGGCCTCTAGACCCATGCTGGTGAAGGAGAGAAGGAGTTTTTCTCGTCGCCTGGGTGTTAAAAAAACTTTACTCGTTGGTGAGAGCTTTGGCTGTGCCGGGGTCCGGTTGTGGGGGGCTCGGGGCAGCGTTTGAGTCCCCCCGGCCCCACCGGGAAGGGAAGAGGCGGCATCGAGGGCTGCAAATGAAAGGTGATTTTTCTGTGGTACTAGTGTGACCCTCAAGAAGCTGTATGGTAGAGGAAAAAGGTCCCCCAGATCGTTCCAATAAAATAAAATTTAAAAAAAAAATAATAAAAGGGAAAAAAAAAAAAAAAAGGCGTCAGGGAGTACTCCTTTTTGGACAGTAATAGAGTTTTTTGGATGATTTTTCACTCGTTTCTAGCACCGCGTCCAGCAGCGGGGAGATGAGGAGCCGGTTCAGGAGGGCATAAAGATGAAAAATAAAACCAGAGAAATTATTAACAACAAGGCATCCCCCCCCCCCTTCTCCCTCCCACCCCCCGCTGCCTGGCTGCGGGCCAGAACCGCACCGGAGAGTATTTTGTGCGTTTATCTGGAGGGACGATTAGAGCCGGTCCTGGTCCCGGTGTCCCAGGGAGAGGGGCTCGGTGGGTACCGGGGACACCGAAGGGCGGCGGGGGTGGGCACGGAGCTTCCCCCCCATCGGCGGGACCCACGGCCCCGCTGCCAGTGGGTTTTTCACGCGGTTTTCTCTTCCTCGGCGAAAGAAAGGCTGGGGGTTTGGGAGTGGGTGGTGGTGGGTGTTGTTTTTGTTGTGTCGGGCTTTTGTTTTGTGCCCTTCCAGGAGGTTTGTGGAGAGAGGGCTGGGGATGGGGATTGTCTCTGCTACAGTATGTGGCACTGTACTAAAAAAAAAAAAAAAAAAAAAAAAGCCAAAATACCCAGCCGCAGCCTGGTTCAAAGTTCCCAGTAAACACAGCGTTCTCTGGGAGGATTAAGTTGTAACACTTTTTTTTTTCCTTTTTTTCTTTTTTTTTTTTTAAGCAAAAAAAAAAAAAAAAAACCGCCCCACAACAACAACAAAAAAACACCTCCTTTTCGTTGGGGAAGCAATAAAGAGGTTGGAGCTTTTGTTTTAAAATGTCTCCCTAACAAAACAATAAAAAGGGATCGCCACTTTTATGAGGTTCTTCGAACAAGGGACCGGTCACAGGCTTATTTCCACTGGAAAGCTGTATTTAAGGTGGTCTTTGTGCTGCTTGATTCCGAAGCTGGTTGGGTTCTTTTGTCCGGATGTCAACCCCCCAGTCCCCTACAAATGAGCTCCCTTTTGCCAGATCAGCGTGCAGAAATGAACCGTCCTCCCCTTCAATTAGCAAACTAAAAGCAAATTAAACTCACCCCTTGTTCCCCGCTCAGCTTTTTAATGGGGGACTTTTGGAGAAGATGAAAATGCAGCAGAGAGATGTGTGTCCGGCCAGGCAGGTCTCTGTTCTGAAGAGGCAGCGAAGCGGGTTAAACCAGCTTATTAAAATGCTCCAGTTCCCTTTCCCCCCCCCTTGCTGGGGCCTTTATCAGGCACTTTCAGACAGAACCAGAGTTTAAACTCCTTTTTTAAAAAAATATTTACCTCTGGACGCTCCAAGGAGTGTGGCTGGCCAGCTCTGCAGATAGCTCCCAGATCAATATTATCTGTAATTAAAGCACTGAATCAGCTGCCGGATGGGTAAATCAGATTTATTCGAGGCTGCACAAATTGAGGATATTTAGGGCGGCTCTTGCAGGTTTCTCCTCGCTACGATCGTTCCTGGATGGAGCGTCCCGGGGAGCTCCGGACCTCTTGCATTTCGGGCTTTTTTCTTTCATTTTATTCTCTTTTCCAAGAGGGAAAAAAACCCCCAAACCTCGCTCCGCACCCCAAATCCCCTTCCCGCTGCCCCGTTAGGAGGGGAGAGGCCGTGGCTCCGCTTCTCTGGACCGGACCCGGGGGTTCCGATGGGGACAGAGACGGGTGGGGGGCTCACATCACCCCCGACTTTCCCCCCCCCCCACCCCTCGTTCGCTTTCCCTCTGCTGGGCACCACGGTGGGCAACAAGAGTCCCTCCGCTGGTTGCCCCGACGGCGGGGCTGAGGCTTGCTCGCAGCCCACGCTTTGCTTCGCCTACTCGTGCGCGTAAGATCCGCGTCCTTGAGCCGGGTGGGCTCAGGGGTGTTTCCCTCCCTCTTGCCTCCCTTCCCGGTCCCGCCGTCGGATGCGCGGGTGCGGAGAGAGGATCCGCGCACATTCCGCGCTGCGGCCGCTGGTCCTGCGGGTGTGCCTGGTGGCCAGCTGGTCCTTGGCTATTCCGGAAAGGTTTGGGTGGCTCACGGGGCCTGGATCCACTCGCCCTGGGTAGCGGTGCGGGCAGAGCGAGGTGCGGGGCAGAGCAAGGTGCGGGGCAGGGCAGGGTGCGGGGCAATCAGCTCCCCCCCGGTGCCGGTGTCCGGTTTAACGCCCGCTCCCTTTCCCCCCGCAGGTAAAAGTCTGGTTTCAGAACAGACGGACAAAATTCAAGCGTCAAAAGTTGGAAGAGGAAGGTTCAGACTCGCAGCAGAAGAAAAAAGGGACTCATCATATTAACCGCTGGAGAATCGCCACCAAACAAGCCAGTCCAGAGGAAATAGACGTCACGTCGGACGATTAAAAAAAAAAAAAAAAACTGGCACTTTTGGACCTTTCAAAGCCAGGCACCCCACCAAGAGAAAGTGTTCAAGGCTCACACCCACCCCCCCGCACACCCATCCTGGCGGTGCGGGGAAGGGACACGGAGATCTGCATCAAAAAGGTGATTCCCGTCTGGAAGGAAAAGCTGGGAGCGAGGAGTCGGAATTGTGGCACTGCCGGCACCACTCTGGCAAAAGGGGATTTGTCAATCAAAGGCAAAAACACCGGGACGAGGTGATTGACAGGTATTCCGTTTCTCGCAGTCCGCTTTTAAAAGCGTAACGGCAAATAATTAAAAAAAAACACAAAAAACAAAGTGACAACAATAACAAAAACTTGGGGAAAAAAAAAAGCGAAACAAACAAACAAACAAAGCCCCAAATCCCTCAAGCAAACCAGAAAAATTACCACTTTGCAGGACGTTTTGCACTTCACAGTTTTTTCCGTCTTTAAAAGAGAAATTTCCGTAAGCAGCCAAAAGCTACACCTGTTTAAGAAACTTGAATTGCATGTGTAAAGCCGTCTGGGCACAAAAAAAAAAAAAAAAAAAAAAAAACCGGAAAAAAAAAAAAAAACGGGAAAAAACACCCGGTTCCTAAAGACAGAAATGAATTGTAATATTTTTTCCCTTTAAGACAGGTTCTGTGTGCTTTTTAATTTTATTTTACGAGAAATGTGCAGTCTGTAAACATTTTATGATAACTTCTGGCGTCAAAGTGTTTGTGAAAGCTAAATGAAGTAGCAGTAACAAAGCATAGTGTTCCTTCCGGATGGACAAACACGGTGGGGCAGGGGAGGGACGGGAGGGAAACGGGGGGGATGGGGGAGGGATGTGTTTGGGGCTGGTCGTAACTTTTGCTGCCAAAAAAAAAAAAAAAAGCTAATTAAATTATTCCCCCCCCCCCCCCATTGTACCCCGTTGCAAAACCGGATGATGATTATTTTTTAAGATTTCAAAAAAACAAACCTAGCGACCAGGTTTGGCGGTGGGGACATCTCCCAGGCTGGGAGGATCCAGAGAAAAGGGACTTAAAATCGCAGATTTTTTTTTTTTTTTTTTTTGAAATTTTTTTTTTTTTTTTCCTAATGGCCATTTTCATTGGGGCAATTTTCAAGCACTGACCTAATAATATTCCGAGATCATAGAGCTACTAAAAAAAAAAAAGTTACAAATGTTTTCTTCATGTCTTCTATACCAGAATGTAAATATTTTTGTGTTTTGTGTTTAATTTGTTAGAATTCTAACACACTATATACTTCCAAGAAGTATGTCATTGTCAATATTTTGTCAATAAAGATTTATCAATATGCCCGAATTTTTAAAGCAATATATTTTCCCTTTTGCCCCCCTCCCAAATCTCGGAAATCAGTAGTTTCTCCCCACCACCACCTTCTTTTTTTTAGCTGCTGAACCCCCTGGGTCGGGGCCTGCGCATTCCTGCTGCCAAAGGCGCCTTTTTAAAATGAACCCTGTAAAAACCTGTAAAAACAAACCGCGGAAAACCACTTGCTGCGAATAAATACCTTTAAAAAAAACAAACAAACACCCCCCCACCAAAAAAAAAAAAAACAAAAACAAAAAAAACAAACCAAAAACCAAAGCAACAACAAACCAACCCCCTTCCCTGGTTAGAAACCAGTTCGTAATGGGGAGGTGAAACTGGTCCGCAGCCTCCGCGCTCCGCTGAGAGACACAGAGGCTTTTCTGTGCAAAAATATGTATTTTATTCATCGAGAGAGGATTTGTGTTTTCTATATCTTCCCCCCCCCCCCCCGTCTTTTTAATTCTCTGGCCAGGTCCTTGCGGTGATGAGCAGGTCCTGGGAGCTGCTGCTCTCTCTCCTCTCAGATCTTGAGGGAGCGATCCTGAGCACAGGGTAAAACTTCGACATTAAAGATGTCGAGGAAAAAAAAAAAAAAAAAAAAAAAAGTGTAGAAAAAGAAAAGTTGCTCTGGGTCCTTGAGGAAACTAGCTGGTTTTCTGGGGGTACACAGTTGTTTTTTCATGCTTCATTTGCTCCTTAGCCTGATAGACTGCATTAATCAGTTTTATTTCCATTGATAGAGAAACCTCGTCTGCTCTGTTCGAGCTACAAAGAATCCTGCAAGCTTTTGTGAAAGTGCAAATCAGTTTAGGCAATTATCATACCAGGAATATGAAGGGGAAAGAGGAGGCATTGCCCAGTGGTCTCCTTTAATCTCTTAATCCGTGGATCCAGGGGGGCTAGTTGGACATAATTTAGGACAATCTGACTACCCTTTACACTGTGATAAGGCGAAGTTACAATGCATGGCGAAAATACGAGCTTTGTTAAACATCCTGCCTTGAAAAGTTAAGATTAGACATTCTGTGCACGTGGTGGCTCTATCGGGTACGATGTAAATTTAATTTTTTTTTTTTTTTTTTTTTTTAAATTCCATCTTATTTATTTATTTAAACACTGGTCCTTCTACAATTGCGGTGACTTTCCATTCACTAGTGCTACAAATATGAGAGAGGCCCAGACAGGGTTAGGACTCATGTCGCAATGCAGTCCCTTCCATTTCAACCTAGGGGAATTATTTAGTAGAGCTATTCCCAAGGTAAACTTCCCTCCCAAGCCCCCCCTCTCCTCCAGCAGCTGATGGTGCAGATGGGGAAGAGTTTCACCTGAACTCTGAGCTCCACTTCTACCCCATGCAAATGGGAGAACATTAAAGGGCTGAACGGCAGACTTGGGCCTTTCTAGAAATTGTTTCCCATCTTGATGAGAAGCTCATTTCTGCTGGAATCATACACTTCTCCCCCCACCTTTTCTTATATTTTTTTTTTTTAATGTTTTTTTTTTTTTAAACCGTGAGGGAAGAGAGGGGAAAAAAAATTAAGCGTCCTATGTAGCGTAACAGCAATAAAATCTTCAGAGAATGCCATTAGCTTTGAAAAAAACCCCTAAAAGCTTTATTACAAACCGAGCTTTGAAAATAGGGGGGATTAGGAGTCTGAAAGGGTCCCACAATGGTTAGAAGAAAAGGTTTCATGCTAATGAGGTTAATGCCCTTTGTATCTCAGGACTCCACAACTTCATTACTCCCTATCTCCGGCTGCACCAAGCGGCTCAGAACACTGCAATCCACTCCAGCTCTCCCCTGCCTTGCCTAGAGAAGGATTTGATAGCAGCTCTGTTCAAACTAGATAATTATATCTTTTCAAGTCGGAATTAAGATAAAGAAAGTGAAGCAAAGGCGGCTAGCCTTGATCCACTGCAAACAAATTTGGCGCACTTTCTAGGCTCTCTCCCCCTGCCTCAATAGGCAGGACAGTCAGCTTATTAGACCCTCATTTGCTTTATTAATTCATCTATTTAAAGTGGCAGGATTAGAGAGAGGGAGAGAGACAGAGTCTAATGTGGGACAGTGGATGCCAGGCAACGTGGAAATATAAATATTGGCGAGATGCTATCCGAGCGGGTGTTTAAAAATACATTTTATATTAAATAACTGAGAGGGCTGGGGGAGGGAGGGTGTATTTAGGGTGCTGAATTGCCGACTCGGTCGGATTTTTACTGCTCTTTCAAAGGAAATCTCGCTGCCGGTTGCCGGGGGCCTGCTGCCCACCCCCCCACCGGCCGCCCCCGCGGAAAGTCCGCTGCTCTCCGCACCTAGAAGGGGGTTTATCTTGGTGGAGGGGCAGTGGGCTGCAGGCCTCTCCGAGACTCCCCCCACACACCCACTCGGGGCTGCATTTCGGCTCTTCCCCCCGGCGGCGTTAAGCGGGGGCGATCCGCGGGCGCGGAGCGATGGGCTCTCCGCGGGTGCTGGGCAGGTGACTGCAAATCGGCCCGGCTGGCTTTGCGCCCTCTCCCTCCTCTGTCCCTTTACTCTTGGTGTGGAGCCAGGGTGGCAAAACTCGGCTCCCGGCCCGGTTCTTCTCGGAGGTACCAGAACCAAGCAGCGGGCCCGGGGGGTCCCGTCGGTGCCTCCCCCCGGCCCGGCCCGGCCCCCGCTGATGGGAAGGGAATAGGAGAAGAGGTCCAGATCCAGAGCTGCCCTTCCAGGCTTTGCTCCACGGTCAGGATCTGGCCCTGCTGGCCTGGAATTTTTAACCCTTTGCCTTGGAACAAAGCCGGCAGCTCCCAGTCCCTCCGTGACCGCTTCCCACCGCCTCCCGCGCCGTGGGATTTGCACCCGCGGAGCAAATACGCACCCGCGCACCCTTCTCTTTGCCACTAGACCGGGATGAGGCCTCTTGGAGCCCTTGATTTGTTGTGTTTCGAAACGCTGTTTGTTTACTCCCATCCCGCATTTGATGGAGAGCTTGGCCGAAATTAGTGCCCCCCTCTCCGCCCTCATCATTAGCACCCAACCTGCCTGCCTGCCCCTTAGGAAACAGAGCAGCTCCGGCTCGGATTCCCTGAGAATCAGGATTTTCCCACCAGAGGTTCCTAACTGCTGAGGGCTTCAGCAGCTGATTTACTTTTCCAAAGGGTCCCGCTGCGAGGGGGACGCGGGAGTTTAGAGAACCTCCTGACCCCCAGCCGGAGCCTCTCTCCTCTCCTCTTTTCTCCTGGTGGGACACACTCAAGCGGGGAAGCCCAGGCCCTCGTCCAGGCTGGGAAGCCAAAGGCTCATTAATCACCTTCCCCGGCTCGCTTTAGATTGTCCTTTTGCAATTGAAGCCTGTCGGAAGGAAAGCCACCCGTGGGCAGTGAGCAAACCTCGCCGGGAGCCCCCTCGGTTCCCTCTTCCTCCCGGAGGGAAGGATCAGTGCCCCCCCCCGCCAGGATCTTGCGGGGCGGCTGCTGCGGGATCCGCTCCCCGTCGGGGTTGAGCCCGCATCGCAGGTGCCTTCCCCGCTCCGGGACCAGGCTCTGCCTCCTCCTCCTCCTCCTCCTCCCTGATGCCTCCGCATCCCCTTCTCCCCCGCACGGCCCGGCAGGAGCCCGGGATGCTGCGGGGGCTCCGGGTGAGCATTTATAGCCCCGCACTCCATCGCCCACGGCTGGACCTGACGTCAGGAAAAACTTGATCTCGCCCGCTTTGCTCCTGCTTCTGAAACTGATCCTTGAAATGAGAGAACAGACTCTACACAATTCCCATGGCCTTGACATAAGGTACAGCGATAAATATACACCACTAATGAGCAATTACCATATAATCACCTTCCAATTAGCTCGCATAATGATGAATTAAACATTCTAGCCTGCTGGATTAGGTTTCTTACTTTGTATATTATTTACGAAGGCTAGCTTCTGCTGAGCACCAAATATCAAATTAGATAGGGAATTTTCAGTTGGGGGTAATTATGCATTCAGTGCATGTCCGGAGTTTTTGTCACCAGCTAACTAATGCGTATTAGCAGGTAGTGTCCATCCCTTTCTATATCGCCTTTTTGATGTCTTAAAACGAAGTCCACACTTTTTCACCAACATTCTGCACGGTCCTTTCCCCCGTATCAATTCTTCCTTCCCTTAGCCTGGGCAGAGACAGAAAAACTGTCTTTTTTTTTTTTTTTTTTTTTTTTTTTGTCCCTGGGACAGCTAAATAGTGAGGAGAGAGCAGAAGCAAGAGCTGGCAGAGGAGCTCTCAGGTACAGCGAGAGGAGCTCCCGGTTGTACCATCCCTGGGAGATGGGGGGACACCCAGCCTGTTTTCCCAGACAGGTATAAAAGCCCTGGTCCTCTGGTAGGGGTGGCAGGGGACGGGGCAGATAGAGGCGGGGACATCACCTCCTCCACTCCCGCGATGCTCTCCTCTCAGATCCGAAGACACTCATCGGCGGGTGGCTGTTTTCTCTGCCATTCTGGGGAAGATGCTAAAAAAAATTTTAAAAAATAAATAAATAAAAAAATATCGAGTTCCGTCTGTGTTTGGGCCAGTGCAGGGATTGAGGGAGGTAGAGCGGAAAGATTTGGACACTGGGAGGAATTCCCCCTGAAAGGGAAGGAGAGGAGAAGCAGCCGCCCCGTTAGAGGAGAAAAAGATGGAAATGCTGGAAGGCGCAGGTTTCATCTTCAGGAGAGGTGGTGGGATGGGGAGGGGGTCTGGCAGCCACAGGGACCCTGCTCGGAGCTGCCTGGCGTTTGTTGGTTTAAACTGGACCCTTAATGTTTTCTTAATTAACCGCTTGAGTGTGAGTAAATCTCCGAAAGTCGTTTACAACCTGGCTGTAAAGAGGGAGAGGAGGGTTTCCCTGCCTCCTAAATGGCCTGAAAACATTTCTTGGAGACTTGAAGGGGGGGCAGAAAGCTGCCCCCCAGCCCTTCACCAGGAAACGAGAGTTTCAGCCAGCCTCGGACTTGGTGTTACCTTCCTAAAAGTGTGGGTCATTTGTTGTGAAGGAGAGGACAAGCTTGTGCCCCCTCTCTTTTCCCTCTCCTCGCCTGACACACGGAGCTCTGGAAAATCTCACCCTTTCCAAGCAGGAAAGGAACAGCCCAAGAGAACAGCGATGCTCGGCTTCTCCGGCATCTCCCCCCTTCCTCTATATAATTGGGTTTTTATTTAAAACGTTTATAACAAGAATGATTTAAAAAATGCTGGAGTAATTAAAAAATAATTTCCATCCCCAAGCGAAACTGTTGACTAAAGTTGGTGAGCCGGCCCCAAACAAACTCAGATAAAATGTGAATTCCCCAGCTGATCCAAGCCCCTACGAAGTTGCCGAATTCCCGTATTTTTATGGGTTTCGTTCATAGTTTTATCATAGTATTTGAACAACCTTTTTGTGGCTTTGCTGTGTTCACAGAAAGAGCAAAGTCCCGACTTCTTCCATAAGGCCGGACAACACAGCCACGGCTGTTATTTTATCTTTAGATCAGCAAGCTGGTATCAGAGGCAGGAAAAAAGTGCATTCTTGTGGGTTGTGATTCCCAGATAAACTCTCTTGTGATCTCATTTATATAATCCACACGATCACGGCTATTTTATTTGGCATACGTATGTCGAGAGGAAACGTTTGCCGTTTGATGGGATGTTTAGAATACAAATATGATTACACAGCTTTTTCCAGGGAGTTATCTCTTGTGTCACCCTCCCTGTCCCGGTGAATACGGAGCCTTTTTGAAAAGTACCTGATTCCCCGCGGGCTGCCAAATGTCCTTGCTCAGAGTAATGGAAAAGGGATGAAAAGGGGGAAAAAGGGATTTGGAAGAGTAACAGTTGTTCAAATAAAACGCGAAAACATCTTTTGGTAACCATAATGTTATTTTGGTTTAATTCCCGGGGAATGAGGAATAATAGGAAGTCAGACCACTGGCTAAAATCTGCAAAGAAGGAAGAGAAAAAGAAATAAAGAGTGAAAGAATGAGGAAGAGATAGGGAAAAAGAAAAGGAAGGAAGGAAGGAAGGAAGGAAGGAAGGAAGGAAGGAAGGAAGGAAGGAAGGAAGGAAGGAAGGAAGGAAGGAAGGAAGGAAGGAAGGAAGGAAGGAAGGAAGGAAGGAAATGTCATGTGTGGAAGAAGCAGCCAAGGTGGCGGTGTGGCACTGAGTGGGTGTCACATTGTCAAAGGGAGCCTGGGGAAGGGTCGCGGGTTCATTTCAGCCCGTCTGGGTCTGAGCTCAGTTTGCCTTTGGGAGCAGTCAAGGACTTTCTCAAATCCACTTTCCACCGTTATGGCAAAGTCCTGAGAGGTTGGGTTCGGTCCGTCCTGTCGGGTTTCCCTGGGCAAACAAAGGTGCCCCCCAGGGAGCTCTCTCGGCAAAGCAGACGGTCCCGGTCCGGCAGAAGGTCCGGTTCTGACCTCTCAGGACCCAGCCCCGGCGGACAGGACAGGACAGCCGCATCCTCGGTGGCGGGGACCCTTCCCCCGTTGTCACCCCGCACATTGCCATGGAAACCGCTGCAGCTCCAATCCAAAGTTTCCCATCGGCTCAACCCCGGGTCCCCCCCCCCCCCCCCCCAGGGACGCACCCCTGCCACCCCTGTCCCCCAGCTGTCGTGAGAGGGACCCAGCCCCCCGAATCCATCCTCCCCGGCCTGGTCTGGTGGGCAGAAGAGCATCCTGGGGGTAACTCTGCTGGGAAGAGCCATCCCGGTGCATTTTCCATCCTGGGAAAGGGGCCAAATACAGACAGGGGATATTAGAAAGAATTTCTTTATGAAGAGGGTGATCAGACCTTGGAATGGGCTGCCCAGGGAAGTAGTGGATTCTCCATCCCTGGAGATATTTAAAGAGCCTGGATGTGGCACTCAGTGCCATGGGCTGGGAACCACAGGGGTAGTGGTCAAGGGTTGGACTTGATGATCTCTGAGGTCCCTTCCAACCCAGATGATTCTGTGATTCTATCATTCTATGGGCAGCAACAAACGGGGAAGGGACCCCGGACGCCAATTCTCTGTCGTCCCCCTGTCCCTCGGGGGTCCAAGGGAAAAGGATGGAGCTGGGCAGGGTAGGGTTGGGGCCGGTGGATGCTGGAGCAGAGCTCATCCCTCTCCCAGCCGCTGCTCTCCCGGGAGCTCTGCCCGTCCCGGTCACCGGGTCCCGCATCTCCTCGGCTGCGGGACCTGCAACCCCAAAGCCGTCCCAGCTGCGGTGGAACGGAGCCTTTTCTTCTTTCTTGGGTATAATGGTAATATCTGGGCAGTTTTCCCGCTCGTCCTTGTGACTGAAATGAAAAGCGAGGAAAAGGCAACGTTTTAATTAAGGTGGGCTCTTGTACCTTTTGGGGGATCATATATTCATACAGGAGGTTTCTCCAGCTGCTCCGTTTAAACATTCCGGCTGCCAGCGAAGGGCTCTGTCTTTATACATGTATGCAACTTGATTTTCAGGTCCCCTCTTTGCCATCTGTCCCCAAAGGTAGGTCCTTCCAAGGAATCCAGGGCCCATCCCTCCCTCCTTCCCGGCTCCTGCCCGGCCGGGGATGAGCTGGTGCTGGGGGACCCGGGATCTCCCCCCCCTTCCCCGCCCTCCTTCCCCCCGGGAATGCGCAAGGAGATCGCTTTGCCTCTCTGTCCCGATGGAGGCCAGAACCCTCCGCACCTGCGGAACTCTCCGCGGCCTCCCGCAGAAGCGGGGAAGGGTTCGGCGGGCAGCGCTCGGGGGTGCGCACATCCCTCGGCCCGTCCCCTCCAGCCCTGCTCTCGGCTTCTTGCTCTCTCCCTCTGGGCTGTTTCGCATTCAGCTGGGTGAATGACTGCAATTATATATTCCTGTTTAACAGAAGGAAGGGGAAAAAAAAAAAAAAAAAGCAGAAAACAAAACACACAGGAGGAAAAGAATGTGGAGTCGACTAATTTAAAGCAGTTCAAGTGGAAGGGCTGTCAGTTCTTTAAGTAAATGGTGCTGTGTTGATTCAGATGTTTCTCCCCGTAATTGATGTCTGAGGCTCAAACTCCGCGAACGCGCAGGAGGTACCGGGTCAGGGCTTGAGTCCCCTTCCTCCTCCTCAGCAAACAGCAGCCTGCTGGCCACGCTGTCTGGATGAGGAAGAAGCTAAAAGGAAGGGGTAAGGCCATTCAACTCCAAAAGTTGAGCCCCTCTCCCCCCTGGATGTACCCCGGCAGATTTATTTATCTGTCAGGTTTTTTATTGGGTGTCACCAGCTGGGGTGCTGGGAGAGAAGGGCATGTGAAATGATGCCATTGAGACTGTAGTGCAACAAGCAGAGAGCAGGTAACTGGCAGCAATTCTCAGGCCCAGGCTGGTGGCCTGGTAATCTGGTGCCACCAGCATTCAGCCAGGGGAAAAAAAAATAGTAATAATAAAAATAAGCACAAAAAAAAAAAAAAAAAAAAAAAAAGCTGCAGAATGGAGGTAAAATCTGTGGCTTATCTCAGACCTGGTCAGCTTGTTAAAGTTAAACTCATCAAGAAAGAAGGTTTTTTAAGGGGGAAATCCTATCTCTTTTCAATCAGGCAGTTACTCCATTTACTGGGTGTAATATTTTGTCCAAGGTTTAATATGTTCTTCCAGTACTTTTTGATTATTTTTTTTCTTCCTTCATTTGGATCACATAATGTTTGGCACCAGACTGTTGGAAGGGTGAAGCAGAGGGCCTCTGCAGAGCAGGGAGCACTGTTCTGCAGCTCTGCCTTTCCACTTCCCAGCCAGAAAGCAGCTGTGTGATTGGAAAGTTTGGGAGGTACAAGCAGGCCTTCACCCCTCCAGAAACTTGGCTCACATAAACCTCCCTCCTTCATTCATAATCAAGAGGGGAAGGAGCTGCTGTCCTGCTCACACAGGCGGGACTGTTTGGGTGAAAGAATTTGTACAACCCTTGGATCCTGAACCAAACATCCAGAGTGGCTGGAGATGTAAAAGAGGAACTTAAACAGGCTGAAACCAACTGTTCAAAAACAGTTCCCTCACAAGGTTACTTCCCATCTGAGAGAAAAGATAGGGCCTTGAATAGCTTAAAGGAAAACAGATTTTTAACAGGTGACTTGGAAACAGCAGTGTTTTGAAGAGCTCTGGGTAGGAATCAAGACTCCCCCGCAACTTTAAAATGTTTTACAGAAATGGCAATCAGGTGGGACCCACAGAGATGGGGTCACAATGTCTTTTTTGCAGCACTAACCAGGGGACATCAAGTGTGTCTGAAATGGCTTTACTGAAGCTTTCTAGCTTTCCTTGCTTTTAATTTAATTTTAATTTTTTTTTTTAATAGACCCAGAAAGTATTATCACGAATCCCGCCTAAAATATGAACTGATGATCTTGACACAAATATAGGTAATTTCTGTGGTTATACACAAAGGAGATCCATGGTATTTTCCATGACTCATAAATATTTCAAGCAGGTAAGTTTAGGACTTTTTCATTGCTGATGAGCTATTCTCACTCTCTCACACACATGCACACAGACAAGAGCTACTTAGAACACACTTGGATTCAAGTCCAAATCAATGAATAAATTACACAGATGGGTTTCATTGCTTCTATATTTGTTACATATAACAAATCAGCAAAAATATTCAGCTCATTAGTGGGGACAATACAATGTTGGACGGGTCAATACTGAGAATGAAAGAAGTGTTAATTTTTTCTTGTAATGTGACTGATGGCTGGCAGAACAACTGTGGTTTATACCAGACCTTTCCCTTAATATAACATACTTCTGAAGATCTTGTAAGAAAGCCCAAAACATTAATACACTACAAAATTAAAAAAAAATGCTTAAAAAGGCTAAATTACATGTTTTGAAAAGTTTCAGCTATGTGCATCTCATGACACTATTTTAATGCTGAAGAACTGTCTTTTTTTTTTTTTTTTTGACAAGAAATAACTGCAATCCGGTAGCATCTAAACTATTGCACTGGGTATATGTAGCATATTTGGGCTATACACTGAAGACCAGTAAATTTACATGTTTTAAACCAAAAGATTTACATTTTATCTTACAAATGAAGATCAGTAAATTGTGAAAGAGCTGTACATATATTTATATCCCTTGTTCCACACTGACACTTTTTCTTACTTTTTTATTTAGAAAATATCTGTCTTTTCCTGCCTATATATTGTCACCAGAGAGTTATTAATTCAAGAGAAGATTGCTCTTCTGAATAGAACCATCTGGTTAAATGTTGGAAACCTTTCCACTTCTGGCCCAGATCGAAAGGCAGCAAGTGACGTTTGCTAGGAAAAGGGTGCAGAAATTTGTGCAAAGCTTTTAGCTGTCAGGCTGAGACTGGTGGAAAATGTCACCTTTTTTGATTTTTCAACAGGCAGGATTTCCATATTGTGGTGAATGAGCCTGCCTTGTGTCAGAAGTATTTCCATGCACTGCTGGGATGCTGTGCAGGTGACCTTACAGTAAGAGCCCTTTCAGCTAACGGTGCAGCAGACGTGCCACTGGTGAATTTAAGGTCCTCAGGGTACAATATGTCCTCCTGATTGTACATTCCTATGGCTATTCAAGGCTAGATCATTTCATTTGTGTTCTGCTCACTGATACAGACTATGTATACACAGTCCTTGTATATACCACAAAGACCACTACCAGTTATGCATCTCTTGGACCATTTCCATTTAAGAAGAGTCTCTTCCAGACACACTGATCCTCTGCTGACTTGTACAGCCAGAGATTTACTCATGTGAAGGCTGGTGTGGCTCCTTTGTTTTTCAGTATGTGACTATTCCTAAAGCTTGTCAGTGTCTCAGGGACACGTGCTCACTCCCATGAATTGCTTTTGCAGAACAGAGTCTGATACTAAACACATCTCCTCAGTGCATGCAAACCTCCTTTCAAAACATGAAATGCCTCATCTTTTCCTAATCTGGATTCTATTCAGCTTCTATGTGAGAATGCAGCTCTCAAGCTGACAGACTGGAACTCAAATGACCTTTCTTCCAAAAAAGAACCACAGTGGGTAGTGGGGAAGGCGAGGGTTTTCCACAGGAACCCAAGATACAGCCCACTCAAGAAAACATGAAAATAGTTTGCCAGGCTCTGGATTAACACTGCGTGTTGCAAGGAGAACATGAGCACTGTCCCCATGTGGGGGTCTGTGATATGGATCTGAGTGGCAGCTGAAGTTCCACCCCAGCCCTGAGCCCTCCTGGGGATATTCTCAGGGACTGCTACTGAGCTGGCCAAATCCCCAACTGCCAGCTTCAATCTGGTTGGGAAATTTTGTTTATGCTGGCTGAAAATTTGGCCCCAGGGTGTAAAAACTGGGAATATGAGTTTCAGAATTAGAACACCTCCTAATGAAAAGAGCCCCTTTAGCCTCTGAGAAGCAAGTACCCTGGCAGACCACCCTGCTAATGCCTGCCCTGGGGTACCCTCAGGCAGAGTGCTGCTCTCTCATTCAAGTAAGATAAGTGAAGGAGATGAATATCTGTTCACAGGTATTTCCAAGCTAGTGTGGTAAACCAGAAAGGCAAATAATTTTTCTCTGTTTTTTTGTAGAGCACCTAGAACTGCAAAATCCTGGTCCATCACTTCCGGGGGCTTCTACAGGGCAAACAGAGAGTAGATAATGCATCTGCTAGAGAGTGCACAAACCTTTCATGTTATTTGTGCACTAATCTGAACAGCATGGACCAGATTTTGATCTTGTTATTCTGGAGTAAATGAGATATGGGTTTGGCCTTACATCCATAAGATCCATAGTCAATCAGTGTTTCTAATGTGCTCATCATGGAAATATCTTGGCATTGTGCAGCTGGCCCACTTCAGTGTGACTAGAATAGCAAAGCATTATATTAAGCAAACAGAACAGTTTGATTTATAGATTTGTGGTAAGAATAGTTCAGTTTTCCAGGGTGTTCAATTTAATTAACATTCTCCAGGGAAAAAACTGCTATTGTTTCCCTAACCACATGCTTTCCAATACAAAATAAACTCTTGCTGGTGTGTATGTGCTGCTTAATTATCCTAAATGGTTCCTTTTGAAAGTTGTCTATTGACCTGCTTCTACACTTCACAAGTGGAGCATATTCTATTCACTCAAGAGTGTGTATCTACCTGCACTTAGCAAGGACAAGATACCAGATGAATTTTAACACTGCTAAAACGAGAAAACAACCTGCTGCATGCAGCATTCCTGAGTGGCATATGTGAATAAGGCTGTAAAGAGAATTTATAAAGCCAAATAAATTGCCACAATACCTGTAAGCCTGAATTCCAGCCGCTCTTAGATGTCTGCTGGTGTCTGTGGATAAATCTACAGCAAAGGTTCTGTGCGTGGATGCTGCTGGAGCACAGAGAAGGGGACTCTGGCCCACCAGAGACCAAATCCTGCTGCCAATATTCACTCCAAGGTTTTGATGTGCTGGTTTTTAGAGGGGTGAGCTGCAGTATAAGCAAACCCTGGACACCAGACCACCCCTGGCTCATGGGGCTGGGTAAATCACACTGCCTCTGACACCAGCACAGTGTCTGACCCCCTGTCTGTATCTTCCCCTCACTCTCGTAACTTTTCAAGAGCTTTTTTTCTGAATCCCTAGGATTCAGAAGGAGATGATGGAGCTGCCTTGACTCCATTTATTCCAGAACTTAAGTGGAAACAGAACTGGGCCCAGTGAGCATAGCAGTTTGGGATGACAGGAGGGCGAGTTGTCATGTAGTTGAGTCAGTAGTGAGAGCTGGCTGCAGCCGGCTCTGACTGAACACAATAAACAATTCCACTTGCAACATACTGTACTATTTAAGGGCTCAGAGATGCCAGTGGGAGTTTCGCCTGAGTAGCAGGCAAATAACAGGTCCTTTTTCTCTATCATATCTCATGAAATATCCCAGCTCCACATGTGCTGCAGAGGCAGATGTGGGGGCATTAAGGGGGCCGGAGGGGTGAGTGGTGCAGGGACAGTGCTGCTGCCTCCCCACTGCCTGGGGACAGAGTCCCCACCCAGGCTGGAACCATCCAGAAGATGCTCTATGGACAGCGTTGCATGGGCCAGGGAGACTCTGCAATTAAGCCCTAGAAACCATGGATTTACTTTGTAAAGTAAACGACGTGATTGCAATGATTTCCTTTATGTTTAACAGCTATTAATCTCTGACATTAGTTTTACTTGCTGGTGACACCATCCTATTTTTCTCTCTCTTTGTTTAAAAAAAAAAACAAAAAAGGAATCCAAATTTTCGGGAAAGATTAGAAAGATTTTTCTCTATTGTGCAATGTGCAAGCAATTTATTGAATGGTCTCAGAGGACAAGCTGTGCTGTTCTCCTCTTGCAGTTGTTGGTTCAAACATAAAGCAACAGGTTAAAACATATTGACATGCTCCTTGAGGAGATACTAGAATATAAAACTTGTCAAAACAAGCATCAGATTTCTTCCTAATATTATTGTATCTAGTTTTCATAAATGAGGCAGTTTTTCTGAGAAGCATATTTTAAACACATCTAAATTATATTAGGAGTCAAGACCCAGTTTAGTAACAAGCTGTGAGACATCAAGTGTTCTTTCAATGAAGAATTCACGCTGGAGAAATGTATGTCAGAAGACATATGAATAGATGCCTCCATAATTACTAACCCTTTGCTCCCCGTGCATTGATTTATGGTTAAACACCCCCCCTCTGAAGGAGATTCAGATGAAGTCCCTGACTCCAAATGGCCATTTGGGTCTCTGTGCTCGTACACAGCACTGTGGAGCAAAGCGGCATCAGCAAAGATGCCTGAGGTTTGATTTGAATTTTGCTCTACTTGACTGATACTATTTATACCCTGGCCTAATCAGAACCAGGGCTGTTTCATCATTCTAAATGTCAGGAAAAATATATCATGTGCATCAAGGGAGAAAATCTTGGCCTCACCGAAGTCAATGGCAAAACTCCCATTGATTTCATTTGGGCCAGGATTTCACCCTGAATAAAAACTCATGTTTTATACACAGCTGAAATGGCAATGGGTTTATCTGTGATCATTTTTAAAAACTGATTTGGAGAAAAATATATTACTGGAAGGCAATTACATATTTATTTAGCCTTTGCAGAGCAGCTGATGTTTTTATGAGCGGTGCAAAGACATTTAAGTGGAGTACCTCAAGGATGACTCTGTATGATATGCGATTGGGCAACTATTAGAAGATGAAACCGAATGTGACTCAATGTCTTCCAACACAGTTTTACTAATGAGCTCCTGGGTTTGCATCTGGATGATCCAAATGTGAATATTTTTCCTTCTGGATGACGTAGTAGCTCCCCAGGACTCCAGTGCAGCGGATGTAATATATTTGATTTGATGAGCCTGTTGGACATGAGATGGAGCTTGCAGTTGTGTCTCTGTCTTGCTCCCACACTAATTGAACACAGCCATGGGGCCTGCAAGGGCTTTTTGGGCTTGAGCAGCCATGGAGAAGATCTGTGGTCTTTGGAACTGTCCTCAGCACGGGAGGTGGACAGAGCATCTTCAAGAGCTTCAGGCATCATCAGAAAGGTTTGGGGAAGCCTTCAGCTCCAGACTTAATCTTCCTTCAAATCAAAGGATTCTTGTCTTTCCTTTATTAGCACTGTAAGTGAGCAAACTGTTAGGATTTACAAGCTTCCATATTTGTAGGAGTCACATTCTGCTGAGACAATTTGCAAGCAGAAAAAATAGGCTTGTTTTCACTGGTTAATTAGTTCATGGTGCGTATTTCTTCAGCTATGTACTTAATACTTTGAAAAGTATCATGGGATGAAGAAACTGGCTTTGCATTTCAGTCAAAAGAAGAGCCAGTGAAAAAAATACTCTGATGTGAACAGTGTTCAGTGACTGGAAAGCACCATGTCCCCACTTAAAAGCTCTTTGAAAAGATATGTTGTAGTCAATGAATCTTACTTCTTCTAACCAAAACCATAAATCTGGTGTACAAAATGTTCCCTCATTTTGACTGGATCTATTCAAAGTGATTAATTTTTCACAATTTTTTCTGCAAACCACACTGTGTCATTGCTTCAGCACTAAGTGCCCATCTTGCACGGACACCACTGGTTCCTGCAATACTGAGGTTTCCTGTGAGTTCAGAGTGGGTCCCCTCCAAGTATTCACTTAGTCTGATCCTGTTTAAATTATGTGAATGGACAAAATTATAGCCTTTGATGCTATGTTGTGAAAACTTTTAATCTATTTTGTTTTTAGCTTTCCTTTGACTGGTACAAGAAACAAAGCCTGGGAAAATAGGCAAGTCATGACTTATGGGTGAGTGGCTAGACACATTTGGAGCTAATTTGTTTTCCAAACATTTATACTTCCTAAGAAATAGTTTCTCCAAAAGAACAGCTCCTGGAAGTGAGTACGGTACTAGTTAGAGAAGAGCAAAACATGACATTTGATGTAGTCACCTCGATTAAGGTCCTGTCCAATTAGGTTTAACAAGACAGGGTTAGAGAATGGTCCTAAAATATATCGAGGAGAGGAAAATACTAAAGAACAAAGAAGCATCTGGTCTCAAAGGACCAGGGAAAAGAACTTCAAACCATCTTGATGAATCAGTATAACCGCAGATTGATGAAAAGACAAAAATGGGATAACCCTGGCTCTGAGGATTGATGTGGAGATTAAAAAAGCAAACAAAAGAATAAATCCTTTCACTTCCAGACCACTAACTTAGTGACTAACTGGTCCATTAACCACTTAGTCACAATCATCTGATAGCTGCTGAACTTGTCTTCTCTGGGGCAAACTGGTAGTCTCAATACCAGCTTTAGGAGCCATCTGACAATATTCTAAAGAACTAACAATTTTCTGTGTGGCATTGTTGTTGGCCATCACCATAGGAAGGTCAAGGGACTGATGAAGCAAGAAATTAATAAGCAAAGAAGCCAAACAACAGTTAATGTTATTTTTCTTTATTATTAAATCACAAGAGGAAATTATATATTTGTCTGAGCATGGCACCAATTATACAGCCCAAGGGGCATTCTGTAAAGCAGGGCTGAGATGTGGGTTGCAAGCTGTAGTTGGATTAGGAAAGCATCTGTGACCACTGCTAACTTGGACAACAGAGCAGGGATTGAACCAAGGCTGTCAGTCCTTTAGATCTAAAAGCACCAGCTACTCCTGTATGAGCCAAAGGAATCCCACCTTCATAGCTGGGGCAGGGGAAAGCTCCTGGAGCTGCACTCTGCTGGGCAGGACAGGTGGCACACACTTACCCAGGAGTTGTGCCCTTCCTTCTGGCTTGCTCCCAGCAGCTCAAATCCCATTTGCATGATGACTCCTCCAGAGGCTGGTTCACCAGCAAGGAAACTGAGGTTTTTCTCAGGTGTGTGAGTTGCACTAAAGCTGAGAAACCACTGTAACCTGCGGTGGTCACAGCTCCTCCTCTGCCCAGGCCCTGGCAAAGACTGATAACTCACCCTCACCAGCCAGCTGCTTTTGCACCAGGTCTGTCTTTGCTCTCCTGTCTTCTCTGAATGGTCAGGATGAGACCATCACTAAGCCTATCACTCCTAACTCCCTCATGGTCTCTTCACTGGTGGTTAAAAAGAGGATTGTCATCAAATCCGTGGTCAGGGTTGGAACATAACACTTCATCATCCCCACTTTGGCCCTAAGGTGGTAATTTAAATGAGTTTTGTATTGTGTGCTGATTTATGGTGGCTAAATGAATGTAATAAAACTTCTCAACCCTTTTCATGTGTATTATTGATAAAAACATTCACTAAAAGAAATGTGCAAATCCATCTCTGTGGGCTTGATGGTGGCAGCTGTTTTTCATTTAAGAAGATGACTGACATGAATATAACTACAAAAAAACTCCAACAGCTGAATGTGTGAGTATCCTTGTGCACAAACGGCAATTTCATCACTTGCTGATAATCACCCTGGATTTATTTGAATGGACATTGTGGGTCTGACTTCAATTCTCACCCAGGGCTTCAGTTCACCAGTTTTCCTTAGCCAGGGTCTTCAAGATCTGACCCAAGCATACCCATTTGCGACAACACCCACTGGAAAGGACTTTGTACTTAGTAATAGCAGAATGAATCAGAAGAATTTAACTTTCCATTCAGTCAGTCTTCTGTGCTTTGATGTATTTTTAGGGAAGTTACTAAGTGAGTATGAACATCTTATGCACTACTTTATGACAAAATGGCTCATTTAGGGAATGTCACCATTTATGGAGATGCAAAACCTACCTTTTATCATACATCACGTGTAAAAATTGCATAAAAGATTAAAGAGTGAAGATATCTGATGACAAGAGAGTGTGCAATGCATTATTCAGCCCCACAGGAATACCGTGTGCAGGAAAAGAGGAGAGTCTCTGGAGGATGGCCTGGTTGTTAGTGTCACTAAGGATGATTGAGAGGTGCTGCTGAAGCTGAATGGGCTGGTGTTGGTACCTTCCCAGATACAGAGGTTCCCAGTAAAAGAACTGGTGCAGCTCTGCTGCAACAGGTAAGGATCAGATTTAAAGCATGGGCAGGTAAGAGCAAGGCAAATATGAGTGCTACTCCTCTTTTCCAGGCATAATATTCCAAGATGGATATAGCTTGAGCTGAGACTTTGCTCTTGAACTGATTTCCCTTTGCTCTCCTGCACAGTCATGGAAATTGCCTGCGGAGTAATGGGGGACATCAGCAACTTTGCAGCATAAACCCTGCTGAATGCCCAACAACACGTGTCTGAGCACTTTATTGGAATGATTCCTTGGTCCAATTTCCCCCAAATTGTGCTGAACTGGCAGTAATGAATCATGGGACAACCATGGCAGTGCAACCAGGACAAACCATACCAAATTCCTCAGTTGGACAGTGGCAATAACACCATCTTGGTGCTGCATGACAGCCATTTGCCATCTCAAAATAGGGCTCAGGAGGCTGGGCCAAGAAATAAGACATTTGGTTAAGATGTGCCCCTCAGTGATTCCCCAGATATCCCAGCAGGTTTTCCTAGTGATGTTTCTTCCCAGTCCTGCTTAAAATCACACCTGTATGGCTGTTGAATGTAATAGAGCCAGATCCTTAGGAATTTTGGACCTGCAGCCTTCAATGAGTTTTGAGGGAGTTATCCAGGCTCTGAAGACATCCATTGGGTCCTTACCCCAAACAAATCCTCCACCATCTGCCTCATTCCACATCCTCCCCCACTCCCCATAGCCAGTGGGAATCCTACCAGAGAATTCAATAGAAATTGGCCCAGGACTTACCTAAAACCTCACCTGTTCCTTACCGCAGGAAGTGATAAGCTGCAAAGGTTTGTTTTTTAATTGGGCACTTAATACCAGCTTTGGCAGGTGATTAAACTGTGATTTACTTCCAAGTGAGATAAGAAGTAAATTTCTGAGGAATTCTGGATAGGTGGTTTAACAGCACGGTAATTATTCAGAGACATTTTTGGAAGAACTGGGCGAGTTAAGGGAGAATCAGACATAAATAAGGGAGTTATTTTTCCTCCTGCACTCAGAAGAATACAGGAGATTAAAAAATGACAAAAAATTAGAGCAGTGTTTAAGTCGTTAGAGAAGAAGAGATTCTGGGTAGACATAAAAATTGCCTAACAAATGTTTAACAGGGAGCCAACAAGGAATGAATTTCCACACCAGCTGAAATAAAGTGGCCAGTGCTATCAGGACATCAACGTACACAAATCAAACAGTACAGATTAACTGTCTCCCATGGGCAAAATGAAGAGGCATGAAGTGGGGACTTGTCAGTCATTGAGACCTTTATTGATAATAAATGCAATTTAAAGAGCCTGGGTTGTGGTGCTTGCAAGCAGGAAGCTGCAGCACTCCAGTCAGGAAGCAAACATTTCATGGCATGTAAAGCAAGATTATAATTCAGAGAGGGGGGGATATAGAATAAATATAGAAATATTTGTTATAGAAATATATGCTAGAATAGAAATAGAAAAAATATGCTTAAGTAGTGTATTAGAATTCTCTAATTGGTATGGGGGCAGATAAGCAAAGGGGAAGGAAAATAACATTTCAGACTGGTTTTATATGCCAGTTTTGCAAGGTCAAATATAACAAATTTTTCAGCTCTATACTTCTGTTTGGATGAGGGAATTTATTTTAGGCCTCCTTGTGTTGATATCAACCCTAGTCCTTTCTGCAGAAGGCATTTAAGTACTGAGGTCTGGGTATGAAGACAATGAAGAACTATGAAGACAAGATGGGAAGAGAATTTCTTAACCTCAGCATCCACACCAGGAGTGTATGTCCTGCTTTGGGCATAACTAACAGGGGCTGAAAGTGGTTACTGTTTGGGGCTAAGCCTTCCTCACCAAACCTGCCTCTTCTTCTGGTTAGCTTGTGCTTCTACAAATCCAGCAGCAAAGATCTACTCTGGTGACCAGTTCTGCTTCTGACCCTTCAGCTCCATATTCTAGCTGGGGATGGAGGACAAAGCTCTTCCTGAGCCTCCATCCTCTCAACCCATCTCTCTTGTGTGTGTGTTACACCAGAATTCACAGGCAGTATAAAGTCTCTTGTTACTCTGTGACACCCCAGTACTGTCTCAAGCAATTCCTTTGTTAACCTGTGGTTTGACAGATTTAGTGGTAATTGGATCATTTATGCATATAAATATATTTTTGCAATTGTTCTCCACTGCTAACATGAGTGTTCACTGAGGCTACAGAACAGACTCAGACACAACTCAAAGGGGTTTTGTTTTCCCTAGGTAGTTCTTTCACTTAAAAGATTAAATAGTTGTTATTTATTTGTCCTTTCCTTGGGTATACTGAACAGAAAAAAGTAGCACCCTGTGTGTTTGTGTACCTAGGTCAAAAGCTGTAGTAATTGTATAATAATGGCTCAGGAAGGCAGTATTTCAGGACAAGGTGTTTCAAGGCAACAACTTCAGTTGTAAGAATGACAATGGTATTTATTGCAGGAAATCCCTAGCAAGAGAAATATCTGCCTGTTACAGACAGCAATAAAGTAAAAATTTTGCCTTGAGCATATTTCTTCCCGAGGCAGATCAGTAAATATCTGAGCTGCAGAAACATTAAAGTACCTGTAACTAGTAAGAATTTACAGTTCTACAAAAACATTGTCAACAATGTGTATAGGTGCTTTAGAGATAAGTAGGTATTTACCAAAGATTTATGGATTATGGTATTCTGGGACATCATAAAATGTGGGGAATCTGAGTACATGACTGTCTGGATGGTCAGCAAAAGACTCTTCTTAGACTATTAGGCTGTGTCATACATCATTCCTAAGGTTATTTCCTTCAAAGGTCTTAGAAAAGGTGTTGTATATCACAAATATCATACAACCTCAGAAGTCAGACTGGGAGTACCTCTTACTCCATCAGCAGTTAAAAATAATCTATTTTTTTCCAAAACAAAGTAATTATCTTGCTGTTTGAAATACTTTTTTTCCAGATTGAAGCCATGACCTCAACATTATGATAATGTTGGTGTTAGTAATCAACCTTATCAATTGATGATTCATCATGTGCTCATTATATGACATTTTCTTGTGTATTGGTACAACATTAAAAGCAAATGGAGTTGCACGTACTCATTTAAAATGATTTGAAGGGAAAATCAGCCACAGTCACCTGCTGCTTCATGCAAGGTGCTTCGACTGTTCCCTGACCTTTCTTAAGTCAGAGCTTTACCTCTCAATGTCACAGCCATGTAAAGTACAGTCATATTAATTCTTTCCTGGGAGGGTAGTGAGCACTGGGTGAGGGTACTGGCACTGGTTGCCCAGAGAAGCTGTGGTTGCCCCCTCCCTGGTTGGATGGGGCTTGGATCAACCTGGTGTAGTGGGAGGTGTCCCTGCCCATTCAGGGGGACTGGAATTAGGTGATCTTTAAGGTCCAACCCAGTGATTCCATGATTAAATGGGACACTAATGTCATGATGCTCATGTTAGCTGCTTCTGTACACTGTGTTCCCTTGAAAGCACATTAGACTCCATGGTCTGAGATCAGAAAGGCCAGAAATAATGATATATAAATCATATATAATATGATTTATGAAATCATATATTTTTATGAAATAAAAAATAATGATATATATATAAATGATATATAATGATATATAAGGCCAGTGGAAATGATATATAAATAAGTACAGGAAGGTAATTGGGACCTCTATTCCTGGAGGTAATCTATATTAATTCAGAAGTCCCTACCTGCTTGCTTTTCTTTCCCTTTCTCTTTCTCAAAGGATCTGGCTTGGCCATACCTGTCAGCTTGTAAGGCTAGAGCAGAAATCAGGACATGGATCTCCTGGTGGAACCACACCAAAAGAGATTGTCCGGAAGCCTTGGCCTGGGGGTGGGATGATGGGACAGGGAAGATGAAAAGGGAATGGAAGAAGTCACAGGGGAGACCAATCTTTGTGGAGATTTCCGGGTGGATTCTCTCTTCATGGCAAAGGACATCAGAAGCAAAAAAAAAAAAAAAATTAAAAAAAAAATTTATTGCTGAAAAACATCTCAAAAATTAAGCAGCAGAGAAACCAATTGGCACAGAGGAATTGCAGCAGCCAACGAGAATGGAGGGATTTGCATAGCCAGAGTGAAGCTGCTGGGAAAGAGCTGCAGAGGGATTATGCAAATCCCTGCCTGGGTGAGCAGTGGCTGATTGCCAGAGCAGGGGGATGCAGGCAGACACTGCTCTGTACCTGGGCAATGATTATGGAAATTACACACCCACAGTCAGAGTGCAGGGCCATTGGCTAAATGAGAAAAACTCGGGTTCTGCATCAGTAAATGTGCAGTGTTCAGCACTCAGATGATCAGACCTCGCTCTGGTATGGAATAAACATGAGCCTAACCTCTGCCATCCCTCCCAGAGATCTGTAGGATCTCTCTAATGTTTGGTTACTGAGGTGGTATCTGAACATCCCTGGCAAGTGGAAGTGAATGTCTGGATGCTCGTTTTCATATACTGTGAGTTTGATGTCAAAGGAATAAGAAAACGGAAGCCTGAAAGAAAACTTCTCCGTGTTGCCTGCAGTTTTCTGATCCCAGGGAAGTTGGACTGGTTGGCAAGGAAAAGATGTACCTGGACAGTGGATGGGCTCCACTCTTAACTTAGTATTGTGCATGGGAAACTTCTGGAGGGATGAGAGATACCATTAAAATGACTGATTTTTAATATTTATTCCATGTTTTCTACAGGATCAATGACATCTAGATTTATAAGAAGATAAAGACATTTCCCTGACACACTTACCATCAAAGTTTATAATTCAAAAGTTTGTCTTTATTCTTTTTGATGCCAGAGTGTACAATTATGTGCCTACAGGTGTGCCATCCAGCATCAGTTCTCAAATCCAGCATAATAATATCTCATTATAATTTCATTTTGCTGAGAACATTCTTTAATGTTTTCAGGAGCTTCTCACAAAGGGACTCTCATTCCTATAAGCCTGAAACACCTCTATAATTCTCACTGCAGAATGCTGGAAGGACATGACTCAGAAATCCTGGAAAAGACACTAATTATATTGTACAATTAATTGCAGAGTGGCATTACTACTCTGCAGTTTTCACAGGCTATTGGCAGATGGGTAATTCAGATTCCAAGGTGATGGGGCCAGTTTCAAAACAGAATATAACAGAGAGGTAGCTATCTATATAGGAAGAAAAAAAAGAAATTTTTTAAATTTCATATTGTGGTGCAACATGAGATCCCACTGAAGTCTTCTGCAAAGAGTTCAAATAGGCTCTGGCAGCCATTTGTTCCTATGGACCAAAGGACTCTAAACCAATTTCCTAGCAAAGTCTGTGCCAGCCAGGAGAAGAGTGAAAAACCCTCCCTGAAGTTTCCCTCCCCCCTGAATTTTCTCCCTAATTATTCCCCTGGGTGGGCAGAATCTGCTTTTGTATGTAACAGGTTATTGGTGATATCAACAAATGTTGTTAGTCCTGAGAGACCAATTAATTCTAACAGAAGCTTCAATGAAAATCAAGGAATGAGGCCAAATGCTATTGCAGTGGCAATCAGTGAAAAACTACATTTGGGAAAAGAATGGGGAAACATAAAAATACAAGGCAGAAAGAGAAATTAACATTGGTCTGAGAAGGAACAGAGTGCCCAAGCCTTCTGGGGGAAGCTCAAGGTTTGTTAGTCCCTTCAAATTTTTTTGCCATCTTTACTTTCAAAATCAGGTTACTTTGCTAGGAAAAAAGTGGACTTTGGGAACAGAAGGGCTGTGAGATTTGGAGAGTCATAGGCAGCCACCACAGGGTATGGTCAGTGACACAACACGAGGAGCTGAGGAGATTAGAAGCTTACAGGAGAATGGTCTCTGATTAATGCTCTGCTCTCTTTTTAATAAGCTAAGAAACCTTTGAAGAGTGGAAAATTACAATAATTGATAACTCCTAGAATATTTATAGACTGCTTTTGTGGAGGTATAGAACAAGCACTACTTAAATAACTTGCATCTGACACAACAGTTATTCCATAAAGGAGATTTGAAGAGAAATGGGCATGAGTTGTGTTTCATTTGTGAATTCAATTCTCAAAGAAGTTTCCACCTCAACTGTTCAATAAACACAGGCACGCATACATAAACATGTATTATCTATTGATGCCAGAGTTGGTTAAAATGTTTTGCTTTTCTGAAAGCCTAAGTGAGATTTCTCACAGACAGTTTACATTTTTAATTAAACAGTTAATTCCCTCCTCTTTTGTTTTTTTTCTTCTGTGTTGATTTCTTTTTCAAATATTTTTTGATGAGAGAGTAAAAAAAAAAAAAAAAAAGAAAAAAGGCCCTAGGAACACTGAAAAAAGAAACTTCTAGTATATGGGAATAAAACCCTACTTAAAAATAATTAATTAAATAAATAATGGGAATAAAGCCCTGCTAAATCTCAAAATATCTAGATTTTTCATGTGAAGGGGGAATATTTTGTATTTTTCATTTACATTTTCAAATACTTCATTTATAGGCCTTGCTAATAGCTAGAAGTAAACACTGGGAAGGAAACAGAGTTATGATATCTTCTAAGAAGTTTTTAGAACTGTTTATAACATCCCGTCGTGCCACCAAATTGGCATCAGTTTCCTCCTGACATTCTTGCAGGAAGGAGGACAACACAACACAGAACTCCAGCCCTTACACCTCAGAAATGCTGATCTGGCTGACAATACCACCTCTGGGTTTGATCTGAGGAACATGTGGGGTGCACAGAGCAGCTCAGATTTTCTCTCCTTTGCTCTGGGAGTGCCAGTTTCATTCGTGTAATTAAAGGTAGGAGCTGGGCTCACTGTTTTTATTCTTTTTTCTCTAACTGCTATGATTTCACCCTGGCAAGTGGAGCCCAAGGTGAGGAAAGCAACCTGTTCTCTGAAGAAAGACTTTAGCCCTTCCTGATGAAATTCTGCTGGGGGATTTGGTGTGCTCAGCTTGGGAACCTGGTGCCCTGAGAAAAACATAGATGACATTGCTGATATTGAGACTTTTTGTCTCAATACAGACAGACACTGCTCCCCATCTCACACCCATGACATACACGTGCTGAAGGAGAATAACTCTGCATCATTACATGCTTGTCAAAATGCAGGTTAAATGTCCTGCTCTCTTCAAAATGGACTGTGAGTCTTTAATCTGATCAACAGTTTTGGTGCTTGTGGTTTCAGATTACCAATATAGCCCCCAAAAGGTCAGGATGAGACAAAATGATGGGCATATCCTAGGGATATTTTCCATTTCTATTGTCTGGGCAGTCACTAGTTTTTGGGCCAAGGAATCTGAGAACCTTACAAATGCCTTGTGCATCTCTTCAGTATTACACTACCCCAATTAAGAAAAATAAATGATTTCTACCTTCTGCCTGTCAGATCATGACTTGAACTGTGGAGTTTCCCCACACAAGTATCTCTCCATCAGGCAGAACCATTAGCAGGGTGTGCTGGAAAGATAGACTCAGAATGTTGCTTCTCAAGACACTGTGGATGGTGCTCACTGTCAGCCTCCTGTGGAATTGCTGCAGGGTTTTGGGGACCAACCATGGATCTGGGCTGGCCTTGCTGACTTAGGGGACTTAAAAAATGTAATTCTGCATAGAAATGCTAATCTGTTGTAATGGGAAAGGCATCATCTACTCCTTGCTATATGGAGAGGTGGTGGCTGTGTTTTATAGGATGTTTCAGTGTAAATAATTTGAGACGTTGTCATCACAAAAGCCTAACAAGCTTAATACAAAAAGCCAGATGTTTCACTTGTTGCAGAACTTTGTTTTTAGCTGGTTTTACACAGAATAGAAGTCTTTTTTTTTTTCTTTTTTCTCCCCTCTTCTTTTTTCACAGCCTTGGTCTATACCTGCCAGAATGAAAAGCTGTGCAAGCAACAGCTATGAATGAAGCATTGATTCTGGTCAGAAATGTCTTGAAAATGGGGAACATCAGCCCCATTGCAAGAGAGAGGGCAGGGAAAGGGGAAAAGACCCCAGCAGAACTAAGCAGTGCTACAGATCTTTGTGAATCTGGTCAAACCCCAGGTCCCTTCCCACTTGTCTTGGCAATGAATGAAATTTGTGATGAGTCAACACTGCTTCCTCACCTGTGAGATAATTTATACACTGAAGCATCTCAGACAAGTGCTGCACCCTCTCAGCTGGTGCTTTCCCCTCATCACCTCGTGGGCAGGTGTCCCAGTCACACAACCCACCGTGACAATTGACATTAATTGGCACCCTTGTTGCAGTCTCAAAGGGGAGGCTGAAGATTTAATGGGAACTGAGAGTGAATTATTCCCACACGCCTCAAGGTGGTCCCTCCAGAGCTGTGCTGAGACACCCAGCCAGGCCAGTGCTCCATGCCTGAACTGCCACCACTTCTGATGGATTTGCTTCACTGGTATTTTTAAAGAGGACAAAGGCAAAAGGGAGAAATAGAAACCTGGAATAACAAGGGCAGTAAGAGAACAGCATGCTCTTTCACAAGAATACCTTGGAAAAGAAGCAAATATTTTTTCTGAATGAATATGAGGTAAAATGGGTGAATTTTTCATATCTGAAAGTTGATGAATGTCTAGACTTCAGGGAGGCTACCACTTCCTGCAAGTGTACAGCTTAATCTTATATATGGCAAATTTTTGAGAGATGAATGATTTTAGCAGCCACTTATCAATACAATCCGTATTTTATTATCACTTTAAATGGGCAAGTATTAAATATCTGTATTATTTTTAGGTGGAAGCTGTTTAAAATCAAAGAAAATTTTCCATAGAGGAACAGTTTAGTTCTGAAACTCCCTGGCTCCTTTTTCTTTGCATTTATTGTGATTTATCCTAAGTGTGAATAGTAGGCTTTTATTTATTTATTTATTTCTGGTGGGCTACTGGATTTTAGAAATAATAAAAGAAAACATTGGAAGTGTGTCATCTCTTCACAGTTATAACTTAGCAGCTCAGAAAGCAAGATTTCCCAGTGCTAACTATTTTCCTGTTAGCTATCTGTCTTTATGTCCAAAACAATTTCTTTTTCAGATTGACCATAAAAACAAGGCATCACATAATTATCTGGCTATGAAGTATGTGAAGTATTGTACTACTGGGGCTCATTAGCAAAAGCATAGATGCTTTTTAGTAATCCATAAGGTGATAGTTGTTAATGAATGCTGCAAATTATTCCACTAACTACCTAAAGATTAATAATAGATATGCCTGCTGCAACAAACAAGTCTCAAATCTCTGGAGAAAACTAGAGAAAGTGGATAATAATTAGAATAAGAGCACAAGAGATATTTTTAAATTTGCAGTTTCAACCCAGTTTAGTTGAGAGGATTATGGTTGGTGTTAGGTCTGTTGTAAACAGACACCTCCTGGAGTAACCTTTTAGGCTGAGAATAGGGGACACAGTTTGGGTAATGGATAGGAAGTAAAAGGAATTTTAACTTTCACTCATAGGTTTAGTGCTGCCTAATTTCAGGGAAGTTAAGCATCTTTTCAACACTTGAAACCTTCCAGAAATTCCACCATCTCCCTGGGTGGCTGCCTATCATTTCAAAGGATCCTGCAATCAAGCACTCTATTTAGGTGTCTGGGTTCTGGGTAGCTGACAAGGATTCTCATATTTTTTTGTTTTAGTTAAATCTGTAGCTTATTGCAGGCTTTCCAACTCAGCAAAGTGTTTGAGCTGTTATGTTACCTGCTCTAGTGGTAAGAATAATTTGAAACTGACCAATTATCTCAGTGATAAATAGGATTTGGCATCTCCAAAGCCTTCAAATCATATCTGGAAAAAGTTTGTTTCTCTAAGAGAGGTGTTTTGTTGGTTAACCTGGACTATTGACCAGGCTTTTGAGGCTGGTGTAAAGCACAACATTTCCTCTCCTGTAGGTAACAGATATCTCCAGGGCAGGGATATCCCAGTGTGTATTTTGACTGGGGCTGTGTATTAGAAGAATAAACAGGTCTGGAAGAGCTCATGAGCTACCTTGACCAGTGCTAACTATTGCAGGGAACCATGGGCATATGGGCCCAAGCCAGACAGAGCATCCATGCAGGACATGGAGCTGTTGGAGTGAGTCCAGAGAAGGGACATGAAGATGATCAGAGGGCTGGAGCATGTTATGAAGTTCCTATGAAGAAGACCTGAGAAAGTTGGGGCTGTTCAGCTTGGAGTAAGAAGGCTCTAGGAGAACTCAGAACACCTTCCAGCACCTAAAGGGGCTACAGGAAAGGATGTTTTACAAGGGCATGGAGTGATGGGAAGAGTGGAAGTGGTTTCAGGCTAAAAGAGGGGAGATTTAGGTTAGATGTTAGGAAGAAACTACTTAATGTGAGTGTGCTGAGACACTGGCACAAATTGCCCAGAAAATCTGTGGCTGTCCCATCCATAGAAGTGTTCAAGGCCAGGCTGGATGGAGTTTGGAACAACCTGGTGTAGTGGAAGGTGATTCCATGAATCTCTGAGCAGCTGAACCTGGTTTCCAGAGCTCCTCAGAGAACCCCACCAGCTCTGGCTTTAGCCTTTTATTATTCTGTGTCCCAGAAAAACACTGGATGAACCCAAGGGCTGCACAAATATCTGAGGTCTCTACAGCTGCACTCAGTCTTCTGTCTTCCTGTTCCCATGTCAGATGAAATGCCCAGATGGTTCTAAAAAACAAAAAGTCCAAGACACTTCAGAGGTCCCTGCCAGTCTTGTGAATCTAATCAGATGTATGGGATGAAGTGGGCATGAAGTCATGCTTACTGCTTAGAAATGCTTTCTTTAGGTGCATAATTGCTGGTCTAGGTTTGCTCTAAAGCTCATTGAATCCATGGGAGCACTCTCAATTGACTCCTTTAAGCTTTGGATCAGTTTTCACCCCTGGCAAATGAAGGCCTGGCAGTTCTTGAGCCCTCACAAAGCTTGCCAGACAACATGTAATTCTGCCAAAACCTATGGTGGTTTCTGGAGAGGAGGAGGTTTTGTGTGAAAAGGAACATCACAGAGTTTTTTTTTTTTTCCTTCAGATGCAAGAAGGAGAATGTTACCAGACTCCTGGGATGCCTCCTGCTCTTCCACATGCACTTCAGCAATGATTAAAAATACTCTGTCCACAGCAATCCAGCACAGAACAACGATCTCAAATTGCAGGTAAAATTATTCAAAGAATGATTCATAACCTGCCTGGGTTGCAGAAGAAGGCAATTTAATATGACCATGCAAGCCCACACCAAATCCCTTCACAGTGTCCCTCCACATGGATAAGTTCTCTGTTAGTTTCTTCTATTATAAAGAATTCTCCGATGTTCCTGTTTAAACAGAGACTTCCCTGATTTGTCTCATAAGTTGCTGTAGCACCTTGAGAATCTCAGGAGCACGCTCAGGGATGGGAGTTTGGAAATGAGAGAGGTAATTGGTATAACACAGTGGTGTGCTGGTCTTTCTTCATCTGCAGCTCCCTCTGGCCAAAAAGATGTGTTGATCCAAAATAAGTGTCTTCTACATTTGTCTGCATCTTGAAAGTGATCTGTGGAGTCTGAGGCCCTTATAATTTATTTTTCAGGCAGCCTGAGCTACTGGATGTAGCCCTGGATGTCCTGCCAGGTCCCCTGAGACACATCTTACCCCATGCTCCATGCCTTGGTTTCTCCATCTGTCAAATTAGGGCATGAGACTTAGATTCCTGTTATAAAAATTGGAAGTCTGTGGAGGAGAGAATCTCCATAATGCTAGATAGCTGCTCTTACACACCAAATCACTCTTACACATCCTCTAACTCATGGTTTGCCTCGGATGGTCAGGTAGAAAAGAGGTATCAAAAGCTTTAGTTTTGACCCTGAACTACTGGTTCAAGTGTCTTGACATATTAGATATCCCTCAACACTAATTAAATAAATGCAACCTACTTTCTTTTATTAATCCTGACGAAAACTTGATTTCTAGAGGAAACTTTCTATCCTGACAAGGCTTTAGGGAACTTCACAATACAAAATGATATCATAAAATTAAAAGTCAAAACCACATGAACATTTACCAGAAATTAAAAAACATTTAAATTATACGAATTCCCTGGTTAAAACCATAGTGAGCTAATTTCTTGCACACTACTGACAGTAAAATAAAAAGGGCATTTCTTTATTTGAAAGTGTGAGTACTTGTTATTTTTAAGTCGGATTAAGTATCTGGACTTCCAATTACACAATGCAAAATCCCTTTTTTATTGGCAAGATTTTAATTAAGTACCTTGATTTCTATAAATGAGAGCTTCATTTGACACTTGTGGCCAACTTTGAATAAGTGCTAATAGAAACTGAGTAAATTCTGCTTAACTGCATAACACTGAGTGCTGCTATAAGAAAAGGCTGCCTTCACTTTCAGTTCCTTTAGTGAAAATCTGAAATAAGAACACTGAAGTCTGTGTTGCGCTGGTAGAAATCAGAGTAAGAACTGAGCCGTGCACATTAGTTTGGGCTCAGCATTGGTGGGTGCTATGGAAATTTACATAAAAATTAAAATATTTGTAAAGCCCTGTTACGAGCAGATGACTTGTAAAGGAGTAAAGCTGTGAAAGCCTTTCCTCTATGCAGTTTTCTAGCCACCTATCTTCCCTTCTGACAAGAAAGCCTACAGGGGAAAAAAATACATTGCCACTTGCACAGGAACCAGTGGAAGAAAAATGAAATCATCTTGGGTATCTACCTGCAGAGATGGTCTATTGCCTTAGATTTGTAAACACCAGTATTTTTTTCTTAACTCTGTAAACATAAGGTACATATGTTGATGCATTTATTTAGTTAAGTCATCCTGATGATGTAATTCAGGTATATTGATGCATTAACTTAATGAAGGGTTCTCACTGTGTCTTCATTAGGCAAAAATGTGTGAAGTAGATACTTACAGAACACTGACTCTTACACATCATGTGAAAACTGATGTATACGTCTGGCATAGATGGCTTTTGATATTTTTATGTTAGATATTGAAACTGAAAGACATAAGAAACATTTAATAAATCCTGAAAATTTATTAACAATTGTATTTTTTAATTACATTAGGGGATAATTCACAATATTAAGTTTTCACTTTTCAGTCAGGTACTGAGCAGCACAGTTATTATATCACAAAAAAACCACCACAGAGTTATATGAGTCTTTTATATGTGTCTTTTACTAACAGAAAATTTTATTTATTTGCTTTGTTTGTTTCTGCCTTGAGTTTGCTGGAAGATGCACATGCAGGTGATAAAGTTCCTTTCACTTTGCTTTAGCTGCTTGAAACACAGACACCTTCATCTGTCTGCTGGAGGCTGGACTCCTATGTGAGTATCACCACCAACGAAGAAGATCAAGGTACACTTCATTTGATTATTTTAGATTTCCTTGATAGGATAAATTTTCCTTGCAGTGCCTATCTTTCCCTCTTAATTACAAGAAGGCAGTCAATTCACCTGAAACTAGATGTCTACTTTTCACTCCCTATTTTATGTGATTTCTTGCCTTTTTTGCAAAATATGTACTCTAGTTTGTATTAATTGCTACTTTACTCTCAAGAAGGACTTCAATGGAAGGAATTGTATGTATGCCTTTGTCATAATGTAGATTTTCCCAGTACTTAGATTACATTCCCATATGCCACTTTCATCTTTTTTTCATCTCTCCCCACCCCCCAGACACATCCTGTGTATTCTGCATCCCTCCTCCTCCTATGCACTGCAGCATCATCCCTTCCCTCCCAGATGGCTCTTCCTCATGTACACAGCTTTAATGAACTGGATCCTAAGGTATCTTGGGGGAAGATTTCCCTGGAGGTTGGGAAAGAAATTAAGAGATAAGGGAAGTTCTTTCAGAAACTGGTAGCTCACACATCTTAATAGGCACAAGTGCTACTTTATCACAACAAAAATTGCAATGGGGGTCCTTAGAAATAAGTTATTTACTGTTGCAGCAATTGTAAAGTGTTGTTGATATTTCCAAAAAATACACTGAGGAAAAATCAGGTTGCTCACATAATAAGGATACAGATTGTGTTATCTACTGAATGATATATGTTTGGTGAAGAAAGCAGGTGACGTGTTATCAACAATAAATAACTTATTCAGTGAAATTTACCTTTTTCTACTTTCTATCTCTTAAAAAGCATCCCATTTCCTTCAGAAGAGCTTTTGTGCTGCTTTCCGTTTTTTAGTGAAAAGATTTCATTGAAATTACTTGATTTCATATCCATGTCTGAGTTATGTGATCAGTTGTGTTTAGTTACATATATTATACAGCATAGTATTTAGCCCTTGAGTGAATAAATTCTGCTCCTGGGATCAGGAGGAAAAACTCTCTGAGGACTGGGATTTCACTGCTAGACAGGAAGCAAACAAGGAGGGACACTTTAGGAAACAGTGTGCTATTTTATCTAATGAGTATTTCTAGCAATACTTGTGCAGATTAAATAAATATTTTTCCTGTGATCTTTACACGAAATAACTGAGTGAATGTGGTCAGTGTGTTGGGACAGGGAAAGATGGAAAATATTCTGCTCAATGTTTAGTGAGAAGATCTTTTTCCAAGCCCTGGAGCACTAGGAGTACAGAGGGAGGGAGGGGAGCATGGTACAGAGGTGCTTGGGATTGCCTGCTTGGGATTTATACATAATGAAGTTGATTAATCAGTGCAAACTGAATTGAAAATCCACAGCCTATGAGATACTCGTGTTATCTGCAGCACTCATGAACCTGTCCTAATCAAAAGTCAGACTGAGGGAGGATAAAAGATATTTGCACTAAAACAAGAGACAAACCCCTCCTCTTTCTCAGCAGTAATCCATCCTGCTGGAACCAGAGCAAGCCCACCAGCAAACTGTGTGCAGGAGGCACAGCAGAGACAAGCACAGCAGAGTTGTCTCCAATGGCCATTATAGTTTCTCCTTGCATATTAGCCTTCACTGCTGTCACACATGCATTTAGAGCTTTGGGCAGGTATTGACAAAAATCTGAATATATTGCACCTCTGCTGCCTAATTACAGTGGTGACAGCAGAAGACAAAGGAGATACATGAGATCTGGGCAAGGTGTTAAATCATAATAACATGTGTTCACACCATGCCCCATTCCTATATACTGTATGACAAAATCCCACTAATTAAGGTTACTTTGTTAGACTGATAGGTAATTACTAGAGCAAAACTTGTAACCTCCTGGCCCTTAGCAGCAAAGGGTCAAAAGTAATGGTGTAGTCCTTTATAAATCTATGAGGAGTAGCAAAGGAATCCCAAGTAACTTCACAGAGAGGAATTTTAAGTTTCTATACACACTCTTTAATGCTTCTTAAAGAGCTCTGCTTAGATTCATATTTCTTTCAGCTTACAGGACATTCTGAATTTAATCTCCCTCTAGCCACTAGTCTACAACGATTTCAGCTGTGGGTCACAAAAGTTAAACCTGATAACGGCTCCATTGTGGCCTTTCTGCTTTAGAGGTCAATGAAAAGTTTCTCAGGAGGCATCATTCAAAAATAATATCTACTTTTACATGAGAGATTTAGGTTAGAGTTTGATTTCCTGTCTCCTTTGACTTTTCTTTGATTAAAATGAAGAGCTGTGCTAAATGCAGGAAACCTGCTGGAGAAAACCTCTTCCTTAAAGAGCCACCATCACTCATGAGCTTGTGTCTATATTATGAACCAAGGTTTTGTTGGCCCAACAAGAAATAAACATTGCAGACAACTGCTAGGGAAAACTGGTGACATTAGGGGGCCTATTAACACTCCGTCAAATTAACAATATATTTCTAATTCCCTTGAGTGTCATATGTGTTTTTCTTATAATACTGGCTGATTCTCTCCTGCATTAATGAGGTGGACAGCTGCCAAAAATATGCAAATGGAAATCCAGTGGACCTGAATTTGTAAATTCAGATATCCGGGCATTCGCACTTAAATAAGAGTTGAAAAACCCTCAGCCCAGACTGAACTGCTGTTTGGTAGCAAATCCTGTGCTGTTAGATTGCTTGCACCAGTGCTGGAAAACATCAGTATGTAAATACTTTGAACTCTAAACTCCTGAAGTCTGTATTATCTGAGTTTTTACAGTCAAGGTGTCTGGTCCCCTCTAGAGTCTCTCCTACATTTAAATATAGATGTGCAATCAAATTATGAAGCTTTCCCTAGGAAACAGCAAGTCATGTAGTTCCCAGATAATGCAGACAAACAATTCCCATTTCCTTGCCTCTCCCCACCCTCTCTGAATCTGAAAATTATTTCTGAAGCTGAAAACCATGCCTTAAAGCAGAAGAGAAGCACACGCATCTCTACACACGTACAAACCCCACGTTTAATGTAGTAACAGATTGTAATTCTCCTTAGAAACAAAACAAAGCAAGGCAACAATAATGCTACACAAAGCACTGGCAAACACCACACAAACCCGTTCAGTGGCCCCTACTAAATCTGGGGTTAGGCATTATGACACAGGGTATTGGAAGCAACCCCATCCCTGCCTCTCCACAGCCCCTCTTCCATATGTTCCTTGTTTTTGGTTACCTTCCAGCTGCCAGATGTTCTTTCCCACTACCATCGTCCTGGACCTGCAGACCTGTTTTCTGGGCAGAAATAATAGCATGCAGATTTCAGGAATATTTGTCTTTATTGATGCTATTCTAGTCCCACCCTTTGCCGTGGCTTCGATCTCCCTGAAAATTAAATGGTAGAGGATCTTCATTTGAAAGGGGCTCTATTGGATCTTCATACATTGGCTTCATAGATTTGTAAGGTCAGCAGGGCCCAATATCCCAATTTACTCTGGATTTCTGCATGAGAGTGTCATAGATTTCAGCCACTGATGCTGGTGTATCGAGGAGAGAACGTACCTTCTAGCCCCTGCTCCTGATTCCAAGCAGTCAAACTGCTTCAAAGGGATCAGCTCTAAAGCTTAACCCTTCTGCCACTAAAATCTCAGATATTTTATTAGATATGAGCAGAGAGGGCTCCTGACCAGATTACTCCACCTCTCCAAACTGATACAGATTCCCAGATATTTTCTGTTATTCCCAACAACTACCTTAGTGTTCCTGACCTATGAAAAGGAGGGAGAAAATTTCAAATAATAATGCAATTCTCAGTCTCTCCAGTTAGATGAAAAAGACTCCAGTTTCTGGAGCCTATCATTTACTTTTTTGCTGCTTTTATGGAGCAGGATCCAAATCACGCTCGTTTTTAATGAAAGGTTAATGTAAATCATATGAAAAGTCATGCAGTGTTTCCTTGAAGTGTACATGCTAAATTGCCATTCAGGAATTCATACCTTTCAACAGAAAAAAGAAAAAAGTAAAAAAAAGAGACTCCACTCCTGTTTGAAACAAGTGGCTGTGATATAAACCCAGATAAGGAATATAAAATCAAAATTAGAAGATGGAAAAAGCAAAATTTTTATCTTATTTAGGTACTCAAGCTGCAACTAACTGTGCAGTAGGGTTTGCAAAAACTCTTAAGTGATAAAAGTTTGAAGGGTTGGATCAAGTGATCCTTGAGATCCCTTCCAACCTGACATTCTATGATAATCTTTGACTTCAGGAATGAAAATGCTTTAAAAATTGTCTTATAGTATAGGCAGTGGTTCTCCTTTAAAAAGACTGCAAGCCTTGCCCAAGTGCTCTCTGTGTTCTGCATTTCTGAAGACTCCAAAACAGAACCACAGGAGCAGTTTTATCAAGGCCTGCATAATTTCATGTTCCCAGTAAAGAGATACATGGGACTTAGTAGGGCCTGGGGTTTATCTTGACATGATTTTTTGGAGGCATAAAATGGAAACTCCACAACAAGAATAAGAAATACTGCTTCAGGAAAGACAACCTTCCAGAAAGTGAAGTATCTAGTTAAATGAGACCCAGTTTAGGTTAGCTGAATACCAATTGTGCAACTGTAGATTGTAAAATCAGATTAATTTCTTGCACAATACCTGATTTTGGTGGCTTTACAGTAAGGATGCATTTACTGTCAGTGGATCTGGTATTCCAGAACACTGAGAAAATGTATTATGTTTGTCACATGCCTGGCCATAAGCCAGTCCTGACCTCCTCTTACAGTAACTTCTCAGAAATCCACAATGCAGCAAAATGCAACTGTTGGGGTAGAATCTCACAGAGGAGTTGTGCTCTATTAAAAGCAAAATTTAGACCATGTGTTTCCTGCATGACATGAATCAGGTAGTTACCTTTCTTGCTGCTTTGGGTGAGATTCTGATATCCATTATATCAGTTTTCCAGGTGTTATTTTACTCATCTTCCCTTTGTGAATAGAATTTTTTTTTTTTTTTTTTTTTTTTTTTTTTTTAAATTCCTATTTGATTGCATTAAGATACACTTTAAATGACCTCCCTACCTGTCTTGACTACTGTAAACACTGAGTACTTGCAAGCTGGTACCCAGAGCTCTTCATCCCTTTAAGTGAATTCTATAATGAACCTTAAGATGAGACACTTGTACTTATTTTTTAAACCTTTTGAGGTAATAATCATTAACCTTTGAAGGCATTTTGTCTGAAATAAGAGCTTTTTCTTCCTGACTTGTCTCCTTGTGTTTTGCCCACTGGATACCCCAGGAGGAGTGGAATGGCCACGTGTGCCTGAAGGTGATGAAACCCATCGTAATGGTTTTTGAATGATAATTAAACTGCTCAAACCATCAGAAGGTAACACTGGCTCTTGAGGAGGGACCATTACAGCTCCACAAACAGCTGAGTGAAACCAAAAGGGAATAGAGAAAATGACTTGCAAAAAAATGCTTTTCTGCTGTGCAAATGCCCATTTCCTCACTGTCCCCTTCTGCCTGCTAGAGAAGCTGATACCTGAGTTTCTCCTCCAAGGTAGCTCAACTGAGGCCCCTAAAAGTTCTTCCTAAGTGATAGGCTACAAGAAGCCAGTTGCTTCCTTCCCCCTACTCCAACATCTCGTGGCTGCTGGGGGATTTGATGAAGTGGGGGAAGTGGGGAAAACAAAACATTTGCTATGTCTTTGAAATAATTAACTCTCCGAATCTTCTCTGCTGCAATTCCGGTTCCTTGGCCATACATGTTTACGTGTTTTACATGTTTAACTGTTTTATAGGCCCATAATGACATGGAAAAAAAGTTATAAAATGGTATCTGCTTACAATGTGGGGACAAAACCAATATGTATTTGTAGAGAAGACAGTATGTTTTCTATAGATGTCAAATCTGTTCCCACCTACGTAGGGTTGAAGAGCTGCTGATCTCCAGAGCTTTCAGGCATTATATTGCAGTGCCAATATACCAGGGTAAGAGACCATACAGAGGAACAGGTTGATTTTGAGGGAAGGTTCATAGGCAGCTTGACACTGGGGTCCTTCAGGAAAATGCTGGAGAATGAGGAATTCAGGTGCACTGTGGAGAAAGGTGTGACTGTAGTGATGGAGAAAGTGAGACCATGGATCTTTGAGGGATTATATGGAAGTTTGGGTGGAGTGGTCTCACAGACAATGAAAAAGGTCTAGGTTTTATTTTCACAATCACAAGGGAGGACTCTGGAAAGTTTTTTCATGCATGTGCATACAAATTCTTATTATAACAGATGTATTATTTCATGACATATTTCAGTAAGTCCCCCCAAACACACAGAGAAGCTAAACTGAAAGGAAAAATTTTTGTTAATCTGATTTTTCCCTCCCTTTATGTTACTCAGGGCTAGATCCTTGTTCACATACTTCTGAGACACCTTCATCCTTCACAGCTTCTCAGTGTGTTCAGTGCATTACCTGTCTCTGGGAGTAACAGCAGTTTCAAGACCACCTTGAAGTTTATTTGCCTCCTAAGGACTGTGGAAAATAAAGAATACAAGTAGTATAAGCCATTCTATCCACAGCTCTGATACCCTGCACATTCCCTACTATTCCCAGGGAGGCAGCAGGGACACTGCTGAGCTCTTTAAGGAACTGCAAGGAGCCAAAAATCTCATGGCACAAGATGGCCATTTGAGTTTCTGAGCCTCTTGTAGGCATCTGGTCTTGTACAAAAAGACTACGTTGAAATAGATTATACTATAATTATATAGTATCATGTCATTTGTAAATATACCAACTCAGCACATGAGATTACATCAAGAACTAAATACTGGAAATAAAAAAAGAGTGAGTATATCCTGAATTAACACAGTAGTGTCAGGATCTGATATGAGACCTCTTTTTCATGCTGGAAATTAAACAGGAAATGAAGGTTAATTCCATGCATGCTTGTAAATAATCAATGCTGCAGATGTCATTAGGCAAATTTTGTAGGAAATTACTCCCTTTATTGTTCTGATTTTTGGTGAGTTTGTTGCAAAAACTGACAATACCAAATCTGTTTATCTGAGTATAAAAAAAATATGTATTGTGCAACCTAACATCCATATCTCTGATTCTGTGAGCATCCCTTTTGTCTGATGTGCACAACATGGTTGTAACAAAGACGTTTATGCTCCTGGAATCTGAAGCATGAAGTTGTTCTAAATCTGTGCCCACAGGTAACAATTACTTCCCTCATTAATAGATCTCCCAAGTCTCTCATAAAATAACTTTGAAAATGTCTCTTGGGACAGAGTAGGAAAGTGGGTTTTATGATCATTAATGCTGTACTACCTTTGAGATACCCAAGCTAGGTGGTTTAGCCCCAAAACTAAGTGGTTTGTGCAATGCAGTCCCAGTGGGTCGTGGTCATGTGCTGGAGGCCTGTGTCACAGTCTATTCTTTGGCATCAACAAATCATAACTAAGAAAAAGGGACACAGCAAGGCTAGAAATGAATAATTTATGTAGGGCATTCAGCAGGATATGAGAAATAAAAGATCACAATGTAAAGCCTGCTGGCGATTTTGCGTGTGCCTGTATACAGGAAATTTGCAAATTGTTGGTTTAGCTAAAAGCAGTCATTAAGATAATTTATTAATAACAGGTCAGATTATTCAAGGGTGGCAGTCAAATGCAGCTCTAACAAAAGGAGGTAGGTCGTCACTGAAATAAGTACAGATTGCTTACTTTCATCAGGGGTGAATTTTGGTCTCTGTCTCTGTCATACTACAGTTAAGTACTCTCTTCATAAATAATAGATAAATTTGTATAAAGATCTTTGGATTTTTAAAGACAATGCCGCAGAACAAAAAAGGTGTCCCTCAGGGAGATCTAGATGATTATCCAAACTATAGGACCACTTCACACAATATTTGGTTTATAAAAAATGCAGGAGTGTTGATCAGTCTGCTATAGGTTATGATAAAAGCATTACACACAAATTTCCAAGGTCTGTATGGAGCCTCTCCAAATGGAGCCTGTCCTTTGGATCCTATGGGTACAAATTTTATTCCAACCCAGTCAAAAGTTACCATTCCTTGCTATAAAATTCAACCTAATTATTCTCAAAATGTGGCCAAAAGGGTGTTTCTTACACAGTCTAGGAAGGTCTACTGCCCTTTCAAAGCAGAGAGAAGAAAACACTGGTTCCACAGACTGGGATGTTCTCAGGGTCCACAAAGTTTTGCTGGGACTTGGTTATGAATATTTCTGAGGAAATTTACATGTCATCAAGGAATGTGAGGGAAAATTCAAGAGACAGAAGGGAGCTTTCTGCTCCTTAGGACAAGAAGGGTTGCCCATACAGAATCTTGTTCTCAGGGGTGTGCTAAAGCAGGACTGGAAACACTCCCAGTGCCATGGAATTCACAATTAGTTCCAGGCTGGCTGCACCAAGTGGGTATGTGGGACAATAATGAAGATGAGGGAGCTGGAGAGGAAACCAGTAGTGGCAACATGTGTTCACACTGATTATCTCCACACAGCCTCGTGGTTCAATAGTGAGATATAAACAAACAAAATAGATCCAATCATGATTAGTCTGTCACCTTCTTTTAAAAATCTGAAAGGTCTGGCTTGCAAAACTCATCAGTTGTATTTACTAAAGTGTCAGCTGAATTCTTCATCTTCAGAAGACAGGTGGATGAGGTTGGGAAAGCTCAATGGTCTCTAGGACCATCTGAGAAACTCCATCAGGGCAGCACTGTTCAGTCTAATAAAAAACTTTTTCCTAAGAGTTCTGTAAAACACTCTCTTTCCAGGAGGCTTAGGTAAAAGTTTGGAGCTATGGAAATATAGCATAGAAGGACAATAGGCTTGGAAAAAAAAATAAAGCTTATTGAGGAACATTACTATAAATCACATTTTTGTTGTTCTAGTCAAAATTAAGCATTTGATATTCTCCCACTGGCACTGGGGCTAAAACTTTTAGTGATTGGCATGGTGTAGGACCGTGTCTGCTCAAGTGATGTGACACATATATCCTTTCTCAGTTGTAATTTAAGTCATAGAATCATAGACTATCAGGTTGGAAGGGACCTCATGGATCCAGCCTGGTCCAACCCTTCTAGGTCTCAGCACCTTGTTTGGCTGAGACTTAAAAGTCATGTCAGGTGAGGTATGGACCTTTGGCCAGTGTGACCTGGCATGGAGCTGAGATAGTTGAGGCCATCTGCAGATTTGAAGAGAATAAATTTTCCTGATTGATTTCATGGGAATTGGGATGGAGGACACCACAGAAAGAGCAAAAGGATGAGAAAGGGACTTGCTTTCAATATCTCAGCTGCAGGGGAAATGACACACGAGTCTGTCATTTTTTGAGAGAAAGTGACTTATCCTGTGGTCATCAAGACAGCTTATTGGAAAAGTGAAACAGACTCTGAGACAATATGGCCCCATGGATTCCACTGAAACTGAAAAAAAAGTGATCTGTGAGAAACTGGTGGATGGAAACCATATTTATGTCTGCTAACCAATATAAATTAATATAGCAAATAGCAAATACTCAGACCGAATATATGAGAGTAGAAACAGTGCAGGTATTAATATATCTGCTCTTCCCACAGATTGGCAAGCAGCCTAAATCCACTGCTACCTGAAATGATGCCAACCTGTTCAGCACTGAATTTAAAACTAATCTCTTATTTACAATCAAAGCATCTACAAAGCTGGTGCTTGTAATGGGTTTTATTATACTGCATTAAAGACTGTCGTTGAAATTTGCATTTCCAATGACCAATTAGTATATTTATTTATTAGAATTTAGCCACGCTATTTCTAGAAAATGAAATGTAGTCCAGAAGAACATAAATAGGATTATTAGTTACATTCCTCTCTTTCCTTTTATATGGGCTTCATTATTTTTGCACAAATGCCAGGATTTTTTTCCTGTGAAAAATTGAGTTTGCATGAAGACTTGCCCACTTTCAAAAGCTGTGATGACATTCAGTGTGATTGCAAGTTATACCACATTAAAATAGACATTTCTCTGAGCAGTGGTTAAAACCCAGACGCCTACATTTATTTACATTTGCAATGCTTGTGCCATGTGTATAGTGATACAGTGAACTGCTAACTTTTGGAATGAAAATAACTTGTGTCTGTGCTAAATGTCACAGGAAATTGTAGCACTGATTAATAAGTAAAGAATACATAATGAGAAAAAAAGTTGCTCCTTGTAGAACTGCTGTGTGTGTTTAAATTCTCATTCATTTTTTTTTCAAAGAATGAGCAGATTAAAATAAATAGATGGGTCACGTAATGAAATTTGTTCTCCCCTTTAATGTGAGCATTCATATTTCAGGATAACATTTTTCCTTAACTATTCAAAACAGGAGACAGAATATTTCTGTTGTTACCTGGTTTATTGAGCTTCTAAATATGAAAAAAAAAAAAAAAAGAAAAAGAAAAAAAATTTTGCCTCAAAAATGCAGTTTATATGAATTAAGTGACAGCCTAAGTAATGAGAGTAGAAGTTTAAATTAAAAGTTTTTCATTGTTCAGGAGACTGCAAATAGCAAAAACTGGGGTAACAAATGAAAGGGATAAGAATCACGAGATCCAGCTCCAGACTAGAAAATTGTCAAAGTTTAGGATTTTTTTTTTTTCCCCATTATCCCTCTTTTTTACCTTTTGCAGCATCTCCTTCCTTGGTGCTTTACACACAAAGGTGATGGTGATTTCAAACATGACTGAAGTTTTTTTTGAACCCTTAATGTCGAAAGGGTCCCTCTTTGTACACACAGAATCTGGACAAGTATTGTACACATAAATTGATTTGTAAGATACCCCTAATGAACTAGTTTATCTAGAAATGGTTAAACTGCTTGTTATAACAAAGGCAAAACTGATACACTTCTGTTTACTTATAAGTTGAGATGGCTGAGATTGCTTTTTGGCAGAGTTAGTGAAGGTTTGGTAGGGTGGATGGCAGCTTTAAACAGAGATCTCTTTTTACATCCATTTAATAACAACAATATATTTTTACTAAACTTACACTGAAAATCAAGTTCACAAAAGTCTGCATCTGTGAATGGCACCAAAAAGATAACATTCTCTGCAGATCAGGGCTCTCTTTCTTCCTTTTCTGCTGTAATCTGGTAAGAGCGTTTTGCTTGAATTCAAGTACCAGCTCACCTTGGCTGGTAATTCAAGTAGCCTGTTGTTTCCCTGTAGAAGCCAGGTTACAACTAGAGCAGGGCTGCTATTTCTTATCTAATCACTCTCCTTGCTTACTTCTAGCAAGTATTAGAGAAAATGACATCTGAGCACTAAGAAATGCTCTCTGTTTCACTTCCTGTATCACTAAGAGCCAAAGTGATGAAGGGCAACATTTATTTATGTGCAAAACTGATTTTTTATTTTTTTAAATGAGATCTCAGTTTTAGCATGTGTATTCAAAGCCATTGATCTGTTCACTTGCAAATGGAAGTGGAATCATTTAGTGATGAAAACAACCAGAGAGAAAACAAACCAGAAAAGCCACGCTTAGATTTCAAGATGGTGTTCAAATGCATCATCATGAAAAAATGTTTGGAGTTCAAGGCGCTCAGCAAGTACTTTGCTCTTGACAACCATGCTCACAGGTTTGCCAAGCATTTCATTATAAGGATCTGAAAATAGATGTGACTCTACTGGTAAAACTCTGATAAAATAATCCAGGATGCTTTTCAGGTTGGCTGCCAGAGCTTCCAAGTGACTACTATGATGTTTTCAGTGGTCATTATGAGCTGTTTTAGAGAAGTGTCCTACCCAGTAAGAAAACTTCTTGTCATTGACTGTGCACTGTCTATGTAAACCCTGATGTTCTTTCCACACTTCATGTAATTTCCTTGCAACTTCAAGTGCGTTGACATGTGCTCTGACCACTGCCAGCCTGGTGAGCAGTGACAAAACAAAACATCTCACTTTGAAAAGCTTATCACACATACAGGCAAGTTGGTGGCAGCCACAGTGACAGTAGAGTCATCTCACTGCAAAGTGGAAGCTTATTTTGAATGTCTTGATCTGTTCTCTGAATCCAGTGAGAGCAGTGCTGTCTGAGGGAGGCATTAAATTAGGTTTCTTGTCTGACTTTCCATTCAGGTTTGCTGACAGTCTGTTTTTCCTTGCAGGTACCAACAGGTATTCTGTGACAAAGCAAAGTTTTCTGGCTTCAGCAATACGGTAATTCAAGTGAGAAGACACTTTAAAGATTACAGCATTCACTGAAGTGGCCAAATAGGTGCTTTCATTTTTAATGACTTAATGCTCAAAACTCTGAAATTATTCAAGCTTGTAAAGATGATCATCAGTTTACAGGAAAATTTTAAACACAAGGCAAAAAATCATTAACAACTTAATCTGAATTAATTTTATCTGATCTTGGACTATGTCTACCCTGTCTCTTTTCCAAGTCTGCTGCAACTTTGCTTTTAGTTTCCTTCTGGGGGAGTGAATTCTACAGACATCACCTGCCTATCTGTACTCAGTATGTGTTGGCAATTTATCACTGTGGAAGGAGATCAAGCTTATTTTTGCCTTGTGATTGTGCTTGAACTCAGGCTTCACAATTCCCTCCTAAAGCCAAACACCCACCACCACGCCTGAACCAGCAGCCTGCCTGGAAGAGGAAACCTGTGACTGGTGGCAAACTGGTAATACTATTGTAAAATAATATTTTAAAAGGCATATCCTGGTCAAATTTCCTGGTGATATCCCCACTCCACATCAATGCCAGCCTGAAAATAGCATGAGTGGCCAGAATAATAGAATTTAGGGGCTAGAAGGCCCCAGATTCTCCATAATCATCAGAGCTTGGAAACGAGAACAGCAGAAGCAGGAAGCTGCTAATGCACCCGCATCTGGCCTTGCTTTGCTTGGCTTCCCAAGCTGAGCTGAGAATTTGATGCAGCTTCTGTAAATATTTGGAAACTTTGAGGCAAAGATTTCTAAGGAGCTTAGGAGCTTGCCAGTGCCACAGGGTTTCTTTAGATATGGAGTCTTTTGGACCATTCCATAGTGAGCTGTCTCTGTAGAGGTATATATCTTGGTCACCTCTCTCAACCCCCTTGGCAGTAGTTCCTGCAACTCTTAAAGACCACAGATGAAAGGCAGTGGAGTGCAGATCTCTCTTTTTCCTGTGGAATTGCTGTGCTTTTAGGTAGATACCTTTGGATCTCATTGTGAGGCTTCTTTGTGTAGCCAGGATGAAGGAGCTGGTGTTGTGAAAAATGAAAAAATGGTCAAGAACATCCCTGCTGGGACTGATCCACCAAACCTTTGCATGCTTCCATCACACTCCTTTCCTGCCTGCAATTTCCTGGCAGATTCTCCATTAGCAGGGAGCTGGTGGAAACTTGACTGAAGATTTCCCTAGTGGTGAGCATCCTGTGTGATTGCTTCCCAAACTGCATCCACACAGTGTTAAATCTGCTTCTGGGCTTTCTGTGGGCAAGACACTAATTCAGAAATTTAATTGGCTGATATTATAGTATTACTGATATGATTCCTGAGATCAGTAAGAGTCACAGCAGAGAGAAGACACTAGCTGGCTTAGCTACTCAACATTTTTTCCTGTCCCTTGCCAAGAACCCCCTGCCTCTTCCTGGATATATTTGCCTTTCTTATCTCCAGAGCTTTGTCTAATACATTTCTGGTCAAGGTAGTGTCAGCTGAGGTTTTATACATTTAAGGAGACTGGGGAAAAATGGTGCATTAGCATGGAGAAAGGTCCCAATTCTAGCATGAGATGCTTGAGGGTTTGTGGGCAGGAGAATTGAGAAACTGGATTTGAGGCTGAGAGAAGTTTTTGAGATCTCAATACTGGGTCAGATTTTTAGGGATCTAGAGGAGGCTCAGGATGAGAGGGACTGAGAGAAGTTGTTATTGCCTCTGGCATCCTCCTCATTTTGTTATTTTTAACTTAGACTCCAGGTCCAGAACACACACACACACACAACTGCTCTTCATTTTCTTTGCTTCTGTCAGAAATATGGTCCTATCCCTAATGTTTTCTTGGCCAACCTGTAATACTATTCTCATCCCTAAAGATAGAGCAGTTTCCCCTTATTTCACTCTATCTGTCAATGAACATTCACATTCATTTAACATACTGGTGTATCCAATTTGGTCAGGAATGTTGTCTCAAAGGTGGGAGAATTTTAATTTTGCCAGCAACTATCTCACTTTCGTTCATGTTAGCAAGATCCCATAAGAGGTTTTTTAAGTGGCAGCTATTTACCCAACAGTAATTTCATAAGACTTTACAAGAAACTGTATTAAAACCAGATAATTTTCCATTTCAGGGTTGGTCCTTCAGATGAAGCTGTCAATTTTTGCTGTAGACAGACGCCAGTTGAAAAACTAAAGGAAACAGGCACAATTCTCAAACTCTTCTATACCTCCCTGTGTTCAGTTATTCACATTCTTTGTGGAAACTACTTGGTTGCAAAAAGCAAAACAAAACAAAACAAAAAACCCCAAACAAACCAAAAAACACCACCAAAAAGCAGGGGGGAGAAAAGTTATTTATTTTCCTCAATACAATTTAAAAAATACTATGAATCCTATATTCCCATGTAAAGCAAGGCCACACAGAGTACTTACATGGAATATTAAGAAAATTTATAGTCTTGTAGCTTTTGAAGTCTATTCATTGACTAATTGAAGTTTATTTGGAGTTTATTCAGTGCATGAGTCTTTTTCATATCCTACACACAGGTATTATTGATGTAGTCAAGATTATCATTATCTTTCTCCCTGTTTTGTCTAGTGTCTTCTATATGGTTGTTAGAATATGTTCAGTTCTGTGTATCAAAATACTTTAGACAGTATGGAGGTTTTCAGAGTAATAAATGATGATTTTACAAGGGCATATACTTGCTCAAATAGAGGTGAAGACCCCTGGATTTTTTTTATATCATAGAGTTCACCATCAAAAAAAAAATATGAAAAGAACAATGGTCTATCTTCTTCTGAACTATAAGTCTCAACCACAACAGTGGTCAACAACAGTGAAATTTTTGGCCTGTTATTTAAAAGCTAACAAAAACTATTACTACTTCCTTATTTCATGTCAAGAATGGTCTTGAGTGTACACCCTATATTCAAACACAGTGGAAACATGAAGTACTTTATTTTTTATTGGGCATATACCTTGAGTCTGGTGCAAAATATTATTACAGAAGTTTTGAAAAAGTTTATTCTTGTTAACAGTGTGGTTATGGCTGCTAACCAAATAAAATCACATTAGGCCTTACTCAAAGGCAGAGGAGCAGCCAGTCCCACTCCAAAGAATTTACAAATAAATTAAGTTCAAGATAGAATCAAGAAAACTAGGTCCTCTGTATTAGCATTTACAAATAATTGTATGAAATTATGTTGACTGTGTTTCTATATTTTGTAAAATTTTGCTGGTTCACTATGAGATTGCATGTGTACAGCTTCTGATTTATTCCATTTCAAAAGAGGTTATGTGCCAGTTTTTCCCAATACGAGGTGAACTATAGTAGTCCTTAAATCTCCAGCGTTCCTGGCTTTAAATGAAGAGCAGACTTTATATAGTGACTTTCTAGATGGTTACTACATTTTTAAAGCCTTGTTGATTTGGAGGGGATCTTCACTGTCACATTCTTCTAGTGGTAGAATTCCAGTTATAAGTTGTGACAGTAGAGAGAATTCTTCCAGACGAATTAGAAAATGAAGACCACTGAATGAATATCTTCTTTCTGAGGAATCTACCAAAAATCTTGTTGAAGACCATATTGAAACTCCTGGTAGACTAGGTCTCACTTTTCTGTATCAATTTCTTTTCAAGCCAAGTTTTGGGAGGTATTTTATAGCTTTGGGACTGTGTGAACTTTTGAGAAATGAGTTAGCAATGCTTATTATCCATCTTACATAGAGATATAATGTGTGGTGAAGTCAGAAGGAGCTCCAAACAGAAATCCCAACTCTAGACTCAGAAAAAAATTTGAATTTATCTTCTGCAGCTGCGTGACAAAAATTGTGAAACTATAACCTTGAAATATTTCAGAACTGCTGCATCTGGGTCAAGACTTGACACTCTAGTTCCTCCTTATTTTAATCATGCTGGGTGATCCATGGAAATTTAGAGTTATTTTATGACAACTGTTGCTAATACATATTCTCACATGAATTTCTATAATCTTTCTTTAATTTCTAATATAAATTTCAGTGCCTCAGATGTTTAGATCTTTGGATTGAATGTAGCAGTGTTCTTCCCATGTTTTTGTGCTTCATACTATACAAGAAGTAGTATTTCCTTTTCTAATGAAACCCAGCAAACAAGTGTTAGAACTGGTCATGTCAAAGGAGACTGATTTAATGGCCATAGTGTAGTATGGGTGGCTGCTATAAAATACTGGGGTTTTTTTCTTTGTTTGTTTGTTTTTGTTTTGTTTTGCTTCTTTAAACTGCTGTTTAGAAAGAAACTTTCCAGGGAAAAATGTGGCAGGGAAGGATTAACAGGTAGTGGTTTGTGTGAATTTGGAATTTGTTTCACACGGAGTCAAATGTTTGGTTTATTTTTTCCCATAAATGTGATTTTTAAAAGGTCTGGTTTCCTTTATATTTTCTTAAACCATGTCCTTTCAAATGTCATCATTTTACTATGATAACTTCTGCTGTGACTTCAAGCCTGATCCTGCAGATTCAGTGCCATCTTTGGGATCCTTTGGATCTCTCCTGTTGCAATTTGCCATGGATAACTAACGATGGCAATTTATGGTAGCTAAGCCTTTCTATCAGTGTTTGTTTCTGCTAATTAAGATAAAACCAAAACTATTAACCCCCTCTTTATACATATAAAGACAAAACATTTTGAAAAGCAGTATTTGTGTCATCTATGAACTGCCTCTACTGAACACAGGCAGATCTGCCACTCCATGGGCATAAAATCCTCTGGACTATCAGAGTGGCTGCAGGTTTTACATTTTGATTCATGTACATTAATGTGCATAATTTCTTATTTTGTTCTTTTTTGGATGCTAATGACATGCACGTTATGATTTTCATTACATTACCTAAGATGTGTAATCAAGCAGTATCCACAGAAAGAGTTTTTCAGCCCTATCACAGCTGGTACTTTGCTTTGTCTAACTTCCCTTCACTGTCTACAGATCAAAATTATCTTTTTTTGGGGGGTGGGTATAATTTATCAGTGGAAATTATCATGCCCTGCAAATTTTTACTGGCCAGATGCTTCTTTGAGGTATTGCTTTGACTTCCTCTTGATAAACTTGGCACTGTAAGTAGCCCAACACTCAAAGGATTGCAGTTGCCTATGGCAGCCATCCCTAAGATCAGGACTGGTGGTGATGAGTGTTTTGGACCTACTCAGCCAGCAGGATGGCATTAAGGACAGATCACATTTGGGCCATCCAGCTGTACTAGAAAAACTTTGCAACATTATCAAAATTTATGAATCTTTGAAAAAATTGTGAGTTATAAGTATTTCTTTCTTAAAGGTTTGGGTGTATAGCCATTTTATGGTGGTAATACAGATATATGTGTCCACATACAACACAAACATCCTGAAAACTGCCTAATCAATTGCTATTAAATATTTCATTTTTACACCTGCAAAGAGTCAGAATGAGGAAGCCATGAGTGAAAGATTTTAAGGTTCCTATATATAACTTTTACTAAAGGATTTTTAATGCACCCCTTGAGTAAATTTTAGGCAACTTTGTACACTACAGTGCCGTGTCAGTTGGCAGGTTGATCTACAATATCCAAAGAATTTGGGAAAAGAAAAAAGATCTTGGGCATGTGAGCCTCAAATTATAAAATAATTTTGCTTCAGATGTAAAAGCCAGATTAACTCATGGCAGCTGGCTTGTAAATGTATTAAATGGACAGAGGCACAGTGAACGTCCTTCAAGATGAATTTCTTGTCATCTTTTCTAGTGAAAAGAGGTTTATCCCATCCTTTCAAAATCTGTAGGGTATCCTATTTTTTTAGTCTCAAAAATATATTTGGTTTTCTTTGAAGATGAATAAAACTGAGATGCTATTATATGCAGTTCCTACTTTGCAGCATCCAGAAATTCCTTTGCTATTAATATGCCAGAGAAACAGATTTCTTTGATTTTTTTTCAGTTTAGAAGATCAAAAGCTGTCAGAAATTGTTTCAAAAGGAAAATAAATCTTTGAGAAGTTGGATTTGAAATAATGAGTCTCCAGCATGTTGCATATACGGTACTTAGAACTGTTTAATGGAAGATGCTGCTATAATTGTGGGGTTTGCCTTGTTACAAGTGTGACTCACCCAGAAGATATTTCACTATTAGTTTTGCTTTTCCTGCAAATAATTGTTAGAAAATTGGATTTTTTTTTTTTTTTTTTTTTTTTTTTTGTATGTGTGTGTGTGTAATATCTTGCAAATGCTTAATCGGGCGAAAGAAAAAAGCAACACACGTTCAGATGAAGAGGAGAAAGTCTTAAAACCAATTTGGAAGTCTGCACAGACTTTGTCTTCACGTGGAAGCTTTTATTTTTCTCATTAATATTTGTGTTACACAGGCACGAAGCAGCACTTCGTTGTTGGTTTATTTCCTATGGAAGCACTGGGGCCTCCCTCGTGCAGGCTGTGGGTGACATTCTTTGCACTAACCACCATCAGCTCTAATATACACACAAAGGCCTTGCTGTGGCTGAGAATCAGATAGACACTGAAACTTGGAAGTCTTGTTTTGGATTAATATCAAGAAATCCAACTCTGGTTGGTTGGTATTATCAGGAATCCGAGCCCGATTTGGTTTGTATCAACATCAAGACACATGGCATGAAGGTATCTGTCCTGTAAGGGCTGAAAGAGCAAGTAGTAAAAAAGCAGCTGAAACAAGATGATTAAATATTGATGAACACTAGACCTATTTGGAAATAGCCTTGAACACATAGAGCTCTAGACTGCAGCTAAAGATTAAGATGTCATTGTGGCTTTCAACTTTTTCATCAGTAAATCAATTCTAAACCTATAACCCATCTCTATTATTCTACATTTACAACAGGCTGCTGGGAACAATATACACCAATTCATCACTGGGAAAATGTCTAATGATTGTGCTGGCAAATAAATAAGTCAAACGTGATTTTTTGGAAGGGGAACCAATATACTTTTACTTCCAAATTAAAATATTTAGTGCTTTATAAAGCAGTTGCTATTTAAACTGCCAATAATGTTTAACATGAATTTACTCACCACTGCCTATCCTCATACTGTATAATTTATAACACTAAGCCCTTTCAATACTCCAAAATGCCAGATAAACTTTTCTCATTTGCTCTTAATTTGGTCACGCAGGATAATACCAACATCTGAAGGCTCTTTAAACTGCTTTTTAAAATGCATTCCTGAAAGCACCACCAATGCCACCTCTGCTCCTTGTCATCTTCCATAATTATTTCCAATCCAAAGCGGTCCTTAATGCGCTTATTAATCTGGCATTCTCCTCAGTGTGAAGCACATTCAGCTCTATTAATTTTTAAAAACCCTTTTTTATGGGGGACTGCAGATGCTTGGCTATTACTGAAAAGCTATTAGAAGTTAACACCTTTCTCTCCCCAGGGACTGGCATCATCCTATGCTTCCAAATGCCACCATATTTTACATTATCAGCTGCTAAGACTAAGTATTAGAGACTCCTTTTTTTTTCTTTTTCTTTTTTCTTTTTTTTTTTCTTTTTAAACTTCTGAACTGTTAATGCTATTATTAGCTAATGGCAGGGTTCTGTATAGCATATAGTTACATATACTCTCTCAGTGTCTACAGCATATGGGGTTTTATTTATCTGCCTTTCAACAACGAGGCTTTTCATTCCTGCCATCCATTAGAAGAGAACTCACAGGTAAACAACCACTAATCTTATTCCCAGGGGCTGAGATTATTTCTGCCTTTTCTTAACTTGGATATTACAATCAGGCCAATATTTAGAAGAAAAACTGTGAAAGAAATGAAGCAGTCAGCCAACAAACCACAAACTGGTTTGTTTTGTGGGGAACTCTTTCCCTTTTGGAGAGTGTCTTTGTCTTCATGAAACACAAACCTTCCTTGAAGGACTGGGAGTTAAATGCTCTGACAAAAATATTACAGAATGCCATTTCTGAGCTGCTAGCAAATATTAGAATTGACAGGGCTTTCTCACTTTCTGAAAGAGCTTTAAGTCCAAGCTATTCATCTCTGGATCTGGCTGCTGTTGAGAAAACAGAACAGGGTTCAATCTCAAGGATGGGTTCCTCTGTTCATTGTTACCAGGAGTTTTTAAGCAGCAGACTACTAAGATAAGATGGAGAGGTGCTTAGGTCTGAGTCTGTACTCTGTGTCTGGAGAATTTGCAATGAAACTCACCCTCCTGGTCAGTCTCACTCAGAATCTCACCTTTTAACTGAGTAAGTCACAAGGAGTAGAATCCAGCACAGTGCTGGGTCTTCTGACTGTTTTGAGCTGTGATGACTAAAGACAACAAACTGACATTTTGGGGCTTGAAAATTCTGAGATTGTGTATACTAAACCAAACAAAAGAGTACAGAGGTTATGACACAGTCTTATTATTAAGTATTCTGTATTAAATTTCATAAATAACTATATTACAAATTCTCCAAAGCTGTGGAACAGGTGGCTCCAGAAAACTGCAGAATGTTTGACAGCAACATAAAATTTAAGTCTAACCTGCCATGGGAGGTACAGGAGCCAGAACATGAACCTGGGTATTTGCACAGCAATTAATGAGGTTTTCTGTCTCAAAGCCAGGACATTGTAAAGGCTGGAGGGGAGGGAGAGTCTTTCCAAAATTCTGTCAAGTCTTATGAAGGGAGTTATTGCCACAGTTCCAATAATTTTTGAGCGTTAGCTGTTATCTATTTATATTTTTACTCACTGGCACCTGAAGGACTTGGTGAAGACCAGGGCACCACTTCATAGATGCTAGAGACAAAGAAGAAAGAGGTTTTTCCTAGAAAAATTTGTATTTTCTCTTCATATGAATAGATATAATACACAGAGAACAGACCAGTTTAAGATGTTGGTTGTTATGTGGTCTGAATGTGAGAGGAGAGCAGATGTGTATCCATACTAAGGGGAAAAATATTCCCAATAGTCCTTTACGAACATTAGTGCCATCATCCTAGCATCTTGAGTAATGCAAAGTTTACAGCAGCTTCATTTATAAACCAGGGAAAACCCTACCTTCTGGCAGGGGCTGCCTCAGAAAGATGTTCAAAATTGGGTGCAGAAGAATGTTTCCCTGGAGTGGTGGGATGGATTCAGAGCACTCACTGCAGATATGGTACATTGGTACATAACAAGTGCTCAGGAGAACTTGCTCCTACCATTGTCCACCTTGGCAGCTTTTTGGTCACAGCTGGATGCAGTGGGAAAGTAATTCAAGAGCAACTTCTTCTTCCATGGCACAAAGGACAACATCACAGAATGGAGCTCCCTGTCTGCAGGACAGCCTTTTGGATGCTCCTAGTGAGAACAGAATTAAATCTAAGGGATCGACCTATCTTGCTACACACCACAATGTTCTTTCTTTAAACAGCTGCCAAGAAGTCCTAAAGTTTCCCACTTCAACATTTGCTGTGGTGTGTGCCTGGACTTTTGACTCCTTTCACCTTTTCCTTTGTTATTTCGTGAGGTTTGTGCAAAATCCAAGTAGCCAATTTTTGCTGTTCCAGATTTATGGAAGCTTGTCACTGTGTTCAAATAACAGTGGTGGAAAATAAAGTGGAAACAATGACACCAGAGCAAATTATGATTGAGTTATACCCTAAAACACCAAGTGACAAAGCTGGGGCACTCTAACCTAAGCTAGTGTTAGCCTAAAGAAGTCATAAGGAGTGGTGGCTGCTTTAACTGAGAGTTTGCTGGCTGGTTTTTGATTCCATGACAAAAGTAAACCTGATGCTGAGCACCCAAAGCATTTCAGACAGATAGGTGGATGCTTAAGAAATGTGGAATAGAGGCATTGATCCTACCTCATTTTTTTTTAACCAAAAAGAGACGTTAATTTCTTAAAGTCTTTCAGGAAAAAAAAATGTTAGAAAATTCCAGTTGAATACAAAACTCAACTCCACCTTAAATGTGTGTCCTCTTTTACTGTGTGACATTATCCATGTTCCAGGAACTGGAGAGGTCTTTGGAAGATTAGGAAGAGATGTGATTAGTTCCTCTTAAATGCATATTATATGCTCAGTAGACCTGAGCTGCCCCTCTAGTGTGACTTCAGCCCATCCCACAATTGCCTTATTAGTGCATACATTTTTCCATTAATTAAGTGGTTTGCTCTGATTACTGGGGACAACCTTTTTAGCAGGGCCTGTAGTGATAGGACAAGGGGTAATGGTTTAGAACTGAAAATGGTTTAGAACTGAACAGTTAGACTAGATAAAAGGAACAAATTTTATACAGTGAAGGTGGTGAGACACTGGCTCAGGTTGCCCAGAGAGGTGGTAGATTCCTCAGTCCTGGAAATTTTCAAGTTCAGGCTCTGAGCAACCTGATTTAGTTGAAGATGTCCCTGCTCACTGCAGGAGATTGGACTAGATGACCTTCAAAGGTCCTTCCAACCCAAACCAGTCTATAAGTCTATGTTTTTGTAGAAGCATGTCCACTTCTATAATTCAGGAATGGAGTGTAAAATGTCAAGTTCCTCTATGAGGTAACTCAGCTTGGGCTGTTCCATTGTCATTTCTAATGTTTTTTTGCAAGCCCAGAGTAAAGAACAGGTTGAAACTCTGATCCAGCCCAGGGTAAGTAGCACAAAAAATAATTGAGAGTTGGCTTAAACCTTGAGAAGTTCAGAGGTGTCCCAGCACATCCCTGTCTGTTGTTCAGATGTCCCCTTTTGTCCAACCCAACCAATGACCTTGAACACTTTAATGCTTTTCTGTAAAGGTTTTGGGCCAAACCAATGACTAAATAGGTGATTCTTTGCCAACATAACATTTCAGTAGCCTCAAGCCTGCTTATTCAGCTGGCTGTTTCCAAGGGGCTGGAGACATTTGCAAGGTGCAGGGCCACATCTCAGTGATTTCCTCTCCCTCCAAAGCATCCCAGGGGGAAGCTTCATGTTGCAGATGCTCCTGCCCAGGGACCCTGTTTCCCAAGGCAATTGTAAAGATGTTCAAGTTTTGACTTGAAAAAACTCATTAACTCCAACAAATTTGGGGTGGCTTTGTGCGGATTAAATTATTTGCCCAGTTCTATTGAGCACTGAATAATGTAGTAATTCAAATGCTGGATAGTTAGTAAAGGCACTTTCTCCTCTCTAAAGGTGTAATTCTTTTGCATGAGATTTAGACAGCAGATATTGACAGAAGAATAGATAATAGATAATTGATGTCAAAGGCTGAATAAGAAAGTTGTCGATCAGCCAGAGTATAAGTTATCTCTCTATGTAAAGTAATATAAAGTAATGATGATTTATTGCTTGAAAAAGTTGCTAGATTGAAAAAAATTATTTAGAATAGCTGGTGAATGCAGATTGATTTTTCTAAAGAACTCTACCCAGCCCTATTTCTCTTCCCAAAGAATACTGCTGCTTCTTATTATAAGTATTTTAGAAAAAAAATGCATTTCTAAAAAGTTATACTGTCAGAAAACCAAACATCACATTTTTAATACTCATGGAAAGAGGGTTCTTTTCAGTTGTCTAATTTGATACAGTGAGAAGATAAGAAAAGATGTGATTTGGTTTTATAATATCGTTCAGGTTCACTGCATTACAGAACCTATAGAAGCCTCACCTATTAAACCTCAAGGAAATACCCTAAAATGAACTGTAAAAATAGCAATAGTCTCTACAGCATGCTTGTTTGAGTAGAAGATTAGTACTGGAGGGGTAAATGATAAGTATTGGAACAAAGGTGAACTATTTAAAAAGTATTTCCTTAATATCAGGAGAACATCCTGTTTAGAAGTGCTTTCCCTATGTTTCATTTAGACACCTCTCAACCTGGGAATCTGCTTTGAGTCCAGCAAATAACCTTTTGCTTTTTCCAAAGAGTCCCTTTGGAAATCCATGGCACACAAACCAGGAGGGATATAGATTACACTTCACAGAGATCCATCTATGTAGAAAAGAAAGCTCAATGTTTTCCTCAGCTATGGTTCTGGATGTTTTCCAGAGCCATAAGAATGGCATCCCATCATCTGTGCCTTTTCTAATTTTTTTCCTGTTATCCTTATGAAGACGACCTTCTCAATGATGGTGACATCTTTCTAGCCTGAACTCTGAGATTCATTTCAGCCTGAAACACCTTTTTTGTGTTATTAGAGGCTTATGCTGTTTTCACAGACTGTATTTACAACTCCTAATATTGTTTAGTTTATGGTAGTCTTGAATTTCATATATACATTCAAAGGTGCTTGAAAGAAAACACAGCACCTAAAATAGCTTGTGCCGCTGCCCTAAAATATTAATCACCAACATAACTCCATAAGAGTTACATCAGGCATGAGTTTAACCCTACTTTTTGTTCTAAATCAAAAGAAATTGATTTCTTTAGCAAACACACCCTAAACCACAGGATCAAAGGCAGCTGAAGCACTATAAAACCTCTTATTTCTTTCCCCTTTCCTCCACCTTCCCCAAGAGCAACGGAGCAGGCTGTAAACTGGCTTTTTAAACACACCAATTTTGAAGCAACTGATGCTGCTAACAGCAGTCCTCAGCTGTCAGCAATGATGTCACTGGTTAACACTTCACAGCCCACGAAATGCTTCCCTGCTTCAGCTTGCCTCCCTCTTGCTCTGGATCAAATGAGCTCCTGGTAGCTCCCCATGGAAAGTCATGAACTTACAGAGAGGTGTTTGTGGCTCAGCTTATAAATTAGACTAATGTAGTGGTTTTGATTAGACTGAGATAAACTTGCATTCATGTTGCTGATTCTGCAGAAAAAAAAATAAGCTATACATGAGAATATTTCTTGAAAGCAGGAGAACCTTCATAGATTGTTAATGGAATATATCTTGGTATCCCAATGTATTTTCAAGAAGTGAAAAAGTTGCACAAGGAAATACGATATGGAAAGAGCTGAAGGGTAGTGATTTTGGTAAAAAGTTGTATTCATATTGAACTTGTGATATTTAGTCTTTTATAATATTACATAAGTAATTCTAAAGCCAAAGATTTCAGGAAATATTACCTTAAATTTTCCCTGCAAAATCTTATGCTATATCATAAACACCTTTGTGGTTCAGCAATATGTTTCCATGGCTATGAAGTTAGCATTCATGGTATTTTTTTTTCCAAATTCTCATTAAAACTTTATTCTAATGGAATATAACAGGAGGGAGCAGAGTCTCGGCAAGAAGAGCCATCAGCATTTTAATGGCTACAGAAGACATGCAAACCCATGAATGAAAAACAGCCTATAAAGAAATTCAGAAGCTTAAAATGAGCAGTGCAGTGGTGGAAAAACCAAATTCAACAAGAGTCAGGAGTGCCCAGAATTTGATGCTATGCAAATGCTCTCACTTGTTTCCAGCTCTGGGTTGTTTTTAGGCCACCAGTGTCCTCTGACAGAGCCTGGAGCTGGCAGACACCTGATCTGAGAGCTCTGCAGTGATGCTGGCACAAGGCTGGCCCCAGACTAAAAAAAGTGTCCTTCTCTGCCACCCCTGAGGAGTGAGAGAAGGGAAAGGTGTAGCCAAGCTGTTGTGCAGCTCCTAGACCACAGCTCTGGGCTCCACCAGCCCCAGCAGGACTCAGCTCTTTCCATGGCCTGAGCCATGGCCAACCAGTGGTCCAGGCACTGGCTGAGTAAGGGGTCAAACCAGGTCCTACAGGAGCTGCTCTTTGATGTGCCTGAGGTTGTTTTTGTGGGGAAGGAGCTGCAATCTGCTGTGCTGGGGGCTCTGCTCTCAGTGTCAATGCTTTTCATAGAGACAGAGTAAGAAAAAAAATGGTGCTGCTGTAGGACGGATGTTAGAAGCTCACTACTGCCTTCATTTTGATTCCCTGAAGCTGCCTGCTTCATTTTAGGTGTCTTTAGGTTTCCACTGGGCTCTGTGTGGTTAACTTCAGGCCCATGCCCCATTTCCTGCATAGCATCCCCTGTGCCTTCTCCTGTTTGCCAGGCAGGAGGAGGTTAGTGCAACCTGACTCTGAACTCTTAGGAGCTGAGGTGCAGAGGCTCCTGGAGGTCACTAGCAAGAAACTGATTGTCTTTGCCCACTTTGCTTAAAAAATGTGTTCTCTCTTCAGATATGAGATGCCCTCACCATAGCTGGCACTGCCACAGAGTGGAGATATTCACCTTCTCACTTTGCCCTCCTCATGCAATGCTTCTGTCTGGGCTCTCTGATAGGCAGGGAAAGATGAGAGGTTGACTGTGGGGTCTCAGTTGTCCCTGTTTGCAGGGGCAGGTTACAAGCTCCACATTTCTTCTCTCCAGACAGCCTTTATTTCTGCAGATGTGGCTTTGCTCTGTGGCCAGGTTTTGCTCACAGAGTTTACCATGGGTTAATTCGAAAAGGCAAAGAGAAATCTAGCAAGGCACTGGGTAGTGTCATACACTGAAATGGTGCTGCGCTGTCTGATCCATGGGGCACAGATACCTTTGCAAGAATGAACAAAGTAGCTCTGTCATGTTATGTTGGAGTCATAGTCAAGCCCTTTTCTCAGATTTCAGTTCCATTTTATATCCCCTGTGGTTGTACACAAATTCCACGGTTGAATAAATAGACTTTGGCAATGATTACCTGGAACTTTAGGGGTTAACACTGTTCTTAGCCTTTTCCCTAACTGGTGTTCACTCTCCTGATGCCTTTCCATATGCATGCTATAAAATATGCCCCAGACAGAGGTTTGCCTATTGCCAAGATGTTATGCTTTGCACTGGATGAAATTCCTTGACAGAAAGCTATGAAATGCACCTGTTGTTGTACTGTGATAAAACTCTGCCAAACAATATCCCAGCTACAGAGTGGAAACACCAGGCTTTGAAATGTCCTACAACCCACAAGCTCAAAGAGGGCTCTGCTCAAACTGCAAGTGCATTTGGGTGATGCCTGGACTCCATGTAAGATTTTAGCCCTTGAGGTCTCACTGCTGAAGGGACCTTGATCTGATGGGCAGTGGGGAGGAGAAGGCAGGCACAAACTTTAGATTTTGGCATTTCTGTGCTAGAAGAAGAGGGGGACTGTGGAGGGCTGAGGACAGCTACCTGTTTACATCTGAGATGACAGAATTGGTCAGCTCCAAATAAAAACCTTGCAAACCTCTTGCAGCAGTTTACCTCCCTTGCAATAAAGACACAAGGAACAGCTCAGATCCCCAGAGCTGTGAGGCTGTAAATCCATGCTGGTACTTCTGCAGCTTGCATCTCTTCCTTGTGCTGAGATCTTGGCTTCCAAGATATGTCTCCTCCCCCCTCAAAGTCATTGCTTCTGGGATTAGTAACATCTTTAATGCTCTCCGTACACTCCTCAAAAAAAAAAAAAAAAAAAAAAAAACCCAAAAAAACCAAACCAAAAAACCCCTGGGCTCTGAACTCGTGCTAGAAGTCAAAACCCAATCCTGCTTCTTATAGTATGGAAGGATGTGGCTTTGCTGAGTTGCTTAGTTATGACCAACAGCTCTTGATGAGCACTTCTGGGATCACAGATCCTGCACTCAGTCAGCAAGGAGGTCCAAAACCAGGGCAGAGATATGGATAGATGAATATTGCCTGGCTTTAGTTTTGTAACTTCTTTAGACAAGAAGGCATCCCTCTAGAGCTCACAATTAAAAATGGCCTCATCTTGTCTGCTTCCCAGCTTTCAGGAAATGGGGTGATGATGGAGCTGGCAGACAAAGGACACATAAGGACACCACTTGTTTCTGTCAGAGGTGAAGTATTATGAAATATCAAATGGAAGGTGACCACACCAGCTATGAAATTGAGATTTTTCCCTCCAAAAATTAGCTTGTGTAACTTACTGTACTGTGAATTTGCATCTAAAATTCAGGAACAGAAGAGTTTGGCTGCTTAATTTTTTTTTAAAATATATAGGTATAAGATATTTCTGAGCCAATGCAACCATTACTTACAAGTTAAAAAGAGTATGCAAGAAGGAAAATAGTATTTATGTATTTATTTATAATTTATTTAATGATAACTTTATTCTTTGATGATGTTAAAGTATAGGCATATCTATACTCTGTCAATATACTTGATGTTGCCCACTACAACTCATGTAACCCAGGCACAGACCTTGCTTCCTTTTATCTTAAACTCCAGCTGACTCTTCTGTGTTAAAACCACTCCTTCCTACCCTAAAATCACTCATAATTAGGAGGAATACAGGTTTAATTGAGCTTCAATATTTACATTAAACAGGCAGAAGGGAATGCAAAGATTTAACAAGTCTGCATTGGTCTCAAGTTGAAGAATACGTCCTAAACAAGATTGATGGGATATCTTCCAACATGACACTTTTTTTTTTGACAGGAAGCTGGAACTGGTTGAATTATGTCCCTTAAACTTCTCCACTGCCTCTGCCCCCAGCAATATCTGCTTCCCATGGAATTTTTCCTTGTTGAAAAACTGAATATCAACCCTTCACTCTTCAGATCTGACATTTGCTTAAAGATGATGTGCTGCCTGTTACAAATGTCCCTGGGGGCTTTGTACTACAGTTTACTTTCTGACACTGTTGCTCCTGGCAACTTTCATTGCCCTCCACACTGGAAGACTCCTTGGGTGCACCCCACCAGGTTAGCAAGAAGAAGAAGAAGAAGTCACTGACCTGAGAGCAAAAGAAATAACTCTCTCCTTATTTCTTTCCTCTACCTTCACTCCTTCCTTTCTCCAGCTTCTGACTCCTTCCCTTTGGTGTCCCATCTTGCTCCCTGTTTTCTCATCTCCCACATCTTCCCACTCGTGTTGCCCTCTAGCAGTGGGGAGATCACCAAGAACCAGCTTGATTTCTTGGCTTGTTGGCAACTCCAAAACAAGCAAGCCAAAATCATTGTTTGAAAACTCTGTAAGTTAAAGAATGTCCTGAGGTTTTGTTTCAGAAATTCTGAGAGATTGAAATAACAAACTCTTGATGGGTAAAACTATTTCACTTGGCCAGATGGAACACAGCTTTTCAGGATGTGTATGAGGTTTTTTATATTGGATTTTGACAGTTATTTTTTGATACAAGTGAAGGAAATTTTACAATTAAAAATGGGCTCATGTAAAAAAATATCTGAACTGTCAGTTTGAAAGATGTTACAATAAGTTTGGCTTTTTAAAATATGTTTTTTTACAAGAACACTTCAGTGAAAGATGCCAAAGGTTTTGGATGAACAAAAGTGGTCTAATTTATGGCACTCTATGCTTAGGACAATTTAGGGCCCTGGGGTTGCAAAGGTTTGAACCTCTTTCTCTTAAGCTTCATGTGTCATTATGCACTTGTAGAGGTAGTCTAAGTTCCTAAGTTCCTGCCCATCAAGGTTTAAAATATAAATAGTTGGTGCATAATCCAAATACAATTGAAATGAATTGAAATTAACAGAGAGGCCTTTGCTGACACATTTGTGCTTAGGCTAAGGCTTTCAGAAAGTGGCCAGATAACCACCATGATGAATTAGGTCTCATGTAAGTTCAGAAAATAAGCACAGTATTGTACAGATATCAGCTTTTGCCTGGAAGTCCGTCTTTGCCCATGAACATCTTCAAGCTTCACAGTCCTTCTGTGAAGAAAGAGGCCATAAAAGTGCACCTCTAGGACAAATGTCATGTCAACTTTGTGATGGAGACACCTATTCTGTAAAAGGCTAATTCAGCTTTCTATCCTCTACCCTTCCAGGCACTTGGAAAGTCTGTATTTTCTCTAGCATCAGGTAATTAGGTAAAAAACCCTGAACCAAACCAAAAGCCCCCCAAATATTAGAAAGCAGAATGAGACGACTACTTCATTTAATTAATATAGAGATTAGGGTGATGTGTTGCTTGAGTCTGTGAGATGACTGGTTTAAAATCTTGGACTATGTCAGTTCCCTGTAAAAAATGTGAAAGAATGAAGGAATCAGATGACAGGCGTTTAGGTTATGTTCTGATTGGTGGGTTAACAGTGAAAATTCTGCATCATTAAAAGTGGATTATAGACTGCTTTTGACATTTGGATCTCAGCCTGTGTTCCCAACCTCTTTCATTCTTGTGGTACTGGAGCCTGAGATTAAATTCCTGTCTCCCTGATCCCAATGGGATTTTTGACCAAACTCCTCTTTGGCTGCACTTCTTTGCAGGGTTTGGTGTCAAAAACTGAAGCTCATGATTTCAGTGATGCTGAGTTTAAAGTTATTAGAAATGGCTATTTTAAAAAGACAAGTGAAAAAGAATACATTTTTTTTGGCTGTCAAACTTGTCTCATAGTACAGACTTCCAGGCCACACCACATCTATATTATCCCCAGTAAGATAAAAGCAGAGAATTTTTCTAATGGCTTTTGAGAAATTGAGACTGACCATATATATGTCTTCACATTTCATATAGAAATGTCATAATTTTCTTATATATTAATTTGGTTACTATTTTTTGAAGTTTTTAATGATTCTTTGGAGTCCTGGTACTTTTGTATCAAGTATCAGTTTGAGTATGGGACTTCCCTAAGTTATTACCAAAATTTACAGCTAACTTAAAACATTCAATCATAACCCTTTAGAAGGATGGCTCCTATTTAAAAGTATGTCTGTATTGTGATTTTACTAGTATGAAATGGAAGATTTTAAGCTATTCCAGGGTGGATTTCATACTTGCATCTCTTTATGTCATGCTGGTGATTTTCATTACCTTAATAAAAAATATTTTAGCACTTGAATACTTTCCAGAAACTGTTTAAAGGATTATCAAAAGCATCTCAATTATGGCAAAACCAATGGCAAGATTCAATATAAACATCAAATGAACCTGATCATATATTGCTAGGAATCAAATTCCTGGAGGAGCAGTACCACAAGTATGTTGGTCACTATAGTGATGCCCAAATTCCACATGATGATCTACATATGTTCCATTGTGAAGAAAAATTGAAGTTTGGCCATGGATACCTCACGTTGTTCATACTTAAGGCACATGGAATTACACACTCACCCACAGGCACATTAAAAAGAAAACATTTTTTGAAGAAAAAAACTATAATACACAGGTTCTTAAAATGTGAGAGATGGGATTTATATAAATCTAGACTCTTTACTGTTTAGTTCTGTTCTGTGTTTAGTAAGAAAGAGGGAACACACTCAATGTAGAATGCAAAACTTGAAACCTGAAATGTCCTCCAGGGTTGTCTGTCAGAATTTTTTCCAAAAATAGCTTTTCTGACTCTTTTAAAACTACCATGACAACCCCAGCCCCCAAAGCCATTTGATCATTTGGCTGAGGGCTGTCCATTAATGTAATTCAATATTCTCTTCACCTGACAGAGAAGGACAAACATTTCTATATATGCTGCCCAAAAGACAACCAAGATGCCTTCTTGTCCCTACTAATACATAATGTAATTTACATACAGGGAACATCTGTTTTAAGGTATGATTCTCATTTTCTTGTGCTCTTTCAAAGATTTATCCAAAGACAGTTGTCACTCCTTTGGTCCTGAGACTGACACTTGTTGTAGTGATATAGCTGATCTATAGACTGACATTTCTGAAAAAAGTGACTTTCATATATCTCATCAGCATGACTCCTTCACATCTGCTCTAAATCTCAAGTTTATACATTAAATGATCTTGTATTTCTGAACTTATTATGGGAGAAATTTTAAAATATGCTTTGTGCAGCTCAGACTTGATCTTGGAGGGAGGAATCTATGTTTAATTAGCCTTGGTTTATGTTTTCTGAACGAACCATATGGTACAGCAGCTATTTAAGGTGTGACTAAATGGTGAGAATAGAAATGAGCAAACTATGGCTCACTTTAAAAAAAAAAAAAAATTTGATATCTGACGTATGACCTCAAATTTGCCTGAACCATTTCCTGGCCAGTGGCCATATATGTCATCTTTAAAGCTGAAAATATTTTATTATGATTTGTAGCAGTGGGAGTGGAAATCTGGATTTATCATGGAAACAATCCTAACCACAGTTACAGTAGAGCTTCCACTGCCCCATTGCAAACAGACACCTTTTCCCATATTAATTTCTACTTTTCTCTTTGCATCTTATACTCATTGATGAAAATCACATCTGAAGCAGTTGTGGAAGTATTTCAATAAGCTAATTTTCTTTACATCCATTTAATTTTTTTATGCAGCAGTGACCAACTCCATAACATATAAGCATTGTGTGCCACTACAACAACCTAAAAGTCTTTCTCCTGGACAGATCTTATGCAATGTACAAGAAGAGTATAATAATTATGTTCTATCACATTTGGCTTCTCTGCTTTTTTCAGGAAAGGTGAGGGAGAAGAGGACATGTACTGAAATAAATATGGGAGATTCAGAGACCCTGATTTTTCCACATGTAGAAGGCTAGAGGTCTGATTTTTAATCCAAGCTGACTGTATGGGATTTATATAAATCTAGTCTTCTCTACAGTTTGGTTTCATAAGAAAGAGGAAAAATACTTGCTTCTTCAAGATGTCTTTAGAATCTTCCCAGCCAGAGGGGAGATAGAGTTTAGATATTAGGAGGAAATTCTTTACTGTGAAGGTGGTGAGACACTGGCACAGGTTGCCCAGGGAAGTTGTGGCTGCCCCCTCCCTGGAAGTGAAATACCAGTGAAGTTTTGAAGGCCAGGTTGAATTGTGTTTGAAGCAACACCTGGCTTAGTGGGAGGTGTCCCTGCCCATGGATAGGGGGTTGGAACTGAAGGGTCTTCAAGGTCCCTTCCAACCAAAATGATTCTATGATTCTATAATTCTATGATTCTATTTTACAAAAAACCCAAAACCCTGATGTCGCTGGGATGTTGTGTTTGTTAAAACTGAGATTTTAAAGTTATACCAAAGAACCTGATTCCTGTTAGTGGGTGGAGCCAACCTGATCTATCCTGAAATGATCATGGGGCTGTAATGATCACACTGGAGTGATGCCTTTCCAACATATGTATTTGCTCCTGCAGAGGAAATTTGCAAGACTTTTCTCTAGCAGCCTCCAAGGAGAGATGTGTTTCGGCTGAATACATTTCAAAATTAGACTGGCAGAACCTCCAAGCATGCCTCCTCCTTCATTTTGTGGTTCTGATGCACGTTACCTCAAACCAAACCCCAAATGTGAGTTGTACAGTTTTAAGAAATTTATCAACATCATTTTATAACAACCACATGTAGAATTAGGGCATAGGCAGAGTTGCATTAACTGTTTTATGTCATTTAGCCTGTGTCTTCTGGGGATTTAGAAGACTCTGTGTTCCACTAGAAGTGAAACTATTCTGATAAGTGTAGGTAGAGACTGATTGAATGTCATATTCCTCGAGAAAATTTGAGAAAGATACATCAGCAATTAATATTTATATCCTCTAGGTACTGAGACAGCAACATGTTATTTTTTAAACAATATGATTTTCTTGCAAAAGAAGTAAAAAACTTCCATTTCTCTTCTCTTTTCCTAGAGTTTTTTCCACCTACGTATTTGGCTAGATGTTATAATCACTGTCCTGATGTTCACTGAAATATATTTTGTATATTCTTTCCTCCAGTCGTTCTTTCACATCTATATTGCCCTGTGTTCAATTCCTTGAGAATTTTCTCCTTTCAATTAAAAATTTGTTCATATTGCACCATTTCCTGCCTCAGATGACCACTGATTCATGGAGGTCACAGCATCACTCACCTGTCTTGTACTATCAAACACAAGAATTTGTGTCTCATTTGTCTCAGAGCAAAGTTAGTATCTCACGAGTTGCAGCAGAATTCCTCTGTAGCCTCCAGAATCTTTTAATTTGGTTGGGTTCTCATTTAGTCTCAGTTCTCTCAATTTCTGCCACAAAAAATATACCACAGCATAATAAAGTGAGATAATCCCATAATTCTTTCCCAAGCTATTCCTCCTCCCCACACCTTTAGAATACTCCTTGCTCTAAGGAGTATTATTGTCCCTGTTTTAAAGGTGGTGAAGTTGTATGTAAAAATCCTGTTCAAATTGCTAAAATAAGCATCAAGGCTGCTTTCTATTGTCTGCAGAGAGAACCAGAACTTGGCAGTCTTGGAGATTGTGTACCTGAAATAATTCATTGAATTATTCTTGAATGATGAAAGATGCCCAAGGCTGCTGCAGGTGGAATAGGAGTTACAGAGATGAAATGTTTGTCTTCATCCTAAATAGTGAAACCCCAAACACTTGCATGCTGTTGGCCCATCACCACAGGAAGGACATTGAGGTGCTGCAGCCCAGAGAAAGGCAATAAAGATGGTGAAGGGTCTATAGAACAAGTCTTTTGAGCTAACAACCTGAGGTTGTCTAACCTGGAGAAAAGGAGGCTGAGGGGAGACCTTCTCACTCTCTGCAACTATCTGAAGGGAGGCTTTGGGGAGGTGGGAATTAGTCTCTTCTCCCGCTTTGGGGAGGTGGGAATTAGTCTCTTCTCCCAAGTACCAAGAGATAGAACAAGAGGAAATGGTCTCAAATTGCATAGGAGGAGGTTTTGATTGGATTAATGAAAATGAATGGAAGGGTTGTCAGGCCCTGGAACAGACCGCCAGGGTTGAGTGATGATTCCTGGGGCTACTTAAAAGACAGGTAGATGTGCTGAGGAACATGGTTAGTGGTGGACTTTGCAGTGTTAGGATAACAATTGGGTTCAATGGTCCTAAAGGTCTTTTCCAACTAAAATGATCCTGTGATTTCCAACTTAGGTTGTCCAGCAAGACAGAAGGTTGGAGATAGATTTGTTCAGTCCTTACTGAACATCTCGAGTGCCACTGAGCAACAAAGCCCTTTTCCCAGGGCAGAATGCAGGGCCAAAACCAGTCCTTCTTTCTTTCCACCCACAGCAGAGCTGGTTTGGCCATCCACGTGGCAGAGGTGTGAAAGCCACACGGTGTTTTCCCATCAGCTGTGCTGCTGTGGGCTGCAGTCCCTGCCCAAACTACATCTCAACCTAATTTTGCAACAGCTTTCCTGAATGTCTTCCTTGAAAGCCTGTTTGGGCTGTTCCAGGTTCTTCTAGGTGATTAACTCTGGGACTATTTCAATGAAAAAAAAAACAATGTGTTTGGGGAAAACAGTGAAAATTTAGAGCGGTCAATATAAATATGTGATGCAGGCATATAACAAAACACTGTGGGTAGCCTTGAGTGAGAGCAGACCAATGACAGAATCCTTCAGAAGAAGAATGCTTAGAAGAATCAAAGCTTGAGATGTGGACACAGCCTTGTTGGGTTTTAAAATGTGCTGTCCCATTCCAGTTCTGAACACATAGTGGGGATAGAAACCTTGCCATGAACTAACTGCATTGTTTCTCAGTCCCAGGTTATGACAAAAGCTTAGTTTAGCAAATTCAGAAGTGGAACTGTTGAAATCTGTGGAGGTGCTGCAGTGTTTTGTACACATATGCCTGCACTTTGCCAGGACTCTCTGCATAAATGATTCCCAGATTTCCAATTGTATTTTGTTTATAGACACGTTTTGCTTATTGTAAATTGCATATGGTTTTACCTCTAACCCTGGGTCTGATCCTTTCACAAAGGATTTGGCCAAGGCAAGGAGTAGATGATCCACTATTTGTTAGCAGTCCATTATATATGTATGCCTGTGTATGTGAATAGATATAGATATATATCTGTGGGACTGATACTGGGAGGTGCTGAGCTCTCTTAATCTCTTCTGGAGTCAACAGGAGCTGAGGGCACTCAGCACTTTCCAGAGGTGGTCAGAAAATATCAGTTTTGGGCAACCTCTCCTTTGAGTTTTTGCTGTCTAAAGAGAGAAGAAAAAAGACAGAAAAAAAGAAAAGACAAAAAAGATAAGCTTCCTAGAGCCTCCTTTAAATGCTGGCACCTTGAGATTGTAACTGTGTTTTAACACTTTTTCACATGTGAAATGTGTTGCATGTTTTTTGTTGGCCTTTCAGGGATCAGATTGATGAAGGAGAGTTCAGAGCCAGACGTACAGTATAAGAGACAAAGGTTTAGTAATGAGTTCAAAATTTACAAAACACAGAAGCAAATATGGCTTTAATACATGATGTGACCCTTTATAAGGCTTGAAATTACTCTTCAAAAATCATTCTGGCTTGACTTCAGAGCCGAGTGGATTGTGGGATACCACAGATTGACTTTGAGTAGTGGGTCGGTATTGCAGGAATTTTTTAATTTCCTGTAACTCACAACAATTTTCTTCCAGTTAGACCTTATCCTGCTGCAGTGTATTTACTGAACAATTTAGTACAGTGTATAAGCCAGATCAGAGGCACATGCATGCACACATACACACACCCACAGAGTGATTAAAGTTAAGTATTAATAGCAAAATTTAAAATGATGAAAAGAGAAAGGGTCAGTGTGTTGATGTTTACATTTTTATGTGTGTAATATATTTAATATCTAGCCAGTGATGTAAGGGGGAAGAAGCTGAAACATATTTTTTCTTGCTTTAAGCAAATAAAAATTGTATTCATGAATGGAAAATAATTTGGCAAATATTGGTTATTACTGTTTGCAACAACCTTTTAATTAGGTCTTCAAACATGTTTTCAAAGCCTCCCCAAAGATAGCCAATTCACATGATTAAAAAAAAAAACCAACAAAAAAGGTTCCTTAAACTGGCAATGTTGCTCATGTATTTATTAACAGTAAAACAACACTAGAAGGATTCTTACAGTTCAAGGGGAGAAATATTTCATGCCACAGAATTCCATGTGCTCATTTAATTTCAATTGTCTCCCAGGTATTGCAAGACAATTATTGTAACATATTTGAATGTAAAAAGTACAACCCAGAAAGTCTGTTATGACATAATTCAACAAATCCCCTCCAGTATGAATGTTAGGAATGTATTTGGGTCACTGGAGCTACAGATACAGATTTATATCTGCTATTGATTTAAAAAAGAGCCTTATTGATGTCCATGGGATATTGCAGGGAATATCCATACAGACATCTATTTTTAAAAGGAACATGTTATATTTGTACACATTTCCCAAGAACCCTAAAATTTTTGAGTGTTTCTACAGACACACTCACACACAATGTACATGTATGTGAATTTATGGCATGCTTTATTCCTTATCTAAAATCTACTATTGTCCAAAGAAAGATTTTGCAATGGTTGTAATTGGGTTTTATTGGGCCTTGAAGAAATGGGAAGTGAAAAGTGAATGAAACATCTGTATGTTGTGATTAAATACAATTGTATCACCATAATACTGAAAAGAGAATGTCTGACTGAAAAAGAAGAAATACTGTCTTAAAATTGATGACAAGAACCGTGCTACAGAAGGCAGAGAAAGAAACATCTAAGATTTCCCCCAAGTGAAATCATTAAATGTTTCTTTAACTTCTGTGTGCTGAATAGGAAGAGATCATAACCTCTAGCATCTTAGAAAGCAGGATGTATGATGGGATTTATTAGTAGAGACAGAGTAAATAACACTTATTAAATTTCAAGGTAACTTTATTTTCTCTTACCTATCAATGGAAAAGACTCTTTTGAAATAACACTCATTAGAAATTTAAGGTTATACTGGCAAAACAGACTTGAATCCTTCAAAAATAGCCCCTAGTAAAAGTCATAGAAAGATCTGAAGCTAAGCCTATGACAAAAAAAAAAAAAAAAAAAAGAAAAGAAAGAAAGAAAGAAACTTAATATGCAGGAAAACTTTTTAATATGTGAGCCAGACACAGAAATATTGGTACTCTTTGAAACGAGCAAGGATTTGATGAAACACTAAAGGGTTTCCTATATTTTCTTTTATTGGACAGCAACAAGTAACTCAATGAAAAAAATCCTGTAATAGCTGAATGCTTCACAGTGTCAGCTCAGTTCTTTCACAAGCAGATTTCCCCACAACACAGAAATCCCCCTGAGTGACAGGGGTTGTGTGCAAATTGCACCCTCAGTTCTTCACCTAAACCCCAGCTGGAGTTCTTCTATTGACTTAATGGGGCTTTGGATCAGGCTCCAAAATAACGAAGGGACAAATCCGTTGAAGTCTTTATTTATGTCTAGATTGTTTTCTCTCATCAAAGATTCCCCCAAGGCTCTGCCTTCTGCATTCTCCTGCGGAGAGTTTGCACCTCCTCATAAATCAAGTTACATCCCAACTCCCTGGAATCTCATAGATGAAACCAGGATTTGGCTCTTTTCTGGTCCCGTGGACTCCCTCACAGCTGCTCAGATTCCTCTTGGTTCTTGGAGGTGCTCAATTAAAGTGAATTCTTGACTGTTGGAAGCATTGCCATGACTAAGGGATGAGACTGTCTCTGGGAAACTGATGACATCAGAAAAAAAAAAAAAAAAGTCTTTAAGCCCTAGTAATGTCAAATAAAATGGAGAAAATGAATGGCTGTTTCTGCCTCCTTTGGGATGTATTATTACCCAAGTAGAGTGAAGTCTTTGGACTCATCTTGAATTCTCTCAAAATGTGGGTGGACAGGTATTTCCTAAGACAAGAGCTGTTTTATCCTTCAAGTATGAAAAACTGAAGCCCCACTTACCTGGCCATAGAAATCCAGGTATTTGTTGCATCCAAGCTGTATTATAATCTTTGGATTTGCATTAAATTGGTATTTATCCTGCTGTAGGCACTATGCCCTTTCACAAATACAAGGTCACCATCCAGTGGACTCCAAACTACAGATTAGGACCATAGTCCTAATCTCTTAAAATCTTAACAAATCAGCCCCCAGCCATGTGGTGGGTAAGGCAAATAGTTATCAAGGAATAATTTTTGGAAAATCTATCCCTTTGGAGACAAAACAATTCATAAAGCACCTGAGACTTGGGGCAGTGCTTCCTAAGGGGTCAACTTTGTGGTGCAAATTCATTAAAAAAACCCAAGTATTTCCAAATTTTAAACCTGTTTTGAACATATCTAGGAACTTTTTTCTTTCAGAATATATTTTTATTGTGAATGATTGGCACAGTACTGAATCTGAATCTCTCTCTAATTTTTTGAAAAAAAAAAAAAAAGAAAGACTGTGTATGTCCCCCTTTCTCCACATTTCTGCTGGTTTTGTTCAAGGAGAAGGACAGGTGTGGAAGATGTAGCTGCTCATTCTGAAGAGAAAGCACTATGATACCACAGGGATGTATATTACATGGCTTGGGAATTTCTCAGAACTAACTTTATGTTGATCTTGAAACATTCTGAGTGAGCTGCTCTTCTTCCACAAGTGGGTTTCCTATGAGCAGTGTCATATTAATCTACTCCTAAAGCAGAGTGCATTTACATGGTACCTATGTGCTGTTACCTTGTATGCAACATGAATTAAAAAATCATATATGGCAAAGTCTTGTGTGCTGTGACTTTTGCAATCTTCACATGAGTAACTCAGAGCATCCAAAAGACAAATCAGAACAAGGGAAAGGACTGTCAAATAGAGAAAGACCAGAATATCAAGCTTCAAAAGAGGGGCTGGTCATGTGCAGAAGGCTCTGCATAAGCAGTTGGGCAATCTGGATTCAATTCCCAGCCTTTCCACAAATCTTTGGTGAAAGTATAAATAATACTCTCCTTTCTTTTTTTTTCTTTTTCTTTTTGCTTTTTTTTTTTTTTTTTTTTCCCTGATGCTCTTTGTAAGATATTCAAAAGCATCTGTGGTGTTCCCTGCTCTTTCTCTAGCAGGGGAAATGCAGCTGTACCATCAGCCATGCTAACAAGTCAAACTGACAGGTGGCTGTTGGATGAATATTCTGCTCCTGATGACAAGTGCACCAGCTCACTCCTGATTTTGTGATTTTGGAGCTCTCAGAGGGTTCACTCAGCAGTGCATTTGGTTACAGCCCTTTCCTTTGAGTTGCTTAATCAGGATCTCCTGTCTGCTTAGGCTGCAGGACCAGGGCAGAAGAATGAAAAGGTGGAGGAAAAAGATGAGCCAAAGAGATGACAATTTTATACTTCTCAAGGTGTGCATTTTAGCTCTGAGGAGACCCCCAAACAGAGGAAGCTCAGCCTCAAAATCACACTGGAGCTGGGTTGGAAGTCTGATATTTTAAGTAAATTTTTTCAGCCAGTGGCAGGTTCACAGTCAGGGAACAATGGGACCAGAGGCTGCTTCACATTTCTTACATACCAGTGATGCCAATTTATGAATTCTTCTATAAATCTCTGGAGATACAATCCATCTGTAAAGAATAAAAAGACAACAACATTTATGCATTTGGTTACACATAAGAGGAGCAAATACGTTTTGTTTAGACAATTCCCATGAATTCCAGGCTCAGGAATCACTGACTGTGTGTCTTGTTTATGAACTTTAAATAATGAGGGCAAAGCACAGTTCCCAGAGAGCTGCACAAAAACATAGATTAATAAGTGACTGCCTTCCAGTTTGTTTTTGTTTCTGTGCCTTTTAGAGGGACAAGTTAACACCCTATTTGAATACACTGAGCAGAAATAAGAGCTTATCTGCTAATTTAATTTTATCTCCTAAATCAAAAGCAGTTGTTATATGAGCATCAGTTAACTCATAATTATATGTTTTTGCTTCTTGAAACTCCTTTATTAAAAACAGAACAAATAATTATATATTCAATGGACCTAGGGTATTTTCCAGGTCTTCTATCTTTCTTTGACCTTGGTGGTTATGTGAGCAAAATATATTGCAGGATGAGGCCTGGGAAAATTAGGATTTATCAGTTTTACTGATACATGTCTGGGTACTATTTTTCAATGGTTTACCAGGTTTCAGGGACATAACCTATCTCTTACTCCTCAGAATGACCTAAACAGAAAAAGGCAGGCTATCATTTGATTGACAATGTGTCAGTATTACCATATGGTCCTTTCTTGAACCCAGAAAGACACAAAAAGACAGAGAAGGGAAAAATAAACATTTATTCTAAAGTTAAAATGACTTTTAGTGAACTTGCGTCTAGATCAGTGTTTGCTTGCCCTGAGCTGAAGTCCTGCATTTCTTCAGTGATATCAACCTACTTTAAAAGAAATCTTTTAATCAAAAGCTTCATTTGGTACACAGCAAAATTTCTCTCTTCTCAGAGCAAATTCCTCCTGGCCTCCCTTGCAGCAATGCACCCCTTGGCTTTGCTGCACAGAAAAGAAGCCACCACTACCTCTCTGAAGGAAAAGAGGGCTGACTCACTATCCAACCTGTGCTAGTTCTAATAATGAACAAAGAACCAGCATTATTTGGCCTCAAAGTTTTTTTCCTTATTTTTCATCCATATAAAATGAATTTTTGTCCTTATACCAACTATACAACTATAGTTGCAACTATACTGATGCACTGGTGGTATCAGCACTGTCATTTCTACCATGTTCTCTTGCCATGCAGGTGAAGACATTTGAAGCAAGGAATTTTCTTATTTATTTATTTTATTTTTTTAAAAACTTTGTCTTAGCTACATATAACCACTCCAATTACTCTCTGCAAATTACACTGTATTGCTGCAGGAGAACAAGACCTATTATTTATCCTGCTCTCAGCTCAGGAAGGCAGGGAATAAGCTCGGGGATCAGAGTGAACAATCAGATGTAAACTCTGAAGACTGTTGGTAGACTTCAGCTTTTGTGGTGTGTAGGGTAAATTCCCATTAATCCACAGAGCTCTGTGGCTTGCAGTTTGGTGGCTTTCTGATCCTTTTGGTCAAGAAACACTTAGGTCTAAGTTACTCTGGGGAGTGACCTCATGACAGCCAAGCACAATTAAAACCACTGAGGTTGAAGGTAGTCTGGGAAAGAGAGGATACCCACTGGGGTAGGGGTGTCACACCATGAGAAAAGCAGCAGAACGGAGTCTTTGCTGTAAGGAACGACCCGAAAATCCAAGACTATTTATGTGAATTTGAGCTCAGCCTTCCACAGCTTTACAGAGGAAGGCTATAAAAAGGACAAAATGCTCCAGGCCACGTAAGAGTGCAGATGTTAATGAAAACAAAAATCAGAAGTTGAAGCATAACCAATTTAATGCCTGTCCCAACTTGTACATGAGATATCCACTTGCAAGGCACGCGGCGGGAGCCCGTGACCTCATTTCCCCTGGTATGGGGTAAAAAGTGTTATTTCCTCGTGCCATCACCCAGTGACCGGAAACTTTGCTTCCCAAGTGATAACTGACACAGATGTGAGAGGTTTCCCAGGCATGCAGGTGGCAACGTGTGCTGCCACTGTGGTTTGAGATGTCCATTAATTTAGCAGTAAATCCCTTAGCCCTGTAAAATGCAGACACCATATTCTACATGGGCAGAGAAGAGTGTATAACTCTGCTTTTCAGATGTCAGAGCCTCCAGTGGACAATTGTTCACCAGTTTCAATTTACACAGCTGGCTGTCTCATCCTGAAAAGATGCCTTAGGACTGAGAAAGCATGGAAAGTAAATTACCATCTCATTCCAAACAACATCATTTCCCTCTCCCCCAGGCTAAAATTGAGGTATGTTAATACAACAACGTTAGGAAGTCAGCCCTGCTTCTGTTGGCACAACATTTGACCTATGTGAAGGGGCCAAAATTTTCTGAATCTGTAGAAATGAAGTTTTGTAGATACCAGATACTTGTTTGTCTTACCCAAGGATGATTATGTGGAAGGGACTGAGGTACACAGAGCAGTGAAAAGTTTCACTTCCATTGGATTAAAAATTAACACGCTCTGTCTTGCAGATTTAAAACAAGCAAACAAAAATTGAAGTGGTTTTTGCTTCATGTTAAGAGAATTAAGAACACTGAGTATTCTATTCTCCATTACTGCCAGTTTTTCTTGTCCATGTAATACAACAGTGGGAAATACTGAATGTAAGAGTTCAAGTCTATTTCAGACATTAGCAAGGATTGCAAGGGAATAATCTGACTCATCAAATTCATTATCATTAGGGACACTTGAGCATGCTGCTTAAAAATTTGATAATTCTCAGTTTACGAGTTTGATTACTGGGTTAAATTGTAGCTTACAATAATCAGCCCAATTAATGCTCACCCTATGACTGTGCTGAAATAACTATCAAAACTCACAGATAAATCTAAGCATAAGCCACAAACGACAGCAAGAGGGAGATGAGAGCTGTGCAGAACCCAGCACTACTGTTTTTCATCCTTACTTCACTTCTTTCTGTTAGATTGTTTTAATGTTTATGAATTGTTTTCCAGAGCTACGGCACATTGGCAAGGAGTCTGGAATTGATATAGTCTTAAGAAATGTTGTAAAGTAATACGATTTACTCTTAAAGTTTGATGCTTAGCAAGCCTTCAGAATCCATTTAGAATTATGCTTTTCTAAATGATCAGAATTGTTTTTCTTCTTCCTGAAAGGGCCATGAGTCAAATAAACAACACCAAAGAGGATGCTATTCCAAGGGGTGTTAGAAGATACCCCTCACATCCTATGAAAATCTACATGTTACTGGAGACTAACTTATTTAGGAGGACTTTGAAATGTCCTCCTAAATTTGTATCTTGAGGCGTAAAATCAGCTCTATTACCATAGCCTAATAGGTCTTAATTTTCAAACAGACTTCACCAGAAGTGGAATAGCATAAACAGAGATTAGATGATGGCAGCAGAGATTTGTGCAATTCAATACCATCTCCTCTGGTGGAAATTACCTTCTACGTACCCCCAAAAGTGCTCTCCCTGTCCAGCTCTAGACTGAGCTGGAGCTTCCAGGGAAGAACTGTGCAGAAAGATGTGCAGAATTAATTTCATTGGGTTGAGGCAACGGGAAGTACAATTAGCTGGGCTACTGCTGAGAACATCTCTCCTAGGAGGGACAGAATCTTTAGTTCTGCCCTCAGTCCCCATGTTTTATGGTAAACTCTTACTGAATGTGATTAATAAAAAATCCTGGGAGCAGGTCCAAGGAGTTTCCTTGACTCCTGCCCTCCCTTACCACAAGGCTGTTGTTCAAAAAGCTGAGGTGAGGAGGCAGCAGGCACAGCTATTGCAAAACCAAGGGGTCACATCACTGTTTTGCAGCCATATCATATTTAGGCTCAGCCTGGGCTATAGGGGCTGTGGGGAAGTTCTGGGGGGCACGGAGCTCCAGCCCAAAACGTGTTTGAGGGCTGAGTTCAACTTCAAGGCACCCTGAGAGTGCAGGTTCTTCTGGAGTACTGGAAGGCAGTGGATGAGTGATCTTTCTGATCAGAATCTTGGAGTTTGTTGTCTCTGTTGACCCCCAGGTCCAGGGGGGTGCGTTGACCCACATGTGAACACGTAAACCGTGTGGCTGGTGCTTGTAATTCCTGCAGAATGCATGGGTGGATACCTCTCTCATTCATCTGTGATCATCCTCTTCCTCTCCCCGACTCCCATGAAAGCGTGAAAAGTGCAGTTATTCATGCACAATAAGATGCGATCGTTATCACAACTTCTTCCTGCAAATGTTGTTAAAACAAGGCAATATCTGAAGCTCCACAAAAGATGCTCCTTTCTCATGCAAAGCGTAACATTCTAGTGAGTTGAATGCTGTGTCAGAACTGGGGAAGCCAGAAGATTCCCAACATTTTAATGCATCTGCACACTCCTCCATATGAGACTGGAGCCAAGGGGAACGCCATCAGGAAAATTCAATAGCTCACGTGGTTTGCTGTCATCCTTTTTGCAAATGAGGTATTCATTTAAAAACTGTCATAAGCTATAGGAAGGTTGAATTTATATTACTTTTTTGCTTATATTTAAACCACCTCCTCCCTAAGGAATTTATCTTTAGTCATCTGCAAAACCCTGCCTGCATTTGTCTTGCTATGTAAATAACAAGCATAACCCCGTAACCGAAGTCTGAGGCTTAAACCAAAGAAACAGTTATCAGGAGATAGAGAATAGCTTAAATTTTAAGACTACTCTCTTGAGATATCTGACTGTTTCTAGAATCTCCATCTCTCTTCCATCTCTTGGCTTTCAAAGACAGTTTATGAGCAGACTTTACAGAAAATAGGGAAAGAAAGCAGTGAATAAAAGGAGGTCCTATGGCCCAGCATGGGTGCAAAGATCAATAGGAAATTATACAAACCCAGAATATGACTACTCCAGAGACTAAACTACAAATCTTTTCACTTAAATAGATTTTAACAGTTCTTCCTATAATAATTAATATTTTTAATGATGCAGAAGGTCTAATAACCAAGGAGAGAGAGTCAGAAGGTGAGGAATACATCCAGTGTGAGACTTTGAAACATATATTTATACAGTTCTGACAGATTTTACACTGAACTTTGGCTTCTGCAAAACAGCCTGTTATGACCTATGTTACTCCTTGACTGCATGATACTTGATTGTGTAGTTCTGGCACCCACTCAATCATCACAGCAAGCAGAGATCAGCTCTACAGAGCTGTCAATTTCTTCCCTTGTGAGAATAAGAAAAAAGAAGAGAACTGTAGAGATGTGAAGAACTTGGAGGAGAACTTCTCCTGAAACGTGGGTGCGCATGTGCAGATTGGAACACCAATCTGAAGTTTATTTCCTACTCCATGTGAAATCTGAGAGCTCACAAATGAGATCCCTGTGTCTCTATCTCCACTCACAGTACCTACTTACAATCATACCTTCTTCTATGCACCACAGAGTTCAGAGGAATTGCCAGTGAGCCTTGAAAGGAGACATTAACATTTAGAAAAGTGATTATTTTCTATCCAAAAGAATTGCTGTTTCCCTGTAATTTAGGTTTCAAGCCTCTTATTTGTGCCTGGACTGAGTTTCAGGAAAAGCTTACATGATGCTCAAAATTGAGTCCTGTCAAGCTGGATAATTTATTTTTGTAAAATAAGGCACCTTAAGCAAGGATTACTCTTTTAGACTGAAAGTATCTTCTTTATTTTTATTATTATTTCTATTATGTATTAGATATTGGTAATCAACAGTACATATGTAGAGATATTGTGAGAGAATTCATGTTGGTCAGCAGATGAAGGGCAAAGGTTTAATGCATTTTCATTTACACATAATGGCTTAATAAGGTCAGTCAGAACTCCATACAAATTCAGGTTATTATAACTTAATTAAGTCCTTAGGAAATTATCAGCCTAGCCTTCTCCTATGTATTGCAGGCCAAGTTGTCCTTTCAGTCGTAATAAAAGCAACTTGCATTACTTTCTCAGGTGAAGTTGTGTGGTACACAATCTTGCCATTGATGCCGTACAGAATAAAAAACAGCAGTGAAATCCACCAACCCCAGCATCACCAGCCCATTGTCCCCACCCTTCAAGCTCCACTTCACAGCAGCAGGAAGGGCATTACCCACCTGCATGAGGTTATGCACAGGCTCCTTCCACATGTGGCAGTGATAGGAGAGTTGAAACCAGGTGCTCAGAAGTTTATTTCAGCCCCTTGTGCATCCTCATGATGGTACTTACACTCACACATCCTTCTTTTTCATATTCAGGGCACCTGTTAAGCAGTTACTAAGTATTATATTTTCCTCATGGGTTGTGGGTTCCATACCTAATTTACTGTTCAAATTATCCACTGAGAAGTGGCTGCCCTTGGAGGCAAGTTTGTGGTATTCAAGCTCTCTCTGGTGCCTGAAGTAGAGCTCCTCTTGATGCCAAATATCTGCCCTGCAGCTCTGCAGGTTGGGCTTGGTCCCACACTGGGCACCCAAAAGACAAGGAATCACAGGTAGTGGCCAACTTTGACAACTAAAACTCAGTTGTCCAATATCTGATGGGGAACCCATGGGGGACAGCAAGGACAGTGTGCTGTCCTCTTGGGTACCTCACCTCTGTCAAGTCTAAGATCATTGCTCTTCTCCTTGCCCCATTCCTTGCCCTGCAGCCTCTTCAGAAAAGAGGCCCAGTTTGTCCTTTGAGTGAGCTTCTGAGCAAGGTACGTATTTTCTTATTTTCTATGAAGGCTGAAAGAGAAAAAAAGTAAAGAGATTGTTAAATCCATGTCTCCTCTTCATGTCACCTTTGTTTTAATGACCATGCTTCCATCCTTGCACAACTTTTCCAAATCAGTTCTGGGTTCCAGCATATTTTCTGGCACCTGAGAGGCACCACATGAGGGGATGCTCTGCTCAATGGTGAGATGGAAGGTACCTTGCACAGGTGAAACATGTAGCTGCTAAAATCTAAATCTGCTGTAGGTGTTTGTGGCTTTTTGTAGGCTTGAAAATTGTCCCAAATAGGCATATCATTTCTCCAGGACAGTAAAAGATGTTTTGCTTCCTTCCCTTCAGTTTCTCTCAAATCATATGACAGCATCCTTGTCCTCCATCTGATCTGAATGGTGGTGGCTGAACTATCTAGCAGCAGGTACATAGCACTCACAGTTCAAATAGTTCAGCTCTACCAAAGTTAAAAAAAAATAATAAAAAACCCCACCAAACATAAAAAAAAGAGTTTCTTACATGAGGAACTGCAAGGCTGTCTAAACAAGAGGTGGCTAGCCCAAACTGCAGTGTCAGAATATGCACATAGATAGTGGGATAGGGATATACTGTCAAGCCATTATAAGTGCACAATGAATGATATAATAAAGTCAAATGAACCCGTCCATCTATCCTTGCAGATTTCCAAATTTTATACACTAATTTCCATGTTCCTCTTTGACACTGAATTTCTAGGAGGAGAATTAATTCAGAGAAATGGCTCAATATAAAATTTAATCATGGCTTTTTCAATAAGTGTGTAATTTTTTTTCTTTTTTTTTTTTTTTTTTTTTCTTTTCTTTTTTTTTTAAGGAAGAAAATGTGATGTGATCTACATTTTTGATTAAACAGGGAAAATGCTTATAGGCTTCATCCTGATAGAGCCTTGATTCCTTAAGCAACGCATTATGAGATGTTAATTAAATGACAGTAACGTGTAGCATAGCTCCTGGTTTTAATTTATTCAGGCTTCATCTTTTTCTCCACTGAAGGGATATTCTCACCTTAGGAGCAAAGCAGCTCTGCAAGTGGTGGAGCTGATGAAACCTTGTTTCCTCCATGATTTGTGACCGTGGGCTGATCACGGAGCCCTGTGGATCATGGAGCATCCGTGGGGAAGGTGCCCCTACTGCAGCTTCCCTTGGCCTGGGGCACTGGCAGTAAATGGGAAATTTACTGACACAGTGCTAAGGGTGTTGTGGCTTCCCTGCTGCTCAGAGAATTGTGTTTGTTCAGGGTTTCTGGATGCCTAGAAATGCCAGACCTTGCTGAAGGAATGCAGATCAGATACATGTAAGATGTGCAGAAGGTCAGACCTGCTCTGGATGCAGGGACTTAGTGATTTTTTTGGTTCAGAGGCAAAAGCATGGTCACAGCAGAATACAACTATTATCCTGGATACAAACACAGCACAAGAACCCTCAGACAGTCCCTGGTAGTGCTCATCCCATGATAATTTCTGGCATTTCCTACCTAGGAAGAGGGAAGCCCTACCAGCACGTGCCTCCACAAAGCCCAGCCCTGGTGTTCAGGCTGGTCTGTGTCCCACCCAGTGCAGTCAGCATCCTCTGGATCCCTCAGCTAGCAGGACACATTTTCCGTGTCACTTCTACTCTGCTGACAGCTCAGTATGAACTGACTAAAGATTTCAAAATTTCCAAAGGATCACTGAAAGAACCCACAGAGCTCAGAAATTCCTTTTTCCTTGCATGTAAGCCAAACTAAGAACAAACCTCTTTGGATTTACAACTGAGATAAGGAAACGTTTTCCAATTTTATTTATGCCAGGGTTATTTATTTTGTACATTCAATATCATTTTGAGGTATACCAAATGCATCACTTGGTGATCATAGAATCACATAAAGGTTTGGGTTAGAACCCCACTAGATCAGGTTGCTCCAAGCCCCATTCAGCCTGACCTTGAACACTTCAAGAATGGAGAATCCACAACTTCCCTGGGCAGGAATGCCACAGGAAGCCTTTGAAAAGGCACTGGGACTCAGTGTCCTTTGTTAAGAGGGTGAATCCCTTCTTTACCTCAGGTCAATGAGACCCTGTTCCTGCAAGTGTGAGGCAGAGTGTTACTCCTGCTGAATTTTATGGGGCTGCATCCTGAGCAGTGGTGCTGGTATCATTCCCCACAAGTGAGGAGCAGAGCAGGTGGAGGTCTCTGACCATGTCTTAGAAGAAGCTGGACTGCATCTGCTCGGGTTCTTTCCTATGCCAATAGCAGAAGAAAAAAAAGCAATACCAAACAATCCTGCTGCCTGAGGCTACTTTTAAAGTGATTTTGGAAACTGAATCTATTTCCTGGATTTGAAAGTTAATATTTAAGAGAACATTACATCCACAAGTCTCAAATCTCCCTTTTAAAAATGAGCCCCAGCACAGAGAATGGTGTTTAGGCAAGTGGTTTACAAAGGGGTGGATGCAACATGAAAATGAGGGTATGTTGCTGGACAGATCAAGTGATACCTTCAGTGCAGGGAAATGCTTTCTCAGAGTTATATTGAAGAGAAATCCAGGCAGAAACAAAAACAAAATCTTTGGGTAGTCTGTGGCCATTTAAAAGGAACGTTCTCTTCTTGGAAGCAGTGCCACGTATTAGGTTGGTTGTTAATCTAAATTTAAATGTCCTTAATTATGCTAATTTTTTTTTTTTCCTGACGGATAATTAAAAAGAAGATTTTTAATGAGTTAGCTGCCTTAAGATCCTAGAGAGAAGGAAATAAAGGGAAAAAGAGGCTGGTAGGAAAGCTAAATAAAAACACTTAGACTTAAGATGCATTCAGTTTCATGTTCCCCCAGCAGTTTAATTTTCTTGTGTTGTCCTTTGACAACATCTCCTGACTATGTGCATCCACAGCCACTTATCTGTCATTTGACTATGAGCTATTTGGAGCAAGGACAATCTTCTTTTCCTCTGCCTGCAGAACAAGGGAGTCCTGGGGTAGAACTTGCACATTAGTACTCTACAGGAGAAATAATGCCAGAGACTTGTTCCTGCAGATGAAATCCTGACCCACTTTGGAACGGATCACTCTACTGTACTTTCATCCTTCCTCAACAATGTTGTTTTTAAATGTCTTGGTCTCTGACCTATTTTCACACTGATTTCTGAGCTAGTGAGGCTTTTATGCTTTGAATTGTTGGGTACTTGTTTATGTAAATACAGCACAAATTTTTGCAAACCAAGCGAGATTCAGTGTTTTTGTTGGCAAGAGATTCATTTTTTTTCTCTTAGAAACTGAGGTGAGTGAAATAGTAACATTAATTTCATTTTGAGTCTACCTTTCTGCATTTTACTTGCATCTGGGACTGAGACAGAGGTACCAAAACTAAGGAAAAACCTATTTACAGCCTGGAAAACAGCAAACTGACACGAGAAGCCAACCTCCTGTTGAGTCTCTCAGTCACAGTTCGAGCAAAACATCCAGTCACAGATATAAGTGGAGGAAAAATTTTAGAGCAGGCTTTTTAGAGCACCAAGAGAACTTTAGTTTTGCTTTCAGCCAGGAATTCTCAGTAATAGCATCCGAAACACTGGGATAAGCAGAGAACTGCACCCCAAGAACCAGACACGTGCTGTCTCAGCCAGATAATCCTCCTCACAAAAGCAGCTACCTCAACAGGTGCTGGTAGCCCCTGCTGTCTTCTTCATTAAGGGGCCAAAGACTATGTGATTATGAAAACTAAACACTCACTTATCCCTAGGTGAAGTTCAACTCGATGACAACAGCAAAGGGCAGCAGAGGAGGAGTCATGGCTCTTGTAGTTGCTCTCCGGACTTCATCCTGCACTCCTGTTAACCCAGCACTTTTCAGAGGGCTAATCCCTAATTCAGCAAAACACCCAAACCCCGGCTTGACTCCAAAGCTTGGCTGAACTGGGGCCTGAATTCATTTGGAAAGGAGGGAGAAGGAAAGCAGAAAACAACCCCTCCACAACCCCAAACTAAAAGCAACCTATGAGAGAGACTGGAAATTTTCAGGAATATTTGTTCAGCACTGAATTGCTGCACGTAAATCAATGTTTTGCTTGTACAGCAAATTGCTGATCAGCTCGATTTGTGTATGTGCCTACACATGCACACATTTATACATATATTCCCTTCCTTTTCCCTAAATAAAACAAATATAAGTTGTTCAGATATCTCCTTGGATGTAAGTTTTCTGCAGGGTGGGTTAGCTCTAAATGAAAAGGACCAGGAAATAAATAAAAAAATAAAGAAAGGGCTTTGTTCAGTTATATCTCCAGCAGGGATATGACTGTTCATTATGAATAGGGGCTGAAGGCTTCACTGCTCTGTAGTTTATAAATACTAATGAGTGACATATTGAGAAAAATTGTACCTACAAAAGCAAAGTCTTCTGCCATGCAAATCAGGCCCCAATTCCCCATAGATAAGGATCTTTTTGATGGAACACATGCAAAATCTACAGCTCTTAATTCTTTCATTAGTATTCCAGGCAGACGATTGCCAAATAACAGGGAAAACTGTCTGAATTGCTGTGTCTGAAACCTAATATTGATTTGTTTAATAGTGTCAGGAAGTCAAAATTCACAAATCTCCTGTCGATTGTTTATGAGGCAGTTAGCACAGAATTGGATGCCCCTGCTTAATTAATAACTCATTACTGAAATTTGATTATATGCTTGAATGGTTTAAATGGGCTCTAATTCAGTATCTGCAAAGCAGTGTTGCAACAAAGTAAAATGGATCTAAAAGCTTGTTTTTTAACACTACTGCTGCCTGTATTTCATGATCTCCATTGGTGAAGAATATGTTGACATAGTTGCTAGGGCAGACCTCATAGTGCATTAATAATTGACACAAAACTACGTTGTTCTAATGATGTTATGAACTGAATCCCAGCTAAATCAGAGGGATGCTTTAAGAGAATTGACACTGGTTCAAAAAAAAAGGAACTCTGAAGGTAATTTTTTTTAGTTTGCAATTGATTTATCAGCAATAGAAACAAGGAGAACAAAGATATTTCTACCATGGACCTTTCTTCAGAAACATCTTAGGGATTCATATTTGTATGTCCAGTGGACTGAGCTCCTCAGTGATTTATATGGTCTTGAAACTCCAAATATCCACCATATTTTTTGCTGGCACTTTCTTATCCTGGTGCTAACAAAGGGAAGAAACACTCCAGGTCTAATTTCGAATTTCTGAACTCCACTTAATGAACCTTTCCCCATTTCAATATCTGATTAAAATAACATTTCTCCATCAGGGATTCCCCCCTCCCTTTTCTTTTCTGTGTGGAACCTGAACTAAATAGTCAAAAAAATATTATTTGTGCCCATTTTTGAGATTTTAAAAAAATAACATTAGCTGTGCCTAAGGAATGGGTAATCAGGAGACTTTTTCTTTTTGGCAACACTGGAAATCCCTGATATCCTCTTCATAAAGAGTTATTATTTTGCTGGAGTATTGGAAGTAGGTTCTTCACCTGCTGCTAGCTTTGTCAAAAAGAAAATCAGCCTGAAGAGAGGATAACTCAAGCATGTGCTCAAGCATGCTGCTGGATAGTGATCTGGGGGTCTGGCAAAGAAGCAGCAGCTTCAGTTCACCAGTTAGGTGATGCTCCCTGGGTGGCATCTTCTAAATCCTGGTAGGATCTTCAGTTCATGCCATGGTCACCAAGAGAAATTTAGTCAAGTTCTCATGTGCTTTCTTCCCAGCTGACATACTGTGGGGTTATTGGTTCTGCAGGGGGTTTCCCTGCTTGCAAGATGAATTCCACCAAACCCCACCAAGCTCCTGCTGAAGATGATGCTCACTCCCTGCAGGATGGACACAGGCTCCAGGGTGGCTAATCTATTTGCCATGAATAATGTTTAGCAAATAGTTGGAAGTGAAGAATTCACAGGCAGCCTGTTGTCTAAATATGATGTGCCCAGATGGTTTTACCATGTTCAGGATGCTCACTGAGCCAAAAGCAATAAAAAAAATCAATACTTAATAAGATTCAAGCAGATATGCTCAACCAGCTGTAATGGGAGAAATCAGTGGAATGCTGGAGAAGCTGTTCTCTTGAAAATTCCAGGTGTGGTTGGCCTTAATGAAAAGATTTGCATAACTGGGGTAGGTTTAGATCAACCTGGAAGAGAAACTCTGCTCAAAACAGGCCCTGGAGGCAGGAACTTGACCCTTAGCAGTAAGAAATAGTATCACTTCTCTGAAGTCTATGAAGCTAAGCATTTCAGCTCAGATCCTCCAAGCAACTTAATCCTTCAATCAATAAAATACACTCCCCTAAATATCCCTGAGGGACTGGACCTTGGAACTTGGACCTTGATCTATATGATGTGTTAACACCTGCTCAGGGTACCCATTTTTGGATATTTCTATAAAGAAGAATCTTCTAAGGACTTACAAACTGTTGCAGCTGGACTGAGTATCTCTCAGACCAGTAAAACACCTGCATGGTGTCCTGAAGTATGTATATGTGTGTGTATATATATATATGTATATAAATATCAAGTGGCAGTACTAATTTTAATAAAACTGACTAAAGTACATGAGTGCAGAATATTACTCATTATATTAACTCAGTCCAATGACTCCAAATTTGGTTAAAATTGCCCATAATCTTGTGCAGAGGAATAAGCAATGAGGTACCAGTCCAGGTATTGTGTGGGCAGTGACTGTGTCTGCCAGTGGCTGAACTCCCAGGTATAAACTGCACATATTTTGTGCCAAAGCCTCACGTTTTGAGGCATCTCTCTGAAAATGTTAATTGTAGTACATTCTATACTATAAAACTGCAAATTATTAAGACCTTCTCTCATAGCCTTTCCTACACATCTTGTTTAGCAGGGTAAGGGACTTTGGATTCCTTTCTTTGGAATAGGTATCAACCTCTGCAGATTTAGAAAAATACTTAAAAAAAGCAGGGAAAAAAAAGAACAAAAATCTGAAAAAAAATCAGAACAAAAATTTTGCCCTTTCCACTTCATCTTTCCAGCCTTGTGATTGGGCAATGCTGCAGGTTGAACCTCCCATACTCTGACAAGACCATTTTCTGTTCCCAACAAGTTTCCTTCCAGCAAGATCCTAGAGCTATTTCAGGTTATCTGAAGCCTTTGAAAATGTTTGGTATTTATCATAAGTAGAGCCTGTCAACACTGGATCAACAGATGTGTATTTTAAAAATAATCTTTAGACATTCTGTACATTAGATCTTTTTAAAGGGCTGTCACTTTTCTGCCTGTTACTGACAGGTTTTCAGTGACATACTGGATAGATTTTTTTTCCAGTTGAGTTTTTAATCAGTAGAACGTCATTATAATTGTTTAGCATGTAGACTGGTTAAGCAGTTTAAGATTAAGATTATTTTAAATTTCCACTCTTCCATAACTGAGCATATTATCAGAGCTAAACTGTGAAATAGTTATTAATGATAACTAACATTAAGGCCTTCATGAGCTCATTTCTGAAGAAAACAGGAAACCCTGAACATTTTCATGCATGCAGCCATTAACAGTGTTGGAGCTCACAGGTTTGCTGAATTTTTCCAGTGATGGGCAACATGTACAATTAATTTGAGTTAAGTAACTAAGCCTGTGCAATTAAGAATATTTTGTAAATATCATTAAAGAAAAAAAACAACAACTCTTTTAAGCAACATTTTAACTTGTGTTAAACAGCAGTCTAGGAAGAATGCTGGTTTCTTTCTACTCTGGGCCGATTTGTCAAACTGCTATTAAGAATTTTCAGTTATGACAAAAATAAAAATATGGAGCAAACCTTTATTTTTTTCCTCTAATTTATTATGCCTGATTACGCAGCTGGAATGGGAAGGTAGCTGCTGTTTGTAGTTAAATAACTCCTCACAATTTCTTAAAGAAATGATCTTCAAAGCTTTAATGGGTCAGTGGCTCAAGTACAAAGGAAAGATTGATTTTCATACTCCCACTCTTTGTTCCCAAAGTTTAAAACAGACACGTTCTGGTAAATTAGTTTGTCTATGTTATTAATGGAAGAACTTATTAAACTCCCATAAATACACGGTGGTATCTTACTTAAAACACAGAATGCATTTGCTTTGAAAAAAAAAAAAAAGCATGTCTAAAAGTAAACAGGGGTGTAATATTTTTGTTTGATTTCAGAAATGCCTCAAAAGGCAGAGAGTGGAAGAACTGGGGGTTTGCAAAATGTATTAGGTATGCATAATGATGAATGGCAGAGAGAGCGCGGGCTTGAGTAGCTAGAAAATATGTTATTTGCCCTTAATGAAAAGCATTCCCATACTGGGTAAGTGACAAAGCTGCAGGGAGAAGGACGACTTGAAGCAAGAAATATTGTCTGGGTGAAATATTTCTTTTAAGTTGGGCTCATGTGCACGTTCCTTGGCAGAGGGAGGTTACTCTGCTGGTGCGGGAGCGATCTCGGGGTCAGGGCAGGATTCAATATTGGCAGAAAAGAGAGTTGCTGTGGGAAAGATTATTCAGCTCCACACAGGGAGAAGCAGTGCTGCTACATGAGGGGGATGAGGGGAGGAGTCCTTGCCTGCCAGGGCTCCTTTTGCATCAGCTGAAGGGCTGCCCCAGGTCCGTGTCTTCTCCTACACAAGTGGAGACACTTCTGATATATTCTCATGGCCTCTGAGGTCACTGAGTTTCCCCTGATGATCTGCCTGTCTGTAGAAGGATGTCTTACCATGCTTAATCACCTTTCACTCATCCAGCAGATTTTAGTTCTTCTTGTGGGTAAGTCTCCCACACTTTAGTAGTTCCCAGGGGAGGACAGACCCTTAGAAATGTTCCCAGTTGACCCCACCCCCAGTTGTAGGGGTTACTGCACCAGGTGGGATCTGGTTAACTAGAAATTCATTACCAAAGCTGTTATGAGTGGTAAAACCACCCATGAAATCTGTGCTCACACCATTTCTGCTTGCAAATGGAGGGGCAAGTTGCCTGTGACAGGCTGGGGTGAGCATTACTTGTGGGTCAATCAGCTACTTGGTTCTGGTCTGTGTGCTCCCCACTCCCACTGGAAAAAGTGGAGCTTAACTGCTGCTCCTACCCCTATTGAGAACTCTCCCCATAAGGTTCAGTCTGAATGTCACAGTTATAAGGTTGATTGTGGGAAAATGTGTTTACCTGGGTGATGATGCTCAGGGTATGGTCAGTGCAATATGGACTGCAGGGAAGTGGTCTTTCACTGTCCATATTTTTTCTCCTCCACAAGGGAAATCTGACATTGTTCTGAGCATAATTTATGGGGGCACCAAATAATTTTATTTCCTTGATACAGCAAAATTCAGGAGTGCAGGGTATGACCAGGGTCCATCTAGATTCACCCATACTGGTGCCCAGAGGCAAGGTTCCCCCCCTGGGTAGAAATGCACTTCTGGTAGAGGATGACAGGGAAGAGAGAGTCTGAGGTAACATTTTTCTGTCACAGTAGGCTGTTTTCTTCAAATGTAAAAGGTTCACAGAAGTGATTTACAGACCTGCTGTGAAATATCAGATTGGAGCATTCCTAGAAAGTCTTTTGGGCTCAGAAGCGTTTTGATTTTCTAAAAGACATTTTATTTCAACCACTGTGTATTATGCATTCAAATAATAATAATAATTTTAAAAGGAGAATTCTTACAAATATGATGAACTAATCAAAATGTTTGAATCTTCTACTCCCTTTGTATTCATTCCTTCTTTTCCCTTTACATTTGTAGAAAATTTCCAATGCTTAGAATTGGCTCTGGAGAAGAAACGAAAACAAGGTTTCCTCTGCTTCTTAAATAGCATAATCTTGTGGTTCTCCAGCATGGTTATCCTGGCCAGTCCCAGCAAGATAGTTCTTGCAGAGATACAATGATTTGTCACTCTGTCATCCAGCAGTTTTCCCTACCAGTAAAGGGCTGGGAGGGAGATTCTGCCTTGGTGTAAGGATGGGGAATAAATCCCAACATGTGCTGCAGGCCAGCTCAGGGCAGAACTTGCAAACTGAGATGTTTTCCTCTAGCCCTTGCCACAGGGGACTTCAGGGTACTTATCAAGCTAATTTTTCTGCTGTTTACCTACATATGGCCTTTGTAAATCACTCCCTACAGAAAAACACATTCTTTTTACCAGGGATCAAGTGTTTCATTGCCTCCCTTTAGAGCATCGAGCACTAAAGATCAATGTTGAAAGTCATTGCATATCTTTGAAAACAATAACTAGGGGACTGCTACAGAGCTTTGATTCTTTTGAAGCTAGGTACCTTCCACTTCTAAGTCTCCACTTCTTTATTCATGGCTAGTTTTATACTAATTTCTTCATCTTTAAACATTGTCTAGCTCATGCTTCAGTACCTCAGGCAGCAGTCATACATGCACAGCCTCATTTTTCCCAAAGCTGTGTGTTTTCACCTTCTATTATAAGACATGCTCCACACCAAAGAATCCTTCTTTGACCCATTCCAGCTTGAACTGGTCTTTCTTAGACAGTGTGTCCAGTTGGCCCCATCTTTGATATTTGACTGTTCATTACATAGAATTTTTTATTTAGACAGGAATAAGTCTTGGCCGTGTGAAGGGGCTGTGACAGTATTTATAAGCAGGCCACTGAAAATGCTACCTACTTGAGTTAATTTTAGCAATGGATCTGAACAAGAAGCCAGGGACTTTGACATGAGAGGATAGAGACACCAAATCTCTCTCTACAATAGGCTGATTATGGAACTTCACATCAATGGGTCTGAGGGCTCTGAAACCTGATCTCTGTCTGGGCTCATTTCTAGTTAACATGAATTATACCAAGAGCTACACTTTCATGATAAAGAGGAAGGAAATACAACATGGAAAAAATAATTGGCTGCAAATACCACTAAAAAAAAAGGTTCTAAAATGATAGCAGCCACCTGCACTAATGATACTAAAAGAAAATGCACAAGCTCAGCATTGTGTTGTAAAATATGTGCAATTAAAAACAACTCATGGCTGCTTGTCAGGACAGTCAGAAACAGAAATTTGGAGGCATAGTTATCAAGCAATCTTTCACCATATTGTTGATTTTAAAAGATCCTAAATGTAAACTGGAGTGCATTTCATGTCACACAATCATGTAACAGCCAGCAGGCTCATGACAAGATCATTCATGCCACGTGTCTTAAGTGGAACTCCCCACTGAAGTGACTCTGTTGCAACCGCTGATGAGGACATGACAAATAGACATCTCCTTCATGCCCTAGGAGATACACAGAGTGGCTCCTGTGTTCCTTCTGTCCCCCAGACAACACCAGTACACCACAAGGGTGAGAGCTGGGATGTGGTGTGTTTGCACACCATTGTGTGACCAATCCTTTGCCAGGGGGCTAGTGACAACAAGGAGGGCTGGGGACCATGTGGCACAAGCTTTACTTGACCAGTATCTAAATTGGCTCCAGCCTTTGCCCTGAAGCCTGGGTACCCCAAAACCCCCACCCACAGATGGTTTTCTCAAGCTGAACTTTCTCAGTTTCAGGATTGCCTACAAGCAAGGGAAGACAAAGACACTCTGAGGGGGCAGTGCAATAGGAAGAGGTGCAGAAAGCAATACAGATAGGCTGCTCTTCCAGCACCTTTAGCTTCCAAAGGCTTCTATCCAGTTGTTCCAGAGCAGGAATACCACAGGAGCAGGAATACCACCCCATTCTTCACCACTGAGCACCACTTTGCTGTATCCAGGGTGATGTTTTTCCAACTGCTTGGTTTCACCAAGCATTTCCAGCATCTTTGCTGAGCTGTCTGAGTCAGAGGACAGACCCCTCTGCAGTGGTGATGCTCCAGGGGGTGGCAGTCCCCCAGGGCTCTCCTGGGAAAACCTGCATAGAGCAGGAACCAGGACAGAGCCTGTCCCTCTGTCCCTTCAGCTCCCAAGTAAAATGAGTGTGTATTTCCCAGCTCTGACACTCAGAGGAAGGCTCATCACTGCTGCACATATGCTGGGCACTGTCTAAAGCAGCTGTGGGCAGAGAGAAAAGGAGAGGAAAATGTTTCTGGAGCATTTTCGCCTTTTTACCAACAGAGGGATTTGAGAGCCTTTCTCCATCTGCAGTCTCTGGCAAGGATGTGGCCATAGGGAACTGGGGATTTGTGCACACAGGAAAAATGGCCCTGTGGATGCTGAGCTGTGTTCAGCCAATGCTTTTCCATACGACACATTTTCTGGGAGAGGCTCGCTGAAAGGCAGGCTTGGAAATCTCTTCCAAAGCACCAGAGAGATGGATCTACCTCTGGAATGGAGTGATCATCTGCTTAAGAGCTCAGAACTACATGCACACCAATTTGGGTCAGGAAGTCAGAAATAACATAACACCAGATTGAATTTAAATTGTAGGGGGGTTCATATGTAAGCAGAATATTGTTGTGGTGTCTGGGTTAATATTTTCCTCTTTTGGAAAGTGCTGTGGGATCATTAATGTATATAAGTGTTTAGGCAGGCATTGGTTTGATGTCTCATCTGTAAGGGAGAGCTTCCAAAAAAGGCATCAGCTTTTAACTGTGGTCTCTACAGGGAGATGAGATGCCAGTTCTGGACAAACCAACCCAGCTCTTCTGTCACAGGAGGTTTTCCCTGGTGACTGCATATCCAAGCCTCTTCCATCCAGTGTTTCTGATCTGACCCACCCTAGTGCTCACTTCTAATCAGTTCTTTTGTCCTCATATCTCTTTATTGCCTCGCAAATATTTTAAAATGGCAACAATCACACAGCTTGCTTGCTTGCTGTCAGCCTTGCTGGAGAAATGGCTTTATGGATGCTGTGAGGCTGTGTGTGTGTGTCTGTGTGTGAGCCTGTGACAAGATTACAGCCCGAGATGGTCTGACTACAGGCAACATCCTATTTAGGCTTCTGCAAAGATTAGAGAGAGAAATCTCCCTTTTGTCTTTGAGGCATGGATGGATGCTGGGCTTTCAGCAGTCTGCAAACTGCCACAATTCCTCTGAAAAAATCACGTCAACTTTTAAATTAATGGTTTACTGTTAAAACAAGAGATTAAAAAAAAATAAAATAAAGATGTCACTATCTGCACTCTGCTCTCCCTCTTCACCCAACTGAACTGTATGTGGATATTGGATCTCTTTTGTTGGCAGAAATTCTAGTAATCTCTAAAGGACGTGCTTTTTCTGCCTTCTCAGGCTACCTCACTGAAGAGAATTCCAAAGATTTCTGGAAAAGCTTTTTAACATAGCCAGCAGAGCTTGTACCCTCATACCCCTTCCCCCCAGTTATCATCATAATTTACAGGATTCATATGTCCATGTAAGCACAAAGTACAATAAATACCTTACAAATACATAATAATTACCAGTTCGTGCAGATTACTTAGTAAATACAATAGGAGTAAGAAAATAGATCTAAGATTAATTATCCCTTAACTCATAGTATTTAAATTATATCCCTCCAAATGTACAGATATATTTGTAGTGACTTCAAGGCTGGTGGAGAAGGGGTTGTGATGGTTCTGATCTGAGAGGTAAAAATGAAATTTGACAGGCATGGATTATTTAAAGCATGCAGACGTGAGCCATGTAACCATTACACTTTGATGCAAATCATAGAGGAAAGCAGGAGGGATAGCCTGGACAGAGAAGTAGTGGACAAAGTTAGGATTTCCTGCCAATGACTTGAAATTTAAAGAAATAATCATTTAATGGCAGTGCAGAATTACGTTCCTTGGTGCATTCATTAATGACAGCATCTGGGACCAACATTTTGACAATTCTATTAAAATGCTTCACCATTCCCTATCTAACACCTGTTAGCTCTAATTTTCCTTCCAGAGACGTCCATCGGTAGACAGTGTAGATTCCAAATCATTTATCACTTTTAAAGTGCTTCCATATGAGCTTTTTGGGGGGCTTATCTTGGCCTTAGGAAAACCTTTTCTGAATGTATTAAAATTCAGTACTTAGAGGGGAGAAAAAAGTGTAGACATCAATGTTTCATAGCATTCATGTCTGGTAATTATTAGCCTAAATTATGGCTCACACATGACTTGACAAAGTGGACCATGCATTTAAAAAAGCTGCTCACTAGACATGCACTGCTCAATATGTTCCAAGTTATTGAGATGTCAGTCAGTAATCATAAAGCAAACACCCCTCACTGAAAGGACCCTGCTAAGAGGGCTATGAGGCCTGAGGGACTACCTAAAAATGTCAGAAATGTTACCCTCTAAATGAAGGACGTCAGCAAGAGAACATGTGTGTAAAACTATGTGCAATTAGCTAATACAATCAAATGCAAATCCTGGACCACGACAGACCTGAGGAGCAGTACCTAAGAAGGAGCATTTAAAAAAAACCCCACAAAATATTCTGCTCTGGAGACGGAGACAGCATTAATAAATAAATGTGGGAAATGTGAAAAATGATCGTGTTGGTGTTTTTCTTGCTGGGCATTGTGGAAAGAGGAAGAAATGCCTTATAGCCTTTATCTACTCGCCCATAATAGGCTTGCTTATCATTATGTGTGTTAAATCACTCCCTGCCTTGCTCCTATCATGCAAAACAAGGTGTACTGTGAATTAACACAGTGTTGGTAATCTCTCACCTTTTACAATGCTGACCATAAATTAATCAGCTTGTAGAGGGATGAGTGCTATGTACAGTATTTTAGAAGTGTTTGCCCTTGCAATGCAATATCCTTTCAGGGGAAATAAAGCCTCACCTGTTCTCACTAAAGTATCTGAGAATTTTCCTGCTGTTTGGGGGGGGGGGTGGTAAAATAGCAGCAAGGACAAGAGGGCATACTCTGCCATGGTGCAAGGTGATGTGAGGAAAGGTGATGTCCAGAAAAGAAAACACATCAGGCTGGACTGTCTGATATTTTATTTTTTATACAAATTTTGCTTTTATTGCCTGGATCTGAAATACATAGCTTAGCCATCCATTAAAAAAAAAAATCCAAAAAACTAAACAAACAAACAAAAAAACCCAAACCAACAAAAAAACCCAACCAATCTATAAGGAAAAACCCAAAACCAAACAAATAAAAAGCCAACCAAACTTTTGAACATTTTTAGAGCCATTTGAAGCACTGGGTCTCATTTATCCACATTTTTTGAAAGGCATATTCCAAATGCATCCAAACAAATAGCAGAAAACAAAGCACATAAAGCAGTTGACAGCAACTAGAAATGTACACATCTGTGGACAGTTTAAAAATGTCCATCACCACAGAGATACACACCTTTACTTTCACACATCTGCTGTTTACTAAATAACATTTCAGCACAGTTTTCATCTTATAAGAAAAGTGTTTGAAACTTGGAATAAGTGCACTTAATTAAAGGAAGGCTGTGAAAATGTGCACTAATCTGATATGACTAATAGCAAAGTGCATGAAATTGCTAATTAGAATTTCATTAAAGGTGCTGCTTTATCAGACTACGAATATCACAACCTTTAAAATTCTTTCAGGAAAGCTTAATTCCTTTTCAAACAGAAATATTCTTTAAAGACATTTGATTTGTTCTGAAGGAATTTGTAGCTTAGGCTGAAACATAAAATGTTGCCAATATTCCACGGGAGTAATATTTGAATAAAAATATGTATCAGGTACTTTCTTTCATCAGGCAGATGAATAAATTTTAAAAAAATTATTGTTCAAATAATACAATCAGCTAAGAAAAATAAAATTTAATCTTTAGACTTTCAAAAATGACTTTTTAAATGCTTATACTGTAATATTTGATATGATTTTGCTTTAAAGGAGAAAAGAAATAAAAAGCATGCTTCAAAAGTAATCTATGAACAATAAAAAATACAGCTATGAATGTAATTTTATATAAATACAGAAGATTTTGGGTGTCCAGAAAAAGGAAATGAATTTTCTCCCTTGTTTTAAAAAAAATACATCAAAAAATGAATAATCTTTTTGAAGCATCTTTTAACATCCTAAATAGAAATTAAAAAAACAAAAAATGCATTTTTAAAGGTAGTGTTGGAGAAAGCCCCAAACTCAGCAGAAATGCTTGTATTTCTATTCTTATCCAAAAGTCTATTCTCCTAGCTAAAGATTAATTCATTTCACCTCTTTATTCCCTCCTTGCTAAGTCTTAAATCTTGAGGCTTTTTATTCATTTCATTGCCCCCTCGTCTCTCCTGTCTGAGGACAGAATTTTTTCCTCACAGCTTTAGTGTTAATTTTGGAAACCCACTCTGTCCCCTGTGATGTTATTTGCAGCTCAACAACTATTTTTGCCAACCCTTTGCCCAGCCACCCTTTGGGTCTGCCTTCCCCTTGGTACATTTGATGGGGCAGTCCCAAAATTCAACAAGGAAACCTGGATGGAGCTTGGGGCAACCTGGGATGCTGGGAGGTGGAACTGGATAAGATTTAAGGTCCTTTCCAACCCAAACCAGTCTGTGATGATGATGATGATGATGATGATGGTGGGACTTGGTCACAGCAAAGCCATTTCCCTAAGGATGGAGTAGCAAAGTTCACCTTCCTTTCAGGATCACTTTTGCTAGGGGAAGAGCTGAGCCTCAACAATTTTTGGCCCCTGGCTCTTAGGATTTGCCCATCTCTACACAGAGGCAAGTCCTTCCTCTGCCAGAGAAGTCTCCTTGCACCAGCAAAAGGTTTTCAGTCATCATCTCTGTAGTGAATTTGTACTCAGATCGAACTTTTGACAAAATTCCCACGTGCTCATGTGTTACTCTGCAATTTTTGACCTTGCAGCCAGCAGGTTTGTTTGCATAAGCAGAGCAGTTCTGGGACTTAAATAGTTTTGTTGGGCTTTTTGCTTGAAATTTAAGTTTACTGGCACAGGTAACTAATATAAAAATTTCACTGAAATTACAGATCACTGAAGCAGTTGAAGTTTATGGGATTAAAAAATATCAAGGCTACCCACTTGTGGACTGCATTATTGTTATTAATACTAGAAAAAAAAACAACAAACCCACAACTGTACTTTTGCTGGAATTATGTATTCAGAGCACATTTTTAGAAACTCAAATTAAAAAACTAATCAATGCAAATTTACATGACAAAAAGATTCTTGGAAATGGATAAAGAGTGAACAGAAGAATCTTTACTTAGGAGATAGTATATTATTACTTTGAGCACTTCTAAAAATCACATGTCAATTACAGTTTGGTGTGATTTCAGCTCGTTATAGGTATTTCCATGCCAGTAGGTATTTTATCAGTTGGACAAAGCAACACATAAAAGTCATTTCAGCTTTCTTCATAAATATGCCAGCTTTCTTTATGTACATTTGCTTTCTACAATAAATACATTGATTAAAAAAGTCAGTCTAGACTCAAATTAATGAAAATTATGCTTATTAAATCTAATGTCTGGTGTCAAAAGTGAGGTGTCAATCTTACCTATCTTACTTCTAAGCAAGGCAAACAAAGCTGCTAATTATAATATTTAAGTTTAAATATAGATTTATTGTTCAAATATAGAAAACAATGGTGTGGTTGTTCTTTCCACAGCTATATGATTAAGACTACTTATGTCTCATTTTATGCAAAATAAATGACACATGATTGTGATTTAATTCATACTAAGTAAATGTCTAGGGGGATTTATGACAAGAAAAGCAATAACAATCCATACCTTGTTACTTGTCAATAACTGCATTCAGAACAGTGGGGAGCAGAGAAGAATAAAAAATAGCTGGGAACCCCCACACACACACGAGAAAGGGGTAGAGGGCCATAATTTATATCACATTAATCTAAGGCTGCTGGTTGTCACCCAAGTGAGTGTTGTGAATTAATGCAGTCCTGTACTGTTCTGTCCTGCTTTATTGTCCCTTGTGTGATGCCACCACTCCCAGATGATCCCACACTCAATCCCCATTGCTGGCAACAGGATCCCTGGCTGACTGCCTTTAGTAAACTGTTTGCTGAGCAAAAACAAGCCACTGGCACTTGCAATTTCATTCTTCAAGAGTTACCATAGGGAGGGGTTTTGGTGTGCAAAGCAAAAGAAGAGCAGGAAGAAACTCTGCTCCTTCCAGCTCCCCATGGAGAGGTTTTCCTGTTGCTCAGCTGCTGCCAGAATGGGATCCTGGAGGTCTGTGCCTTCTACACAGCTCCAGCCTGGACAAGAATTGTTCTCACCACCTTTCTGCTCTTGACCATATCAAGTAATATCAGGAAGGTCTCAGCTCCTCAGTGGGAGGGAGGCAGCTGCCACCAATGTGCCCTGGGGAAATATGGGACCAGCCCCAAGCACCTCACCTGGTGCACCACATGGCTGGTGTAAGTGCCAGCTACTGATTTTCTGGGATGAGATTCAAAGCCATGGAACTACTTGGCAGGACTACTTACCCTGTGGTGATTGTGGAGCATGACGTGAGGCTCTTTTTAGGTTTAAAAGAAGAATTTGTTTGAACTTTAGAGGGCTGTAGGTGCAGGAATGATGCAGAATCTGGCTCTTGTTAAATAAGACAAATATTTTTGCAGGTCTTATGGCATTCCCATTGGTCTGACAGAATGTACTTTGCTTAACTCCAAGGAAAATGTGCACTCAGGCTGTGGCCAGGATACAATTTCTGCAGCTCTGAGCATCTCCACTCATCAAGGTTCAGGAGTTTTGTTCCTTTGCCATATGGTCTGGCGGACAAAAATCACAAATAAATGAATCTGATTGTTCCAGGCAGTATCTTTTTATTACCCAGCTTCCTCTTATTAGACATCACCAGGACCCAGCAGCTCATTACATGGAAGACACATACCTAGAGGGACCTCAATTCTCATGTAAGCTTGGGATACATACTGTGTGATGTTCTCAAACTGGGGACAAAAGCACTACTCTGCTGGATCTCATCTCTTAAAATAAATGCAAGTGTGGCTTTTAATGGGAGCTGCACTCCTTCTGAAGGCCTGACAGGTCTCATTCCTATGTTCCAAAAAAAGACCAGTTAAAAAATTTCAGAGATTGATTGTTCATCCATGCAGTGGCAGAAGCATTAATAATAATAATCTGCTAACTATGTGTATAGTGAATCAGTCATCCTACATCTTTTGTTAGAAGTGATGACCACTAGTACAGCAGTGGTGAAATAAACAGGACCAAACACAATCTTTGTGCCACTTTATGGGTCATTCTCTGTTCCTCTGAAAATTTTGCTTTTCTTTTTTTCTTTTATCCTATATTTTCATGTTCAACCCCCCTCTGTCCCTCATCTTAGATTTCCTCCTTTGTCTCTTGTCCTCTGTGTTTCTTTCCCTCTTGTTTTTATGTTCTCTTCCACATCACCTCCTTATTTATCATGCACTTCTTACTTATCATCCACTACATTTGTTTGACTCTGTCTCAGGCCTGATGGTTTCCTCCTGTACCAATCCATATGGTTAGCTTTTTCCTCTTCATTCCTTGCCTCATTTGAGGCTTTCCTATTCTCTTCCTCACATAAACACCTCACTGCACAAACACCTGCTAAAATTCATTAAAACACTGATGCCCAGCAAGCTCCCTGAATGAGTCACATCCTCTGTTGCCTTTGGACATCTCAAGACAAAGCTTTTTTGTGAGTTTTTATGTACAAATTAAAGTAGTGTAGTGTTTTTAACAGAAAAGCTAAGAGATGAGAACTTATTTTTCCCTCCTTTTGCCTCATGTGTTTTGAAACTCCAGCTCTGCACACAAACTGCCAGAATCTGGATTGTTTTATCCTAACCTTTACAGGTAATCCTGAAAGCCCACCTAATCAACAGAAGATCATAAAATATTAGACTTAATACTGCAAAGTGCTGCTTTATAATTCACATAACAAGCTCCTAAATAATTCAAATAGCAAACATATCCTGCTACTCAGTGATGGAAGGTTGTTTAGATCAGTCAGAGAATGTCAACACATGCCATATCTCAGGGATCTACTGCATTTCAGGAACCCTATTAAGTTAATTGCTGTTTTTTGACAGCCCAAAGGATGCTGGGAGCAGAGTGATCTTTATTAGCCTTTTGGGCATTAGCAAACATCATCCATTTTGCCCCTTCTTGTATCTGCCAGGCACAGCATGGAAAATGTAAATCAAATTGTGAGACAATGACAATTGTTGGTGCCACCTTTCCTTTGGATTCACTGGGGAATTAAAATAAAAGTTCTAATGACAATTGTTTTGCCTGCTAGACTTATGTATAATACCACATAGATATATATATAGTAAAAGTTTAATAAAAGTCTAATAAGAATAACCAAGCAACTGTAATGCACATCAAACTGTGGTGCTTCAAATCTTCTTACTGGATGTCCTTTGAAGGCTAAAAACAGGCAAGAAACTTCAGAGCAAATAAGTAACACAATATAATTTTCACCAGGATCGTGCTTTGTGCACCTGGGCTCTCTGTTCATAGTTTTCCTTTTCTGATTTTTGTTTGTTCATTTGTTTTTTTTGTAACTACCTACTGATTTGAAAGGGTCCTAGGAGAAAAAGAGGAGGTGGAATAAGAAAGAATCTCTAAAATAATTTTAGATTAAGTATATCCATGGATTCCTGGCCAGATTCAATCCCCCTTGAAGTAATTTAAGAGTTTTGAAGATACTTTTGTGGTCTTTGGCTTGCATGTGTAGCTCAGTTAATTCTACATATTATGGACCACCCAGTTTTCAGCTGGTGTATCAGCTTTAGTGTAATAATTCTAGCTTATTCAAATACAGATATATAGGCAAGTGAAATTATTTAGCTTTAAAAATCAGCAAATGCTTCCATTATTCCTAAAAGAGCATCCTTTAATCATAGAATCAACTTGCAGATAAAAATGACAGTTGCATTCAACAGTATTGTAAATATAATGCAAAGCTTTTCAGAAATAAGCTTATGTAAAAAGAAAAAAGGAATATTTAAAATGTTATTTCACTATAGGTATGGAGAAGTATCTCTTCTGTCTAGTCTAGATTCATCACATATTCACAGTTTAATTTTTGCAGGAGTCCATGGGGCACTGTATTTCATGGCTTATCTCTTCATCAGCCACCACAACAGTGGCTGATGCTGTTGCATAAGTATTGCAAACACATTTCTCAGGCTTAGCTGATATTCTTTGGAGTCAGCACTACACTTCTGAGGTGTATGAGAAATTCTAAATTGCATTTAATAGCTCCCAAATTGACTTGTTTCACTTAATTAAAAAAGCCATTTTAAGAGTGAACCAATTCACCAAGAAAGCATGACTCCTTCTGTGTGTATGTGTGTGTAAATACATATATACACACATACACACATATCTGGATGGGCACTTGTTCTATATTGCTCTGAAAATGCTAATTGTGGAAACTGAGTGAATTCTGCAGCTCTCTAAAGACAGGGTCACTGTGAAGATGGGACCTACACATTATGCTATCTCTAACACATTTAAAAGCAACAATTTCCCATCATGACATAAGACTGAACACACAGGTCTTACCTCTCCAGTTATCCCAAAATGTAGTGTTTTTTTAATGTGTGCTGTGTGCATGAAGCTATAAGGCTAAGACCTTCCTGACTGCTAGAAACAGGATCATAGAAGTGTTGCTGCTGTACCACCAGGCACTGAATAAATGCAAAGGTGCAGGCATCCCAACAAGTCCCTCGACACATCAATCTAACATCTATTTTATTAATTGTAATGTTTTCACACAGGTATTGTATTTGAAAGGTGTTATAACAATGGTCTATTTGGAAATGTCCCTTTAAAACCCCAAATTCAACTCACGCCCCTGAGTAGGTCCTTGAAAACTGAGCAGCAGATATAAAATTTACCCTGAAGTGTCTCTCTGGAGCCTTGGGCAGATATGAAATGGCTATAATGTATTATAAACCCTCTCAGCAGTGTTTCAGTACAGGGTTTAAGTCTGGGGCTTCCAGCCTGCTGCCATTCAGATGGTAAGTAGGAAGGTAAAATGTTGCATGTTCCCTTCTGTGGTTTCTTTATCCACTGCAGATAACATTAAAAAAATCACTCTAGCAACATGCATGAAGTGCAGCCACGTTTGATGTCTCGTGAAGAATCCAAGTGTGATTATTTTGCTGGAGGAGAAATGTGTGCTATTTGTCACATGCTCTTGCCTCTTCTCCAGGGCTGCAGGCAATGATTTTATGCAACATTACAGAGCAAGATGACAGATCGCTGGGTCTCATGCCAGTGATCTCTGATAATGCTGAGAACTAAATAAAAAAATGAGGAACTGGAGGGATGCCGAAGTGGTGCATCTTTTGGACTGTTTGCTAGAAAGCAGTGAGTTCTGAAACTTTGGCTTTAAGAAACCCTGGGCTGTGGAATCTGAAATATTAGGCACCCAGCAGAGGTTTTATGCAGTAGTTTCCCCTAATCTCAGAAACATCTGTTCATTTTTTAAAGTAAATCTGTACACAGTATGCATTTCAAGGAAGGTCAGATTCCATTCTTCAATTTCCTTTTTGTGGGTGTGCGTGTGTATCATTTATTGTATTTGCAATCAGCGTGGGTTTTATTCCCACTTTCTTTTTCCTCCCAGTGTTGTCTTTCTCCTCAAAATAAAACTGGCTCATTTTCCAATGAGCAAGTTGTGTGTAAATGAAAACAATTCCATAAGTGTCAGCATGCGATATCCCACTCTTTGTGCAAAGCTGGGAGCACCCCAAGCAATGCAAAAAAAATAAAATACCTTCTGGAGACAAGGGAAAGGATTTCCCTTGTACTCAGAAGCTGCAGGACTTCCAGGGCACATCAGCCAATGGATTATCCACTCAGTCTACTTTGTTTCCTTTCATAGCACAAATGAGATTTATGACAATTTAAAGCTGAGATGAAGTTTTGAAGCTTCATTTGATTTTTCAGCTTCAAAGAAGAAAGGCTTCCTGAACAGAAGCACTGGGTTGTTACCACACAGAATGGATTTTTCTGGAGGCAGCTCTTCCATTCACCAACTTGGCTGGAGACCCTTTTTCTAGGAATTCTTTCCCACTCATTCAAGGGCTGGCAGTGAACACAAGCAGTCGTTCCCTCCTAAGTTTCTTTTTTTTTTTTCCCCCCAGCTGTTGGTATTGGTGTTCAGATTGCCCAAGGCACTGAGGCTTTGGTTTTAAACACATTTTCAAAGCAATCAGTCTAGTTGCGTGATATTCATAGAGGTGTTCTCTCTCCCCATTTCAGTTTAAGCTGCTAATTTAAAGTTAGTTTAGGATAACTAAAAAAAATAATGGACATCCATATATTCTGTTGATAAACAAAATGCAGTTTCTTCCTGGTAACACAGCAGCTCAGCATAGCAGAGAGCAAAAAAGAACCTGTTTACACAGGGTTTCTCTTTTTAAAGCATGTAATGAGTGATGCTGTAGAATTACTACTGGTCCAGGTACCCAGACCATGTGGGCAGGGCTAGATAGCACCCCAAGGAGTTAAGGAGAAAAAAAGAAAGAAAACCTCTGTGTGAGAAGGAACTTTATTAGTTTTGCTTTTGTTTACCTAAGATTTTTGCTGGATCACAACTTTCTGGGGAGTCCATTGTCATAGAAGGTAATGGCTGGACTTGTTGATCTTAAATGTCTTTTCCAAACAGATTCTGTGATTCTGTAAGGGCTTCATGAAGAAATAAGGGCAGTTAATTGTGAATAGCAAAGGCAGAACCTTAAGGTGGATTCCTTTATGCATCTGGTGTGGAGTGGTGAGCTGCTCCATTGAGCAAGCAGATTGTTGAATCAGGGTTCTTCCCTGCATTTGTGGCTTTATTCCTCTTTACAAATGATCTCAATATTGGCTGGAGCTCATCAGTTTCTGAATCACTATGGCTAGATCCAAGTCCACTGGGGTTGATCACACCCTTTGGGGTTGATGCGGACAGAAGCTGTTGATTTTGGTCATCATTGCTACATTTGTCTCTGTGAGACAGGTGAGTGTCTAAGAAAGTACACTGAGAGTGCTGATAAGCATACTGATAGTATGCCAAGGCTAACCTTGCTCTTCAAGGTCTCTTCATCATAAAGGAACCAAGCCTTGTGGAGCACATTTCCTTCTGACTGCCAGCTGGTGGGTTCCAGTATGTGTGAATCCACATGTTTGCTTCAGCAAAGCATTGACAAATCTGGAAGATCCTGAATTTGATAGCAAGGAGATCTACAAGTAGGTATGATCTGCTCACTCCTGGTATTTCAAACCACTCTGTCTTGTTCTTCCAGCAGCCTCCTTGTTGAGCAATATCAGGCAAAGGATAGAGCTTGTAAATCTTTGCCTGCAGGAAGTTTAGAGATGTAGGAACAAATGCTAAGAATGCTCAGGCTTCAGGGAAAGGTATGAGGTCCTTTAGAATTTTAACATTTACCCCCAGAAGATTTTTGGAGACAAGACAAAAATATTTGGCATATTGAAAGAATCAGATACTGCAAAGCAATCTAGAAAGATGAGTGTTGATTTACCTGTTTTTCCCTGAAGAAAAGGAGGGAACACACGAGGGAAATGAGATGTTTTTCTTGATCAAAGGCCTTAGTGAATGACTGGAGTAAAATGTATTAGCTTTCATGTTCTGTTTAGCTGATGTGATGGCTGATGAGAAATGTAGAGCTTTGATGGTTCTTTGACAGCTCTAGGACCCTGGAATTCTGTTCACAAGAAACCATTACCGTGGTCATCAGGAAGTGTCAACTTAGAAAAATTTAATTTCAAATGATTTTTTTTTTTCTGTTGTTTGGACAATTGCATATTTCAAAGCAGATAACATTCTCTTATGCAGAAAGATGTTTTGAGCAGAGGTCTTGAGTGATCAATATTTCATCATGTTGGAAGAGGAAAAAACAAAGTCAAAGGAACATATCCTGGTTTTAACCTCTGTGATTAAAAAGATGATATTTTATCTCTGATCCTCACTCCTTAAACTCACTCCAGATACAAAAAAGATTAAAAACATGGGCCTAAAAAGCAAAAGGCAGGTACATTCTTAAATCTTGAAAATGGCTTTTCTTGTTTGAATTAAAGGTATTGAGATGGTTGTAATGCTAAAAAAACCCGTAAAGAAACTTGTCTAATACTCAAAGTTAAATTTTTGGGGAAGAGATTTTCACATGGACATATCTAAATGAAATAGATCTATTTAGGACTACGAAACTTTTGTCATGGACACACGGTAATATCTGTGGAAAAAATGACAATTTTCTACTTGCAAATTAGAAAAAAAATATTATTTTTTTAAAAATGTCTTTTCCTTTCAAACTTTTCTAAGAATTCCTTGTGTTTTTGTAGGCTGGATAAGGAGAGATCTGGATTACGACTGGTTTTACAAAACCAAACCCAGATTAAGAAGGTTGATGAGAGCAATGTAAAACCACCTCAGTTTGCTCAAAACTTTTATCTGTTTCCTCCTTCGACTCTAAACTTTCATGGCTGAGATAAAAAAGAAACTGAATCCAAACAAGGTGGTTTTGCAAAAGCTCCTCAGCTTTTCTCTAAAAATAAGATTAAAGAAATCCTCTAGGCTGCAGGAGATGCCTTTATCTTGTTACATTGCAAACCTCATTCCCTTACTTTAAATCTTCTTCTCTCTTACTAAAGATAACTAATAGGGATGCTGAGAACCATTGTACTCTGTTGACATCTTTAAACATGGAGCAAGCTATCAATATCTGGCTTTTGAGGGGTCTCTCTGCTACTGCTCTCAAATACAAATTTTTTTTAGTCGTATCATTATGAGAAAGACACGTTTCTACACATACTAATGGAATTTACTTTTTTGAGTCTTATTGAGGAACCTGGGACACCAAGACATTCCTGTTCCATGATTTATGCTGATGTAACAAGCCTGACTTCAGGACAATTACATGTGATATTCTCTGTGCTATCCTAAAGCAGATGGGTCCAGAGACATTGGGGTAGAACATGGAGAGGAAGCAAAATTCTGTTCCTTTTTAGGATAATTTGTACTAATGACATATGTTCATTAAAATCACATCTTATTATAGAAGAACATTATGATATGGTGACTTTCACTTCCATGGGAGGTAAGCAGGTCTAGGCGTTTCTCTGGATGTGTCCTGTATATTTTTTTAAGGAATTCTAGTTTTTAAAATACTACTGATGATAATAGTTTGCATAGAGACATCAGTGTGCAGGATTCTTGTTAAAGTAGTATGCAAGAGGGAGGGAAGAGCCAAATTCTCTTTTCACTTGTTCCAGCAAGAAATTAAAGAAATTACTCTGGATTTGTAAGTAGCTGAGACCAGGTTCTGGTTCAGTATCCCTTCTACATCTAGAACTTACTGAAAATGCTGATCAACACAAAAACCTAATAGGGTCACTTAAAATCATCTAAGCCTTCAAGTACTTTCCCTGACAATGTTTTTCTTTGCTTTTATTTAGCCTGTGTGATGAGTCCATTCCACAGACTGACACCCTGTGGGCCAAGTGCATCCCTGCTGTAACCAGATCTCTCATATTTAGAGAATTACTTTGGGATGAATGTGGTCTCTTGTGTTTGCACTAAGTATAATACAGACACTAAACTGTGGATTATCATTTCCTAGTGGGAGATCTGAGTCTTGCAATGAGATTAAGAAGGATGCAGCTGTGAACGGGACCGCTTTGGCTAAGTAGTCCTAAAAATTTAACTGGAGTAACTTTGGGCTGTGAAAAACTGGCTATGTGCTACGTTCAGGAATAAGCTCCCACATAAAATCCTTGCAAAGCTTGTGCAAAGCTCCTCTGTGGTAAAACAGAGCTGTTTTGACTAGCCATATATGTTTCCTGTGTAAATCCGCCACATCCTGGCCTATGGCTCACTTGCATATCAAGTTTTCATGTGAGTCAGATTCCCAAGGCATCTTTGCAGAATAATAAAGTCATACATGACTCTGTAAATGATACCCCTGAAAAAGCCCCTCAGTCTTCTTTTTCAGTGTTGTTTCCAGAACCAGATTTACACATTCCACTTTCAATAGCTGCTCAGATAATTGCCAAAACAAGAGCACTCCTCTTGTCTCTAATTAGTAAAATCTGACTTTTGTCTTCCTGTGACAATAGCATTGTGTGTCTCTGAGATTTATAGGATACTGGTGATTTTTATTTTGAGGTGGCATTTTAAAAAATCATTTTAATGTAACTAAATTGAAAGCAGTATTCTGTTAATTTAAATCATAATTTGGGCATTCCTTTTATCCTTACAGTCCCCAAGAATGCAGAAGATACAAAATCAGTATAACACATTAACAATAGATAATACAGCCTAAGTAAACATAATAAGCTTTCCTATGTGTCTCTAGACCAAACCTTATCTAAAAATACCCTAATGAAGCTGAACCATCCAATTACTTGTTTCTTGGAGGAACCCCTTCTTAATGACATTGCAGTGAGGGAAAAACATTAATTATTGGACACAGTGGGATCTTTTACATTCTGTCTAGTCTGGACAGCACCAATTAATATAACAATAATTATCAGTGAGCGTGGCAGGTTGGCTGAGCAGAGCTCCTATCTGCTGATTGGGTGGGGAATGTGGGACAGCTCTTGGGCTGCACAGATTTCTCAGGCTTAGACTCCTTTTATTTTTTTGCACTGCCATGTGAAAACTGAATCCTGCGGATATTAAAGCAGGTGGATTACTCTATTGAGGCAAGGGCTGGTCCTATGAGTAGGAAAGCACAGTTGCCATCATGTGAGAAATGCCATTTTCTCCTCCAGCCCCAACCCACCTGCTGCCTGACTCTCTTGTTGGAGATTTAACACGATCACTCTCTCGATAAGGTGAGTATGACAGGGCAGGCTTTTAATGATGTCTGTTTGCTCACTCCCTTGTCCTCTCTCCAGCTATCTTAAAATGACATTTTACAAAATGCAGAAGCCAATGTTGACATGATTTATGGCTACAGTCTTGAAAGAGCAATACCTCTTCTCCATCAAATTCAACCTGAGGCAAACACTGAGTATGGGAAACTTCAGCTGGAAAGGTTGAAGTCTGCAAAAGTTATAAGTGAGTGACTAGAGGGGGAACAATGGAAAGTGTTAGACAACCTGAATAACAGGCGTTACTACTCCACTGCCTATAATAATAATAATTCACCTTTTATCCATTGAAGATAAAAGGACACAATGTGGGAAAATTAAGCTGTATAGACATCTCGGGAATATCTCATCTGAGATCACACACCACTTCTTTCTTGTGGTTATCATGATTTTATCAGAGCCACTTTGAAGTCTATATAGCCTTATATCTCAGTTATCTACATTTCATCCTGTATGTATTTATTGCAGATGGGCCTAAGCTGCTAAATTCAGATCCAAATCCAGATTCTGATTTTGAACTCCCTAAGGTTCGTAGCTAGCTTGAAGCGAGGGCTTTGGTTTGCAATCATCACTATTTATGGGTAAAAAAAAGGGGGCTTAATATATGCTCTCCCAGGCTGCATAGCTCTATACACGTGCACATCAAATCACTCTTGCTCACACGTAAACCTAGGAAAAACAGAACATGGCTATGTAATTAAATGCTCTCTACACTGTTTTTCATATTTTAAAGAAGGATGAATTTATAAATGAGCCTTAGCTTTGACATTCTTGATTTCTAAGTGTTTCACTTTACAACCCTAACATGCTTTAACAACTGGCAGAGGCAGACACTCTCAGCTCTCCCTTGCCTACAGGTGAAAACGATGGACAAGCAGCCTTTTTTACAAACCTTTGTGCACCAGAGCCTGTTTTCCTCTGTTCCCTGTAGCCTTGACTCCAGCAGCAAGCAAATGATGACACAAACATAAATAAGGTTATAGAAAAACAAGCTGGCACTTCATTTCAAACTCAGGAGGAATTCCCAAGAGGAATGAGTGTCCTGTTCACGGGGAGGGGACACCAACCAGGCACACCAGGAACAAACTTCTCTTGTTCTGAGACAAGGCTGTGTAGGATAAGCAAGCCCTCTGTGTCTAAAGGGAACCAGAAAGGGTTTTACCTTTTGCCTAATACTGATGTGCTAATTAGGGCACTGATATCCTCAGAGGGCAAGCTCAAATCTGATGATATGTACAAAACACACACTCTCCTCTCTCTCTCTCACACACACAGAGGCAAAACGTAACCAGACAGACAGTGGAAGCAGAAATCAAGAAAAACAACTGCAGAAATTGTGTCCAAGAGATCAGGTGGCATTCCTTTGTCAGCAAGCTGGATGGTTATACCAACTCACTCTTCCATCAAAACAATATAATTTGCTGAAGTGACTCTTTTAGCAGGCTTTACAGGGACAAGCCAGACTCACTCTGCCTTTCTTTTTTTCATATGATCACTTGATTAAATGGTAACATATTAATCACAGAGTTGCTTAGAGACTGACTTTACAGTGGTATCAGTACATTGTCAGTGGCAGTCTTTCCCTGTTGTTCTGTGATTTGAAGTGTTTTGTACTAACAGCTTTCTCCCACTCTTCCCTATCACCTGGGCTTGCTAAACCTAACGAGGTGATAAAATGTTCTCCACCAAGGATAATCCACTTTCCCAATATAACTTAATTCCTTAAAGCTTCACATCTGGAAGAGACTTCCAGAAACTACATCTCAGCACCAGGGAGCTGGCATTTCCAGCCCTGAAATACCATTGAAAATAAAACCCCTTTGTTTGGCTAAAGACACATTGTGTCTGGAAATATTGAGGAAAAGGCATTTCCCCAGCAAACGTTTATTTCTGATCTTAAATATCCTGCTAAAATTAATGAGTACTAATAAAATGTCAGTGAAACTGGATAGTCATCACTGTATGCTAGAACAGAACAGGTATTTCTTCCTTCCATAAAACCTGGAGCTTCCAATTTAATATTGCAAATATGATGTAATACTTCTGTCTGAAATAAATTGTGAGAAAAGACAGTTCAAAAATGATCCTTGAGTTTGTTGCAAGTCATTTCATGATCCACAAACCACAGAAACGTTGTCGGGAGACAATTTAGTTGGAAATCTTGGAGAAATTTATTCGCTGGTAGCATGGTCCCACTGTTCCACAAAGATTCTGCAAACTTTTTCTTGCCATGCACCATCACCTGTTAGATTATGGAAAGGAAGTGGCTGTGGGGTCAGCTCCTGAAATCCCCTGAACCCAGGGCACCCCACAATTGGCAGAAGCCAGTTGCTGTCCCTAGGGGAGGTCATGCTGGCAGATCACAGGCCAGTTTGGCACCAGGAGCCAAATCATGGCACATGCAAGTGTAGGGACACTAATCTAATACTGTTTTTCACTCCATGATTTAAAAAAAATGCCAGTCTGTCTGCACGCTTCCTTCTCCCCCATCAAAATACTCTAAACTGATGCTCCTCCAGGTTTGTAGGCTATGCCTTGCTTTAATCCATGAAGGGCATCATGCTCCATGGGGGAGAGGGAAGGGTTGGAAGGGAGGGGAAGAAGTAAGGAAGGATCACAGGGAAAGCAGAACAAGGGTGGCAAGATGAAAGGAAGAAATCATGTCATACCTCATTTGTTGGTCACAGAGCAGCACAGGTTGGAAAGAACTAAGAAAAACTTTTGCTCAACATATGCAGACTGTCAAAGCCATGAAAAGAGTGTGTCAGGGACATGGTTGAGTGGCATCACCACCATGGGATGATACAACACTGCAGGATTTTTTTGTACATGTTCTGCCAGCACCATTACCCTTCCATGCCAAGATAATGAAGATAACCCACGTTCACATGTTTTCCTTTGGTCCACAGTTCAAAATGAGGTTCTTTGGCAGTCCGGAAATGCTGTTCTGATAAGCATCCACACTTTTTCAATTCTCTTCCTTTGATCTCCCAAGCAATCCAACCTGTTCCCAAAGATCCCCCTTCAGACCTCTAGCTCCCACACAACTGCTATTTCCAGCAATATATTAAAAAAGGGAAAAAAAGAGCTGCTACAAGGATTAAGTCAAGAGTTTATTCCAGAAAATAAATAAAACTCACAGAAATATTTTAAATTGTAGGGGAGAAAGTTTTCATCAAACTTTTGCTGAAAAAGAAAAATGAATTGATACAAATAGTTTAACGAAAAAATCTATTCTTTGTAAATTACTGGGATTTTCAAGTATGTGCAGCTTTTTAATTTTCAGACTATTTATTTCAGATGGCTTGTAAGACATCTTATGGCTGACACTGTAGTTTTATTACCAGTTCTGAAGTAGAGGTAACTTGCAGGGAAATCAGTTTATACCAAAACCAGACTCTGAGACAGGGACAGAACTGATGAAATTGGCTTCATCTGTTCACCACACCTATGTTTTAGGACACAAGCCATGAAAGAGTATTTATTCCTAAAAAGAGAAATATTTTCATTAAAGCTGAAATGTACTGAAAAGGTCGTCAAATACAATGTTAATTTAATGGGTGACAAAATCTGACTCAAAATCTCTTGAATTTTAGTTGTCTAATTTTAGTAATGAGCCACAGTATAAACAACAGTACCAATTAATTCCTTTTCTTTCACAAAGGCTCATGCCTTACCTAAAAGACTGTTGTTCTGTCTAGTTAAACACTCATGCATTAAACTGCTAATAATTAAACTGTTACGACTGACTAATGAACTCTGCCAACTATAAATGATGGTCTTGTTAGATTCACTGCAAAGCAAGGCTGCCTTTGTACTGAAAAAGTTAAAGGTTAAAGAGCTCTTGAAAACAGCGAGCAGCATCTAGAAGCAATTACATTTTTTTCCTGGAAACTAATAGTTGTACAATAATGTTTCAATTCGCACTTTGAAAAAAAAAAAAAATACTATGAGCTCCATTCATCAGAGTAAATCTGTAGCTTTCTGCACCATGGCAGGTTGTTAATTTGGCTTCTGCATCCAGGCTACTCAGCCTAGAATCTAGTGTTTTGCAGAACCTTTTAGTGATCCTGCTCATGGAAGCTAAAAGGGCAAAGACTCAAGCCTGACTTGTGATACCTGTTGAGAAGCTCTCACTCACATTAGAAAAAACACTCTGAGATTGGATTTCAAAAGGCTTATGTGGCAGATTTACTTGGATACAGTGTTTGTTCACTAGTTGTCCCTGTGCACTGGCCTCCAGACAATACAGTCTTGGGTAGATGAAGGAGATGGAGCTGGGACTGCATGGCTGTGAAGAAGCCTACTGGATTCCATCTGGGACTACAGCTATGGTTCTTGACAAATGCCTCCCAGCTGAGAAGACATGGGATTCTACTGTCATCATTCAGTGAAATCATGAGTTTTGGAATCATAATTTTCCTGCAAAACTCACATTCCTGGAAATTTAATAGACCCCTTAATTATTTCCCTCTTGTAAAAAAAAAAAAATCTTGGATTAATCATTTAAAAAAGAGATTAAATTAAAGAAATATGACTAGTGGTCAATGAAATTAATGAAATATGATTAAGCATGTACAGAAGTGTTAAGACTCAGAAAGAGAAATGATTTTTTCTTTAAGTGTGGGCTTCTATTCATCCATACACACATATTTCATATCTAAACATTATTATTAATAACTTGATTATGCACTGGAAAGAACTTTCTTCAAACCCATGGAAACTGCCTGCTTAATAAACTAACCAAGATCCCTAGATGTGATTTAATCAGGTGTCTCACAGATTTTGGAAAGTGATTTTAGAAAATCTCCCAAATTTGACAAATACAAAGACTTTTGCTTGAGGTGCTTGTGCTGGTTAAGGAATGGTGTTATACTCAGTGCCCATTTCATTTAGAAATAAAGTCCAAAAAAACCCTATAAAATAATATATTGCTTTTAATTTAATCACCATAACTTACATAAATCTCCAGCATCAGAACAACATAGCTTTAGAGTACCAGTGCTTCCTTGTGGTATAGTGGGAATAATAATAACTATAATCATGAGGGATAACTGCATTCTTTGGAAGATATTAAAAATACCTGTGAGTCACTGATATTACATCCAATAGAGATTCACCATACTCAGGAGTGGAAGAAAGCCACCTGCTATTTTCCTTTAAGATAATTCCACAAACTGCTCCTGATGAGGCAAAGAACATATTAAACTCACCATCATGGAAAGAAGTTGTGGGCAGCATAGAGAGTCAGAGAGCCAAAGACTCAAATGCTCAACTCAACACGGTCAATACAGCGTCAAAGAAATATATTTACCCTCAGTTTTATAGAAGAACTTTATAGTCTTGATACAAAGCAGGAATGAGAGAGATAATTGTGAATGGACCACCAGTGTGAGCTATCTTAGGAACTGGTTGTCATTCTGGTTTGGAAGTGAACCTTGTTAACTTGGCTCTTTTTCTGTGCAATGCTGAAAGGCATGAAGGACACAGAGGATGGTTTTGCCACCTTTCTGTGACATTAGGATGCGTCCATACAACCCTTCTAATATATTTGAGGCAGAGAACCAGGAAACTGTCTCAGAGAGCTGGGCATACATGGGGTATCTGAACCTTTTCTTGTCTCTTATTGTCTTTTCTGCAGGTTTTCCAGCATTGTGGTCTGGGAAACAAAATATAGTTGACAAACTGCTCTAAAAAGTGTCTTCCCTCAATACATTAGTATCCAACAGGAGATAGGAAACACACAGAATCTACTGGTCAGCATTTCATCCTCAGATTTCCAACACATTGATGTAAAGTCCATGGAACAGAGTAATTTGGATTTGCCTTATTATACAATAGGGGGGTTAAGACAAGTCTCTGAAAGGCAGCTCAGCAAACACTATCTTTTGAGCTCTTCCCTGCTCTATAGTGCTGGCAACCTGAAATGAACAATAGTCTTGTGAGGACCTCGGTGTGGGTATTAAATCAAAAAAGATCCTCATAATGCTAGATACACTGAATAAAGGAGAAAAATATGATATCAAAGTACAAATGTGTTGGTTTTAAAAAGTGTTTTCATCAATGTTTGTCTTGGTTTTGCCGAGGGGAACAAGTGGGAATAAAAGAGCAGAAAGAAAGTTTGACAACAGAAATATATGAGACAAGAGGATGTAAAGGTGAAGAGAATACTTGCAGGGAAAATCATTAGTGAGACACAGAACTAGTGGGTTAGCATGACTGAGAAGAGAAAATACTTTTTGATGAAGGTAGCTAGAGTAAAAAATATATTTCACTCTTTGATTACCCAGCTTCCATAGAGATCTCTTCTGGTTTTGATATCTCACATGACAACAGATAAATCAACTATGATGTACTTCAGAAAAACAACAGTAAAAATAATCAACTTTTATAGAAAAAGAAAAAAGAGCATTATAAGTACTAGGGAAAAGTTTTGTGAATTCAGGCTATCTTTTCAAACATTCAGACCACCACTAAAATAGCAGCTACAGTTCACAGGGGCCAAAGCTACACAAATTCCAGCTCTCTCTATGTGGTAAGTCTAATACTTTCTTTTCTTATGCTGTAAGGCCTTCAAATAGGGTTTGGGCATTTGACTCCTTTTATCTCTTTCATAGAGTTCTCTCTGCTTTTAAATCCCTAAGTATCTCTGTCCTCCCCCTGCCATTCCTTAACAGATCCAGGACAGCACAAATAATGCCTCTTGGCTTTGAACATATCATGGCAAATTTCAGTGACAGAGGAAAGATGTACGAGCAGTTATCGGGGATAGTTTTACACCAATCCATCTATTGTATCCTATGTTCACAATCTTGGGCTGGAATGAATTTCAGGCAAGTGTGTCCCTCACAGACCACTTAAAAACAGAATAGGGTCTGTCTGAGGGCCCAGTCCTATCTGATGCTAAGCACCTTACAGCATCAGGACCTTGCCGAGAAATATTTCTCTTAAATTTTTCCAGGGCTGCACAGGGCTTTGTCTCTTGACAATGAAAAGATGACAGGAAGATGGCAAGAGTTTAGGTTGCCTAAAATCCTACACAATACTAGGAAAAAATTACCCATCTGAATGAAAGAATACCAGGTCAATATTCAGACAAGAAGAAGGAAGCATTTAAAAGGAAGGGGAAAAAAAACCTTCTTGGATAATGATCCCACAGGTTTCCCTCTTGCTTCTGCTACCAGGATCTCCGTGCAGGTTTTTTTGGGAAGGCAACACATGAAGGGACTCACCTGAGTAAAGCTGCACAGTTTTGACCTACATCTTCAGGACTGGAGCTTTTGTAAGATATTCATGACAGAGGCTTGTATTTCTTCTGCATGGTGCCTGCCATTCTTTTGAGCATGGTTTAAAACAAGAACTAATAATGAAAATTCTAGCATGGCATTCCAGTAATTTTCATTTTCTAGGTATTCTTTTTAATCAGTGCACTAGGACATAGACTGTTTGGTGTCTTCCTAGTGCTGTGCTTGCATACTTAGCCATAAATTTTAGCCTTTAGTGGGAAAAACAATGGTTATAGAAAAAGAGGGGCTGCTATGCTCTTGTGTTGTAATCCCACATGCAGGAATTCTGTGTTTCATTTTAGGCATATTTGCATAATTTTAAAGCTTGAATTATTAAAAATGTGAAAAGCCTACATTTTATACTGTGAGACATATGAAAAGTAAAGCACATTTTTACAGACATTTTTGTAACTGTGTTTTTAAATGTTCAGTTCGTTAGCAGAGAAAGCACAGCTCATGTTTTTGGTTTAAGCAGATTTAATATATTTTAACATTTAAATGTTATTGTCGATCCTAAATGATTGAATGCCCTTTGGTTTCAATCCTCTTATTAAAAGCAGTATATTGATTTTCCTTGAGTGTGGCAAGTAAGTTTGAACCAAAATGTAAATGCTTAACAGACTCTGTGCATAAGTGCACACAGGCGTGTGATGAAGGCATGGGACATTTTCCCCAAAGCTTCAATTTCAACTTACTCCTTTGTTATCATTGTTCATTAACTATGTGGCTGACCTAAGATGAGCCTGAGGATTACAGAATATTTGTCTAACTATTTAACAGGAGCTTATAAAATAATAGTATTTGTTAAACACCTCAGGTTTCCCTCCCACCATCACTGTAATCTGACACATGAAAGGACTGGATGGGCTCAACACAGTGATGCTCTGCTGGGTCAGATGTGTCAGTACAGCCTGGTTTGAATGGGTAACCCAGTCCCCAGTGTAACTACATTAGAGGTTTCTAAGAAACCACTGTCAACTGCCTGATTTCATGCTGATTTGTTTCTGGATGGGAGCTGCTGTTTTTTCCTGGGTGAGTAGCTGGGATAATCAAATTCATGTCACCTGCAAGCAAGGGTAGACTGAAAAGCATGACCAAGTGGGGAGGAAAGCCAGGATAGTGTTTCACCATCACCTATGTCCTTGAAATACTGCTTACACTTGCCATTGCCTTTGCTGTCTGTGTAGTTTCTCATGGGAACACTGACAACTGGGAGCTCCCAAAAGCAAAGCCAACAAAAGCTACACTGAGAGCAGAGCCCTGAGGAACCATTACCTGGACTGATCATCACCAGTTTAGAACAACCCTCAACACAGGGGGCTGTGTGTCAACCTTCCTCATGCTCAGCAGCCCAGACCCCAGGAATTTGTGGTGTGTAGATATGTTAGGAAAGCAGCAGTGATGTAGCTCCAAGTCTGTCTTGTGTTCTTTATTGGTTCTTAATAACTTGGGACTATTTGCTGCTGTCATATGTTAAAGGGAGATGTTATTATTTCTATTACTTGATTTAAAAAAACAAAAAAGGTCACATGTCTGAAAATGAAAGAGAGCTCCAAAATTTCAACACTCAAAGCCTGTAAGAATAGTAACAGACCATGTGGAAATTATCTACATTGCTTGTGTTAGGATCTAGTGGATGTACTTTGGCTTACAGACTCTCCTGCTCAGGCTCCTCTGTGCTTTCCCTGTTAGATGAGCCTGGACACAAACTACTGCCATTCTGAAAGATATTGTTGCACCAGTTTGTAAGAGTGAGGTAGAAATTCAGAGCCAGGCCCAAAGTTCCTTGCTAGGATAGATCTGATCTCTCCTTCCAGATTGCAACCTGTCTAGAAGCCCATGTGTCCTAAATTTTCTCCTTCAAGACCAGAGCTTGACACAACACTGAAGTTACTGGTTGGCTCTACCAGCTGGAAAGACATTTCTGAGACAGTGGCAAAAGTTGAGACCAAATTCCCAACTTATGGTTTCAGCATAAATTTTAAAAGACACTCTTAAGGATCTTATCTGTGTTGGGACTGAACTCAGAATTTACCCAGCCTGGCTGATAAAACAGGACATTGCAGGACATGTGTTTTCCCAGAACCAGACTTTCAGATCTTCTTGAATAGATCTTCTACTCTTCTTTGGTGGATGAATGTTCCTTGCTAGTTAAAGAAGTACTTCCTTTCTAAGCTCCTTTATAAGTTTCCAGAAAAAAAAAAAAAAAAAAAAAAAAATTACTCCTTTAGGCTGATACTTTTGTAGCTTTTGGAAAGTTTGGTAAAAATCCATATGGTTGGTTTTGAGCATGCTTAAAGAATTGTTTCAGATGTTTAACTTGTGCTTGGGTAACTGAAAACAGTTCAAACTTGGCACGTCGTCTCCAGTGAGAAATGTAGGCTTGGATAAGTTGGAAAAAAAATTGGTTCAGAAAGAAAGGAGTTATAAACAAGTGGAAATAGTATGCTTCAGTTATCCAGATGTATGCCAGGCAAGCAGTGATGTCTGGATATCCACATGCTGAAATAAATGCATCTGTATTTATTTAAATGTGTGATGTAATGTTCATGTGCAAACAAGTCAGTAAATGGTAGGCATGTTAATTTTTCCCATGTCACAAAAGAAATACAGACAATACATGAGATATACATACGTGTACAGCTTAGAAGTGTCTGGCTGACCAAGAAAATGACCCAGAGCTCTTGGACGCCAATGAAAAGACTGTTCCTGAATGTAATGGAATATGGATTGGAGTCCAATGCCCTACAATCCTGTTCATGTATTAAAAAATAGAAAGGGTAAATACACATGTAAAATGTTAAAAACCTCATCAATCCTTAAAAGTTTCCATTACGCTATCTCAGATAATATTTGGTGCCAACTGTGATGAATTAAATGTTTCCACAGCCAGCAAAAGCTGTTCAAGACCCAAAATATAATATATGATTTTCTTGATTCAGAATTTCAAAACACAACTTTTTAAACAGAGGTTCAATCATCAAATCCACAGGAGAAGTAGCTCTGGGTTTTCTTGCTGAAAATCCAAATGACTTGGGTGCCAGATCTTCATATGCCTAAAACTGGTGTCGCTCCATTGACTTCCACAGAGCTATGCTGATTTACACCAGCTGCATGGCTGGCCCGTAAATGTTTTCAGTTGATCTGGATCATTTTATATATTATATGAATGTTCTTTGTGGAATTCACAGCAAAAATTTGTACTTAGCTTCCACAATGTCAGGCTCTGTGAATTGCTTTTAATGTGTAATGATTAATTTAGTTCTACACTAGTGCTCAAAACATGACTTCCCTGCACATCTTCCAAGCCTAGGACATCCTAATTGCTATCTCTCCATCTGCCCATGAGAAGTCAAATTTTGGCATGAAAGGGTGAAGCTGTAGCTGCTGTAGGAAACATAGCTCTGAATGTCAAGCTGCTGGTCATGTAAAAATTTCCACCAGAACACTGAGGTAAGTGCAGTTCTTTGCATGTAGTTATGCTACTGGGGGTTTAAAGTTAATCATGCATGTTATATATCAGGGACTTAATGCTGGACACCTCACTTAGCACTTTGACACAAAGGTAAATAGATCCCACAGATGCTGAGTGGTGGGATAATGAGCTTCTATTAAATCTGTGATCTTCTCCTCTTGTAATGGCACTTACTGGAGGTCTCCTTTTCTGTGCAGTATTTTGTTTGCAGTAGTTCTGCCTCCCAAGCACGGTGCACAGGGTTTGAGTTTATTATGCCATTAGTGAATACATTCAGGCCTTTCATCACCTAAGTCCCTGGGACGTGGTAAGCAGGTGGGCAGCCACCCCCACGAGACTTTTTTGGGCTCAAAAGACACCATGCAGCCAGGCTTGACATGGGGCGGCTGGCAATGCAGGCAAGAAAATATCCTCTCAGCAGCCCAGGAAAAAGTAATCTACCTTTCCAGATACAGAATCCCACTTAGGACACAAGTCGATGCAATATATTTACATTGTATTTAAAGAAAATGTATAATGAATTAATTTCTGACATGTACATTCTAATAAGTGCAGAATAATTGCAGAATTCAACAACAGTTTGATTAAAACCATCTTTCCACTTTCTCCTGTTTTTTTCTCTGACTACATAGAGCCCATAACATTCTGTCCCATAGCATGTTTAGCTCGTGTTAGTCATTTATTAATCCTCAACAAACCATTTGTCAGTTAAATGTTAAAATAAAGCACAATCAAAGGAAGCATAACAAACTTGCCAAGAAAAAGACCATTGGTCTGACCATCAAAACCCATGAAACCATCTGATAAAATCCTCCTGAATCCAAACTCGAGTTACAGACAGAGATTGTGGTATATGATCTGGTAAAGTGGCAAAGCCTGAGAGCAGTTACCAGCACCTGCCCAGATGGTACCTATCTTTCCTTTTATAAGCCCTACTTTCATTTACATTTTTCTAGAGGAGAAAGTTCAAAGCAGCTACAACTATTTAATATGTGTAGACTTTCCTCTATATGCCAGAGAAATTAATACTGAAGAAATTTCCTTAGTCCTCTTAGTCTTCAAGTGCCTTTTAAAGATCCAGTCACCTTATTGACAGTTTCCTCAATATCAGCAGGCTTCATGGTATTAAATGCATCTAACACGCCACAAGGCAAGAAGTATCATTGCTCACATGGTGCATGGAAGAAACTGAGGCACAGGGAGGTTGAACAATGCAGCTTTTGCTTTGTCATGAGCACAACCAGGTCAGCCTGGTTCCCAAGGAATGTTCTTGCCACTTGTCCAGTGGACTTTCCTCTCCTGGACTGCAGTATCTGCTGGGGAACAAAAAATGCAGAGGAAAGACTATCTGCCCACTCCTCCATTGGTGCATTGCAATAAAGGCAAAGCTTGCAAGGCTTAAAGGCTACAAAAATCAACATGAAACTGTCCAGCAGCTCCAGTAAGGGTTAAGGCAAGGCTGTGACACTGGGAGACACAATGGGACTCTCCTTCTGCACTACATATGTAGATGGGTATTAAGGACATGCATCTCTCCTCGTCTAAAATCATGAATTTTTATGAACTAAGCCCTGCTTTCCCATAATTCAGTAGGGTGCACTTTGCAGACCCTAAAGTGCTGTCACTACAGAAGGTTTCATTGCTTGCACCTGCTAAAACATTTGAGGTATTTGAGAGGCAGTGAAACACATTTGCTTTTCATTTTATCTGACTTTGAAAATCTTTGAAGTGTTTAATAGTAGTCCAGAAAAGATTTCTGCCTCTTAATCATTTACTTGTAGGGCACATTCTCCACTGGTAGCCTGTCAGGCAGAAAACGAGTTTAGCCCAGTTTTATTAAGTGCCACATGCCGAGTCAGTGTTCATTAAAGGTGTTTTAAGGTTTGAATTATGTAATTTATGAGAAAAAGAAATAAAAAATTCCATTGTTTTATTAATATGCAGCACAGGATATGCTGCTAATAACATACTTTTTAAACAGAAGTTTTATTTAAAAAAAAATGCTTTTGTAGGGGGCTACAGATAGGCTTTTAAAAATCTCTTTTTCCCTGTTCAATAAAATTCAAACATTTTAATTCAATCAACATAGATCTGAAAAAAGGAACTATTCTTAACCTCTCCTTTCGGCTACTTTTCTTTACACACATTGTAGACAAAGGGGGAAACTAAAAAAAAAAACATCAGAACCTTTTTTTCTTTTTAATAGAAGTGACAGTATAAGGTACTAAAAACAAGCCGATGCTGAAGCCTGCAGTCAGATGTTAATTTCCCCTTTAAACAAAACAAAAGCAAAAAAGAAAAGGAATAGCAAAGGAGAAAAAGAATATAAAAATTCCACATTATAACCCCAGGAAACACTACTTTCCAGAATTACTTTAAATTGCCCCCCGCAGATTCACTGCTAATGGGATACTTTTAATTAGATGAGAGCTTAACTAAATCTTCTGGTAGCCCAGTAAACCACTTTTATGGTCAACATTATTTTAATATTGTAAATATTTCTTGAGCTTGTGCAAAACCCAAAACTTACGAAATGCAAGGAGTTAATTTTTCTTCCCAACATATCTGTGTCACGTTACCTGAGCCCAATTCTGTCAAGCCAAGGTAGACCTGATCCTGCAGCTGACCCAGGCAGGGAAGGTCCCCATTCCCTGAGATGAGGTGACATCCACCAAAGCCTCTCCTTACCCCCTCTCCATGGCAAAATCCCCACCAGCATCTTGTAGTTTTGTTTGAAAAAGAGATTGTGTGAGGCCTGGGGAACCAAGACCAGTTGAATTTAATATGAATTTCTATTGCCATGGGAAAGTCTTAGTCATCCAAATTTATACCAAACTGGAATTCCTTAACCCCTTCAAGGCAAGGCAGGGTGCAGTGCCTGCACTGAAGCCTTTGTTTTGTTTTCTTCTGTTCCATTTAGTCTGTTAGTTTGTTATTTACTTTGATGCTCTGAGAAGTCCTGGGAGCAGAGAAAATCTGATGCTTTGGGATGGACATCCCATGTCCATGAGGCTGAGCTGCGGGATAGCTCAGGTATTGTGCAAAACACAAAGATCTGGTCCCCACAATAAGTGAGACCAGGAAGATTAAGAAAAAATAAACATGGCAGATGCAATGCAAGTCACTGATTTTGGAGTCCCATGTAGCTAATCCTGCTCATATTTTGGTAAGGTGATGATTATGTGGAGTCTTACCTAAGTTTATGGAGAGGTAGGTATTAGGATCAGACTTTTGAGATTTGGCTGTTTCCAGTATGTTAATTCTGTATGTAACTCATCCACAGCTGATAAAAAGAGGTGACCCTCTTTGCAAGGGACACTGAGAGTCATTAATTACCAAAAGGTTACAAAATATGAAGATTCTGACACTGAATAATTGGTCATAACAAATTGTGTAGAGATTTCAGACATGGTAGAAAAACATCTTGGATAGGAATAGCAGTTATACTGGAGCATAACCATTAATTTTTAAATTCAGGTGAAGAGGGGGGAAACTCATAACTATATTAAGAATTTGTTCATTTGATCCAGAACAACTTTCTTAATTAATTCACTCTGGAAGCATGAGCCAAAAACTGTTAAAAATCCCTACCCTGCAGAAATTGCACTTTAAGAAACCCATTTACTCAGAACGAAATGTTATTTTTTACAGTGAGTCCTCACTTTATGACAGACACATGCTTGTAAAAGCTGCCATCATTTTTGTGGTAAATGAGACAAAAAAAAAAAGAACCCACAACCAACAAAAAGGGGAAGAACTGGCAGATGCTTTACCTCTAGAACATCCAAGCCATTCTTAAGATAGATTCCCCAGCCCTGGCTCCAGTAAGGAATGACTGGCACATTCACTGACTGCCATTCATTAGTGTGTGTCCAGCTAAGGGCTGCCAGAGATGACCTCTTTAATCACTGTGACAGGTTCCTTCTGGAAGGAAAAGCAAGGTTGCAACTGTACTGCCATCACTTACTGCAACCCATGGTGGATGTGGAATTGGGAGGAAGGAAGACAGTCTGCTGCTGCTTCTTTTTATGAGACTTGCAGAGCAGTCTGTGCTGTAGCCATGTTTCCACCTGCTTGGAGAAGATCCCTCCCCTGGGCACATGTGTAAGGAGCAGGACTCTTACCTGCTGGGCACCTCATCCTCAGCAGGTGGGAACACTCCTTACCTCTCTGAAGTGGTAGAGAGAGGGTGTTTTTAATTCAAGTGGAGGAACTAGCTCCTTCAGTTTTATTAGAGAATCATGCTAGTAATACATCCAGATTACTGAAGCTCACAGCGAGGAAGTCAATTTATAATGACTTTGCCATTGTCCTGTTACTAATGTGCCACATTTGATTCTCCTCAGCTGGCTTTGAAAGGTCTCTTTGAGGAAGGAGGAGATAGCACCCTTACTTATGAAAAAGGCAAATTGTACCCAGGGGCAACATCACTGCACAACAGGAAAAGGCCAGCCTCCTCCCAGGAGATGTGGCCCCAAATTAAATGCAAGTAATTTCCTGACTAACCTGTGATTTCTATCTGGTTGTGGCTTCTGGCATACAGCTAAGTCTCCGGTTCTGCTGTTCTGTTCAACAGGTCTCACATGTGCTTTCACTTTCATTTCCAAACTTTAATACAGAACAGCCCATCCACAACCTGCTGCTGAAGCAGTGGAGGCCACGGATGCTGGCTCTGGGTTGTGCAGCCAAGGGCAGGAGGAAGGACAGGATGCTTGGTGGACATCCCATGAGTGGAGTCCCTCAGCCACAGTGGCAAAAGAGGAGGTGGGAGTGGGGAGAAGAGCAACACTCTCCAGGAAATGGTTCTTCTGCATCCCATGTGCAAGGGTGCACACACAGGACGTTTGGGTCTGGCTGTTCCCTTCTCACCAGCCTAAAAATGATGGAGATACTACAGGCACTGTGCTGGAAGAACCTATGCCAGTAACTTGCTTCTCTTCACTGGACAGGTCTCTGGTGAGAAAATCACTGGTATTAGGTCAAAATGACTTTTTTTACCATGTGTGGAGCAAAGAGAGAGCCTTTGAGAATTACATAAATTGTATTCAATTGCAATTGAGTTGCAATTCAATTGAATTATATTTCTGTGGTCAGTTCTAGGAGAAAAGGAAAGAGGAGACACAACAGCCTGCAAGCTCCACTGGGCAAGCAATGGCAGATTTAATTACTAAAAGTCCTCTATCATGGTTCATCCCAAATACTTGTTTTCCTCTTGTCCCTTTCCAGCATTTGGGGATAATTTTTACGGACACTGTAGCACTTTTCCATTAGGAACTATCTGTTCAGTATGGGTACCAGACACCACTGGAATAACATCAGTAGACTTAGGGTAAATAAGATGGCTGAGACATTTTTAAGTAATCATTATGGTGGTTGAAAAGCCCACAGTAATAAATGCAGGGACATTCCCAAATCATCTCTAGAAACTCTCTAAAGTTTAAATTAATGGGTCTGTTTGTGGCAAAACAAGACACCAGCAGTCTTATTGCTTCCTAACATCAGCAAAAATGGTAAATTATCACACACTGAATTATTTTTTTCTTAATTAATTAATAATTTAATGATCATACACTCAAAAAAACATTAGAGTAACTCTAATTTTTTACTCAGATCAAAATGGAGAGGGAAGCAACATTCCCTTTAAATACTTAGAGCCCAGGGTATAATAATCTTATTTTATTTTAGTGCTACAATTTCATTTGGGAGTACTGTTTTGCCACTGTTCAGTTTTTAACCTAAATAGTTAATCTGTAGTGTGTCTTCAACCATAACAGCAAAAACTTTCCTTCCACTGATAATGGTAACATTTTTACTGGTGTGAGCAAATTCATACTGGTTACCACATAAAGAAAAGGCTGTAACATAAAGAGACTATACCATTTTTATTATGCTGATACAATAAAAAATAATAAAAACTGTGTGTGTGGATGATAAAGGAGATTAGTGCCATGCTGTTGAGAAATTGGCACAGGAACAGCAGTGAATGAAATACATCTGGGAATAAGAACCTAATTCATATAGTAAATAATAGGTTGCTCAAATTTAATCATTTAGAGAACTATTACATGCGTAAGTAGATACTCTGTGGGGTGAAAAACTGTTGATGCACAGGGCTTACATAGTCAGCTTGCTCTGGATTTTTTTTGAGAAAATGACTATCTGTTTCAAATCAAGGTGTTTTTTTGGTTAGCAATTAATTTTAATTTCTTAAATAACTGACCAATATCAAAGGTCACAGATTCAGATCTGAATTTTGACTTACTGCTATTCAAAGTATGGGAGGTTTCCCTCTGATCACCTCTTATCTTAGGTCCAAATGAACCCCAAAGTCCAAGTAGAAACAGAGGTAATGTTGCCAATTTATTCCTCGTTTCTTCTGATTAACACCACGTGAGAAATGATTATTTCAGGCAAGGTTTCTTCATTGGATTAAAAATAGATATTAACCTGGTAAAGAAGTTCAAAAATATTTTAGCACCCCCAGGCAGTGCTTTTTGTTATAGGAAAACCAAACAACAAACTGGGCTTTAGTAGGAAACTTTTTTAGAGAGCATTTTCCCATTAATTTTATGAGGAATATGCCTTAGGTCTTCAGTGATTGCTAATGCTTTTACTACAGAGTTGTTTAGTGTATTAAAAGACATGTGTATCTTAATATATTAAAACCAAACAAAATATTTTTTCTTAGTTTTTTTCTCACTCTTGGACTTAATCTTTGGCTGGGGTGAACTTTTCTTTTTGGTGAAATATCCCTGTCTACAATACAAACACTATATGTTCCATTTTTCCTAAGTATTGCTCTGGAGGAAATGCCATAGGATTGTATTTACAAGATACCCTGAACTGTCAGTTTCCTTGAAACACAATGTATTTAATACAAAGCCATTAAGCCTTGTAAAACTGTCAAAAATGTAAATGACACTTGTAATAAAACCTTGTCGTGTGACCAGCTCTAGCTAATCAGGGTTGATGATATCACTGCAGCTGATCAGGGCTGGTGCTATGTACATTTCGACAGCTTTATGACCTGCATGGATTTGTGTTATTAAAATTGTACAGTTTTGTAAGGAATTTGGGATTTAATAAAGCAGCAGAGAAACTACAAAAGGGACAATATATCCCACTAAAAGTGAGCCAGGCTTTAAAAAAATAATATAAACAGATACAGTGCATGAGCATGCTCATATGTGTGTGTGTGTGTGTGTGTGTGTGTGTGAACAGGGAAACCAGGAGAGGTTCTCCTTTCCTAACTTGTGCAGGGTACAGGCTGGTCGTATAAACCACTTTTATGTATTTATAGCTCGGCAAATACCTTGCATCTGTGAGACCATAAAACAAATTACAATGTATCCAATTGCTTCAAGGTGGCGAATTGTGTTTAACTTAATGACTTGTACAGATTATAGGAGAAAGAGCATTACCTGTTTAATGTCTTTTTTAATAAGTAATTCCCACACAAGCATAGTAAACGGGAGGTTAGGGGATTGTTTTGGTTTGTTTCTTTTTATTCTTTTTTTTTTATTATTATTATTTTTATTTCCCCAAGATGTAAATGGAGTGGGCCTTCACCCTTGCAAATGCAAGGCAACACAGTTTTATTTATTTTTCAACCCCCCAGAGTAAAAACATGTCAGAAAAGTAGAGACGAGGATACATATTCTCCCAATAATCTATAAATTCAACCTAATGGGGCAGATATCAGAAAAATGTGTTGGATTGAAGGCGCATAAATCAGCCCCGGTTTCCTGGCATGAGCTGGCACTGTGTGCCTTATATTTCAGCCAAATTATTCCATTTGTTTCTGAAGATATTTTAATCCCTGGTGACCTCAAACTTCCCGTGAACCAGGGGCTGAACAAAAGGCCGCCCACTGTCTTTGCAGTAAATCTGTTGTCTCCCTTCGAGGCCCTCAACCTGGGATCATAGATCACCCCTGCCCCGCATCTTGCTTCAATTTACTCAATTAACTCGAGTAAAGCACTTGTAAGTTTGCAGATGTTGCTTTATTATCAAGGCCTAAAACGTACACGAGGGTTCAGGAGCCCGAGGTTACGGGAAGGTTGTGTGAGGGGGAGGGAGGGCGGCGCAAGGCACGGGGCTCCCAGCCGCTTCCTCAGCTCCATGGAGCCCTCAGAGGCACATCAGGAGCTACCCGATGTTATCTGCCAGAAAGAGAGGAGAGGAGAAGTAGGTACTCCACCTTGAGATAACGTCGTGATTAACAGATGTTTAATTGGGCCATTCGTCAAGGGGAAAACCTGCCTAAAAGTCAGCGGGGCTAAGTAAATTATTTCCAACCCCGCAGGTGTTGGACTGGCAGCTCTATTACTCTTCTGGAAACGGGCTTTAGAAGATTTTTATATGAAAAGATAATTTATTTCTACGAGGTATTATATTGTGCCTTTATTTATGTAATATGCTTTCAGGTTTGGGTCCACTCCTCCTTCATCTTCCAGACTGGAATGAGCCAGGGAGGGACGGGAGGAAAACCACTCGCCCTCTCACCACATCATCCAGATGAAGTCTTGTGTCATGTTATTTAATAACTTCCCAGATGCCTATAACTATGAGGTAGAGGACACAGAGGTGAGAAAATCTTTAAAAAATAACCAGGTTATTCAGTACATCCAAAACCTGCCATGGGTGGTATGGGGGCAGGGGAGTTCGGGTGCTGCAGAGCCTGGGGTATGGGATCAGGAGACTCCCAGCAATTCACTGGCTGAGGTTATGATCTGGATTCACACCTCATCATGCCTGCATTTTTATTTTCAGCTCATGTGGTTTCCCTTCCTTTTAAGCTTCTGCTTTGATTCTGAGATTCAACTGAGTCCTAAGTTTCAATCAAAAAAAATTCTGGAAAGTACAAAATGTTTCAGGTGAAAACCACAAGAAAAGGGGTAGGTTTTCAGTGAGTTTGTATGAGAATTATTACGTCAGGTTTTGTTGGGGACAAGGTGCACGTTCATTTAAAACACCTATATATTTGGAAATTTTTGGACAAATATTAGGCCCAAACTTTAGCCAGAAGCCTATTTACTTCATAGAAACTCCATCTATTTACATCAGCTGACAATTTGACTTGGAAACTGACCCTCAACACGTTGTGAAATCACTTACTAAGTTTAGTGTCGTTGCAGATGTCTCAGAGCATTTAATTCAAGTGTAATTACAAACTGTGATATTCAGGGAAAACTCAGCTTTATAACCATTTATCCCACAGTTTTTCTTCTCTTCAACTCCAAACTAATTTAGAGTGCTTTTGTGATGGCAACAAAAATATTTGCCTGTAATTTCTGGTGACCATTTTCTCCCAGCCAAACCTATTTCCTGTTTGTTCTACAGTTGTTGCAGCAGAGAAGCAGCTTTTGGAGCTGCTGTGATGCCCATTTCTGCAGTGCAAAAGGGCAGTGAGGAAACTCCTGAGCATCCCCTCCATCTTTTTCATTAATCACCATGGAACAGTGACTACCTTAAAAAAAAGGCCTTTTCCCTTGGAAAAATTTCTTCCACGGGGCATGGTTATAATTACTTGGGGATCTCTTGAATATTCACCAGAATATCTGAAGCCTATATTACACCTAAAATGAGGAGCAAATAGAGCTTTTCATGGGCAGAAAAATACTTGCTATGAAAAGATAACAGGAGTAGCAACACCAACAGCTATCAGGTTTTACCTTGCCTGTAGTCTAGCTCCATGATCACAAAGTAGTTGATGGCATATTTTATGCTAATGCTTTTTGTGATCTTCACACCACTAACAAATATCTGATATATGACCAGACCTCTGGAACAACAAGAACAGAGAAGAAAAAGAAACCTGAAATTCCTGGCTGTCTTTTGTCCCTTATGACATTCAGCCTATGTACAGTATACAGATGCCTTTAGTTTTTTTGCTTTGCAGGCATCTTTCTCAGGCTCTATTGGGCTTGAAAGGTTTTGGCATATGAACTAATTTCTAATGGTGAAAGTAATTGAACAGAAGGGAATGAGTTAAGTGAGGTCCAATTCTGTTGGTTTCTCCTGCATCATCTGAACTGAAGCTTGGGTTTGATAGCAAGCCAAATTTTTTGCCCCTAGTTTTCAGTATCTGTAATGCTTTAAACAGAGAAGCCAAACTAAATCCCAGGGGTAGTCACATGGCTCACAAATGTGGATACAAATGGGTTCATATAATTTTTGTGCAATATTTTGTGTGTGAAAGTCTCTCAAACCCTTCTTGGCTTTTAACTTTCATAAGAGTCTTTAATTACTCTTTGAATATGCCATTACATTTTTTTTTTTTTCTCACTGCATTTTTTTAAATAGTGGTCTGTTTTGTTTCTGTATATAATGGAAGTTAATAAAATATGTGCCAGAAGCCAAAAATATGATGAGCTATAAGGCATACTCCAGACTGCAAGGAAAAAGAAGAAAGAGCTGGCCTGTAATTCCACAGCCTATCAGTATTTCTCTTTAGAATAGACATTACTTTTGGTCTGTTTCCTCCAAAATGCCTGACCTGAATCTAAATAATTTTCTCCCTTTCTAAATATGAAGATCACTAATTTGTGCTCATTTAAAGCCCCTTCTTTGTGCCACAAATTGACTACCATTCAAGTCCAAAGTCTAATTCTGAACTGGAGATTCCCTGTAGTTTTTTTCTTGGATGGTATTGTTGGTGTACCTAGGTTGGAATAGATCTCTTAAATTAGGCAGCTGGGGATGGAATCTCAGCAGCACACTGAGATCCATATGTTTTTTCAGTTTGATTGCTGCAGTAGGAAGGAATAGGTTTATGAAAGCATCAAGCTTGTTGTTTCTGCATCTCCAAGTGGCCACTGGGGCACATGATCATTCACCCTTACTTTAAACCATTAACTTTAGCCCTTGTGTTAAGAAACTGGTAGCCTGGTTCCTGTAGGTGATGGACCAAAATAGAAATCTTATCTGAGCTGTCTCCCTGTCTCCATTCCATAGAGGAAGCCTGGGAACAAAACTCTTGAGGTTCTAGTATCTGGTTTATTAACATGGACTGCTTGTCTTAAGACAAAATTTGTCACTCACTCGATCAACTTATTGGACTAAGTCTCCCAAAAACAGTTGGAACTTGACTTTTAAGCAGTTCTGCACATCTCTGTGTCTACACATTTGGCAAATCTCATCTGAACAGTACTAAAAGTTTTGTCTGGTACTCTGGTGTCTGTAGATGGTTACCAGGCTCTCAGGAGCACAAGACTTAGTCACAGAAGTTATCACATGTAAGACCATCTCTGTGACAAACATCTGATCTTCTCCCTGCCAACCTCAGCTGAGTATGGTCACAAATAATTGGGCCAGCTTTTCAGGTTTTGGAAGGTACATACCATTAGCAAGTGGTATGCAATGGAGTGATCATTTCTTTACAAAAATGTGCAAAGGGGGCACTAATGTTTTTTTGCCAAAAAAAAAGCTATAGGAGTCTCTTCAGAAAACTGAATTGAGCCTGTTGCTCTCCTATCCATCCTTCTATCAGAAACACCTTCTGACATAGAGCCCATGCAGGGTGAAGTAAGGGTTGCCAAGCTCATGTAGCACTTTGCTGTTGCTGACATGGGAAATTCTTGCACTTCTTTCTTCCCAGCTCTTCTGTCTTCCATTGTACTCTTAGCCTGATGAATCTCCCCATCCCTGCAATGTTTTTTCAGGCCTCTACTGGCCTCATGCACCCTGCTAACCTGGCAGAAAGCCAACCAAGACTGGAGCAACCCAAGGTGTGAGGAGGAGCTTGGGCCAAGAGCAGGCAAGGTAGAGATGAAACTTCCCTGTTCAGTGGTGTTGGACTGGGACATTGGCTGCTTCACTTCAAATATATCTGCTAGACATGATGAGTTTGGGCTTTTCTAACCATATAGCTCTGTGTGAATTAGGTGCCCGTGCTGTCACCTAGCAACTAGCATGTGAGAAGTTATCCTTACTCAGCTCCTTTCTATCAATACACCAGCTGTCAGCTGCTGTTGATCAGCTGCTACCAAAACTGTTAGCTAAAACCTCATTTGGGTGCAACTACTCCAGCTCCAGCTGCTGTGAAGTTGCTGCTGGTTTTGTTAGCTTAAAATCAAGAGGCAGCCATTGACCTCAAAAGGAGATGGGTGAGTGCTCAGCCTGTGAAACACAGAACCATCATCTTGAGCACGGCGAGGTCTGTGGGAAGCAGTGTTCTCTGCTGATACTGCTGAAAAAACACCAACATCTACATGGCATCCTGCCTTCCTTCAGGTTCCTATTGTGACTTTCTTCACAGTCTACAGTCCAGGAATGCTGGGTGGAAAGGGTCCATGGCTATACCATGCCACCTCTTCTTTCCTTCCAAACTCCAATTCTGAAATCAGCTTCTGCACATGATGAGGTACATCTTACCCTTCTGTTGTTTCTTTGGGACCTTGTACTCGGGACTGTAGATGAAATAAAGGGCACTTATTACCCTGTATTTCAAGTCTGACAGTTACTTTCATAAAACTACATTGCACTGCAATAATTAAAAGGATTTTTTTTTTTTTTTTTTTTTTGATGTCCTGGACCTGCATGCTGAAATACCTGTGTGCTTATTCCAGCTGTTTCTGCTGGGCTTTCCCACTTCTCCCCCTCTATCTGGTCCTTTTCTTCCACCTGCCAAAGCAGCCCCTCTCTGTGCCAGCACTGCTGCTGGGGCTGGGAATATTTTCATCTGCTTAGAACATTCCACATTGCTGCACTATGGATCTCACTAACATGTCTTCTTCACTTTGTCCCATGTGTTTGAGCTAACCTTGCTGTCCCCTTACAAATAATTTCTCTGTGAACTACTGGGATCTCCACCCACATATCTGTGTATTCACCTCAGTAGGAAATGTATGAAACCAGTGTACCTAAAAGAGCATGGCAAGCAGGTCAAACTTTATGTTCTTAATGAAAAATCTTAAAAATATTGTTTCAGACTCAGTTGCAGTTCAGCCTCTTGCTTTTCTTTCCTTGTAAACATTATTTCATTTGGTATCCTAAAAACAAGTTCCAGGAAATTCCACCTAATTTTGTTGTGAATCATAAGCCTGCTGTGTCTCTTCTCTGAGTAATGGCTTTGCTTTGCACTAATTTACATAGAAAATGGTCAACAAAAACAACTGGCTTCAATAGAAGAAGTGTGGATTTTTTTTTTAAGTTCATTGCCAGTACGGAAAGTAGTATGAAAATATAATATCAAACTAAAACAAACGAAAAAAAATATTCAGGAGATATATGTGGATTGAAATGATAATCAAAATCAGAGTTTTATTTCAACAGGATCAAAAGTTTGATTCCAACTTGCATATTTTAAATAGATTCCTTCGTTTTTAAAATAAAATTTTAGAAGATTGTTATCCAAAGACAATTTTAACCTGGGGAATGGGTGTGTTCTTTTTAAAACTCAGATCCTACCACCTCATTTCAATCAACTGTTGAGGAAAAGAATAGAAATACGTAATTTTTGTATTAATCTATATTTTTTTTTCAAAAGAATCAAACAGCTTTGTGCAAAATAATAAAAGCAATTTAAAAATCATCCAACACTCCTGGGAAGCTGGACTATGCTTGAATACTCGGTGTTGTTGAACTAAGTACCTTTTTCTCTATTTGTAATTAGTATCAATAGCACATTATCAGAGATGTGGACTGGGACTGTCCCAGTGAAAGACATTTTGGGTGCTTGGGTTTTTTTTGCCATTGAAAGTCATGACATCCTGCTAGTTACCCTTGATACTATTTTGTTTGCACTGGTTGTGTGGCTTTTTTTTTTTTTTTTTTTAATAGTATGCAGCAAATTGAATGACAGATACAATTTTGAAAGCTAAAAACTTAAAACCTTTAAGCAGTGATTTAAAAGCTAATTATTATGGATGTAGCCATTCAACATTCATTTCTTAATATTGTTCCCTCAAGAAATAGTGATTTAGTCAACCAATTATTTTATCTCTTTTAGGGATACTTTCTTAATTGCAAAACAATCTAAAAATATAATCAGCATGCTAAATACATGTGGTATCTTGTTTAGAATGCCATAGTGGAGGAAGAATGCAATTAAACTGTCAAAATGTAATTGTTTCTCATATTTAATTTAAAGAGGTTGATTCACACTTGCTTTTCATGTTTAGGAGTTAAAAAACAAAGCAAGCTACTAGTACAACTACTACTTTTTAATGAAGACAACATAAGCTCAGAGCACTGACGAAAGCTGCCTCTGCCAGGAGATATTGCTACCAAAAAACCAGTCTGCCACACTTTTTCACTCCTCACAGAACCTCCTCACATAAACACAGTTTAGAATGCAGAGTTTCAGGCTGTGTAATGCTATTTTTCATTTCAGGTGCATCTCTAACACGGGGTGATGTGAAAAACTGCACTCTCTCCATCCACCCCAGTGCCTATGGAGCTACATCCTTCCTCAGAGAGGTCTCCCACCCATCACTGTCTCTTTCTTATTTCTGGAGGAAATTTGGAAGAAGGGGCTTTTGAGGTGGGATCCATGACATTCCTAGTTCTGGAGGAAGAGTGAGTTACACACCTTCAGTGACTTCACCCTTGTATGCCTGCATCCAAACCCACCTGCCTGGTGACAGGGACTACAGGTTTGCTTTTTCAGTCATTCCACCCTGAGTGACAACAGAAACAACAGAGCAGTACGGTCCTGGGACTGCTGAGTCACAAGATACAGACCTTCAGTGTAGTGGAAGGGAATGCTACACTCTTTTGGGCACGTGCATTCTCTTGACAGCCAGTTTTGAGCAGAGATTTCTCCTAATTCTGCAAATGTCTGCAGATACTTTCATGACAACTCCAGAACAGAGAGCTTTTGCTTCCAGGTCAGAAAAAGTAGCTTTTTTCTCCTTTTCTTTTAAATGTTATTAGTTCAGCAAATCTGCGCACCCTTTTTCATAGCAAACTACTTCTTAAAAGTTGTAGAACACCCAGTTAAAGAAAATTCTTGAGTGAAATTAATCCAAGAATGTTGGGCCCATGTCAAGTTCTCAGGAGCTTTTCAATCCCACTTATCTCCTGAGCAAAGATAGAAGCCCTGTAGAATCCATAGCACTGGGATTTAACTTCAGATCTTAGATGGGGTGAAAATCTTCAATTGAGCAGGAAGCTGAATTTCATTTTGTGGGAACAAGTGTGGTATCACAAATTAATCCAAGCATCTCACCCAAACATCCTACTCTTGGGTATTGGTGCCTTAAGTGGTACATATTCTGGTGAATAGGCATGATACACACATAGAAATGCAAGACACAAAAAATGTCATGGTCATATACACATTTACAGAAGTGCATGTCTGCTTTACTTTGGATACATTATCTAAGTTTATTTAGGGAACTGTACTGGCATTAAATCCCAGATTACCAGGATTTTGAGGGGTAATTGTATTGCTTCTTGCGTATTATTTGTGGCCTATATATATTATTATAACTATAAAAACAGAATGGCTTTACTATTATTTTAGACTATATCTTTTGTTGATTCTGTAACTATAGCAATAAACAGCACTAGTAGATTTTTATCCCATCTATAGGCAGCCTTTAGGGAGGCTGAGACATCAGCAGGTGGGTTTCCCACCTATTTGTTGCCAGCAGAGTAGATCTGCAGGCTTATTCCTACATACAAAGGTAAGATCTAGCAGAAAGATGGTTAAGTATCTGTCTGCTTCTATCCCCTAATATCTCTCCTTCTCCTTATGGTACTCTGCTTATTCCGTAACATGGTCCAGCTGCAAGTGAGATGCTGTACAGAAAGGAGGCAATGTTGGTGCAAATTGAATTCCTAGCAAAGCTCTGGTGAGCAGGAGCAAAAAGCTTGACAACTATGCCAAAGCTGAATTGAAATGGATTAATACAAAACTACAGGTGGCACATCCCTTACTATAGAAAGAAATCCCCGTTGAATATTTTCTGCTGTAGCCTTACCCAAAAATCTGAATCCAAGTAAGACACAAAGTGTGGAAAAAAGCCTTCCTATGCAGTTGATGAAGATGGTGCTTTTTAACAAAAAGTGCTGGGTAACTTCAGGGCCACAGGTCCTGCCTAGAAATATAACAAAGGGGTGGTAATCTCACTGTAGCTTGCATGAGAGACCTGATTCTTGGGTAGCAGCTAGGGAACAGGTAAGAAAAGTGACACTGAGCCCGTGCTGTCTATTTCAAAAGTTATTTTAACATTAGGCTCCAGGCTTGTCAAACTGACTCCTATTAACGTTTTGTTTTTTTTTAATTTGAGTTCATGTCCACATAGTTCTGCCCCACCATAAATTGGAAAAAATATTGTAGAGACCCAAGAGTCTCCACTGGACCTGACCTGTGCTTCCTGCAGGGCTTTACCTCTTCTGTGGCAGCATGAAGGGGTAGAAGGGTCAAGGTTCCTGGTGGGGGAATGGGGAGGGCCTAGGGCTTCATCAGGCTGCTTGAGCCACTTCCAGGTCCTTTTCTACCACACTGACCAGCTAGCAAGCTCCAGGATAAAGAAAAGCAATGTAGTGGACACTCTCCCTTCTTTCTCCATGTTATCACCACCTTTTCAGCGTGCTTCTGACCTAAAACCAGGGTAAGCATAGGCTATGGATGTCATGTTTATGTCTGTTACTCCTAACCAAAGAAAAGCCCTATACCCACAGCCAGAAAGAAATGTGGGAGGGGGATGCATTTTAACAGCTTGGTCCTGCAGATCTTCAAGTCCTACCCTAACACTGACTGTCCCCACCAAGGCTCCAGCAGACATGGAATCAGATGAAAAAAACCACAACAACCAACAGATTTGTGAGTGCCAGGCCAGGCTTTGCCTCGACCCTGAGAATTTCATACTGGGTTTGTACCCTATAAGAACAGGCTTTGGGTTTGCAGTTTGAAATGTGACAGAACTCCACAGGCAAATGGCTGCTACCCACGCTCAGCTCTGTCTGCACATGTGTGGTGCTCAGGATAACAACTGCCAAGTCCATAGTAAAAGAGGCCAGGCAGGAAGCCAGCCACATGGCAACTCTAAATGATATTAATAAGACTTTATAAAAAAGTTAAAAGCACAACGTGACTTTTCAAAGTGTTTCTTCGAGATCCCTACATATGCATAGGTGTTTCATGTCTACGAGATAGAGGCTTGGGGTAAATCTAATGCAGTATAGTTTTATGCCTAAGATTTTTTTTTTTTTTTCCTCCTGAAAGCTGTTGATATAAACTGGGACTCATTAAAAACACCTTGTGTTTTGTTTTTTTAAAATCTTGGATTTATGTCATTGCCTGGATCATTAGAAAGTGATGTTGCATCAGCAACTAGTACAAAGGAACCTTATCTTACAAGGAACAGAATATTCTTGCTTCAGTCAATGGTAGTAAAAAGGTGCTTAGCACCTTTCAGGAGATGCTGAGCATCTCTCCCAGGCCTAAGTCCAGAGATAGCATTCCCAAAGGACAGATACAAGGATATTAAAAAAGACTTTGATCAAAGAAATATTGCTTCTTTCCTCCTTTCACTAAGCAGATGTGCAGCGTGTCTTGGGAAAGAAATAGAAAAATTCCTGAGTGATTTATTTGATGAACCTAGTTTTAACCCAGGTTATTGCATGCCTGATATGGTGATGCTGGTTATTAGTTTCCAGTTGAAAATGACCAGATAGAGGACATATTCACTTCATCAATATAATACATTTATTGGTTGTCAAGAGAGTCACATCACACAGATATGTAAATCTGTCACTTTGTCTTAAAAGTGTATTTCTCTATTACAATGTTGCTTGATGTATGTTTTAAGGCAGTAAGGCCTTTTAAATATTAAAAAAAAAAAAAACCAACAAAAAAACCAAGACAAGGGGGAAGATTTGTCTATTCAGTCACGGGATTTAAGACATTAAAAACAGATGCATCATTTATAAAAGTAGGATTTTATCAAATGCCACTGTAAATGAAAGAATCATATATGTAGATATATGAATTAAGGAAACCTTCTTTGCCAGGAAAATTAACAGACTCTTTTGCTAGCATTAGGATGGATTACTCCATGAAGCTGGTTACTAGTTGACCACAAATCTCAATGTGCCATATCAAAACTAAAATAGAATAGTCTTTGTTTACATTACACAAAAAAAGAAATGTTTTTCATTCTCTTTCTATGTCTACTGAATTAATCCGAGCTTTGTAAAAATACATTCAACACTGGAACTAAAGTAACTTAAAGAAGTTCAGTTGTAATTTAATTCTGTTAGCAAGAGTTATCGATAGCAATAAAGATTTAAAATAGCAAGAAACACAGTAATCCATATTTCTCTCTTCAGAATATGTGAAAATGGCTTTTTTGAAATAAGATGGAAGTCTATATTTCAAAACAAAATGTATCACCTAGCATCGTGACATAATATGATCCTACCCCTTCACAAGGGTTCAATGCTATGATGGTGACACATGTTTGCTAACAACTCTCCCTGCTCTGAGTAGAGGAAGACTCTTGCTCAGGCACCCTGAAGCACTCATTTTTTACTGTTGATCATATTTTTTTTGTGATGGGACAGAACTCACTTGAGTCTAAGTGAAGCCTGTCAGTGGTTACAATGAGACTGGTATCAGGCTCTTAGGAAGTAGCTTCAGACTTTTTTTGCTTCCAGCTAAAAATGATGCTAAATGAGAACAAATATTTGTTTTGATCATGCAGTAGTAATTGAGTTATTGTGTGTCTGTGTTAGCTGCCTTAGTACAAATGCACAGGAACTGCAGGACTAAATAGGAGACCTCTGTCTGCCAACAAAACAAAAAGTCTCAGTGTCTTTGAACAGATACTGCACTCTGGGCCTAATTCAGAAGATTCTTCATGTGTAAAACTGCCACTGCACTTTAAAAATGGCTGTGTTTGCAGTGCCACTGGTGACCAGTGTCCTTAGCTGGCTGTCTGGGCTTCTCATCACTTCTTTGAGCAGAATGTCAGCTTCAGGAAGGAGAAGATGCAGTCATAAAACCAATTTGTCATTTTGGTCGTTCTAGGAGAAGCTGCTGGATGGAACATGAGAGTTCATGACTAATACTTTTAAATATTCTTAAAAAAACCATCAGACTAGGAGATCTTGTATGGAAGTGCCTAGTACATCATGATGGGTTGTTCCTGGTGTGGATTTGGGATGGTGACATTACTCAGATGTTTTGAAGTCAATCATGAACCTTAATGTAGTGGTACTGAGCCATGAAGCCCAGCACTGCTGCATGGTGCATGTGCTACGCTCACTGCAGAGAACATTGCTGGCTTTCTTTTTAGGATTTAAAAAATGCCACATTGTTGACACTGTTTTTGTCTGTTTTCCTGTTCTCCTGGCTTCAGTTGCAAGGACAGGAATTTCATGGACTCAGAACCTATGAAAATGGTCAAAAGGCATTATTCAAGACCTCAAAAAAAGAGGTGGGAGAATAGAAGTGGTTTGGTATTGTTTTAAAAAATTGTTAATAGCAATTTCTGTGCTGGACTAAAAACAATTACTGATAAATCCAGTTTTTCACATAGTTGAAATACTACTTTTTGAAGACAAAACAATGTGGGGCTGTTGATGTTTTATTGCAGCATGTACAGAGGTTTTTCCTGGATCTCTCTACCCTGTAGAGATTTTCAGGAACTGTGCAGCATACATGCAGAATCCTGGATGCAGCAGGAGTCACACAATCTCTTCCCCTTCCCAAAAGTGGGAATACAACTCATGAATGAATTTGTTTTTTTACAGTAACACCATCCATGGCCCAAGACTGTGTACTGGAGGGAGAAGGGTCTCTGTTGAGATAAGGGAGTTTGCAGGTACACAGTGGTCAGCAAAGAGTTGTAGATATGGCTCAAAATGACAGGTTCTGCCCCTTTCCACCTCATCCACCACTTCCACTTGTGGTGTATTATCTCCTACATGGCTCCTGCCTCGGTCCTCTGTCCTTTCCCTCCTCTTCTGTCCCCTAAGTGCCCTGTTTTTTTCCTGGCTCTTACCCACACATACACGTCTGCCTGCATACACCAAACATAGTAGTAGTAGTAGCTTTTATTACTCTCAGCTCTTTATTAATGCCACATGTGCTGTTGTAAGGTTAAGTTATTAAGTGATATCCAATAATTGTCTCTGCTCTAAAGTGGACGTTTCATTTAACTATATTCATCTGCATCTGTTTCAGTACCATTTATCATGACCACATTTTAAGAAACATTTCAATAGGCCATTTCTCTCTTTGCTTTCTATAACAAAACTAGACCTAAAAGGTCTCAGTCAAAAATTAAATACAATTACCTTTAGGAATAGCATAAAGGAGTGTGGGATTTACATGCGCTTTGGAAGTTAAAATACATATTTTACCAGGCTATCATCTCGTCTGCAGAGTTAATTTTACTGTATTTGTGCACATGCTGGAAATGCTTACATGAAGACATACAATGACCTGTTTGGTTTGCAGGAGAAAATTATGTCATTTGCAAGCAAGCTTTCAGCTGTGATATTTTATAATTGTTTAGATGAAAACGTGATAATCCTCTACTCCTTCACATAAACTGCAATCCATCTTTAAAACTGTGATAATTCATAAAACCTCCAGCTTAATAAACTAACAAACCCCAGGCCTATGTTATTTTAAGGCAAGTCAATCTTTGATCAGTCAAGCTGAAATGGGTCTGATAAGTGGAGGCCTTACTCACAGGGAGCAGCACTCCAGTTTGTTATTGCTATTTGCTCATCATCCTCAAGTGCAAAATAAGCAGAAGTCTTTCCGAGCTTCTTATCTCTTTTCACTTTCTTCTCTAGATCTCTGTCTCTTTAATCCAGCATGTCTGCTGCTGGTTAACAAGGAAATCCTGTGTCAATTATCGCCAACAACTTCCTGCTGTGAAGCGGTGGGGAATCAAAGCTTTTGAGAGCCTTTTTCACACCAGAGAGTAGTGCAGGGCCTAATTAAATGGCCCTCATATCCTGCAGCCCACTGGTGGCCGAATGATAGAGAGCTAATGAATGATAACCTAATTTTTTTCCAAGAATTGTTTTGATTCTTCCGGTCAGTTGAGTGTAGCGAGTTGTGGCTCAGTGTTTGTGCTTCAGCCTGAGGAAGGTGTCAAAAGGTGAAACTTGGGAAAGATACTGATCTGCTTGGTTTATTGTGAGCAGACCCTCGATTATATAAATGTATATATATTGCATATCGGGAAGGATATTTGTTAAAAATTGCTTTGCTGAAACGTGTTGCCCTCTTTCCTCGATATGAATTGCTTTGGTGACTCTTACACACATGTGGGCTGCAAAATTGTCCTATAAATCCCCCTCATAAATGCTATCGCTACAATATTATTTTTACAGAATCACAGCAGAAGGTATCTGCCATCGCTCGTGCACAGCTGCCCCAGCTCCCCCTCCTCTTTTTTCTTCTCCCTTTTTTTTTTTTCCCTTCCCCTACTAAAATCATTCTTCCAAGAACTCGATCTCCTACTTTAATAAAACTATCTCTCGTATGGCTGCTGCCTAGATTAACTAACCTTGTGCTAAAGTTACACATAAAAGCAATACAAATCTCTGCTTTTCCACTCCTTTTAAGTTTAGATGAGCACCCTGAGTTGCCATCTCCCTCTGCCTGCACAGTGATGATGCTCTCAGTACCACTGTGCTGAGCACTGCTTGCATTAGTGCAGTGCCTGAGCAACAAAACAACCTGAGGAATAAACAGAATACCTAAGCAGATAGCAAGATACTTGCATTTACCCCAGCTGTTAATTTCTGAGGGTCCTACCTTAGTGTATGTGCGTGAGGTGACAGACTTAAAGGTACCACGGGAGCCCTAACTCTGAATATCCTGACTTTTATGGTTTTACATTACAACTTTAATGTTCCATTAGCTTAGTTTTTTTGTAGTTAATTTCCTTGGGGAGCTTGGGAGAGTACAGGTTGTTGTGAGGTTTGGTGGGGTTTTTTTGGTTTTGTTTTTAAATAAAAGCAGAGGGCTGGAGAAAGATGGTCAAATCTGCCCAGATGCTTTGAAATGTTCAAAATTATTTAATACCTTTTTTTTATTTTATTTTTTTTTAAGAGAATAGCAGACCCAGAATGACAGCCAGAAGTATGCACACCTGCTTTCAAACACTGGAAAGCCAATCCTACCTTATTCCATATCCAGAGCTGTGGATGAGGCTGGCTGACATAAGATCCTGTATTAAAAATTTTTTTTAAAGTGTTTTGGTTTTTTTGTTTTGTTGGGTTTAGTTGTGGGGTTTTTGTTGCCTTTTCTTGTTTTATTGGGTTTTTTTCGTTGCTGTTTGTTTGTTTTCTTGGGGGATTTTGTTTGGCTGGTTTGTTGTTTTTTTGTGGGTTAAAAGGCAAAGACAGGCTGTGCATACTTTTGGCAACAAAGTTTGTAAACTTGAAAAGCTTCGCCTTACCTAAGCTTTCTTCGTTTTCCCACATTTAAATTTGTTTAGAGTACCAAGCTTCTAAAGTGCCTGGTTCTTTACATCCAGACAGCACTTGCCTAAGGACTTGCAATCTGAGAGAAAGACAGAAACTATGGGGAAGAGAGTTTGACAGAGTTTGATGAGCTTTAGGTTGCATGGCAGAAAGCTTTTGTTGATTGTAGCTAAGGAAAATGTTTGGTGATATATTGAGAGATGCAAGAGCAAGGCATCAATTCTGTGAACTTCATTTCCTCAGAGTCATCTGAAATGAACCAAGGACCCACTTTGCACTTCATCTCCCAGCCTTTTGGAGTGGAAGGAAGAACTTGGCTGCTGAAGTGCAAAGATGATCTCTGGAGGAGGAAAAGAGGCAGCAGACCAAGACACTGGAGATGTTTCAAAGGTGGGTTTCATGCTTTTGCAGTTGGTGTTTTTTGACTGCTGCAGCTCCCATACTTGGGCTTTGACCATGCTTTCTGGGGCAAGTGAGTATGAGCATACCATGAGTTTTAAAAGATTCCTTTTGACTGTGAACATTGACAGTCAGGCCCTTGTTTTGTTGTTGTTGGTTTTTTTTTTCAGTAGAAAATTCAGGAATATTTTAAATTTTTGTATGTGTTTGAGGCCCTTAATGTCCAAAATTCTACTCTGATACTTAAAGCTCAAAAAACTGGGAAATCTCCCATAATCCCATGATTCCAGAGGCTGTGGCTTCAAGAAAAACACCTGTGAAGGACTGTGATTGAAGTGATCAAGAACCAAGCAACAATTTCCTCCTCTAGATAATGAGTGATTAAGTTGCTCTGAGAACATGGATGAGGCAATCTTTTCTTTCTCTTTTCTCTTTCCTTGGTAGCCCTCTGATCCCTCAGCCCTGGTTACCATTCCCAAACCAGGCAGCCCTGGTTGGAAATGGTGTTTTTCCTGGTATTACTGATGATGCCTTTGCATCCCTGCTCTGTCTCCAGCAGCCAGCAGAACTCCTGCCATCAGTTTAAAAATACTCCAGGATTTAAGCAGCAGAAAGGGCAAATTTTAAGACCCTGAATCAGCAAAGCATCTTAACAGATGTGTGCTAAGCATGGAGGTGTCCCCTTCCTGCATCTCACCGCTTGGGTACTGCCTCTGTTCTTCTTGACATTTGTTGACACAATGAGCATTTGTTACCTCGTGGAGTGGAAATTTTGTGTGGTAGTTTTTGGAGTCAATTAAATAGTTTCATAGTTCATTTAAGGATATTGCCCCTGTCAGGACACTGACATGTGATATCTCATTATCCAGGTGATGCAATTAATTCTTATGCAAATTCCTGTATCTTTCCAAGGTTGTATTTCTTCCCTTCACACAGGATTAAAAACTCTAGAACAAGTAATTACAATTTACATCAGCCCAGAAAGCACTGGTTTTCAAGATTTTTAGCCCCCCTTTCCCAAGTTTTAAAAGAAATATTTCCCTTAGCTATTAATAGCACCAGTGGATATTTGCTAACAGATGACATATAGTGATGAGGCTAAAAGAAAAGAGATTTTAAACAGTTGTTCTTCACTTCCTCCCAAAGTGCCAGAAATGTTTCAGGGTTTACAAACCATGGACTGTATTTTACTCCCAGTTCCAACAGTATAAACTTAATACTCTGCATAAAGCAGAACTTGATCCCTACTTTTAAGACTTCCAAATCTATTTCTTAATAACAAAATAAATAAATACACTACCAAATCCTATGGGGAGATTTACCCGACAATGAAACAGACTAAACAGCTTCAAGGATTTGATAATAATTTACTACAAGAATATTTCAGATAGCTGTATTTGGTTTACCTTCCCAGGCCTGACCTATTTTTTATATTAAAAATGATAAAGACTTGATCCTTCCTCTGTTTTAAGCACCACTGTACCAGATCGGATACAAATTTTTTTTTCAAATTTTTTCTCCATGTCTGCTTCTCAGATGGAAACAGAGAGTATTTGCTTCTATTCACACCATACACCAAACTATGAATATTATTTCAGTTATGATTTCCTATGTGTCTGTACTAAGGAAAGAGTGGAAATAAAGGACAAAACCAATAAAGATTCAAAACCAAAAGCATATGTATGGGAGATTAATACACAAAACAAAACAAAACAGGGGCTGTTAAACAGATGACTCCACTGAAATGTAAAATATTCCACAAGTTTTGGCAACCCTGAAATGCTACACTTTCTACATTTCATCCATTAATCATTTGAAGGCTCTTTTTCTGGTAGGCAAAAGAAAAAGTATTCCCTAACAGCTTTACTGATCATGTGCATGTAACTCCAACTTTAACTACTTTGACAAATATTATGAAAAAAACAGGGAAGCTGTAATGAATTTAAAATTATCAGTGACAAATAAGCATCAGAAAAAAAAATAATTACGATATTCTTAAGCAAATGGCAGGAAACCAGGCTAGAAAAATCAGGAAACAGACTGGGTGAGTGTCTAGAAAATGTTAGAAAGGAATAAAAGGACAATTTTGATGGAAAGTTTTCAGACAAAATCAATTGATTCACCATTGAAATGAGTCAAATAACAGAAAGTTAGAAAAAAAGAAAGAAAAACAAGCAAAAAAACCCCAAAACACCAAACCAAAAACCTAAAGAAAAACTCCAGAATGGGCAAATCCCTGTAGATCTCAAGCAGACAAAACTTCCAACACCAAATAAAAGACTGTTCCCACTTAGGCTACACATTATCACCTTCCTTTGGGAGGGTTCAATAATTGACATAACCAGTTATTCCAATTAAAAAGAATAATAAGAAAAAGAATCTGCATGTTAAAGAACACATTTGTAGAGTAAACATAGAAGTCAGTAAAAGAACTGTAAAAATACCTTTGCTCATAGCAATATGCTATTCATTTGGTTGCCTGGAGAGTTTCACTCTTGAGTCCTTTAAGTACTGTCACAACAAATCATTGCAAACCGATGAATACACAGTCCAGGATCCCAAACAACAAACTATTACAAACTATCTATGTGTGAAAAGACTGCTGGAAATTCCTCTAAGCCTCTGTAAATAGTTTTGAGTAGGCTGGTTGAGGGCCAGGTGCCCATCAGAGGCAAATTCTTTCTGATTTTTGATTTCAGTGTAGTTCTGTGTTTTATACCCGACAAAAGTTATTCCCTTCTGAAAATGTGAGATTTTAGTTTTTCTCTCCCTGGTCTCTGAACAATAATGCCTCTTGGTCTAAACAACATATATGCAAAGGTAAGACTATTATAAATATGATGTGAAGTTTTCAAAGCTGGGTGAAATGTAGTAGTTATTCCTCAATAGCTCTTATGGAAGCAGAGCATCAAAATGAGAAGGTAATCTAAATTGCAATATGATCTCACCACAAAGTTTACATTTAAATTTTATGGTTCTCTGTAGAGGTTTATATTTTATAAAGACTATCTCCAAGAGCACCACAATAGCAGCAGAAAAGGCTATACAGTTATACGTATATGTATTATGTATATGTATTACAAACACATGGCACTTGCCTGGCTTTCTCCATCTGGAGACACATCCTGAGGTGTATGGGGGGAAAAAAGAAGACAAATATGGAAATCTTAAAAGGGTATGTTTTCATATTTCTTTAGGTATTTCAGAATGTGCTACATTTTCCCTTTGCCACACAAAACTACCCCCTCTGTCCATTTAAAGTTCTTTAATTTCCAGGAAATTATTAATTAAACTATTGCGCAGAAGGGATATTAAGATTAAGAGCAAAAAAATAAAACTAGATTTTTAAATATTCTGTTATCTTAACCATTTCTGGTATGCTGATACTCAACACATTAAAGTACCAGGACCATGGAAGTCAAAATAAATTTGCTAAAGCTGCTACAGTGAAATGGGGAGATGTATGACTGAATGCAGGGGCAGTGAAACACAAATTTATGCTTCTGGTCATTAAAAATACTTTAGGAAAATAGATAAGCACAGGTAGAGGATCACCTTCCTGGGCAAGATGTGGCTTAAAAGTGATAGCCTGACTCTCCCAACGGGGCACAATGAGCAGAACTACTCATTTGAGTAATTTTAGGGCAGGGTGACTCCATACAATGTGCTCAAAAATCTGAGGATTCCACTGATTTGCACCACATTTGTATGGTGCAAATTATAATTTGGTTTGTTATCCCAGATGATGGATCAAAATAGACCACAGTTTTCCTGATTTCTTTATGTGGTAGAAACTCTAGGACTACAATGAAATCTCTTCCCCCCTCTTTTTTTTTTTAAATAATTCTTCTTCTTTTAACTAAAACCCAGAAATATAAACATGAGGCTATTTTTAGGGAAAGCCCAAGATCTTTAAAATATGCAGAGAATTTGAATGTACAGCAACAGAATGTATCTCAGACTAAGTTCTTTGTGATTTCCCCCCCTTTCTCCTGTCTTTTTTTCCTTCTCATCTGAAACAAACTGATTATCAAAGCTTGGTCAGTGAGCCTAATGCTTTACAGTGTCAGAGAGACATTAAATTCAAAAGACACTCTGCTTAACTGTGAACATCACATCTTTCTTTCCAGGAATAACAGTTCCAAATGTCAATAGCTGTTTTAGCCATGTTTGATGGGTAAAGTAATGTCTGAGATGGTGCTTCTCAGTCCCTAGCTATAAATGAGGATTACTAACAATTTTTATGCATTTTGTTATAAACTGAGACTGACTGTGAAGTGACACTGACATGTACCAGCAAAAAACCTGACAAAAATCAAATACTTTTCTATGCCAATTGTGCACAAAGAGTTGGATCTAAGTGTTATTATAGCAGAGCCTTTCATGTTGCTATAGCCATACTCGTGTTTGCATTTCCATAATAAAACCTATTTTCAGGGGGTTTATAACTGCTGTAAGAAATTTACTCTGTGCTCCAACTTGGCATAACAAGGTATCAGCCAGAGAGCTGCAGCCCTCAAGCTTTAACATTCCCTCTCTTGTTGCAAGAAGAAAAGGTTTGCTGGCTTAACTTGTAGGTGTTTGCTGAAATTCCTTCTGCAGAGCCAACATGGGCATCCAGAAAGGATCTGACCATCTCAGATAGAGTGGACCAAAGCCTCTGTCTGTCTGCAGATGTCCTGGTGAAGTGTAACAAAGGGAATATCACATGGAGGTGGGTACCAGGAGGTGCTGGGGTAAGGTACATTTCTGAAAACCCACTCCAGCCTCACCCTTTGGTGTTCATTCCTTCATGGGCCAGGTGAGGAATTGTCAGGGATAATGCAAAAATGCACATTTTGCAGGACTGTGTGCTCGAGTGGAAAAAAAAAAATAAAATAAAAATGGGGAGGAATCAAGCAGGGAAAACTGAAGGAAGAAATTAGTTTGGCAGAGAGTTGATGTGGGGGGGAAGGAGCAGCCTGGTTTCTCACAAAGCAGAGTTTCAGACCATAGGTCCTGTTCTGCCACAACATGCTCTTTCAGCATGGGGACCACAGGGATGTGCAGCTGCTGTGCAAGTGTGTGGTGGGAGAGGGAGAAGGGATTATTTTTAGCTTCTTTGCAGACATCTGGAGCATGAGAAGTTGCAAAATAGATGTATTAAAGCAGAGGCTGTGCTCAGCACAGCCGCTGAGGAGGTTGGTACAGCAGGTAATGGGCTCCAAGGGACCTTCTCCTGAGCAGCTGTGCTGTTTCCCACTGGAGCTTTTCCAAGATACATGGCTTTATTCCTGGGGGATTGTAGGTAAGACTAGGAGTCAGGAAGTCATAAAATCTCTTTATTGCTATTTATCGTTAGTAAACATTTATGCACTGCTGGTATCTGGAGGTGTCAGGCACTCACGGGCTGCTTCTCCAGCACTTCTTGTCTCAGCTGAGCCCCTGAGTGACTGAACACCAGGAACATGAAACCTTGGGATGTCTGGACTTCCCGATGGCTTCCCATGGCCTGGTCCTTTGTTAGGACTGGCTGCTAGACCTTCCCATCAGGAGGATGGGGCCTGAAGTCTTCGGTCCATAACTACAGTTCCCAGTACCTGTAACATGAACAGACTTCTCCCAGTCACTGATTTAAGGACTTTGGGGGGGAGGGGGTGAGAACAGACAAATCTTTACAAGCTGCAAAATTACTGTATCTACAAGGCACAGACAGAGCCAGAACCGTGGGGAACAGAGGATGGAAACAATCTGCAGAGATTTTGCCTGGAGCTATGCTGCCTTTGAAAGGAATGATACCAGTGGTGGTGTGGGGAGGGGGCTGGCAGAGCTGCAGGGCTACACCTGTACAGCAGGTACCACCACCACTTCCCAAACCATTTTTCTCTTGCTCTTACTAAGATGAGATCCATAACCAGAGGACAGGGGTTAAGGTATTCCTGGTGCTCTCTAGACCTGACAGTACAAAAGGTCTTTTGGACAAGTCCAGTGCTTTGTTTGTGCCACCCAGTTTGGGTGACTTCATCCCCTTATCTGTCAGCAACCAGGTGATTCCCTATCCCTTCTCATTCCTCAACACATCTGAGTGGGGAGGGGGAGCAAGGAGTGGGGAGTGGGTTGAGATGCTGAAAATATTCCTCCCAGGCAGGAGAAGAAAACTGTCCTGCTGCCTCTGGGCTGCCATCTGGGATGCTGAAGGGTGAACAAGGATGTCCGTGGATACAGAAGGACCACGAGAAACTGGTGACACAGGAAGAGCAGCTGTGAAGGTGATGCTGAGACTCCCTCCCTCTGAAATTTTTAGGCCACTTTAAATAGACTTTAAGCCACCACCACTGTGTCCGTCACATGGCCTCAGGGCTCTACCTTTCAGTGGAGGGAGCTGAAGCTATTGCTCTGGGGCAAAGGGAGAGGACTAATTCCAGACTAGATGTCTTGAAATACTGTCGAATTTTGTTCAATTTGATTGTGATTGTGTCCAAATGTGTGTTGCTTATTTTATCTTTATTTTTAAGCTAAAAAGAGTAATTTGGTGTTTGTATACTTTACAAATGTAATTTGAAAATCTCCCACATAAGATAAAATTCCTTGACGAGATGTGATAGGGAATTCATGTCAGGCATAATAGGTTTTCATAGAAAATGCTGCTTTGGGATCTTGTGTTCTATACGTATGAAATATGCAAAATAATTATAAAACCTACAGCATGAAAATTGTCCATTTATACGATGATTGCTGCTAAAAAAAGACTTCTGATATTCTGATTGTATTAAGAACAGCTTAAACTTGCTGAGCCTAATTCACCCCTGCAATAACTTAGTTCTAAGCAAGGGTTGTAAATTTATCATCTTTATTTAAATATATTCTACCTTGTAAATAATACTCGGATAAGTTTATATCCAGTGCCTATTCCCTAAATTAGCTTACAAAATCAACCAAACCCTTTGTTACCAACTCGTATTTTATTGTTGATTTACACTTATTAAGCTTCTAACTAAAATTTAGAATTTTAGATGAATTTTCATGTAAATCCATTTTAAGAGGAAAAAATTAACAGACTTGTTCCCTGAGAAGCAAAGTAATGATGGCAGATCCATGTATTCCAATGAGCTTGCAGCACATCCACCCCACTTTCATGAATGTTTTATGGGGTTTTTTTGTTTGTTTTAAATTGTTGCATATCACTTTTGATTTTCAGTGACAATTTCTTAGAGTATTAATGATGATTCCCTAGGAATTCTGAAAGGGAACCTTCACTGCTCTTGGGTTTTATGTACACTGAGAAAAACATCACTGAGAAAATGATTTCACTAGCAGAGACCGCCTCACAGTACACTAGATATGACCTTATCCAATGAATAAGATTTGTATGCAGTGTTATGAGATACAAAAAGCTTTTTTAAACGTACCATATCCATGTCTACATTAAGGGCCGAACCATGTGAAGCATAACTTAGATTAAAGCATATTACTTTAAGACATGTGATGTTATCTGATGAACATGTACCTCTTCTCTACTTGTCCAGGCTAAATTCTGCTTGAATAAAAAGTAAAAACCAAAAATTTCTCCTTTTCATCTTCCCATTCTCACAGCCAGTTTTCTGCTTTTTTCATTGCATGGACCCTGAGCTCCACTTATCTTCTGGTGGGTGTAATGGAAGAGATGGGCATGATGAGCAGAGTTTTCTTCCATGTTTTTCCTTTCCCTACCAGACAAACCAAAAAAAGTTGTCTGGACTCCACCTTTGCTCATACAAGGACTTCTCTCTTTTTGGAAGATAGGTTTTACAGTGTGCATAACCTTTGCCAAACTGTCATAGCAACAACCATAAAATGGCTACATCTGTGTTTAAATGAGTTTGCTAAGACTTGTGGGATTTTTTTTCCCCTCTATGTGAAAATGTACTTCCCAGGAATAAGAAATGAAAACCTGCAAGGAAAGGCAATGGGAGTTAACACTTACCAGCTGGAAAAGGGAGAGAGTGAGAGCAACTAGCAGCAAGTTCATTCAAAAAGCTCCATCAGCTTGTTTCTGTGAAATTTAAAGGATCAGTCCCCAAAAGGCATGCTGAGGGGAAAAATCTGTTAGAGGACAACTTCTTCCAGAAAAAAGTTAATAGAGACCAGACAAAGAGGAAGGCATTCCCTGACCTCAGACATTTTGCTGCAGAATGAAAAGGCAGTACTAAGGAAGATAGTATCTGGCCAAGTTGAAATAGTCCTGTAGTATTTTATTTTTCACAACAGTTCAAGAAGAACTCCAACTAATTACCAGTCTGGTTCTTAACAGTCTTAAATTACATATGAAATAACAGGAATCACTAGCATGGAAAACGATGTAACTTGTGTTTAGTGGTGATGTAGATTTTAATATGGTATGAGAGCAGGATTGTCATTAAAGGGGTTACAGCCACATCCCACCTCACACACACAGTTTTCAGGCACAGGGATTGTTTGATCATCCCAGCACACATCCTCCTCCTGCATCCCTAATGCCCATCAGGGAGAGCAAGTTCAGCCCAGGGGCTGTGAGGATGCTGGAAGGGGCTGTCTCCAGCAGCTCTCCAAGCTGAAGCAGTTACAGCTTGTACCAGTTGCAGCTGGTATTAATTAATACACCTAAAAGATGCCCAAAAGGATAACCAAGTCCTCCTGAACAGATGCACTGTGAGAGGAGATTATTCTGCCAGAAAGAGTTTTAATTCATCATCAAGAACATGTGATTTATTCAGTTTTCCACTTGATCCTAAAGCTCTGGGGGGGTGGTGGTGTGTGCATTTCTGAAAAACTGACAGGACAGAACATATACCCAAGATCTTAAATTAAAAGAAAACCAATATCCTCAGAGACTGAAAGTCCCACGTGCCCTCCTGGGAGGTGAAATCCCCAACCCATTGGAGCTGAAGCTTCTTTTTCCATGCAGAGCCAACCTCAGCTCTGACAGGAGAGGAGAGCCAGGGGGCAGCTGGGTGTGACATCCCCAAATCCCATCTTCCCATGGGGTGCAGGCACTGGGCTGAATCCCCAGGCAGCCCATCCCAATCCTGGCCCTTTCTTTCTTGAAGTGTAGGGCAGCCTTAAATCCACAGGCAAGTAACATTCCCCCCCAAATCCCCCAAGCAACAGTGGTACCCCTGTACCTGGCACAAACTGGGCATGAATGCCAGTACAGCTCAGCAACATTTATCCAACAGTAAGAGCAATATTAGACACAATTCTTTGTTATTCTGAAGATTAAGGTTGCAAAGTTTGGATAAGTTTTCATGTCAGCCCTAAAATACAAGGAAATGTTGGTCCTCCTTGGTAACTTGTCATAAACCTGCAGGGAAAACAGAGGATGTGGGTGAAGACAAAGGTACCTTTCAGGTCAGGGTGGTTTTGCTACTAATGTTCTGGAAGTTTCTGTATAAATAGATTATCAGGGATCATAAAAAATTTGGAATTCAAACCAATCTCATTTGGAAGACATACACTGATCTGCAGCACAATGTATCTCTTGTATGCATAATTTGGTAAATTTGGAAAAATGTTCCTTTGCTGAGGGTCAGACATAACCTTCAGACACTTTTGGAAGGTTACAAGTTGTTATGAGTTTTCCTGCAGAATAACACCTTCATCTTATATGGCTAAATTACACATCATGAGTTTCCTGCCATAATACAAGGATTTGAAAAAATGTGGTAATTTTTCTTTTCTGAGCTGGGCCAAAAGCTGTTTAATAGACTAAATCCTGCTCCTCTCACTTCACTGCTGTGGCAAAGGTTGAAAAGATCCATTTAAGCTTCTCTATTTGACAACAGATGCACATTTGTATAAATAATACCCCTATAACTTTAAATAACTGAATCACTGGTTTAGAATATAGATTTCATAACACACTCAAATATGAGTAAAATAGCTAGAGCAAAGAATTAATCATATAACTAGTGAAATTAACCATGGCCTTATTTAATTTACTCAGCCTCTGTGGGCTATTCATTAAGCATTCACAATGGAAGACTGAAATGAGAAATGAAGGAACAAATCTATCCTACCAGTTTTTTTTTTGTTTTGTCCTGTGCCCATGTAAATGGTCAAAACTTCTCCGTGTTAGCTGGGTTTTGGGGAAGACATCTTAACATGGCAGAGCTACTCCTTTCCCTGCTTGGCCTTTTTTGATATTGGATTTGTTTTTAGTTTTTGACGTGATGAGAAAAGATGCTTAGAAAAGTTCTGAGAATGCAGTAATGGTAAAAGTCAATAGATATAAATAAAGAAAACTATAAAGGATAGTGGGGAGCAGCACAAGCCTCCTGGCATTTTGAACTGCAGTAAACAGCTGTCAGTCCAAGTTGTTTCTGTTTATAGTTACAAGCACTTTATTGACACCAAAAAAGATGAAGTAAAGCCCAACAAACAAATAACATCCACTCCCTTGGCCATTGCCTGACACTTACTGAGGAGTTCATATTATTAATGAGTTTGTGGGGTGGGAATAAACACAATCTCAAACATAACCTCACCAGTGCCAAGTTCAGGACAAAATTTAGTGGTAATACAGACAAGAAAAAATGGGAGGTTGTTCCTAAACATCCAGCTAACTAACTGGATGATGGGGTTAATCAAATCTGCTACTGATTAGCTATAACCCTGGCAGCCAGGGAATAACATGCAGGGGCACCTGAGGAGTGTCAATACAGCCCTGAACACTGCAGCTGAAGGGTATTTGGAATATAGGAGTCAGATTCCCCAGCAGAACTCATTTTGAGGGTTGTGGTGCCAGCATCCTCCTTAGACCTACCTGCACATGCCTCCATTTCTCTCCTTGATGTCAACAGGAGTTCCCTGCATGTGGGGAAGAGCTGAGTATTACTGTCAAGATCTGCCGTGCAGATCTGAGGGAAGAATTTTTGTCCTTAAGTGTTGAAAATGTAATGATCTATTTGATAGTGAGAAAAAAAGACAGAAACAGTATGAAGATTTTTAAAAGAAAACACACACACACACACACGATCCAAGCAGCCTTTGAAGTCAATGGCTTTGAAATAAAAAGCAGCCACTTTACCAGCCACGTGCAACATTTTTTGTTAACTTCCTAGGTGTTGTATTTAAAATGAGTTGGCCAAAGTTGGCATCAGAGGCTCAAATATAACTGGAAGCAGAGATCCAATCTGTGAGTCTCAGGATGTTATCAGTTGTTTTAAATGAAATTAATGTATGGTAGCACACCAGGAGATCTCATGAGGCTGTTTCAGAAGGAAGGTATTTTGGGGAGTCACAGGGGAGTGACTTTATTCATTCTGTTCTGCTAAGAAAGCAGCCACTGACGTCCTTGCTTTATAGGACATATTTGATCCATGAATCAATGTTGGGAATTCCAAAGGATTTTAAGATTGATGAGGGACCGAGCAAAACTGTCCTTTGAAGGGATTTGGGAGCCTAGCTGATTTAGTTTCCCTTAAAAACCTCAGCCTGCATAGATCTTGTTGCTGGTTATTTTGAGTGCTGCAGGTAGAGGACACTCATGATGACACCCTGAAAAGAAAAATTACATCCCAGGAAGAAGGCAAGTCTCAAGCAGAATTACTGAAATGGTATAGAGACCACCTCATTTTAAGTATTGAAACGTGGAGATTAGTCTCCCTGTGCAGTAGATAAATTGCATTAACATGATTAAAAAACCAAAAGGAAACCAAAAGGAAACCAAATCAAAACAAAACAAGCCTAAACTGAGGCTCCTTTTATAGTTATTAGAGGGTCAGCCTTCATTAGTTCTTCAGTCAAAGCAGACCTGTTCATTAGGGGAACTGGAAAGTTGCCATCCTCTGAAATGGCAAATATCTGTGAGCACAAATTGAATCTCACATTTTGCCTCATTCTTATGGATGGGCACATTAATTTTATTTTTTAATTTTTTTATTTCAAAATGGAAGGTTTTGGAAGAATGCTATGGAAATGAAGGATACTTGCTAAAAATATGTTTGCTTTGATGCTTTCACTAATTATGTGCCTTGTGAGAGAAAGCTGGCTCACAGCAAGCAAGGGAAATATAAGTATTCCTTATGAGCTTATCATGTGGACTATTTAAGAAAAAGATACCTCCATATAAACACATGTAGCTTCCATTCACAGAAATGGAGAATCTCTGGATGGATACATGGGGAGAATTAATTCCTTTCTTAGTGAATATTTTTCTTCAGTGGAACTTCAACAAAACTGCTGCCAGCAGTTTTGGAGTAACACCTTTGCTAGGTGCTACCATGTCTCTTAGGAATTATTTGTAGGATGGATTTTATACTTCACAGCATTTAAAATCAAGTACACACTAATTCTCTTTTTTTTCCCTCCAAAATTCACATATCTTTTAAATTCATATGAGAAAAATTGAGCCTATCAGTTCTTACAATATTTCATTTACACTGAAAATGATGAATGTCATTCTTTGCAGAGGATTTGCTAGAATACTAATTCTTTCTTTGGTTTTCTTTTTTCTTTTTTTTTTTTTTTTTTTTTTTTTTTTTCTTTTTTTTTTTTCTTTTTTTTTTTTTCTTTTTCTTTTTTTTTTTTTTTCTTTTTAACCAAAGCAAGATTTATGAGTGAGCAGATTCCCTTCCAAGATGAAAGAGAAAAACATCTGCAAGATGAGAATTTACTTGCATTATTAGTACTATTCTTTCTGCACTGATGAATAGTACAGATAATCCCATTCATTACAGACATCCATAACTTTGCTAGCAAACACTTAACTCCTTAGAGATGCCAGCATGGTTGCTGCATCACAGCAACAACTTTCTGTCAAGAATATAATGGAAAATAAAAACTTATTTCACGACAGCACTTGGTGTAGTTCATAGGGCATTGCTGTCAGTGATCTGTTCTGATCTCATTTACACCCCTGAGATATATGTGTAACTGAAGGCTTCTTCATGGAAGTAGACAAGATTTGAACTGGAAATGAGCAGGTTATCCCATCATATCAGATAATGTGGTCATATTGGAGGAAAAACACCTAATAATGCCTGGTTTTCAGCATTATGAACCAAATGATTCAGTAACATTCACTGACTTTTTCAGAGCAACTTGTCTATCATAAAATGCTGGTTTTTTTCCAGGCATGTCTTGATTTTGATAAAAACATGTTCATGTTCAAGAGAAATCTTTCACTAGCTATTCTGGTTTTGGTTTGATTCAGTTCAATTTCTTCAGAGAAATTTTCAAAGATGTCTGTCCTTATTGTAATGAAAATGGAATGTTTTAAAATGACCATTCCGTTGTCTTAAACATAAAACATTTTTAAAAAATGAAAGTCTTGAATATGTCTTGATTTTCACCTGTGTCCCAGTTTAAAGTGAAAATCATTTCTATACATCATACACATGCAGGACCAGGGTAAGTGGGTCTATACAACAAGTAAAGTCCAACCTAATAATCTCAACTAAAAGCTTAATTATTTAGAAAAAAAGGATTTCCTTGCAGCTTTTAAAAATCAAAGGCATCAGCTGTAACTTTTTGGCATCCAGGTAACTCTCTGTCAGGTGTTTATCAACAACTGTCAATATTCCAGGTTGATTTCAGCCTGACTTAAGAACTTGCACCTGATGACTGGCATGTGGTGAGGTCCCTTCCTCCCTAAACTGGTCCTTTTTTAGGAGGAGATTAAACCCCAGGTAAAGCTATCAGGCATGTAGAAACCATGAAAAGACGAGAAACATCTTATACCTATCAATAAATACTTTCTACTTGGAAAAAACCAGACTCCAATACTGAAGAGCTGAATGAATTTAAGAACATGGAGTGTTCTTATCCCTTGAGATCAGGATGAAGACACTGGTGTGGCCTGGAGCCAGGGTGCTGTTCCTCTATCTGACATGTGGCAGGGAACTGTGCTCTGTAGCAGAAGAGGGTGCTGAGCCTCTTGGTTGATGAAAACAGAGAAAATTGACTTCCAAAGGTAGGTCTGTGATCACACGAAAGGGAGACTTGAAGAAGGCTGTAACAACAAACTCGTGGAAAGTGCTTTCAGAGCAGTGCATCATTATTTAATTCTCAGCTCTGTTTTCTTTACAGATGTTCTGGTGAGGCCAGGGTAATGTGGGAGGCACGAGTTGTTCCCTCACCGTCTCTAAGAATTTTTATTAACATGTTACATAAATACCTGGGGGTTTTATTAACAGAATACCAGATCGTTTCTGTAAAGATGGATATTGAAATTATACTTTTAAGAGGCACAAGAATTAACATTTTTCTGGGAAAAATTATACAGCCTTAAAACCAAGCAAACTTGTTACCTAAAAGAGCTTGTTACCAAGTGCTGTCTGCAAATGGAAACAGAGGTGGCACTGCCATAATAATAGGTCCTTAGAAATAAATATTTTGCCATTCTTAACCAGTGGTCAAGTCTGAATGAAATGTCTTGGGGCTATTTTAACCTGCTGTGTTCACCAGAGAGGACCTCTCTTCTCCATCTGCCTGTGCAGTGTCGAGGGCAGCAGAGCTTCGAAGTCAAATTAAGGTGATGAGGCTGATGAGAGCCTCTGCGCCTCTTTGCTCTTCTAGAAAAGGTCTTGAGATTTTCAAAGAGGTTAAGTGGACTTACGGGCCCAGCTCCCTCTGAAATTTGGGTGTCTGCCTCTCCGTGGCTTGCCTGAAAATCCCAGGCTAATACGTTAAGAAATATTCTGACTTCAAAAGAGAAGGATATGCAACCATAACCACTCAGGGGTTCTGATGCTGATAATACAGTACTTAGAGGGGACTGCTCATGCTATCCAGTATGATAATACCTGAATTCACAAGAAAGAGCTGTGAGCCTCTAGCACTTACCAGCTGTAATACTGAACAGATTACACAGAAAAATCAGGCAAAAAAAAGTAATATGCTTTCACCTCACAGCAAGACGCGCTGAAGTTCAGGAAGAGGGAATGCGTATTAAGAGAGCAGGTTAAAAATCTACATTATCCCAGACTTTCATGAAATCAAAATGATAGGCACGATGCTAAGTTATTATAATGTATTTATTACTGGAATTGCTTTCATATTTAACTGATTTGGCCCATCTTGAGACCTGTTTTAAAATGCACCACCTTGTCCACCTTTCCATTTTCATATGAAAAACAGGAAAGCAAAAACTAATTTACTCAGGGAGACACATCGACTGTTTGCCCGTTTATCTCTTACAGACCACCCCTCAGTCCAATGTTGACAGTACATGATATTCCATTAATCTGCCTAATGAAAATTTAACCAGTGTTATAAACAAATAATTGGCTATTATCCTCTCAAAGATCCCGAATAAATTACTTCTGCTTATTTTTTTTTTCCTCCCCTCTTCTTTCTCTCTCTGCCTCTTCCCCCTCCTCCCACCCCCACGCAAAAGTCGGCTCCTTCTGACTGATGTTGAGGGAGAAGAAAAAAAATATCTCTATCTGCTGCTCTGCTCCTACAGGCAGTGAAACCTGGGCTCGACTGAAGGGGATGCTCAAGGAGTGGCTCTGCACTTGCTCAGCTTTATCTTTGGTTATTTGAAGAGGACCTGGGCTGTGCATCCCACTGTGGCCCCTGCCTGATCCACCTCCAATTCCCTCCCCATCTCTGATGCCTTTTCCCTCTTGCTTTTGTTGGGGTGGGGTGTGGCTTTTTGATTTTTTTTTTTTTTTTTTTTTCTTTAATATCTAGAGTGGTGTGAAACCTCTCCTCATTTAGAGCAATTAAAGTGGAGAGGGACTCTAACATGATGAATCAGGCAGGGAATTATTTACAGCCCAAGCCCTGGGGAAGCATCTGCAGGAAATCTTCCACGTGCTGATGGAATCCCCATGCCAGGTCCAAACCACATGGGCTGGGACAAATCCACACTGCTCTTCTGCTTCCCCAAGCCCATCCCCATGCCTTTACCCATGAAACAAGGAAAATGCTGCTTAAGAGGATCCAAACACCTGACTTATTAATTTTTAATTTTTATGGACAGGCAGGTAAGAATTATATGCAATTTGCACAATAGGATGTGAAAAAGTGTTGACCAGAAAGCATTCACCAAATATATCTTCACAATTTTCACAGTAAGATGTAAAAAAGTGCTTGCCAGATATGCCTCTGCAGTTTGCAGTTTCCTTACAAACCATAAAATAGCCATTTTTAACTGATGTATTTGTCAGAGCTAAAACTGAGAAGAGGGAGTGGAATGTTTTCTGACAGATCCTGAGCTCCTTTATGGTATTTTTCATTGCTAAAAAACACCTCAGCATTCACAGGCACTTTAATATAGCACTGAGCAAATAATTAATTTTATTTTCCTCCTGATAGATGTCCAGGGAAAATAAAAAGGTCCAAACAAAAACTTCCACAATATTTGGCAATCCTAAATAATTAATTTCAATTCTGGTCTTTTTTTTTTTTTTTTTTTTTTTTTTTAATAAAAGCAAGACACTAAAACAATTTTTTTATCATTCACAAATCCAGCAAAGAAAAAGAGGAGGAGCAATTATCTCCTGTCCTGAAACAGCTCTTGATGTCCTCAGTCTATGCCCCATGTTATAGGAACTCAGAAAGTTGCTGAGAAGTTCAGCAGAGGCTCTGCACAAGGAAACCAAATTAGGTAACACCTCAACTTCTCTCCAAAAGTTATTACCACCACACCAAGTCTTCCTCATCAAAAAGCTATGCTTTAGAGATACTCTGGTTTACTGCCCAGAATATTAAATTTGGGCTTTATTTGGTATATATCCAGGCCACAAGGACCATGCATGTTCCCATGTTCCTGATGTTGGAAGTAGCAGCCCACAGCATGATGTTAGGAGGAGAAGAAGAGCCATGAACCTCTCCAACCATGCCAGCCTGGCTCCTGAGCCAGTGTCTCCACTCCAGTGGAAGCAAACAGGAGGTGAAGAAACAAAATATTTCAATTTTATTTGCTTGTTGTAAAAATAAATGCTTTCAAGTATCAGAGCTGGTGTGGATGGAGGAACAATTTCTACATTAAGCCTTGAGAAAATCACTCTGGGGAAGGGGCCTGAGGGGTGCTGGTGGTTTTTGTAAATAAAGAGTCTGAAAAAAAGGAGTTTCCAGCCCTCTCTAGGACCAATGACATCTGTTGGTTGGTGTTGCCTGGGAAAGGTCTGGCACCAGCAGCTCCCTGGAGCTACAGGAATCAGTGGACATTAAAGACAGAGCAAACCCCAAGGTGTGTGCACCTCAGCTTCTCTTTGCTGGACCCAGAGTAAATTCTGCCCCATGGATGCAAAATTGCTGTCTGGGAGTGCAGGTTGTGGGATTTTCCAGAATTCCAGGAAAAACAGCGTTTCCAGAAAGGTGGGGTGACAAACCATTCAGTCAGCCCATGAGGCCTCTTCTCCTTGGAGCAAGAAGAAGAAGAGGAGCCCTCAGGAGATGGGAGCTGCAGCCCTCCACCCAGCCCAGCCGGGCTCTACCCTCCTCAAACAGGGATGGAAAGGCAGAACTGAGCCTGGGACAAGCCCAGGGACCCCTGCTACCCAGCAAAGAGCCAGGCTTACTCATTTTAGAGAAGGAAAGCAAGAGCAAAACCAGAAAGCAAGAGCAAAACCAGCACTGCATTTATCTGTAAGTGCTCAAATTAAAGGTAGAAATAAGATTTTCGCTATAATGACAAATTCTTGCTTTTGTAATTTTATTAAAATAAGCATCTTCTATCTTTTAACTAGACCTGACATATGCTTACATAGATACAACACACCCTGTAACCTAATCTGCTAGCAATCTTGAAGCAATTAACTCCTTCTAATCTTTAGCTAACAAAGCCCACCATGCAAAAGGTCCCTGGAGAACAACACTCCAAAGGCTGCCCTAAGCTCCCTCTGCCTATTTCTCTATTATTTGGTGTGTAGGAGCTCGCTGGAGTGCTCAGAGAGCAGGGATTCGTCTGAAACAACAAAGATGAATCATCACAGATCATAAGATCTTCATTAACTCCTTATTTCTCTACTAATTAACACAAAAGGAATGACTTGAATGGTTGACAGGCAGCGAATGACCCACAGCTCAGTGGTTAATAGGATGCAAATGATGCCTAATGAGGGTCTCTAGCTGCAGTCTGGGCATCTGGCCTACTATTTTTGTTGGGGATTCAGAGTGGGTTTGAGATGAAAACAGTTTAACCAATAACATGGGCTGCAGCTGAGTTCCTACTCAAGTCTATGAATTTATGAGTCCAGCACACATAAGAATTAGCTTAAACCACTCATCAACAGGTTTGTATCCACATAAAGCATTTCAGAGGCAAAAGGTCTTCCATGATAAACAGTAAGAACAAATAAGCATTTTATGGGTTGCTGTTTAGGTTTTCTTACTGAGCAATAAAAATAGTTTATTTACAAATTTCTAATGACCTCTCAATTTACAAGGGAGACAAGATTCCCAAGTGACTGTAATACTGGCCTTTAAAATAATTTATTTAACTCTCTATCTCATTTTTAATAGAAAAAAAATTTTGGATGTTCCATAGCTATTTTTTTTTTCAGAAGCTGTTGCCAGATGAGTCTTTATGATTTATTACCAGCCTTTCAGTGAACAGACATAATACTACCAACACTTCCACAAGTCCCTCCCTCATTCTCAGAAATTTTAGAAGGTCTTCATGTGGAGCTTTTTGATTCAACCACTTTGATGGGGTCCTTTTCCCTCTGCTTCTTCCACGTACACACAAAAACAAAGGCTGGTGTAAGAATGCAATACAGTGATTTTCCTCTGGGTGTACTGCAAGGTGGGCTGAATTCCCCTATTTCTTATCACCCTCCAGCCAGAGATTATCAGCCTTCCTGACATGGTAGTAAAGCCACTCACCTGATCACTTTTATTACCTACTGTGTGATTCCACAGTGTTAAATTGGTTTAAAGAGGTTAAATAGCAGAGCTTTGCTACTCCAGGTTGCTTAGAGGGAAGGGTAGGGAGGATTTGCTTTGCTCCATGTTGGTAAGAGGGATCACCTGCCTGCCAAGGGCATTCCTGATGCTGCCTCTGGGACACTCCTGCTTGAGAAAAAAGGGGTAGAGATGTATAGGAGGACTCATCCATGGACTGGGGTAGCCCTTTAGCTGGGGTAGACCTGTACCAGTCTCTTGGTGCCCACCTTCCTGTCCAGCTTCTCTGCCCCCCAGACTGCAGGATGAGATGTTCTCTGCCATGATGCTGCAGTGCTAGAAAATAATGACAGCAACAACAGAGCCCTGGAATCTCTCAGATTTCTTGGGTAAGTTTGGTTTTCCCTTTTTTTTTTTTTTTCTTTGTTTGTATTAAACACAGAAAGTGGCTTACTATTTAGCTGCTCATTTTTACTAACATGTTTAAATACTGCCTTTCATGCTTTGAATCAGATGCTGAACAGGGCCATGAAATGAAGTAGATCTAAAAGACTTCAAAATGGAAAGTGAAATAATTTTTATTTGGTAGGTGGATTAATATGCAACAAAATCAAGTGGGGCTCTTTATTTAAAAGTATAAAAGTTGAATGTGATAATTCTCTTTCAAAAGACTCAATGAACTGTAAATGTCAGTAGGGTACAGACAAGGACAACCCCCTACCCCCCAAATTCTGTTTCAAGTGCCCAAAAGCTGTATATGTGTTCCAACCATATCTGCTGCACTTTATCTGATAAAACTTGCTGTGTTTATGTTCTTAAAGAATCAGAGCTATAAAAGAAGCAGTGGTCAATACACTTCTACAAGATTTACACAGTTGCAGTCCTGTGGCAAAGGCAAACATTTAATATCATCTTCCTTTCTGTTTTAAAAAAAATGGGTTCCATTTTTGTTCAGTGGAGAAAAAAAAACAACCCAGCTGACCAGAAAATATTTTTTCTTTACTGTAAACTCTTTAATCAACCCAAGTCTTGCACCAGCAGAGAGCTGGCTCTGCAAACCCCTTACATTTCCCTTTCTTGTCAGCGTGCATCCAGGAAGCGTCAGTCTAAGACCACAGAGCCATGTGTCATTCCCATTCCATCTTTTTATTGGAGCAGGCAGGGGGCTGGGGCAGTGGGTGACACATGACAGAAACTGATGTGACATCAGCTCTGCTGGACATGGGCTGCTCCTCCCCAGGCACTTCAGGGATTAATGAAATCAAGTTTTTTTTATTTTTGTTTTTTTGTTTTTTTTCTTTCTTTCTTTTTTTTTGTGGTTTTTTTGTTTGGTTTGGTTTGGGATTTTTTGTTTGTCTTTTGTTTGGTTGGTTTTTTTGGTTTTTTTTTTGGACTTGCTGCACTCTCTCTTATCTTTGAAATCCACAATGTCCCACAGAAGGCAAAACGTTGGCATTTTAGTCAGCAGCCTCTCATTAATTTTCTACCTTTGGGGGAATGTACGTTTGTAGAAAGAGGGACTGTGTGGAAGCTGAGCTCATCACGTTGCTTTTCATTTCAAGAGCTCAGTGTGGCACAGCAGAGGCAGAAGCATAGCACACTTCACATGGATGCATGGCTCCCTTGCATCTGCAGATGTACACATCTTTATATGTATTTTTATATATGTATGCTTATGCACACGTATGTAAAAACCTACGGAGTCATCAGTTGTGAAGATAATCTTTTAGGTTAAGTATTTTCCCCCATTAAACTGATAATTATCCCCTCCTTTTCTTCCTCTGTCCCCAGACGCCAAACAAGCTGGATTTTTGCTTCATGTATTATTTATGGACTGGAATTAATATGCAGATTCACAAAAACTTAAAAACTCATAATTATTCATAAAGGGCTTTAAGGTTATTTAGTACATATTTATGAAACTTTATGTTTGCTAGGAACTGTGTTTGAAAGTGCTATGGAAGGGTGTTGACTGAGGTTAATTACTAGCATGGAGAGTAATCTGAAAATGATCAAACTCTTTGAATGAAAATATTTGTCAGTATTTCTGATCTATATTTAAGTGAAGTAATGGACATCAATAGCCTTGCAAATATATTCGGAAATGGCTCTGCAAGAAAGAAGATTTGCATATCTAATGCAAACAACCAATGAGGAAAAATGTCTGGTTAGACACCTTTGATTGCTGGGCAAATGTAATAAATGACAGAGATTTATCCTGTTTGTTGTCCATCTGTGTTGAGTTATGTGGAGTTATGTACATGCACAAATATGCTCCAGTCTACAAAATATTAACAGCAATTTAAGGTAGCCAGAATGCTCCTCTCTTTTCTGGACTCCAAATTGAGGTGTGAGCTGTTTGTGATAGCCAAGATTTCTCTAGAAGTTACTTAGTCTAAGTATGGGCTGTATGTGAATAATACATTATATTGGGTTGATATTTACATAAATCTTTCCATCTTATGCATAATTAACCTCCTCTCTAATCCATTGTGCTGGCTGGAAGCAAAGGTTGGAAACCTATAAAGTGTGTTCTGGATTATGTGCTGTCAACCAAGCAGCTGTAGCAGCAATTCAGGAAGCTAGGAAGCACCCAAAATATGTTATTACAGCTCTAATCCTAGTGACAGTTATAAAGATGTTTAATTTTATGACCTTGGCTAGTCCAGTGGAACCAGTGGAGCTGCAGTGTGGATGGGGTGGGTCTGTAAGTGCTCACAGGGTTGTTGTCCTCTGAGAAAGTGAGAGGTTCAGAGAGGCAGTGATGGCAGCAGGGCATGGGGACTCTCATCTCACACATGTCACCCAACCCATGCTTTTTTTAAGACATCCATCAGTTTAGGAGTTTATATACACAGAATCTATTGCGTATAAATCAATACGTACTGTACAGTTAATTATTGGATCATACCATGATAAGCAGAATTGCTGAAAGCAGCAGTTTTGGCATCCTTGGGTTCCTCTATCAGGACCTCAAGGGATGTGCAGGGTCCCTCGTGTCCCTCAGCAGCTCTACAGCTTCTCTCTGGCTGTTTCTTGGGGGCTGTCTCTGTATTTCTGCTCTGCTATGGGCTAAAATTGAGTAGCACAAATAAAATAAGCAAGCCAGGGTGTAGCATGCTCTGCCCCTTCTGCCCTGGCACAACTCTGAATCTACAGAGCATGGGTATCTGGACAGGGCTGGGAAGGAAAAGGGGACATTAGAGCCCTCTGTCACACAGCAGGACAGATCATCAGAGTCTCTTTCTTCTTTGATGGTTGAGCAGTCCTTACCAAAGATATATTTTGAAATAAATGGAACAATAATATAACCATAATAGTTGCCCAATGACTATAGCCTCAAAAGGTTTGTAATCTCTTATTATAAATACATTAAATTATTTGAAATAATGCACTATTTGCCAACAGCTTATTCCATAAATATATATATGGAATATAAAATAGGAGAGATTCCCTGGCACAATTAAAATTGTACAGCCAAGTAGGAAGCGGGGAATAGTGTTATCTTTTCAGCTGCAAACTATTTTACAGAAATATTTCTCACACATAAACCTTCTGATTTACCTGGAGGGATGGCATAATTGCATATTGAACACAGTGAGGCAGGGGTGGCTGATGTCTCCACCTTTTACCCCCTGTTACAAAGGGAGAAGCTCAGACAAAAAACTCCTGCCCCTTCCACCACTGCCAAGCACTCTCCCTCCTCCAGACACCCCCAAATGCTACCTCACAATCTCATTTCTTTTGCATGAAATATATTTCTTGGCTATCAGGGAGGGGTAGTCACCCTTCTCCATGGCCAGGGCTCAAAGAGCAGAGGAATCTTGGAGGTGTTCAGAGGGGCTGGAGGTGCTCAGAAGGCAACCTGGAGGCTGGGGGCTCCTGGTTCAGCATCTCCAGAAGTTCTGGTGCTGTCTGCTGGGAGATGCCTGGCTCCTGAGCAAAGGATATGAAGGTTAGCACAGTGATTTTTCAGACTTGTAAGATCAGATGCTACTTGTGTTGTTCCTACGGTATAATATAATAAATATATCCCATATAGGATACCATATTATGTTGCCTTGAAAACATTACTTCAAAGGATTAAGTCTGCATTACTAGAACTGCAAATAACATAGTAAATTATTAATTAGAACTATTCTTAACTTCTAATGCATTGCATTTGGATCATTGGTTATTTATATGCAGGATAACACAACAAGGAGTGCAATCAGTGGTGTTTTAATATCTTAAATTGGATATTACATCATCCCACCTAAAACTGCTCCTTTATAACAAGGACTTTTTGCTGTCTCATAGCAAATTAATCTTGAGAAACTGTCTCTTTGCACCACAAGTTATTATGTCAAGCAGCCATTTAGCTTTCTAGTTAAAGATTGCCACCAAAAAAAAAAAAAAAAAAAAGAAATATATATATATCTGGAACCAACAAAAGTTTCCAGACTCATGATTTTTCAGACTCATGTGAGTAGTCCTGATTGATTTGGTCAGCTGCATTTTAAATACATTTAAATATATTTGGGCTGAGAGCAATAGGTGAGTTTTATATAATGGGCAAATCCCAGGCATGCCATGGGACCAGGCAGACAAAATTTGCTTTAAGCGATGAAACACTGGTGATAAAAAAACCTCCTCCACTGCCTATATCTCTGTTTTCTAGGCCTTCTGCTTAGAAAAAAAAAAAAAAAAAGCAGGTGAGGCAGGGTTATAAATTCTGTGTAACTACCTAAGGTGATGTTACTGAGGTTCTGCCTTCTGTACAAAAATGTGATTAGCTTTTCAGGGTACAGATGGGTGTCTCTATGCCAAACCCTTGGGTGCCCACTACTGATAGGCAAACATCTCCCTCAGCATTGAACCTGCTGCCTGCAGAAGGTCCTGAAACACACAGAGAAGAGAAATTCTCCTGGGGAATCAGCACAAAGCAGACACCATGCTGCAAGCTCCCAGCACCTCTGTGTTCTGACCTCCCCCTGTGCAGAATGAAACCAGGAGCTAGAAAGCAAAAAGGAGGAAGGAGATGGGAAGAGCAGTGTGTCTGTAGTGTAAGGGATACATGGGGAAAGGAGAAGCCAATGTAAATTTTTGCTGAAGAGGTCACTTGCTGGGCTTTTTGTAGTTTCCCCTTGGTGGGGGAAGGACTGGAGTTTGTCCCACAGCTGGGTGTTCTCTTAGTTATGTTTTCAGCTGCTTTACATGACCTTGTGGTGGCTTCAAGGCAATGTGATTCCTTCAGGCTTGTTGACTTCTAAAAAAAAAAAAATAAATAAGACAGTGACTTCCTGTGTCCCCTTCCTTCTGGGACTTTACACAGTCCCACTTGGGATCACCAAGCTTTTCTCCCCAACAAATCACCTAACACCAAGCTGATAACTTCCATATTTCCTTCTCTGCACCAGGCTTTTGGTGCATCAGGCAATAGGTTAAATTCTAACAGAGCTTAAATATTCTGCAATGTCATCATTGTGTGTATACAGAAATTCAAGATGTAGTGTATCTGTGCCCACGTGCATGCAGATGCACAGGTAAGAGGCATCCTCCTGCCTACACCCCAAAACCTGTGCACCTACGTGGCACTTATTTACATAGCTGTATGCATAAACCAGGGTGGATTGTGTTCCCTCATTACCTTCAGTGGGTTTTGGGTCTGGTCCATCTCGCCAACACATGGGGCTGTGTTTCACACACACACAAATTGTATTCCTGTAGATAACATGTAAACATACATCCTATGTTTGGTGGAGGAGTGGCTGAATTCATTTATCAAAGCAGTGCTTATTTTTGCTGATAGCAAAAAGAGTTTCTCAGCTACTACTCTGGATGTTTTGGTTTTTTTCCGCTCTCTTGTTTGTGAAGAACACAGTTCACATCCTGGGAAACTGTAAATACATAATCCAAAACATACAATTTTTCAGGCCAAATTACTAGGAAATGCTGTAAAAACTAAGCCACGAGTAAATTCAGAATACAGGATGACTATGCTAATTAGAGAATTCCATAAACTAAACCAAACCAAATGTCTACTGAAAATAATTATTATATTTTCATGTATTAAATTATAGTTTAAATATATTGCCTGAAGTTGTGCTGGAGGGAGATAGAAATGAAATTATATTTAAACACTGAATTTAAATAAACTGCTAAATAACCAAAATAGCTATTCATCAGCCAATCCAAATTCTTAAGCATCAGTTCTAATGCTCACCAGTTCTAATTTGCTAGGAAGGAAGTTTAAAAAGCATCAACTTCTTGAGGATTTTGAAATCTGACTTTAACAGGGGGAGGAGCTGTTCCCACTCCCTTCTCCCATGTTTGCCTGTTGTTTTACATGGTGTTGTGCCTCTTGGTTGGACTTGCTTCTCTTATCAGTACATGAGTGATGCCCTTGGCCTCTGTCAGCTCCTGTATTTTGCCTTCATCCTCAGAGAGAGCCCTGTGCACTGTGGAGCTGACCTGAAGACCAGTCAAAGCCAAAGGAGAAGCTCCTGGTGGTTTCAGTGGACTTTGGATCCCTCCCATTTCCCAGGCACATTAGGCTGGGTTTTGCACGCATGTGGATTTATTAGCCTGTCTGTCATTAGGTAAGGGATGCTTTTCCATGCCTCTCCAGATGCACTGCCTTCACCCCTCTGCTTTCAGCAGATAAAAGATCCAAGCACTGCTCCATTCCGGATTCAAACCTGAACTTCATGAAATGATGTTGCAGTACTTGAAGGGGAGTTACAAAGCAGATTTCAAGGCCAGGCTGGATCAAAGGTGAGGTTGGGTGAGGCCTTGAGCAACCTGGTCTAGTGGAAGGTGTCCCTGTCCATGCAGGGGGTTGGAATTAGATGATCTTTAAGGTCCCTTCCAACCCAAACCAAATGATTCTGAGAAGATGGAGACTCCCTATTTACGAGGAGTCCCATGGACAAGACAAGGGGCAATGGGTACAAGTTGCTCCTGGGGAGATTCTGATTGAATACAAGAGAATAATTTTTCATTCTGAGGACAGTCAGACATTGGAATGGTCTGCCAAGGGGAGTGGTGGATTCCTCCACTTTGGAAAGTTTTAAGTCTCAGCTTGGCAGGGTGTTGGGACCTATATAAACAATAATATTAGAAGGGTTGGACCAGATGATCCTTGAGGTCCCTACCAACCTGACATTCTATGGTTCTATGGAATACAACACTGCAGTGGGAGGGTAGGGGATGAGATCCTTATACACAGAAGAAGCTGCTGGGAAATCTGGATGTGTGTCTCCAATTCAGCAGAACATTCTATGAAGGCCATTTGCAGCATGGGTGGCTCAGCAACAAAATTCTTCCAATTTGTAGGACAATTTGTAGGTCCTACTCTTACACCTATTATGCTCACAGTTAAACTGAGCAGTGGAGACTTTGACAGAAGGTCTCTTAGTGGTGTCATAGCCAAACCAAAAAGTTTCCCATTTTATTTATAACCCAGCCTGTGGCACGGGGAGCAGAAAGCAAGCAAATGCAAGGCAGCCCACCACAAGCCCCATGTCACTGTGCCTGGCTTGTGTTTTGTCCTGGTTTGGGCCAGGATAAAGGTGATTTTCTGTCTTGTACTTTTGCTTTCAGCTCAGTCTCTTATAAGTAGTTGCAGAGAAATCAGCCACTTTTAATGCTATTTTTAAGAAAGTTCTTTAAGGTCCTGTACTGCTGTGGCCTCCCAGTCCTGCTCTGTGAGCTCTTGGGAGTGGGACCTCTGCCTTAAAAAAAAACTCCAGAACCTTTGCCTTAAAAAACTCCAGAAAATAAAGAATAGTGAGCAAAAAATACAGAGTGCCTGGGCAGGGGGGCTGATGGCAACTATTCCTTCAGTTCTTCAATAAATTGTTATTCTACCACATGAAGCTGAGGCTCTGAAATTAAGCAGGGATGCCACAAATAATACTGAGAAACTTCCAACATGACAACTGTGGTTATTCTTTGAACTCATAGATCCAGCAGTCACTGGAGTATTAAAACAACAGAGGCACTCATATCTGCTTGGGAACTCCGGTATAATTTAGTCTGCAGTTATTCACAAACATTATCAATATTTCTCAGTTTACACTCGCACCTTTGACTGTTGACTTAAAGCATCTAGTCTGGTTCATGCTACTGGTAATGTTTACACTTTGGAATCTATTATGCATAGAAAAATTAGGGATTATCTTTGACCTGGGTCCCACATATTTTTATGCAAAACTAAATAATAGGGTTATTTATTCATTTAATCAATTCCATATATTTGTCATAAGCAGGCCTGATTTCTTCTGAGGTCGCAATCAACATCCTACTTCCAGGAGAATGTCTGGTTTGACTATTAACACAGACATCCTAGTTGGCATTCAGGCAATCCTGAGCTCTCATCTCTTTTCTCAATTTAAGAGCACTACATATTAATATGGGTTAATCATTTTATGGAAACATCATTACTGGGGTAGTCCAGGCATGTTTAACTCTTACACAGGGACGGATATGTGAGTTTGTTAGGAAGGAAAAAGGAAAACCACAAAATGTGCTATGCTCAAAGGTAACAAAAAGGGTTTCAGGCACTTGGTGTATCTGTCTGCAGGGCCTCTTGCAAGCAACTGTAGCCTCTCCCTGACCATGGCATGACTGGACAAAAGATGCATCAAAGGAAACTATCACTTTGTGCAGAAAAAGAAGGATGAAGACCCCCTCGTTGGTCTTCAGAGTTGACAATGACAATTCTTGTACCCTGTGTTAAGGCATGCAGAAGTATAGCTGCCTAAAGCCAACCACTGCCTCAGTTTATGTCAATGATCTTTGCATAGCTAAAATTCTTCTTTTCCATACATTTTCATCTTCCCAAGCTTCATCCTACTACCCCATTAATAGATGTGTTTATTTCATATGATCTTTGCTTCAGAGGACGTCATCTGTAGCTTTAAAAATTAATGATTGCTAATGACCTGCAGTCCAAGAATCAGAAGCTTAGAGAACTTCATGAATATCTTGGGATAATGAATTAATTCTCTTTTTCACAGTCTGTTTGGCATTGCTGACAAGAGAGAAGTGGAAAGGCAAAGAATATCAAATATATTTATCCACTTAAATCTATTACTAACTGGGCTTAAGGAAAATGAAAGCATATTATTTCCCTTCAGAAGAATAAAAGTAGATTTGGTCTGAAAACAAGAGATACCCCTTCTAGCAAGGGATAGTTGATCAGTAAATCCCCACAGTTAATGCATTTAACATTTTTTAAATCATACTAAGAAAAAATTTTCTTTATTCCATTCAGACAAAGTGCAATAAAGTCTCATCAGCATGTTTTACTGAACTTGCAAGTCACGCTGGTGCCAACACCTTAATAAAACCATCAGTAATTTTATTATTAGCAAATTCTTGGGTCCTAGCGAGGAAAAAAAAAGCATAACATCAAGGTGTCAGGAGGAAAAGTAACAGTTAACACAACAGATACCTACCAGAAGCAACAGAGATCATCAACATTTAATGGCTGGAGTAACCATATCTTGCCTCAGCTGATGGAGTTGTATAGGAGCAGATGGAGTGAGATGCTAACAAACACTGTGTACCAAATGTAATAGGAGATGTGCAAGCTCATCAAGATTATGCCCTTGTGAGCCTGATTGCCAGGGTGCCTGGAAGTTTTAACAAGCATGTTTCCTCCCCTCCACCCCTTCTCTCTTTTGACTAGTACTTATATTTTATTTATTTATTTAGGTTTTAACACCTCCTCTTGTAATTTGCAGGCAAGAGGAATTAGTTTCAGTTCATCTGAACAATGGCTCATGCAACACTTCTGCAGCTGAACATCTGCTTGACAGAAGGCTGATGGGAGCTACATGTCAGTTTTGGGACTCGTTCTCATAGTTCGTGAGGCAGAAGTAAAGTATTTGAAGTATTTAAGGACTCGTGGGACCTGCCAGAGAACAGGGATCTGTGAAGATGCACAAGCTGTCTGTACACAAACTCCACCAAGGCTGAAGCAGCCTGGTGAAACCAGCTGAAGGTTCTTGCCAAGCAGGGATGCTGGTCTGGCCTCAGGACACCTTACAGCCTTCAGATGCTGATGCTGCTGACTCTGCTGGCTGCAGAAGATAGGCAGAACAGCCAGAAAGGTTTTCTAAAGATGTAAGAAAGACCTGCAAAATTTGTGACTAGGAATTAAAATTGCAGTGCAGAGATTGCCTGGCAGAAATGGAGCACCCAGAGGAGGAAAATGTTGCTCCTCCAGAAGGAAAAGCTGTAGTCCATGATGTTTGGAGGAAGAAGCGTAAGAAAAAGGGAGAAGCTAGGAACAAAAAAACCCCTTGGAATGTTAAAATCTTTGGCCATAAGGAGAACAATATTGCTGCAGGGGGCTGTGGGCAGGTGAGTGGAGCACAGTGTGGTGTGAGGATGCCCTGTCAACCAGCCTTGAAATAAAAGTCCTTGCCCTGCAGGGATGGTGTCCTCAGCAGGCTGGTTAGAGGCTGCATTTCCTCCACATCTCAGTGGTCAGCCATGGAGTTTTCACAGTGAAAACCAGACTTTTGGCACATTGTATGCAGGTGTCCTGGTACTTAATCTTCTGAAACGGGGAAAAAAAATAAAACTGAGGTACATTTTCTACCAATATATTGCAGGTGGATACTGATTCCCAGGTGCAAGAGACATTCCCCTGAGGTCTGCAGGAGGGTCACAGACTATTGAGTAACAGAAAAAATACTGGCAGAAAAATTACAGGAGCTGCTGGAATAGCACAGAGGGGAAGGGAGGGATGGACTGTGCTCCTTGTCATAGGTCCTTCGTGGCTACTCCAAAAACAAAGCTAAGGGCAGGTGCAAGAAGAATATCTACCAGTCAGAAGGTGCTATCTACAATATTGTGCTTTTCAACCAGCACCAGAAAAGGAAGTTGGGAAGCAGGAGCAGACTTGTGGGGAAAATGAAAAAGGAATGGCAAAGGAAAATACTCCTAAGCTGGAAACTGTTGCAGATGGATAGTTGCTAATAAAAACCATCACTATATAATAGAGAGATCTCAATTTATAGCTTCAAAGACTTAAAGTTGTATTTCCTCTTCTCCCTATCTGTCAGAAGATTCAGGGTTTCACCCTGCTGAGGCTGGATTGTGCTTATCAGCAGCTCAGGGCTTTATGTCTCAGTGTGAGCACTCAAATATCTAAATGTAACTTCATATTTAACTAAGGCAAAAATCAACCAGGACTGATATCAGTGAAAAGAAAAACCTTCCCAGTTGAGATCAGGGGGTCAGAAAGACCACAATCCCATCATCAGCTGAGCCAGGGATGTAATTTCTGGAGGCAGCTGGGGAGGACCAAGGCTGGAGGTGCTGGGATGGAGCTGGAACCCTCCTGGTGTCATCTGGCATCTCAGTTCATTCCCTCTGCTTGGTGTTCAGTGGCGGCTCTGAGCAATGCCAAGGAGCAAGGACTCATTTCCCAGGTAAGGCAGAGGGAATTCCCATCAAACAGGAGTGAGCACAAAGGCAGGGCTGCTCAGTGTACTTAATAACTAACATTTTGGCATCTTTGATGGATTTCTCTCTCACGTGCTCCCGTATGAGATGGAGAGGCACATAACTTGCACTCACAGCAGGGATTTTCTCTCAAGCACATTTCTCAATATTTAGCTCAGCCAGTTCCCCATCTGCAAAAGCAGGTAAGTTTCTGAAGTTGAGCCCTCGGAGATTTCTCCAAACTAATGGAGTCTCAATCCATTTTCCAGGTTAGTAAACTCAGAAACAGGCTCAGTTTTCTTCCTGCAGCTGTTTGTATAGGCTGTGAAATGATTTGTGCTAGTCTGTGTCACCAAACAAATATTCCAATGCCTTTTCAGTACCAAATAGATTGTGAGAATGAATGTACATCTTCCAGGCAGACCAAGCACATGATGCTGGTCCATGCAGCAGCCCACTCTTAGAGCCAACCTCTGCAGAAAACCCAGTAAAAATAAACTGCATCTTCGGAGTTTTCTTTCCAAACTACACTAAGAAAAATTAATAAATGTAGTTCCTCGACCAGGATTTAAAACACAATAGAATTATTTTTTTTTTAAATGCCCAGGAGTCCTCAGGCTGATGTGATATTATGCTTTTTCTGGTCTTAATATTATTATTTCTGCCTCATTTTAGGTTGCTCTGCGGTGTTTATTATTAACTCAAATTCTCACTATTAAAGGGAAGATATCATCCATATGGTTGACGTGCTGCTCAGTATGTTCATAAGTCCTCCAACGTTTTGATTAACACTGACAGAGAACCCTTTGAAAACATATGGCCCTGTATACATCCTGTCATTTCTAATAATAGGGTACATTCTTCAGGACATTTTCTTAAGAAGATGAATTCAGTCATATTTTAGAAACATGCTAATACTTTGTTAATTAGTCCTTTGAGGTCAGGGGGAAAGAAAAGACTGAATGAAAATAAACTTTTCCTTGAGCAGACACCATGAGCACTGTGGATAATTTGTGCAACAGAAAAACGTGATATCTATGAGTAATGGTCTCTATATACAGCCAGATTTCTTAAACCAATTAGCTTCTGGCATATTCCTGAAGATATTCATGCTCTATTTGATATGCCAGACCCGTAAAGCTTTAGCATGAAGACTGATTTTGATGCTTATTTCACTGATTAGGTCAGTATTTTGTTTCTGGTGTTGAATTTCTATATTTATAGCAATTGTTTCCCTTTTCTAACACCTTTGGGATATCACAGGATCTCAGCACTCCACTCCCTTGCACAAACAGGTCTGATTCCAAACCTAGAAGAGACACTTTGACTTAAATTCACTCTGGTTTGTGCAGGAAAATAGCACATTTATATATTAGAATTTGTCCCCAGAAATTATTCCCACCACGCCTGCTCTCCTGGGATTTCCATCCATTCCTTTCACTGTGAGAGTGGGATAGACCTTTGTGGTCTATCATAACCAACCATAGGTGCTTGTACCCTCAGCCTCCAATAGCTCTGGATTGTTCAGAGAGAATCTGATCAGCCACATAATCTTTAACATGAAACTTCAGAATCTGACTATGCAAGAAGTCAGTTCATCTATGCAGCACAATAACACAAATAGATATCAATATTGTACTTCATAGTCCTGAATATTTTCATACAGCTCATACATGTTCAAAATATACCTACTCAAGTTCTTTCCTCCCAGAGATGTATTACTAATGATGCTAAAATTATAGAACTGCTATTATAATGATTCCAGCTAGCATCTTACTTTCATTTCTCACTTTCCCCCTTTCCTCCTTGAGGAAAACTCAGACATACAACTTGATTCTCAAAAAAAATTCACAAAGGACCACACTTATTTATTATTTTAATTTGGTCCTTTTCTATCTCCTCCCCCTCTGTTTTCTCCTCCTCTTTTTCCCCTGGGAAAAGTCCCTGTCTGGGCTACATCAGCAAAGCATTTCTGGGCAAAAAGCCATCAGCCCTTATGAAACTCCATCTCTGACTATTACTGCAGATAGGTTTCTCTCAGCACATTGAATCTCCCCTGCTCTAGACTTTTCTAATGACAATATGTAGAAAAAATCATGGTCTTTTTCTGTGGGGAGGTAGGTAGGAGAAACCTACTGTGTCTGGAAGATCTTTGGGAGCTGCAGGACAAGGTTCTCAGTGCTCTCACTCCTAAAGACAGGGGAACTTTTCAACTCCTAACACAGAGAGTGGCTCCTCCCATCTTGTCTCATGAAGGACCTGTCAAGACAAAGGAAATAAATACCATATAAACCCTACATATTTTCCATTCCAGGTGTGAAGCAGATTTCTTTGATTTTGCCTACTCTAACTTGCATGTGAACAGCATTTATATAAATTATGACACTCAATCAAACACCTTCTAGAAAATGGAACATCATTTTGCATATGTAATATTCTTTTTAGGATCTACATTTGTATATGTAATACCCTTTTAAGGCATTCAGATATCATCTACAATAGAAAGGAAGGTAAGGACATAGGAAGGCTAGTGCAAGAACTGGAATAGATTTGAAGCCTCCACCATTCATGGCAAATAAAACCAATTTTTAAAAAAGCAACACCAACAAATAAGCAAAAGCATACTTATAGTTTTGCTACCAAAATTCTATACTTTTTCAATTAAATTTTTTACCCTGTTATTCTGAGTTTCACAAGCACCACAAATTTTGTTTACTTTCTGTCAGTTAGGATAAAATATGATCTTCTACACTTTCCTTTACACTGATTATTTGTCACTGCTTTTTTGGAGTCACCCATCCTCCCTGCTTTCCTTTTTCAGAAATTGAGAGCCATGGAGTGCCTTGAGACCAGTAACACAGGGCAGCTTTGCAGATAACTACTTACCACTCATAAAACCATGCCTGTGCTATGCTGTTTATCTCATGATACTCCTTAAATTACAATACTGTTATTTCACTTTTTTTTTCCCCCTCTTGGTCCTACATTATTTAACCTGCTGCACATGATACTGAAAACTTGAAGACTGTTATCAGTTTAGGAAAAGGGTTTAAAAGGGAAAAGATTAAGCTTTTGGCCTGAATCCAGCAAGCACTTAAATGCATGAGTAACTTTACTCCCATGAGTAGTGCCTTTGAAGCCAATGGGACCAGCCATGCATGGAGGAGCACATGTTAGTATAGACACTGGGGAGAGGTCCAGGTTCAAAATTTGGGCCTGTGTTTAGTTGCATGTGTGTTCTCAAATTCAGGACATGCTTACTAGACATGCTCACTACATTTTTTTTTCCAAATATCATAGCTTTATTACCATATTAATATTTTTCCCCCTCTCTGAAATAGGTAGCAGTTTTTTGTTTTTTCTTACCTATAAATGAGATTTTAAAATAGTCAGCTTACAGGTTTTCAGAGAAAATAAAAGAAATCAAATCAAATCAATGTTTCAAAAGCACAAAATACATATTTTGCTATTGGAAATGCTTACCCAAGTTCTCCACACTGCCAGAAAATAGGACATAGGCCAAAAATGTCAGTGGGGTACTGTAAGAGCTTTCATTCCTCCACAGAAAAGTTACTCTTTTTTTACATCTAAATCTTTCTTGCCCCAGAATGAGCTACTGTTTTCCACCATGTCTAACTTCTGTAAAAGACAGCCTTAAGATCTGCATAAACTTAATTTAGATTAAAACAAGGTTTGTGGAAATCACCAGCACTTCTGAGACATGGATAAAGGTCAAGTACTGAAAAAAAATTGTCCTATGAAAGACACCACAGACAATCTTCACTTTGCTTCAAATACAGAACAAGAACGTTATATATATATAAAAAACCTAATGGAAATGTGTAAAGTATCTCAGCTAGGGGGTATGAAAACCATAATTTTGGATTTTATAACCAGACAAACCCATGCTGCATTACAGAATCTAAACTTAAAGTTTTTGTCAGTTGTGAAAAAATACTGAAAACAGGGCTCAGCAGCCCCTCGGGTGCCTGTCCTTAGCTTTCAAGGAGACATCTCCCTGCAGGGACAAAACCAAACAGGAGCAGAGCAGATGTAACCTGACCAAAGAAATTGTCTTCCAAGGGAAAACAGGATCATGAGATGCCTGAGTTTAAATCTCTAAACTCTGGTGTCATTCAGGTAGTGTGCTGTTGTCAGAGCAACCCCACTGATGCCCATGGTAGTAATGATGAAAAAGGCCACACAGGTATAAAAATCTCCCAACAGGCAGGACCAGCCCTGTGGGGACATCAGGAAAATGTTCTGGGAGCACATGACAGTCTGAAAGCAAAGCATCAGCCCCAGCCAATGTCACTGTGTGAAATTACAAATGGCTCAATGGGAGGGACTGACCCTCTCACAAAACAGTAATCCACTGCAGGGTTTTATTTTGGGGGGGATTAAATTATTTTTTTACTTCTACACCAAAATTATTACTTGTTTGTACAGCACAGGCCACTAAACAGATTTGGCTACTACAAATATACATTAGTGAGATGAAATCTTATATCTAGCTGGTTGATTTAGGGTGAAAAAAATCAATGAGCCTATAAAACTTATTTCTAAGGGAGAGGAAGCACCCTGCTACAGATTGCAGTGCCTATTTTGCCAGATAATTGTTTCCTAGCTATTATTGCCTCCTGAATATTTTGAATCCATTGTAATTCAATATTCAGGCCAAGTCTAAAATAGACCTTTTTTTTTTTTTCCTTTAGATTATTTTCGTTAAAGATATTTTTGTCCTCAATCTGCCATTTCAATCTTGGCCTTTTAAAAGGCCATCTTCAACTTTAAAAGCAGCCTTAATTACTAGACATTTTGTCTCCTACTTGGCAACATAATACAAGATGAGGAAACTGGATGCAGAGTCTAATAAATTCGTAGCACTATCCAGAAGAGGCAATAGGATGCTACATAGAGTTCAAAAGCAGAAAACAATTTATATCAAAGCCCAATAATAGATTATTGTGCCTCATTCTGAAGGTCTGAAAGTGCTAGCCCAAATTTTCTAAAAGGTGGATAAAGACTGAAACATACTGACAAATTTTCAACCAGTAGTCATGAGACTATATTCTGATAAAGTTAGCAGGATTTTGAAGAATTTTGGGTTTATTTAAGCTCTCCTGGGTGAGAGCTGCATTCTGCCATCTGTGTCTTTAGAATAATTGGCTACCTTTGGAGGAAAAAAAAAAATGTGGCCTTTTCATAAGCTCCTGTCATAAAAGTAAAGAATTTAGTAAAACACAATTCTGTCATTAGGGAATAAAACTAACTCTCTTCTCAAAGGTTAAGTTCTACATTAAAGTCAGTGGAACTGGAATTTAGGGACATAGGGAATAAGTGCTATTTATGGAAAGATTATATGTTTTTTACCTATTTATAGAAAGATTATATGCTTTTCAAGAACAAGGAAAAAATTATGAATCATTTGAAAAAAAAAAAAAAGAAAAAACAACAAACAAAAAAACAAACAAAAAACCTGAATAAAACAAAATAAAACAGTTATTTTTTTTAACATCTGTGAGTAGTGACAAGGATGGAAAGAAAGCTGGTGAGAAAAGACTGAAGGCAGCAAACAGACAAGCAGTAATATCTTCCTGCCCAGCTGAAGTGTCCTAATACTTCCAAAGGGACAGGGACTCAGTTCTGCTGTGTCACAGGTCCCTGTGCCTGAAGGCAGCAGGAAAGGGGACACTGGGTATTTACAACTGCAGTAAGATTCCTTCCTCAGCACCACCTATTTAGCTACCAAATCTTGCTGTTTCTTACAGGAATTAGAGACTTAAAGGAGTTATTTACCTTTATCCTTTGATTTGCTTTCTTTTTTTTTTTTTTTTTTTTCACAGTCTATATTCTGAGCCATACATACATTGTAGGGTGAGGTGTGAGCTGGGTGGGAAAAAGCTCTAGTGATTGTTTTTGGAAAAATGTATAAGAAATTGTAATATATTGTCTTATTCCTTTCTCAGGGTTTAGCTGGCTTTAGGGATTTGGGGGCGGATTTAAACAAAGCTTTTGAAATGAATGTTCAAATTTTTCAAACATTAAGGTGTGAGGTAGGCTGGGGCCATGAGATCCTGAGAATATTGAGAGCATCAAGGAGACACACTGCTGTGCATCACATTTTGGAATCCACTTGGTTGTCTGAGGTCAAAAGGTGGTTAGGGAAGACAAGAGGTAGCAATGGCTTTATTTACACAGCCAGTGTAATCACTACTGTTTGTGCACTAGAAAAATAAATTTCTTTTTTTTTTTTTTTTTTTTTTTAAATTACAGTTATGCTAATTGGTGTCACCACATCCTCATGCTTGTAATTTTTTTTTACTACACAATATCTACCTTGACTACTCTCATCTTTTCTTATTAAATCAGTGACAACATCAATTCAATCAAGGGAACAGAGGGTGGTAAGGGTTTCCTTAATACCTCTGCAAACATTTTTAGATGCAGGCAACCCCTGAGACAGAGGCACCCTGTGTGATCTCCAGGTGACTATTACAGCAGGGATGAAAAATAGCATTTAAATGCTCCAAGTCTTGGAAGACATGGCAGAGAGAGACACTGAGGACACCAGAAAAGGCAGCAGATGAGGAGGAGAAGCTATAGGTCGCCTATAGGTGCCCACAGTGTGTTCTGAAGAAATCAGCTCCAGAGATGTGCACCTTTTTCCTGTTGTTATTCTATTTTGGTTTTGATTTTTTTTTAAGTGCCCTTTTGTGCTTTTAAAAAATTTTTTACTTTTCTATGTTATTTATGACCCCACACACGTACCCAGGGAGGAGGAAAGGAGAAGGGTAGTGAAGAAGTATTCACCACAAGACTTTAAACACCTCATTTATGTTCTGCTTGGCACTTGTGCTGCTTTATCTAATCACCAAAGAGAGATTTGCTGCTCCAAAGGGCAGCTGAAAGCAGCTGTAGTAGGTCCTTGGGCTGAATCACACCTGAATGACAGCTGTCAATTGGTTTGTCAGCAACACCAGCCAGCCCAGGATGTTCCCAAATATCTTTTGTTGAACAGAAAATCTTCTAGTAGAACAGCTTTAATAGTGGCAGAAAGATTTGATTTGGCTTCTACATTAAGTCCATGATAGTGTTAATCCCATAAAAATATAAAACATTCAGAATTTCTCTCTAATAATTGTAAACACTGCTTCCTTTGTCAACTTTTTGATTTATTGGAACTTATTATAGAGCTAGACTTTATTGTATTTGCTTATGATACCACAGTAATCTTTTCCCAGGCTTTCACTTTATTTTGTTACATTTATCTAGCAAGCCAGATTCACACTCCCACAGTAACCATATGGAGAAAAGCCACAAAAGCTGTTAAGTACATTTAATTACTGTTTTGATGAGCTCATATTTTAATTATGTTTATTGATTCTGTGTGTGTTGAAATAGTTTTAGCAATTCAAGTAAAAAAAATGGAATCAATATACTGTAATTACTGGGCATTTTATAATTTTTCTGTGTAATTAAAACTTTCACATAGTATTTTTAACACTTTTTGCTAATCCTTCAGCTGTAATTGGCTGCATTTCCTTCTATGTTTAGATGAGTGTTAATTTTTATCCTTCCTAGCTAGCATTGTAGCAGCAGTTTGATTGGTGAGACAGCCAAGACAGAGGTCTTCCTGATATCTCTGTCACTGTCCTATTTCATTAAACAGCTGGTATTTTATTTAAAATGCTAAAATATTTTATTTAACTTGAAAATATCCATATGCCTCTACGCGGGTAGAAATTTATTTAAGGCTATTGTCAGACTTTGAAATGAACTTTTCCCTTGGGTAGACCTAAACTTTTGGATTATTTGAAATGGTAAAGCAGCTGTAAAGGTATGGGGACACAATCCTCTAGTGGTATAACTGGCAAAAGTACTTTTGTTTGCATGGAGCAAGATTTGTATTTCATGGTGAAAGAAAATGACTTGGGACATGGAGTTTGGCTAAGAGCAGGCAGAGCCACACATTTGGGCTGTGGAATGGAGGTGAAGCACATAGACTGCCAAGCTTTTAAAGTTGTTGCACATCATGGTGAAGACGACCTTGTATTTTTTCCATGGATTACCCCTTCTGAGACAAAAAAAAACAACTTACATTGGGATAAAGTAGATATTATTGGATTTATAAATCACAGATGCTGCTCTTCTTCAGTCCCTCACCTTACAGGCCTGCCATCTACATGAACAGACTTGATAAGAAAGTCCTGTGTGTCGGAAAAGAGTTACCAGTGACAGTGTAGGCATTTTTAAGAGGGACCTGAACAGAGATTACTTTCACCTGAGACAAGAATTTCAATAATATGACTGAGTTTTGACATTTCAGAATGTCTGGTGATGAAAATTCCATCCTCAAGGGACCTCTGATGTTTGTAGACACGAGATGGTGAGCTTCAGACCTTTCTCTTTTACTTTACCTCTGGGTTTTAATTTCAAGAGTATAAAAGGCAAGAAGTAGTATCATACCATTCAGCCATCAAGCTCAGTTTTTATTCATTTGCCCCTTGCATGCCACATGGACAGTGAATTAAAGACGACAGAAGAGAAACCAAGTCAACAGCTTGTATCTTAATACCCTGCTTGTAGACACATCATCTTCAACCCTTTCAGTATACTTTTGAATCCCTGACAAAATGCTAGAAGGTTACTCTGTGCTCCTGACAGTCAAACTGGATTTGTTCCATGGGGAGCTATTCTTGAGGCATTGTAGCCTTGGCTCTCAGTCTCGATCTTAAGTTACCAAAGAGAAAGAAATATCTTTACTGTGGAACTCATCTTAACCTGACCCCAGGCATATAATCTTAGCAAGGCTGGAAACTAGGTGCTGGCTGAGGAAAGAGAAAGGACTTCAACTTTTTTAGCCCTGGGTATTACCTGAGGGTCACGAGATTACTGTGAGAAGGGGCAGAAGGTATGACTCTGGTAACAAAAAGAGGTATCAAGAGCTGAAAGAGAATATTTATGGGAAAAAAACACGTGATAGCAACAAATAGAGCTAGCTGAAAGAAAAGGAGAAAGGATAGATAGGAAGAATACAGAAACCACACATAACTGTCTGTTTGGAATGAGATAGGCCATGATTAGAGAAGGTTCTGGGGTCACTTTGACCCCCATAGGGAAGGCAGGGGGGGAGGAGGGAAGAGGTAAAAAGTGTGGGGACACAGAAAGGTGGGAGCCTTGTTTGCTCCTCCTTGCAGCACTTACCAGAGGGGTTCTCCTTGGTTCTGGCCAACTGCCCCAGCCCAGGAGAGATCCATAGATGGTACCAGCAATGGGGCTCTGCAGAGGTTGTTCTGAAGCCTTGGCTGGCACAGAAGAGATGTGGCTGAGTTCTCAAACCAGGCTGGAGAATCCTGGGACAGCAGCATGAGTTCAGATAACTGAGATGGGAGTGCAAAAAGGTTGATTAGGCTAAGAGCTGTCAGCTGCATGAATTAGGATCAGTGTCAAGCAGAACTTTGAATTTCCCAGCTTTAGTATGTATGACAACATTATTGTTTCGAGATAATTTCTTGGGTTTTTAAGAAAAAAATATGAAAAATAATAAAAATACTCTACTTCAGAGAGGCTGCTTTGCTTTGCTCTCCCAAGCATGCAAACAGTTTTCAAAGAGCTTGTTATTCACCCTTTAGGCTGGTAGAGCTCTTCCTCTTTCCATCTAAGGGATAAATATCCATTTAAAAACTTCTACCATTTACCTGACAGGCCAAAATGATTCCTGCAGATATGTTACAACTCCAGACAAGGGTGTAGATAATTTTCAACCGAGCAGCTACATATCAGAAAATCTTTTGAACATTGGTAAATGTGTGAGTTCAGCACATATGTTTCTCAGCAATAGTAACTCAGCTGTTTCATTTCTCTCTTTTGCTCAGTATTCAGCCCCTTGAGAGTTCTGACCCTGGCTCCAGTTTGGCAGTTTCACACACATAAAAGTCTTGTTCATGAAAGTTTTGTGAGCCACCAGACAAAAATAAGATTTTTTTTTTTTTTTCTCTGACTTATTTTTGCATTGCATCTGTAATTCAGAAAAAACACCACTGCATATGAGAAACATAATCAGGCCCTCTGCATTTTAATTAGAAGCATGGTTGCTGCTTTTTCTCTCTCTATGATCTTTGTCATTACACCAAAATGAGATAAAGAATATCAGCAAACCATCTACAAGGACGAGATGGCTGTCCCACACTTACATTGGATAGGACAAGAAAAAATTATATTTTCCCTCTAACTGATGAAGGGAAGAAGAAAAATCCTGATATGCAGGTTATACACGTTTCTGGCATGTTTGGGTGAAGGGTCTGAAGAACAATCAGAAAAAGACAACTGAACTGCAAGTGCTCCTTCCATCTAAACTGCCTCAAGAGATTTGCACCCCTAATCAAACCTCTTAAATTTAAAATCATTCCTCTGAACTCCTCCAGCTGTAATTACAAGACAGTAAGGTAATGAAAACTGAAGGCCAATTGGAAACAATAAGCTTAATAATCTGATCACATCCAACACCTTTTTTTTTTCATGGAAATATTGAAATCTTCAGGAAGATTTTGATACTTCAGCAAGACCTTTTAAGACCTGCTGAAAATTTCCAAATTGTTCTGGCTTAAGATATTTTCCAAGCACTGCTCAGACTTGCTTTCATTTCTTGTTTACTTCTGTTTGTTCACTGGCTATTGACTGAAATTTACTGATTAACACATTTAAACTTAGAAGTGCTGCAGATCATTTTTTCTTGCCTAAGAGCAGAGACAAAAAATTTTGCTTTGTAGAAGGCTCAGTCATAGGCAATTGCAGCTTGTTAACTTCTGCAAAGTGGAGAGCCTGAATTTAATGACAGCCTCACTCTTTACCTGTGTGAACCTGCTGAATTGCTTGCTGAGGGCTTGCCAGCTGGGGACCACTACTGGGCAGGATCTTTTTTCTTCATTTGGTTTATCCACAGATAGTAAATTATTTTTTTTTTCTTTTCTGGCGGAGTGGGTGAAGAAAGAAAAAAAAGCAAGCAAATAAACAAACAAACCCTGGTTATAAGAAATGATAGCAAGAGTCTAGCAGAGAGACTTCTGTGAAGTTGCATATATGGATGAATCTGCAAATTTCAGAGGATGAGAAGGAAAGAGGTAGTGAAGCCACTAAAGTCTCTTTGGTGACATCAGATGCTGTTCAAAACAGATTCTCATGGAGGTGTCAATGTCACTAAATCTCACAAGGAGCAGCACAGGCATAGTAAACGAAAATTGGCCTAGAGAAAAGATCACAAATGGTGCAAAATTTGTTACCATCATAATGGGCCCTGTGCAACAGCTGTGAGACATCCCCACACCCTGCTCACTGGATGTTTCAAAGAAGTGTCAGTAAATAGCTCTGAGGCTCACCTCTGGGCTCTGCATGTCCATGAAAATCACACACGTGTACACAGACCCCTTCTCAGGATTGTGCTCCTCCAAAAAAAAAAGTTGAGAATGAGGGATGCATATTATCCTCAGTGCATCTGCCCATGGGAATCAGAGATCTGTATTGTCAATTCCTTCCTTCAGCCTACAGAGCATTTTATTTAATGAAAAAAAAAAACAAAAAACCAACAAAACACCACCACAGCAAACCAAGATGAAAAATACAAGGCCCAGGTCCTGCCACATCAAATTTCACTGCAAATGTAGGAGTACAAGAATTGTGTAAGAGCAGCATTAAGCACTGGATTTCCTCCTCCTCTGCAGGAGATTTATCTCTGGTGATGCGTGCAATACATTGAAAAATTCATGTAGCAAAGACTCATAGTGTGAAAAGGGAGGAAAATTCAAACCAACAGAACAACTGCTAGGAAAGAAGTGTTTGAACACTTCTGCCATCCATTAATAGCTTGTCAGCTGGCACAAATAATGATTCTCCTTACCTGGGGGTCACTTTCCTGCCTACCTCTCCCCCCCCTGTTTCCCCAGCTGCTCCAGGCAGGTCACTGGGGAAGGGGAAGTCAGAGTGTTCCCCATCTTAGGGAGAAATCAGAGAGGGTACAAAGTTTCACTCAGCTTTAGATTAGTCTAAATTAAATAGAGTGGCCTGGGGAGGGGTCTCAGGCTGCAGGGCAACCTGATAGTGAAGCTAGAATCACAGTCTATCTATGTTCTAAATTGATGGCAATGAAAATAATACTCCCCAGACACAAAAGTACACTTGTTTTCAGATTAATGCATCCTGAATGTGAGCTTTTCATCTCCTTTCTGAATGAGTTAACGTGTGCTCGCTCACCTTGGCCAGAAACTGAACTGCAGATTCATTATTTGGAAACTTATTTGTGCTGAAGTCCATAAGGCCAGTGGCTTGGGAAGATGAAAACAGCTTTCCACAGGCTCTCATTTTGGGAAGAGATGGTTGCCCGGGGCTGCTAAATGCGTTCCCAATACACTCCTGCTTGCAGGGTGTATTTTGGCTGAAATGGAGACAGCAGATTTCTAACTTCTCTCCAGCCTGGTCCAAGGATCTCCAACTGTTCTTTGTGAGGGTAAATGATGCATTTGCAAAAACAACCCATCCCACTCACTGAGGAGCCCTGGAGTGCTGTCATCTTGCACTAGCACTGCATGTCCCCTCTTCTCAGAGATCATTGCTAGTGCTGCAACCACCACATCCCATACTCATATCAATTAATTCCTGGACTGCACTGTCAATTAATATGTGTAATGAATGATAAATTCATAAATGCTCTAGCTTGATTTTGTGTTTTCAAGACTGTTATTAGTGCAGAATTATTTTTTTATTAACTAACAACACATTTTCAGGTGCTTGCAGATATTGCCTGTTGAACAGTACAGCTCTTGTGCATTTTTTCTTACTTATCTTTGGATAGAAAAGGTAAGATAGGAGATAGCTGTAAAATACATCTGTCAAGATAAGCTTTTAACTACCATTCTTTCTGTAACTGGAGAAAAATTACACTAATTTAGACACAGATGTTTCATTACACATAGCTGCAGTTCAACTTTCAATGGAACAGAAAACTAAAAAATAATTTAGAAGTTGTATTGACAAGCCAAAACAGCATCATCATTTCATTCCAAAAGATATATTTTGACACTGTCGGAACATTTGCAGACATTCTGGCAACACTTGACTTCACAACGTATTTAAATTCTGACAAATGATGTGTTCTGATAGAGCATCTTGTATACGGTCTATTTGAAGTTCCTCCAATCTGATGTCATTCTATATTTCTCTTTAACAATAGACTATTCAAATTAATGGGACTTATTTGTAATATGATTTTTTGATGCTATTATGCCCTGCACAAACCATTCCCCCTTCGTCTCAGCAGACAGAAACTGCCCAAGCACAACCAGTACCAGCACTGTTAGCCCAGACTTCCCACCCTTGGCTTAGTTCATTCATATACCTTAATCAAATCTCCTTCAATTTCCAAGCATTACTTTGCTATCTGCCTGCTATCTGTGCTGTAACTTCATCCCAGAGAACACTAATTCCACATACTGAGAGCAAAAGTAAAGGCCCACAACTCCTTGGTCTAGAGCCCTGGACAAGTGGCAGAATTTCACTGAATCCACCCTGCCTGAAATCTTCCTCATACTTTCACATCAAGCCTGCAAACAACACTGTTGTCCCCTGGTACATGTTTGCTTGCTTTTTCCAGAGCTGGCTGCCTTTTGGAAAGACCTGAAGTTGAATTCCCTACATTACCAAAACCTGACTCTGTCAACTCAGAAAGCTGCTTTGACGCTTGGAAGAAAGCTGTTAAATGATCAGGTTTTTCCTATGATATGTACAGTGATAACATGCATGGGATAAATTGAAGAATGGAGAAAAATCTCTTTCTCAGCTGTGGAATTCCTCCTCGTACAGTGGCATTGCTGTTCAGTCCAGGAAAAACAGTATCTGGGTTTACATCAGTGAAAGCCCTGGCCAGAAATAAGAACATCATGTTACAGGACAGGAATATAAAGGCACAATTTGAATTCCTTTACTGGTAAATCACAGAATATCAGACTTTAAGATCACAAAGTCTTCACAAACAGATGAGCTGAGAATATTTTAAGAGGTTTTTGTAAACTATTAATCCATTGTGGTCTGTTTAGTGATTGCCCTGTGTTATAGGGCCCGTTTCACAGTTGTCTTGACTACAGACAAATCATGACAAATAGACAGGCATATTTTTATGCCCTCATAAACAGAACAGATCTAAATTTACTTCATAAGAGCAGTTTATTCAAGTACTAAAATACAATGGCATGATCAAGTAAGACATGAAACCTCATGTTGCCTTGGCAGAACTCTATCTAATGGTCACTTTTGACACTGCACAGACAGGTAAGCTCCTGTTTTCTCATCTCAAACCCTCTGCTCAGAGTACATCATCACCTTCAAACCCAAAGTTCTTATATGAACAGCAAAAGATGTTCTACAAATTAAGCCAAAACTGGTGAAACACTTGCAAACAGCAGTACAATTTCCAATGGTATTTTAGCTCTGATTTTGGAAAGATGCATATGGGTATGTAAGCATCTCCTTCTCTTCATGGGATTTCCATCTGCATTTCAGCATGTGTGCTGGTGAACTACTATGAACAGAATGATCTTGCCCAGTTAATTCATTTAGACTTTATTTTAGCAAAATTTAAAATTAAAATTACTCTCACAAATAAAAAGGTTAAGACATTTGAACTTACCAGAGCTTTTGAACCCTGTCTAAGTTTTAAAATCCATTCTGGCTAAACATGAATTATCATTTTACTTATGAAGTACTTTTAAAAAATATGACAGTGTAGAAGGATGGTAGAATTACACAGCCAGCCTCTAAAATGAGAATATATATTCTCCAATCTAACAGTTATTTGACTGAGCTAATATTGAAACACTTAATAGCATTTAAACAAAAAATGTTCACATTTCTTTTAAAAGTAGTACTCTGATCATAAGATTTAAATTATCACATTCATTAGAGAAAGCCTGTGTTAGGAGTGAAACTGTAACACTGTAGTGAATCAAATTGACACACAGAAGTATATTTGCCTTCAAAAGAAGATAGACACTAATGTGGGATATGTTGGCAGACGGAAATATTCTTTGTCAGGGCTGCTGGTTTGTTTTTTTTTTTTCCCCAGAGCAACTTATCATTTAGCTTTCCCCCTTCTTCCTTTAAAAAGACAATCAATGTTTTGAAAGACTAAATTAACAGTGGTTTCAAAACATGCCAGGAGCACTCAGAAAAGACACAGTCGCCTGCCTTCATTTTTATTCTAAATATAAATGAAAACACGAGTGTTTATTTTTAAGCCCGCCGACCCAAGCATCTAATTGATCCCACTTGGCAGACAGGGCCTGAATAAAGGGCCATTATGTTTTCAGGAGATAGGCAATTGCCTTGAACTTGCCAGGAGTTCAGGTGTGGGTATATCTGTACCCCCAGCACTCGCAGGAATGTCGGTGCCTGCGCGCTCCCGCTCATGCATCTGCCTCGTGCCGCCCTTGTCGGGCCCGGCTCCATTTCACCAGAATAACTTCACTATTCATCAACAATAAGGTTCAAATTGTACTTGCCTTTAACACAACATTAACTCTCAAAGAGCTGGAAATTCAGTATTCTCTTCCCTAAGCTTAGGTTCCAAATCAGTCACTGAGAACATTATATGAACGGTAATCCCATTAAATATATCATCTTGCAAATATCTAAATCCAGTTAATTAACTTGTATTGCAAAAGAGATAGAGTTTTCAGGGAGCAAACCTACATTTTAGGTTTCTAATTATGTCAGAAATAAGTTTCCTATCTCTTTTTTATTTAAAAATTTGAGTAACATCATCGAAAAGTCTGTAAGAATCAGTAAAATAGGTGTTACAGACATAGGGAAATTTAAAAAATCTGAGTGTTCTTTATTACACTCTTATCTTGCAAAGGGATTTTATACAACAGAGGTCCCACAAATGCTGAAAAAGAGGAACATTATCTGAAAAATGTTGTAAAATGTTTTCCACTTGCTAACTAAACAGGAGCAAGTGGCAGGACAGGAAATAACAGAAGTAATTTTGCAGTTCATGAAGAGATCAGTATTACAATTCTTGAATGGGGAAGTTAGTTTACTAAAAGTTTGCACTGTTGAGAGCATAAGAAAAAAAAAAGACAAAAAATTGATATGCAGCCCAAAGTGATTTAACAAAATAGATAAAATGAGATTTTTTGAGAGATACAAACCAAATTATTTTATTATGCCTGCAGTTAAGGGTGAGGCACTATTCCAGATAGGATATATTTAAAATAAACTGCAAATGCATGCCTTTGTGTGATTTCACCTCACAGATACAAAAATAAAGCCAACAAATGGAGTGTTGCTCTTCAGGCTCTTTTCTTAAGGTACTCACCTATAATTTCCCCTCCTTTTCCAAGGGTGGCAATTCCTCACTAATCACTGGGAAAGTTGTTTTACCCCAGAACAGGATCAACACCCATAAGCAGGGAGAGGAGGGGAGGGGGCCAAGCAGACCTTGGATTGTCATGGAGCAGGATTCTGCATGGGGTAAATAATGCTGCTTTTCCTGGGCTGCCCATAACTATTGACTTTGCATTCTGAAGGAACATTAGATGGTAAGCAAAAATATTTTAAAAAATACTTAAAAATCCTTTGGCACCACTTCCAAGTTTAAAAGGAAAAAAACGATTCTAAAAGGTCTTCTTAAAGCACTGATGCTGCACAAAAACTAAGTATCTCAGAAACTCACCTTGTGGTCTTTTAAAAAGGGATATGCTGAGCTGTAAACTCAGCCCAAAATGTGCATCTCCCCAAAGTTTAGTGGAGGACAGAGGCTAAGGTAGCCCCAGTTAGACCCATTTGGAGGCTGGCTTAGACCAGGCATACTGGCTAATTCAGAATGTTCTCCACATGCTAACCATGTGTTCTTTGCCCAAGGGCTGCATAATGTGGGGGTTATACTGGAGCCTGGCTCTCATGGCAAAAATATAGCTGTTTTGTGATTTCACCTGGATGGTTTTGGTTGCAACATGTTCTCCCAGAGAGCTGCTGGTTGTTCCTTTGGGTCTGCAGGCTCAGCTGCTCATGTGAGTCTACAGAAGGTGAGGTGGTTGGACTGCTGCAAGCCCCAGGGGTGCTTTTCCCATCACTTTCAGGCATAAGAGGCTGGGGCCTTTGATTTCAAATAGTGGATAAGACCAAAGGTTAAATAATTGGGCAGAAGGGATAAACCCTGCTGCTTTTTAAAAGACTGACCACAACAGACAATGCGTTTGCCTATTAAAATAGAAGTGAGGGTATTTTAGAAAAGCATCAGCCACAGTATGTGGTTTGGTGCTTTAGTAATTGAATTCTGCCCATTTTAACAAGTGTTACTACTTTTTTTTTTTTTTCCTTCAAATTATGCCAATTACTGTTTCTGTTATGAAAATAATGATTCATGTTTGAGATTGAATTGAGTGAACTTGAAACAAAAGCAGTATGGAGTAAAACTGAAAAGGATTTTGATTTATTTTCCTCCAGTTTATCAGCACTCCAGGTCACAGTCCACTCACCAATTATCCAAATGGTACTCAGTCTCAAAAGAGCTAATAACTACTTAGTCATCAAAGAGAAGCTTCTGGACTTCACAAAACTTCCACTGCCACATCCTCACCTTAAGCTTCCATGAGCTGTACTGTGGTACCCTGGCTCAGCATCACAAAAAATGTCAGTCCCTCAAAATGCAGAGGTGCATGAATGCCATTTATTTTCTCCCCTTTTTCTCCCCATCTTCCTTGCTGCCCTTTCTCCTTTTGCCTCCATGTTTTTGGCTGTTGTGGTCTCTGCTCCACCTGCCTTGCTCAATTTCATCCACTAAAAGATTGTTATTTCATCCCAACATTCATGCCATCTGTCTCAGGCATAATTCACTGCTCCAAGGCTCCTTCCTCCAGGCTTCTCTCCCTTCCTTTGATGATAAGTTTTGAATTTTGGATCTCAACTACACACCCTTCCTGGGGTCACCCCCACCAAGTTGGGTGGAACTGATGGGAGAACTGCAGCCTCCTTCACACTCTACTGTGGAACCCAGAAGTTTCACATCCACTGTCTTGAAATGATGATGACAAGATTGTGTTCCATAAAATGGTGCCTCCATCTGCTTCTGAAGAAGAAAATATGAGCTAGAGTCCATCCAGAACAGTAAGAAAACAGACTGTTTGCACCAGGCAGGGCAAGGAAATGGTGTTCCCTTCCAGGCCAGTTTTAGACAAGGGAACTGGATCAGCTCAGAGCTATGATCCACAGCCTAGGACAATTTAGGCACTAGGTGGAGGTGTCTGATGACAACATCTAATAGCACATAATTTTTTACACCTTGGGCTGTATCATGCTTCTGAGCTTGGATCCATTTTGTATCCAAGAGTTGAATGTCCAGGCCTCCAAAGTAAAGAGAAAGCTTTGTGGTTATGTCACAGCATTATCTGCTTGGCTGCAGAGATATATGTATATGCATATAGAAAAATAATAAATGGAAGTACTTGTCACTTCAGAGATGAAACAGCTGTTTCAGGAGCTGAAAGCAACCTTGAACAGCACTGCTGTCTGCAGCCCAGTGTGTTACCTGCTCCCAGCTCCTTTACAGTGGTTGGGACAACTTCATGCCAGAAACTTCCCCTCAACTTTTCCAGTCAGGTAACAATTAGCTCAACCATAAAGCATCTGGTTTTTTTGCCTTTGGCTATCTTGAGAAACAAACATCCTGATTTCCCTATCCTTGTCCTCTGGCAAGAATGCACAGCAGCCAGGTAAGTTACTCTTCTGTATTGTTTACTACACTGACTTTAATTTTCCAATTCCTTGTGAATTTTTTGCAAAAGCCTCAAAAACGTTATGACTTGCCATAAAAATGAACTGGATTCCTTTAGCTTGTCTAAATATTCAGTTTTATTCCCTATGAAAGAGTTAATACCTGTATTTTACCCTTCTTGGATCAAGTTATTGAAAGCAGGAGAGCTTCATGCACCACAGAAACCTGCAGTAGTACCCTAATGACAGTATAATTAGGAGTATCATAGTGGTAATGATTCTTTTCATCTGGAAAAAGGCTTTAACAGAAAAGATCTCTTATTCAGTTAGTTTCACCTGCCCATTCTCTTACCTCTGCAACGTTCCTTTTCTAGGTCAGCATCAGAAGTTAATACTGGGTGCCTGACAAGACTTCAGACTTTGTGCTCATCAAACTAATTAAAGAGAAACACATCCAAAGCCTGGTGAATTATTTTACTTTTTAAAAATGCTGCCCATTCATCTTGTTTAAAGATTTACCTGGCTCAGTGGGTTTGATTAAAGAAAAGGACAATGGGGCTCTTGTCAGTGGGACCTACAGTCACTTGGCTCAGGGTCAGCAGGTTGAGCAAGAGGCCTCCATGTCTATATTTAGTCTCTCTCTACTTTAAAAATCCAAAGGATTGAAGAGTTACTGATTTTTATCAGCATGCTGTGGTTTGGAGGAAAAGTCAAGAGCTGTCTTGATCTCACACTTCATTCAACTATTTTTTGGTTTGTTAAAGAGCACACAGCAGATCCCCTGTGGTTGTCCTTGATATAGATAGGTAAGATGGCTTTATGTTAACACTGAAAGTGGGGTATGGACTTTGAGTAAGCTTAAAATGTAGATTCTTATAAATTATTACTAGGGAAATGTATAGTAATACTTATCTGCATGAATTCTGAAAAGACAAAAAGGAGGGATATGATGTATATTAAATACCAGTGAGCTTATAATATAATCATAAATGCCTTGATCCCGCAAACATTTTTGCATACAATTACCTATATTATCACAAAAGCTCTTCTTGTTGGATGGACTCTGCTATAAACCTGAAACAAAACAACATTCACATAATTCCAGAACAAGTGATAAACTCATTTCCTGCTGAAAGTCATCATGGATTACTGCTCCCCTTTGCTTCAAAAGAAGGATGCAGCATCCATCTGACTCTCTGAACTTGGACTTCTCTGTGTCCTCTCTCCCAGGTCTGGGCTGTGCCTGCCTGCCAGGCAGCAAGGTGCTGAGAGCTGGTGCCTCCTGGTGACACAGCCAGCAAGCAGGGAAGTAGCCAGCATGGATTATCATCTGCCCTCTAGTGATTAATGCAGTTAACATTTGGTAGCATCATTAATATTATTTATGCATCACTTAATTACATATTCATTACCCTGTTATTTCATTATGCCACTGTGATAATGCTCGTGCTTTTCACCTTAAAGAGGTTCTTTACCATAATCAATGGATTGAGCATCCAGTAGCTCGCTGATAATTATGGGTTATGATCACTAATAACTCCTTCTACTTCTGTGTTTATAGCTGCATGAGACACAAATCACACCTCCCATCCTGGGACAGCTACTGCTGCACAAAGCCATCTCCAGGACATCTTCAGATTGTGCAAAACAACCACCCAGTTGCTCCACTCCAGTGCTTATGTTTTCAGTTGTGTGAGTTATTAAGCAATAATGCCCAGATTCTCTCCTGTGAGACTCAGTGAGATTTTCTTGCTGATTTAAATGACATAGAAACAGAGCTCAAACACATAACTTTAGCCAAAGGAGCAGCACCAGGAAAAAGGTGTTTGTGATTGGGAGGGAAAGGTACGGTTCCTAATGTTGGTAGCCTGCTCAGCAGTCTTTGACAAGAAAAAAGCTCTGTTACACGTGACTTTAACTGGAGTTTAAGACAACCCTTGAGGACCTTTATCAAGAATTAATTGCATCCTACCCGAATAACTCACCATTGCATCATGGCAGTGCTCCACTCCCCTGTGACAAACCCTGCTTCAGGAATCCAGAAGAGTTTCCATAACTGCCCCTAATGCCAAGGCTTCTGTAGGGTGGACACCAAACTCCCACTGCTATCCTGCTAACCCAGCTGGGCAAAGACTGGAGAGAAGGTCCCATTAGAATCTTGGTAGCAGCTTCTGTCTGTGACGTGCACTAATCCTGTTGTGGAAATGGGAGAACAAGTCCTGCAGTGATTGACCCTGCCTGCAGGAGCTTTGGGGAACAATTGAAAGGAATATGTCCCCCTCTTATCTGTCCCCAGCTCCTGTGGCTGTGTGTGTACTCCAGCCTCATGTTTCACCCCCCTCCCAGGCAGCACTGACTGCAGCTTCCCTGGAAACCCACCCTCCTTCAACAGTCACTTTATTCTTGCAAATAAAACACTTCTGGGTTTGATCATTTTATCTACCCTATCATCTAAGAAATGTGTTTGGATAAAGGGACATTTATTGAACGGTCTTTTATCACACAAGTATTTCTACTAAAGAAAGATTTTCAGGATTCAACTCTGTGTATTTAAAATGCAAAATTCAAAGAAGTTTTACTGCCAGACTTTCACTCCTCAATAATTATGTCTTAATTGTTCTACATGTGTGCATTACAGTTTGTTACACGTTCGAGGAATCAGCACAGAGGAAAATCCACCTTCTTTTTGCTTGATAAATCAAGAAGCTGTATTTGTAATGCTGCTTTTTAAATGCAGCCATGCAATTGCATTCTCCCTAGATTTTTAAATAGGTAAATTCTACATTGGGATGAAAAAAAAAAAAAAAAAGATATTAATGAGATATGAGAATGTTATGGGGTAGGGGGAAAGCGTAATCTTTCCCACACAGCAAGTTAGATAGCAAATATAGTCAGCTAAGAAAAAGGAGATCAGACACCAAACTCAATTGTTACTGTATTAAATTTGAAATACCACACCTCTTCATTCCCATGAGAGGATTTCATGTAACCTTTCCCACTGTACTTCTGCAAGAGACATTTGCAAGCATGCTGCCTATAGTTTTTCAAGGCCTAAATTTTTTTTAGTATGCCATCAGTCACGGTGCACCTACCCACTGAAGGTCTGAATGTTTCCTGCAGCAGCTTTGAGAGAGAGATTTCCTGATACCTTCAAGCCCTGCAAGAAAAATTATTGTTTACAAATGAGAAATTCTGATGTCTGATATTCCAGGCAGCACTAGGTGTCAGATCTTCTTTCCTGACATCATTACAAGTTTCCAGGTGTTAAGTATTTCATTATTTAAGAGTAGGTAGAAAAACCAGACAATAAGTATTCATAAAATGTCAGACATTCTCCAAAGGGCTGCTGGAGTTAATACAGGCTATAAAGCTCTCACTTTTATTGGGCTTGAAAATGATAGTTATTTAAAGGAAATTATGTCACTACTTAAAATACTTCACCAGAAGAAACTTCTTAACACCACATCTTTAAACCACCAAGAAAGAAGCTCCAGAGAGTTTCCTCAACATTACAGCTTTCCAGCAGCTCTTGCTGGTGTTGCAGAGCTGTACAGGTAAAGTAAGAAATAATCTTCCTGTCCTGGGATAGGCAGGCCATCAACATCCCAAACCGTGTGCCCTTCTTGGTCATCAGCCACACTATCAGCTTTCTAAGTGAAGCCCTTGGCACCTCTTCATCTGCATCTCAAACTCTTTGGGGTCCAGGAGCTGACCCAGGGCCAGCAGAGCTTCCAAAACACACGTGGAGTTGGGTGCAGGCAAAAATTCAGCTGAAGAGCAGAATTAATTAAGAGCTACCAGGCAATATGAAACAGGTCCTGATGCTACCCTGCTGCTGAAACAGAACTTGAGATCTTAGTTGGGTGCCCTAGAGCTGGGGCATGTGTTTGCCTGGTGCTAACAGGAGCAGAGGAGCTGGGAGGCTTGCTGCAATAGGAGCATGGCAAAGCCATCCCTGCTGAGTGGTTCTCTTTGGTTTCTTATTCAGCCCCATGTGAGACTGGAGCAACCAGTCTGTTCAGCTGGAGCAGGTCCATGGGATCATCCAGGGGCTCCTCACCACTGTCCCCTTCCAGCAAAAGGCTTAGGGGCAGCTCTAAGAGGGGAAGAACCAAGATGCAGGGTGATGATAACTTGTGAAAGGTGATTAAGGTCAAACAAACAGCGAGGAGCAGGGAAGCAGAAACCACGTTTAATGGGTGCCTGCTGTTGGTAAGGCGAGGATATAAAAAGAGAACCAAAATACCTGGGTTTGGATACAGAAGGGGCTGCAGCTCCTGCTAGACTTTTGGGCCTGTGACAAACACTTGCAGAGCATATTTGTTTGAAGTTTGCAGGTGAAAGTCAGTGCATGCACCTTTACAAAACTCCCAAGCTACTGAAAAACCCAAACAGCCGATGCAAAAGGAAGAGGGGTAACTCTCTGGAGACAGCTGAGAACTAGGATGGCATTTAAGGATTTCACACTGACTTACACAGATACAGTGTACCTGCTGTAGCTTTACAACACTAGTAAGAGCTGTTCACCTCTTGGTGACAGATTCTTGTTATTTTTACACATACATTTAAAAATATGATGAACAAATAAAAAGCACCAAAACACCCCATTGCTATGCATGTTTCTGATCTCCCAGGACAGGGTCAGAAATCAGCTATGCTGTATAGTACCTGTGCTAATAAGCAAATAAATTCTGCAGCAGGGAATCTTTTTGGCATGACTGTTCAAACATGCCATCAAATTGATGGTGACACACTGGTTGTGATACAGCTCCTGTGTTTTGCCTTTGTGACTTTTGCTGGATCCTTCAAGACAGTCATTTGGAAGGTCAAAGATGTTCAGTCTAACAACTCCCAAGCCTTATTTGTGTTCCAAGCCCCTTGCTCCTCAGGCTGGGCTGATTCCTGTAATGACAAAGTAGGTATTTCTTTCAGTAACATTTAACTTGTCATTAGAAAAATATCCTAATTATGAATTCAAAAGTGACAGATTGTGAGATTCAGTTCACAAGGATGATGTCATTGGTGGGGAATTGGTGGGCAACCTGCAATTACCTCTTTGAATAAAGACATCAGTGTTGTATCTCGAGAAATAATGGCTAATGATACGTCTTCCAAAAGGAAATAGTGTTATTAATTACCTTCCTGTGAACACACCACTTATTGACAGCTTTGAAGGCCATTCATCCAATTAAGTATAAAGACTAATGCCTAAAAGCTTAATTTGGCCTTCATGGTTATACAGATGGGCTAAGAACAGGGAGCAAGATCCTGATTTCATTTATAACCTTCATAAATATTCAGAGAAAGTCACAAACACCCATGGAGCCTACCCTGGTTTCTATTGCTGTGATTAGAGTCAGGCTGTGGCAGGTAATGATGCTATAGAAAGGGCTGTAAATTGATACCTAATACTTATTGTTGTGCAATAATACAATCTGTCATCTCTCCTGATTGTTACTAAGCACTTTGCTTCCAAGCACTTTCCTATCAACATTTAGGGGGGTTTTCTTTCCCCAGCTATCATCCAGGTCTGCATACATTTCACTGGCAGATGATTTAGTTGCAACCACAGACCTATCCAAGTTACTTCTTACCAATGAAAATGATTTTTGCAATGTTTCACCATTCCCACGTTTTTTCCCTACCTTAGATGAATCTAACAAGCATTCTAAAAAGTATCCCTTTAAAAAAGTATCCCCTAGAAAGTATCCTTTACTTTGCCTTAGTTGTATGGGTCTGCTCCTGGTTTTATTCACCCGCTGCTGTTAGAAGAATAACTTAAGCAAAGCCAACACAATTTCTTTGGATTTTCCTTGTTGAAAGCGAGAACAGAATCTGGCTTCAGGCATAAAGGAACTTTTTTATGGACCCACCTAGGCATCTCTGCAGTCCTCCTTAACATGCCATTTTGCCAATTAATTATTTTAATGTTTGGCAAGACAAATCCTAGCATGGCAGAGCTCTTCTAAATTGTCTGTAAGATAACAGTGTGGCTGTTAACATCTCTTCTGCCATCACTGCCTTTTATCTTTGAACAGCAACAGGTTGCTAATGATATGTGGTTATCGTTTTCACATTTTGGAACATCAAAAATGCTGACAGACTAAGGTGGCAACAGTTTGTAAGCACTCAGGTAGAACATCAAAGACCTTCCTAAAGGTTTAGTACACACCAGCAGTAGCAACAGTTTTAGACCTACCTCTACCGCCTGTCTAATCGCTCAGAAATCAGATACTGATGCTCATATGACATCCAAGAAATGGGGTTTTTTTTGTTGTTGTTGTTAAATGGAAAGCAACATTAGAGCCAAATGGCAGAGCAACTGCAAGTGCTTTGTTTCTATGCAACACTAAAGAGCCAAGAAACTCACAACCTTGTAACAGCTGACATTGTAGAATGACTTAATGCTGCCAACAGGCCTTGAGAGAATGCAGAATTGTGTGTAAATATATCAAGTAAATGTTTTTAAGTGATAGGTCTTCACCCTGTGCAAACAAGTTGCTACAGCAGTATTTATCAAAAGGGTGGCTGATGCAAAGAATTCAGACTAATTGTTTATGCAGAAGCATTCAGTCTGCATCACAATGAGCACAAACACAGGGCAGAAATGTTTCTGGAAGCCACCTCCTTCATGGGAATGACTCTCAATGAACTAAAAAACACAGTGGCAGTAATTACAGGCATGATTTTAATACCTTCTGCCACTTTGCATTGGCTGCGTTTGTCATGCTTGAGTATATTTAGTGTTGGTGAGAAGAAATGTTCCTGAGCAGGCCAGAAATATGAGTGCTTTGCAGATGAACCTCACACATCAGGAGACCAAACTGGGAAAAAACATTCCTGCCTGAGGATACCTGGAAACCCATTCTCGAGGGACAAAGTGGGGCTTTTTGAACTTGAGGCTAGCAGATATTGATCTCTTCTTGCTGTCTCTCTGTATTTCTATTACTATAATTAAGGTCTGATAGTGTGGCAGACAATGCTTCCTGCAAGATGGGCACGGATCCCAAGGGTTGGGTTACTCTGCTTTTCCTGGCTATTCTTCAGAAATTACCTCTGGCCCCATACATTCCAAGGCAGGGTAAGCATTTCTGGTACTAGGAAAGTGGGAGGTGGGGATAGTCAAAATACAGATAAAACACAAATGGAGCAGATGGATCCACATATGAGTCTGGACCTTGTGCAGAGTTACCTGGCACATGTATTAGAGCCATGCAGTGTACCTCTGGGTCACCTTCACAGAAGGGTTTTGCAGCATGGTGAGTGAGCTTGGATGGAGATTCAGACTCAGCTGTGGTTCTGGAGTTCAGGAAGGTTTTTTTGTTTATTTGCAATGTCTTCATTTCATTTATGAAAGCAGAAGTGGAAGTCCACCCTGAAACATCTCCCAAAGCTTTGAAACTCACTAAACAACAAGACTGTGAGGTGGCTTTGCTTCCACCAGAGCACATGTCACAGAGTGGTGGGGATAACCCTTCAGCTCAATCTGCATTTTCATAATGGATCTGAAATACCACCACCAGACCAGGAAGAAGAAAACATTGCATTTTCTTAGAGTTAGAGGGGGTTGAAACTGAAAGCTGGAAAGTGAGTGGAATTAACACAGCTGAGCCCCCAAGGCAGACAGAAATGTCATGACCTCCCCTTGTGCTATCTGCTACACCCAACTCATTCCATTCAAGGACATCAGAGGGAAACTGAGGGAGGCAGCAAGGACAAAGTTTCTTTGGAGTGCCTTCACTAATACTTTGCCACCTTCAGCAGTCCACTTCTCTGCTTGTCTGTTTGACCTATAGCAAAAAACCCCAACCCCCTCACTCCCTCCCATCCCTCATATTAAATATCACCAGAGTGCAAAGTTCACACCAGAACTGGAAGAAGCTGGGAGATGCAATGCTAAGCATCTTGGTGAAAAATCAGAGGAAAAGGTCATTGTGCTTCATAACACATTCCATAGAGCAAAACTATCTTTGGATCTTGCAATTGGTCACATGTCAGTAGCTACACATAATGAGGAAAAGGTACAAAAGCCAAATAAAATCATGAGGGGAACTGTTTTAAATTGATCGTGTCATTTTGTAATGAAGCTCATGCAGGAGTCATCCAAAAATATCAGAACTGCTTCTCAAGAAGTAAACAAAAAATATTTTCCAATGAAAGCATTTAATTAGGTCACCTACCACAATGAGCAAAATAAAATAACATTACTGATGAAAAACTGATTTGCCTACAGCATCCTCATTCAGTACCTCATTTTCTAAACCTGTTAAACTTTAATAGCAAAAGCAGCAGCACTTTAATAGCAAAAGCAGCATTCTTTTTTGTTACTAAAGGTAATTATGAATATAAGCATTTTCAAGAGTGGATTTTAAAGTTAGCAAACACACGATAAAATTGAGGCCTTTCTCCACACTACAAAAAGAAGAGTGTAATAACTTTTTATCTTCTAGAGACCACAACATTAAGGCAAAGTTTTCATAGCTTTCAATTTCTTAAAACCAAGTCACTATCAGAGGGCTTTTGTAGAAAAAAGGGATGAATATGGGAAGTTACAGAAAATATTATAGGTGCCCAACGCAAAAGAAGAAAAATTCGCTGAAAGTAGCAGTCCTGCCATCCAAAAATTACACAACTCAGTGCCTGTTTACAGACTGCCCTAATAAATAAAGTTGGAAGCAAAGCATAGGAGGAAGAATCACATTTCCTGATGTATTGGTGCATTATACACCTGTGATGCAAACACCTGCCCCACATTCAATTGTACATTGCCTACTGGCCACAATAATACTGCTAACATCCCATTAACTTTGTGTACCATTAAGTAATTTGTGGCTGACAGCATTTTAGAAAGACTAATGCAATATTTGCACGTCCATAATTTACACCAGTAGCCAGGATTTTAATTTATCAGCCATGGCAGGTGTTAAAGCAGCGCTGAAACAATAGCAGAGAAACTATAGCCCAATAAATTATCTCCACCGCAGCACTGAGACAGAAATGAAAATCTAAAAAGAGATACAAAATTAAAAAATTTGTCAGAAGCACAGTAAAAATAAAATAAAATTGGTGTGCTGTTTAATGTTCTTGCCATGAGAAAATTTCCTGGAGGAGCTAATGAGAGATTACTTTGAGCAGAGAGAACTGAGCTGGCCTTAACACATTAAAAGATAAATCATGTAGAGTTGATGCACGTCAGGGGGAAGGGGAGGGTAGAATAATGTTACGGGAAATGTTTATCTTTTCCAAATCTTTCTCCAGGGCAGTGTTAAAAAAAGGCTGATGTGATTGAAGCATAATGTCATTACTTGCCAGGGGAAATACAGGATGTTAAGAGGCTGATTAACCTGCCTTCCCAGTGCAAGCATGTCAGCCCCAAATTTATATCGCATTAACTTCTTATCTTCTGAAGTTCCCCAACTGCAAATGCACAGGTAAACTCAAAAGGCACATTTCCCCTGGTTAAGGTGCAAGAGGGGGGCTGTGTGCCACATTCAAAGCCTGAGCTTACCTGAACTTTGCCAATCAGAAGAGGGTCGGCTCCCTGGATTTAGTGTAGATCCATGCCCAGCTGAAGGTAACGGAGGGTGAATTAGGACTTCTTCAATCAGAAGAGCTACAGAGAAATGTTGCTTCTCTCAGTGTTGCTTGGGCTTGCACAGGAGTTCTTGATGTTAAGAACAGAATTTGATCTCAACCATGCAAATTTGCGATCCACGCTCCTCATGAACTCTGTAGTTCATGCTCCAGGACAGACCTATAATGAGTATTTTATCCTTGGTCTCCCCCAGCTTAGGTAACTAAGACATTTCACCGATTTACAAAACAAAGTTCTCACCTTTGCTTGGTAGCAGCTTCTATTTTGGGCTTGGGGCAGCACTCCTGGAATGCAGCAGAGCCTGCCTGGGTGCTGCACCTTGGCCCAGGAGGCTCCCGGGAGCAGCACCCGGAGCTTCCAGGAGAGCCCTGCAAAGGGCATGGCTCCAGCAGAATGCCCTGGAGCCTAACAGATGCATGCCATCTCCTGTCTCTTAAAACTCCCAAAGCAGGATGTTCCAGAGCATTTATCATGAGATCCCAAACCTCCCTGACACCTGGATGTCTGTTGGAACACCAAGGGACAGCATCATCACTCTTATATTCATCAATAAGGTCACTTACTCACCTAAGTGAGCTCTTAACTTCTTCCACTGCTGGTAGAAAATAGCCTTATGCTTAAATTATAGTTAATTATAAATTAATAATTGTTAGGGACATAAGTTTATAAAGTCAACAGCTCCAAGCTAAGAAACAACAAAGTTCATGTTGCCTTTCTATTCACATCTAATTTTTTTTTCACAGGATGTGCTGTGCTCAAAATAAGAGCTAAACTATACCTCTGCTCCTGCCCCCTCTCAAGTAAGGAGAAGACAGAAGCATTAAAGACTCTCTTCTTAGAGACATTTATAGGCCCTCAACAGTCCTGTATCTGATACATTTTTACTAATTTACTAATTACTTTTTAACTAATTATTTTATAACTTCCAGGTGAGATGAACTGGCCCTAATGGCTCAGCAGCTGATGGGAAAGCCCATAGCTTGCAGTCTGTTCTGACTTAAGGACAAAAAAGCACAGGTATTGCAGTAAAAATGAAAAGTGTGTGACCTGGAGTTGAAGGCTCTGTCATACTGGGAGAGCATAACTTGAGCTGGGTGCCTAAGATGTGTGGAGCACAGCTCTGCTGTGAATTTTTTCCAACTTCTTCCAGTCTACATGGATTTAGCCACTCCAGGACAGCTGTCAATGTCTGTACAGGCTCTTCTGTTTGGTTTCACTTGTGGGTTTTAATCACATTAATTTGTAAAGAGAAGCTCAGTCACACCAGTGGGTCCTAAATGAGCCTTTTAGACTTCTCCTTTGTGGAGCCTCAAGGATCAGCCATGAAGAGAATCACTTACAAGCAAACCTGATCCTCTTCATAGGGATCAGCCAGAACAGAAGAGCAGCACAGAGGAAGATTTGCTGACTACATCAGTAGTCTGGAAGATGGGGGGCTTTAGTTTAGGTTCCTTTAGTTTAGATTCCAGCTGTCTACATGATTTCTGGCAAATCACCAAAGCCATCACCTGCCCAAGGACACAAAGCAAAGACACTCAACATACAGAAATGATTCCTTGGGTCACATATGCACCTACTATTTCAATGATAAAACTTCCTCAATGTTTGTTGCCCAGCACCACCAGCATCCTCTGAGGGTTCAGTGCCTTGCTCTAAAGTTATGGCTAAACACGAGTGGCATCTCCTTTAATGCTAACTGTTCACCAGCAGCTCTTGCAGGCACCAAATGCCACCATTACTGAATGAGAACAGAGATTCTGCCTCCTTCCTTACCCTGCCTCATACTTTGCTTCCTGCAGTGCTGGCAAAGCTTTAGCTACACAACTGGAGTGTCCTTCAGCCCAGGACTGCTGAGGGGGCATCTTCTTGGAAAGCAGAAGGTTTGGACCCTAAGGCATTCATGCAGAAGAGGACAGGGAACCTGAATTTCTTACAGCATGGCTAAGCCCTCTATTCATAAGTGTGCTCTTTATCTTGCTCACTTATCTCCATTCAAATAAAATTTTGAAAAAAGCCATTATCACATTTTTAAATGGAACAACATAAGCACCTGCATTACAGAAAAGAGCCTAGCTCAGTAGAATCCACACATTATTTTGGGCCAGTCAATCAAAACACCCCCTTAAACACCTCAATCCTGTCCTCAGATTCACTCAGATGAACAATCTGCAGTGTATTGCAAAAACAACCCCAAACAAAACAACTTTCCCATATGTGCCAGGGAATGTAAGAAAACTCTACAACCATACACAAAGTGCATGGTGCCAATCAAATGTTTTTAAAGGGAATCTAGAGAAATAGAAGTGGTGTAATTTACGTGCTACAGTAGAACATACACATGACTTGATTATCAAAACCTTTATTCCATTTGCTGTAACAAAGGTTCCCCAATTGGAGTGCACCCATGGGACAACCATTTACAAGATTCATTCAGAGATGTATCAACAGTTCGAGCCCACAAGGTACAGGAGAACATTGTAGAACATTCACAGTTCATAAACCCTGGTATAAGAAGTGCCAAATCCTATAACATCTCACTTTCAGAAGAACAATTCACCTCTTTATACATCAAATACGGCAATTTTCTTAACTGCAGCAATTTTGTATGTGATGATAAACTGGGGTGGAAATTAGCCCAATAATTTTTCAGGAAAAGTAATGCAAAGAAACCCTCTAAATTTATTGGTGAATCTATTTCAATATTCACATATGCTTTAAATAGTTAAATATATTGCAATTCTTTGGGAAAACTGGATACTTGTGCTCTTGATGCTTGCACAGGTCTTTCTCTCCCAGGATTAGTCTGACTGTAGTTTGCAGGATTTACCATGACTACTTATAACCACTGGTTGAAAAATTGTCAGGCAAGGCATTTTCCCCAAGAAAAGTACTTTGTAGGGCTTAAGAAATAGATATTTTGGTAATCGATCTCAGAAAGGGAATGCACATACATGTAAAGGTCATTGCTAGCTGAAGTGTGACAGATCTAGTCCATATTAATTTATACTGACTTGATGAAAATCCATGACTTCACTGAATTTTGGACTGACTCCTAACAATTGCAGATCCCAGCCAAATATAACAAGCTCTTACTGCAGTGATTTTCAGATTGACCCATTTGGGATAATATGCTTCATAAAAACCTAGACTGTAAAACTTATGAGTTCTTTCTGGCTTAAAGAGCTCCAAGGGATTACACCAATTGCAATTTGAACTCTGGTTTGCATAAGTCCTTATGGTATCTTGAAATATCAGAATAAATCCTCAATTTTTTAATTATTGTACATTAAGTACCTTAAGTCTCCTATAGAAAAAAAAATCCAGAAAACCCAAATAATAAAGTCTGTTCCAAGAGGAGATTTGTTCTTTGCTTTTTGTTTTGCTTTCTTTGTGTGAAAATACTGTGCCTTTCTGAACCAAGAGTTCTGCTCCAGTCCAGTGATTTGGGATTTTAAATATAAGTTATAAATTACAGCCTAAGCCCGTATCAGTTTACTTTAGGGGAGTTCAGAGGGGTTAAGTAATGATAAATGCATGATAAAATGTGAGGAATAAAAATAATTTCTGTGTTATGAGTATCAGTAACCGTGGCCAAATTCCTCTCTTTTAAATCATGATAAAATGCTTTTTACTTATTTTCAATCAGCATTAGGAAACAGTGATGTTGCTTATATGGAAACCAGAGCACAGTTCATGCCTGCTTGGTTTATATCCCTCCCCATTTAGATTTTCTTGTGCTCAGTCACCTGTTTTCAGCTTGAGCAGACTTTGCACTGGACTCTAAAAATTAAGGAAGTCCCCAGCATCTGCATTGGGCATCTAAAGTTTCCTATTTTTTAGTTTGTTTTCCAATTCTCTGCTAAAAATTTGGGTGACTAAAAGAATTTTTAAAGTTAGATTTGCAAAAGTCTTTCAACATTAATTGCATTTCAGAAGAATCACAATAATATTTGTCAGCTCTAATCTTACTATAATCCATTCAATTGTTTAAAATTAAGAGATATTCATACTAGTTTGCTCTAAACTTAGAAGTTGAGATACTGAACTAGCTGAAGTCCTGGCTGAACATTTGAATCAGTTTGTTGAAGTCTTAAGCCAGGTTTTGACAGTGCTGACCCTTTCTATTATATAAGAATACTTTTTTTGGTCTCAATTTATTCCACCAGTTCATCTACAGCTGGGAAAAAAATCAAACAGGAATTGAAAAATAGAGGAGAGATTATTCTCTTCTTTCTGTGTATAACAACAGACTTTAAGAGGAAGAGATCTATCATCTCTAAAATTACAAAGGATAAGGATGAATGTAAGTATATTGCTTCAATTTAATAATTCAGTTAAATACAATAGTCTTTTTTCTTAATAATTTTATTTAGATGGATTCATATGGTTTTCCTAGATACCCAGCCTTCTTAGGCAAGCTTATTCCAACAGCATCCTAATTCCTATATTTAGGACCACTCAGCTGACCAGAATATGACCCAATCCCACACCCAGCACTCACAAAGGGAGTCCTGCCAATATAAATAGGACAACATAGTGGAGCAGTGGATGGAAAAAGGTTTGGGATTTTTTTTGTCCTGTTTTTACATCTTAAAAGATGTTACCCAGTTAAATTTTGTATTTTGAGACAGAAGAACATGATTACATACCTGAGAAGAAACCATTTAACTATCACAGATTCCCTAGAAAGCTGATGTTGCCTGAAGACATGAGAAGCTGGACTTGATGATCCAACCTGAGGTCTTTTCTAACCTGAGTTATTCTGTGATTAAAATGTGCCTCTAGCACTTGGTGAAAAGAAAGTTCCCATCCCAGTGAGTCATTAGATATTTTTAAAATTAAGTGGGAATTTCTTTCCTGCTAGTGCTTTGTTCCTAAAAAGAAATAATTCAGCCCCTTTGGTTAGACTTGCTAATGGCCTTTTTACACAGACTGTTCCTTCCAGAGTGGACATGAAGATGAAAGATGTCCAATTCCAACTTTTTCTCTCTCAGGCTGTGTCACTACCTTCTCAGTGCCTGGCTACTCACCAGGTGCTCTCCTGACTCCCCATGGACACTGACTGCTGAACAGGTAGCAGAAGGGAATGCTGATGAGACAGATCCTGGAGGGGAAGGAAAAGCTACTGACAGGAGGAAGAGCTGAAAGGAGGATTTCAAGTTCTGGAAGGCAGGAGAGATGTCTGGAGGCCAACAACATCAAAGGATGCAGGCAGATCCCAGAGGGTGACAGGGTTTAGAATGTACATCCTTTGCCAACGACTCAATGGAATTTGACTAGGATTTACAAATACATACATTTCCCTCTTGTAAGAAAATAAGAGGCTGGTTGGCTCTGTAGAACTGTTACAGACTTAATTGGACAGCAAATTACCACATACTCAGCTAATTACACGGAGAGAGGCACGAGGCTTTCCTTCCAGGTGCCTTATCCCTGCCTGGGAGGAAGCATCACTCTGTCAAAACCATTTGAAGAAGCAATGTAGTGAATTTGTCAGTTTAGGAACTCACTTTCTGGGTTCCTTGAAAGAGAAATGCTTTGTGAAAGCAACATGTGATTAGTTTTTTTTTTTTTTTCCCCTCCTATTACAAGAGGATATTTACAATAACATTTGTTCAAATGGTGAAAATCCCTTTTTATTATCTAAATTTTCAGAAAAACTTCAGAGCTACAATAATTTTACAAATCACTTATCAGAACAGAGTGTGGTTTATGAGAGGATCCAGCTGTAACTTGCCCTGAGCACTGTACAAATTCTTTAGTAAGAACTGATGATTTTTTGGTCTGTGTGACTGAAAAAAATACCCAATGGTTTTGTTTATCAATGCAAAAGCTTGTTTAAACACATTCAAAACTGTTTCTGGTTTTTGTGACCATGTCTCTGTCTCTCTTATTAAGAATGCTTTCACACAAATGATCAAAATTATGAAACTATTGCTCACATTCACCCAGAAGTTGAGAAAATGCAAGGGTGGTAAATTTTGATGTTTTCTGAAGTGAGACGACTACAAACCATCTCTACAGTGTTTTGGCTTGGGGATAAAATACTTTAAAAACATAGCACATGATGTTTTTCTTTCATGCAGAAAAGAGAAATAAAGTAGATTTTTTTTTTTTGCCAAATTAATTATCCTTAGTTCTGCATAAGTCATCCGAATAAACTGAGTCTGACCTTTCCCTTCCAGCCTTTCTGGAAGCCACCATTTGGCACCACTGCATGCTTGTGCTTTCCAGTTATCCAAAGGAAAAAATAAATTAAGGATGAGGAGAAGTTAAGATCTTGGGAAAAAAACCCACTTAGATGTGTTGGCTTTCGGGTTGAATATTAAGAATATAATCAGTATAATCTGCACTGCCCTAAGTGGGTCACCTGCTGTCCCTTGACTGATTTATTCCTCAATCCAGAGGCACTGCCTGAATATTCTACCTGTGCAAACCAAAAAAAAGGCATCAAGGTGCCAAACACCTCCCAAATCTTGTGCTGGTTCTGCAGCCCTCACCCAAATGATTTGGCTCCCCCATTTTCCTGGAATGAGAGTTTTGCTTTTGAGTTATTGATCTAAAAATGATGAGTACTGCCAGAATTGCATCATTCTCTGTCAAGATGAAAGAAGAAATTCCTCTGATATTTTTACCTAGACAATCCCACAGATCCCAGAGGGGACTTGAGGATGTAACTCAATACATGATTTTGCATAATGGGACACATCTTAAATTGCAGTCTGTGTGGCCAACCCTGGAGCATGGCCTTGGCTTTAATTTTTAAAAGTTTACTTTGCTGAAGCTTCTCCTTTTCAGCTTCAGTGCTATTCAAAACAATGGCTGAGCAGTTAATAACCACAAAGTGGGCAAATAACAGAGAACTCATCAAACTTTTTTTTGGTACTGGGATACTGTTTTAAACACCAGCAATATTAGGAACAGAGCATGGTTTAAATGTCCTTTGACACAGGAGATGATACCAGAGAAGATAAATGTTTTAAATCAAACTCTGTTTAAGATAAGTGAAGAATACAAAGTAGCTACTTGACTCTTGCATTTAAAAGTGCAGCTATTCAGCTATATACTTAAATATACAGAACTGTGTCTGGAAAATCTGTCCACTGAGCAATTCTATTAGTAAAGAAAATACAACGTGCCCAGGCAGTATGCCATTTTATTTATTATTATTATTCCCCAACTAATTTTTACAGCTTGCCAAAGTGCATGATCTACACTGATTCAAAGCCAAATTTAAAGTACAGGTGCTCCCACATGTGAGAGAGTATTTCAATAGCTGAAGAAAAAGCTTTAATTCAGAAGTGAAGCTGTGTAAATCAATGTCTGTAGCTGTTTAGCTGTGTGCCAGAGGAAGAAAAGTTCTCAGAAAGAAACAGACTGATGCTACTTCCATTGCACAAATATCCTGGGCTACAAACACTTAATTTTTTGTGCAATTCTACCCTAAGACAAGCCAAAATATTTCCTTATTTCCTTCTCAGGCACCAGTATTTATACTCAGCCTTAAATTTTCCTCTATGTCAGCAGAACTAATTGCTACTTTGAAAACAGGTGTGGTAAGGGTCTGCTGCCCTGGATCTAAGGTAGGCATTAAAACCACTGCAAAGTGGGAATAGCATTTAATAGTGAAATTTAGTGACCTTTTAAACTCATTTTCACTTGGTATGGTGACAAACTTTGGCATTAATGTCAAAGAAAAAAAAATAAAATTAATAATTATACTTATTAAGAATCCCAAAACTTCCTACTTGGCAAGGGTCTAGAGAAGAGAAGAAAAAAAAAACAAAGTTGTAAACAGGAGTGAGCCTTCTGAGCTTTTCTGTTCACGAGAAGTGGTCTGAGAAGATGAGGTTAATGGTTATTGGGAGAAACACTGCCAGCTTTTCTCACAGGCAGCAATACACAGGGTAAACTCCAGGGCCACATCTAAAATAATCACATTTTATACCTGTGGGAAGAAAGAAGGTTCAGTTTTCCAATGGTCTAAATAATTAATATCCAGCAGTTGAAAGATAAAAGCTGATATAATATTCAGTGGTACCATTGGGTACCGTGGCAAAAGGATAACACCAATCCAAATGTCATGCTGAGCTCTGCTATCAGACAATCTGCAAGGGCTACAACCAACTTGCTCAGAGGTTTTCAGACACTGACTCAGCTGTCCAAGTCCTGGGTTAACAATGAGACAAAATGACATCCTGAAAACTGTAGAATAAGTGATGATCTTATCCCTCCCTAGTGCTCTAGAAAGCAAGCGTTGCCTTCTAAAATACTTCAGAAGATGTATCACTTTGCATTTGGAGCTGCAATGAGAGATTATTTCAACTGGTTAGTAACATGCTAGTAACTCTTCCCAAGGAAGAATGACAGCTACTCTGTGTGGGGATTACTGAGGGCAGAATGTTTCCCAGGACATCAAGATCACATATCAGAATAAGTGCTCCTGTCAGAAAAGCACCATTTCACTGAAAGATTTCATTTGTAAAAAGAAGTCTGCCAGCCTAATTTATCTCCTTTATAACTGCATCACTCCTTGTTCATATGTCAGTCTCTCAACAAAGAGATTTTAGCCTTTTGTCAGATTAAAAGCCTTTGTTTTTCTTTCAAAGGCAATTCAAAAGGAGGAATCACATAGAACAGTGAAAGACTTAATATTTTGTGTATCTGCTAATTGTCCTCTGGGTAATAAATAAATGGGTAAAATCAGGAGCTTGTAATTGAAGCAATTTAATTTGGGGGAAAATTTATATACTTTCTTTCCAGGCACTAGGGAAGTCTGAGAAATCTGTTACTCTGTGTTCACGGCATCCAGCACACTCCTGAAGTGTGATGCCTACTGCAGCCAGGCAGTTATTGCTTCCTGTAAGAAATCACTTATTGCTTCTCATGCCCACCACAGGAAAACTCCACAAGCTCATTTCTCACCTTTTATATGTTGAGTCAGATGCTCTTCCCTTCTCCAGTTACCTTATATATTTGCATTTTTCCCTTCTCAGGACAGTGACTACCTTTAAACTGGCGTCAGCTCTTTCTAAAATTAACATTTCACTTTTTACCTAAACACACCACTCCACATTGCTAAAGACCATTGCTCCTGTTCGGTTTTCTCATGCTTCTTTATTTCTGAACACCTTAAAATACAGAGACTTGTGAGAGCTGCTGAGATTTTGAGAGAGGCTTTGGTTAGGGTTTTCACAGAACTCTCTTTTCTCCAGTGCTACCTTTTTTTTAAAAAAACACACATATTCAACCACAAAGTACAGCTATCTACTTACTTACAGCAGCTGTCTTCTCCAAGTCTACGTGTTTCTTAGAGGGACACAGGGCAAAATACAATCTCCTCTTTATCCAGATGAACTGTCTGAGATTAACGAAGCGAAGGCAAATGTTCTCGTATTTTGAAGTTAGATGAGAAAGAGACTGAATGGATTTAACAGAAACCATCTCCCAAGCTGGCAACTTTTCAGACAAGTTAATGATGCCCCACAGGACATTAGGAAGAAAGGCTACCTTTTATTTTGAATGGTCTTGAGCTACCACACTTGTGTGCAATGACCCCAAACAGAACCAGCCAAGCTTCATGGCTTGAAGAGCACCCTGACTGATACACATTTTGGAAATTCATCTGTTTGCTTCCTTTGCCTTTTCCTTTTAGTCACACACACACACACACACACACACCTGTATTCAAGAACTCTGCACCCACCTTGAGGTTTATTTCTCTATGACTTGCCCTGTTTACACTGGGGCTTTGAGTCATCCCTCCCCAGTTCAAGATTTTTTTCCAATGAGCCCTTCAGAAACTCACTTTGATCCCAGTTTTGGCAGTCAGCTCTTGTCACATACTTCATTTGTTACTTCAGATGTAAGTCCCCATCCAAAACAGTCCAAGAGCAAAGAAGAGGAACAGCCTCCAAATATGGTGAGAGCTGAGCTGGTTTCTGGAGTAGTTTAGCAGACTGGCGTGTGTAAGAATGAAGAGAACTGGAAAGAGTTTTAAATAATGCTCTAAATAGATGGTGGTGAAATGTTCAGCACTTAAAACTACCCAGAAAATCCTGAAACAGATAAAAGAATAACTCAGACCCCATTAGTAAATATAACTCTGTCCTGATCAACTCCAGCAAGAAAGTGCTGCTTCAGCTCTCTGAAAATGTCTGATGAAACTAAGGTCAAACACAAATCCTTAACTTAGCATTTGGTTTATAAAGAACTAGTAAAGTTTATACCACCAAACATAAAGGATAAATCTTTTTCCAAAGCAATCATACTGGATAGTTAGAATAAAAACGCTTTCCTGAAAAATTACTCTCCAGTATCCACCAACTGAATCTTAATTCAGACCACACAATCCTTTTTAATTAGATTTAGTTTATTTCTCCCCACTGCTGCTGGATGAACCTTTCATTTATTCTCTCAACTTAAAACACATCATTTCACAGGATGCTCTGCATGGACTATGGAAAGGCCAATTACAAGAGGTAAACAGCAGTAAAGCTCCTGGAGTGAACTGCTACATTTATTGTAGCCAACAACAATTTGTCCATTAATAATAAAGAAATCACTATTTAAACAAGTTTTTGAATATGAAAATACAAGCTATAGGAAGTTATTCATATCAGGTTTTGGTTCTCACACTGAATAGACTTCATACACACATCAAAAAGGGAAGAACACATCTCAAAAAGCATCAGGATCTTTTTCCTTGGTCCATAAGATCAGCACCTAAAACCTGTTGCAAACTGATTCCTATTTTCTTGTCTTACATTTATAATGAAATAAATTTGATGCTAGCCTGCTGGATAAAGGAGGCCCTGAGGCTACAGGCCCAAATTTAACTGCACTGCAGTTCAACACAAAGGTTTGTACAATATTTTAGGAAAACCTTAATTCTCCCAGAGGTTTTTTTTAACTTCTACAACACACAGAGGATTTTATCAGCTATTTTGGCTCTGTATATTTTAGAGAATAATTTGGGATCTCACAGTATTATCCTACCATTGAAAATATTCAACTGTGGTAGCTTTTGAATCATAACTATAAAATATTGGATCCCGTTTCTACAAAGGAATTAAAGCTATAAACTGCATGAACACTTTTTTTTAATTATACACATGTAATGATTTAGCTTAAAACAGCAGGTAAAAACTCCATAAAAACAGCATATTGAAAAATCCTTATCCAGAAGCGATTGCTATGCACAAGGCAAGATTTTTGTCTTTTAAAAGTGACATTTTTGCATCTTGTACTTCAGTGGTCCTTAAAAATAATTTAAGCTATGAATTATAAGTTAATGAAACAAGATGCCTTAATGGAAATAACATTTTATTAGGAAACAGAAACTACTCATAGCTGAAGAGTCAGCATCTGCTTCTGAAGGATGACATTAATTTTGCCATTATTTTGACAAAGCTCTGGCCTCAAAGACCTTAAGTTTTTCTTAATGCATTGTATAAGTCCTTGGCAAATTACATAATATTCATTAAATTTAAAGAGAGACCCTTGATGTCTGCTGTAAAGATGTCCCAGGGAGTCAATTTTCAAGGAATTCATAATGTAAGCTGGAAGCTATTGGAGAAGGAGACATTCGTTACCTAGGAAGGCCCCAAATTAATCATTTAGAGAAGGAGGTGATATGATACATTTTGGGGGCCTATTTGTTAGACTCCACGAGACTCAGAGCCAAACTCTACTTCAAGTAACAGCAGAGGTAATCTGGCCAGCCACGTGCTGCATACACCAAATTTCCTCAGACACTTCCCAACTTTCATAGGAAAGTGGTTCATTAAATCCCTGAAGTTAATACTTCAATGTCAGCAGGACTAAAAAAGCAGAGGTGACAGCTGGCTAAAGCACTCTGATTCTGTCTGACATCTGCCTCACACCTAACACCCTGGGAACTAAGCCTTCTGTTAAGCTCCCCTTTTTTTTATATTTCTTTTTGTTTGGGGTTTTCACCCTGACACTGATCCTGCCAGTGAAGGATGCTGTTAACTTTCCCTATTACAAAAAGAACTCAGCACATGCTGGGCAAAACAGATCTCTTAAAATCTGAATCCTGGTCCTATTAAATTTTTTGCTTCTGGGATTTTTTTGGATCCCAACAGTGGAATCACCCCTTTTACTCATTCCCTCTTTGTCACAGAGCAGATACTGTTAAGACTGAAACAAAAAAAGCCCATCCCAGGAAGATTTTTGTCCTTTTTAGGTGTATTGTTATATACATTAAAAGTTATAAAGTTATATTAGGTTATATTAGGTGTAATTTAAACACTGCATGTCCTCAAAACCTTACTAAACTGCTTACTTTTAGATTACAAACATGTCAGTATTCGGCCACAGAGGGTACTATGTTGTTCTACATCACCATCTATTTATCAAAGACTGATCTATGTTGTTAAATGCTGTGAAAACATATTATAAATACAGTACAACAATCTCCATGTAATAACCATTGGCTTCCAGCATTGAATATACTGATATTTATGTTTATATCAATATAGACAATAAATAGACAATGCTGTATGGTTTTCCAAGTGGTCTGTACTTGGTGTGGCAGCCTGCTATGATCATCACTCTAACACAGACATGAAAAAACAGCTTCATTTAGAAGACAGTCTTACTCCCATCTCTCATAAAACACCACTATTACAAAATCACCCAACAAAATAACCAAACATTTAATTTATCAATGAAGACTAAGAGACAGAATTTGGTTGTCATCATTATTTATAATGTTACTGAGGTGCCCAGTGGTACTCAAAAGGGCAACGTATCCCAAGGGAGCTGAAGCCAGAGCTTGCCCAACATTCCTGTAAAAACAAACTGAAAAACATAGAATATGGAAACGGAATCCTGATTTTTTACTCTGTACAGTTCCATAAAGAATTAACTTTAAAAAATGCAACTGGAGAGAGAATTGTCTTGAATAGCCCTTCTAGTTTACATCTAAATATTTCCATGGCTCTTGAACTGCTAACCTATATTTAAAATATCCTTGAAAACCTTTATTAGGGGGTTGAGATGTTAAATAATGAAAGCTCAAAACCCAACTCTATGTTGGGGAAACTGGAAGCTATTTAATCAAGCTGGGACCTTACTGTCAATAGAATTAGAGTTGGTATCAACTAACAAAACCATGCCTCAGAGGTAGGGAAATTGCACTAGCTCCATTTTCAAATGGGCAGAGGAACTGTGATTAAAGTTACCAGATGTGAATTACAGATGGAAACCAGTACTTAATATGCAGCATGGAGCTTCCAGAAAGCTGCTTTCCTTTTCTGACCTCACTCCTCATCTACTCACCCACCCAGATAACAGCAAACAGGGAGAGACATGGGGTGAAACAGCTGATGGAAACCTGTGTAACAAAGCACATGTAAATACAACTCAGAAACTAATTTCCCACAACCACCTCAAAGAGAAGAACCCTTCTATCAAGTTCACAGGGGTACAATGTAGAACCCAGCCAGTGAGCCAGCTAATTGCAAGGAAAGGAATCACATCCCAGTGAATTCATGCCTCAAGTGACAGGTGAACTACTCACATTATTCTTGTGAGCCAGGACCACTCTTCATATCTCCTTAGCACCCAGAAAACTTTCTATTGTCAGGAGACACTGTGCTGTCTTGCTGCCTCAAAGAGGAGGAAAAGAAGACAAGAAAAAAAAGCATATTTTTTTTTTTCCTTGAGAAAAGTGTTGAAAGACTTGTGGGAGCATTGAAAAAACATGTCTGGGGCAGGGAGGTGTGGGGGAAGGCTCCAGTTTTCAGTCAGTCTGCCTGGGTTTTATTTTCCCAAGTAGGAAGAGAAATATGCATCATGTTTTCTGTACCAAAATTTGCAGAATGCTTGTGCTGATCCTTAAAGCCACTCTGGCCTGAAGGGCCAAAGATCTCCTTGTAATATTTACAGAATGGCAGACTCAGGACTCGTGGATTTAAAGAGACTGCAGCTGTCATATCAAAAAGACACAGATATTAGCACATTACATACACACCATTCTTTTTCACTAATTATAAGTTTTGGACACTACTTGGACAAGATTTCTCTTACTGGCTGCCCTGCAAAACAGCTGGGATATTCATTTAGTGCTGTCCTTAAGGAAATACCTCTCTGCTATCTAAGAGCCTTAACAGCACTCTGCTCCCAAACACATCCTGAAGTGCAGCTTTGGAGTTGCATGCTTTGCATAGCACAGATGAATATCATGATTCAAGAAATCCTGGGGTAGTGAGTGCATCGTGGTGCTTTATTAGTGTTAGACATGCAATTTTTATTTAATGAACAGAAATCAAAAGATTAAGGTAACATTGGAATCGAAAGGGAAGGAGTTGGAAGTTGCAACAATGAAATGAAAATAAAATCCTTCATGCATTTGCAGTTCACAGCTCTCACATGTGCACATGGTTGTGATTCTGTACCATCATCAAATGTAGGCAAGCTACCATTGATTGCACAAGACAGAATCAACCTTTTATAAGTAATGTTTACATCTCTTACAGAATTCCTATATAACCTGGATCTTCAGCTTTTCACAGTACATTGTAATACAACTGGAAGCTTCTAAAATGAGTAGGAAGGGCTCCACCTTTTGTAACACACAGTGGCTTTGTCAATGTACAAATTACAAAGGATAAAGCAAATGCCCACCATGCTTTAGGAGACCAGAGCTATTTCAACAGAAACTAATCTCAAAACCCTTCATTAACAAATGAAAAGTGCTACCCATTGCATATTAAATCCTTCCAGTGATTGTATTTACACTTAGAAATTCTAAATCCCTGAAAATAGGGTTTCACACTGAAAGTGCTGACAGACCCTGAAATCTAGCATCATCAACACAGCAGCACTGCCATCCTTCATCGTGGACATCAAAGAGAGGAAGTTGGTCAACATTAAATATCAACAGTTGAAAAAGCCCACAGCTAATGCCTCTATCATAGCTACAAAACTGATGGATACATGAAGAGCAAGAAAGCAGGAGCTTACTCTCCAGATTTGATGCAGGACAGTAAGTTTTCTTTCAAGCTGGAAGTGTAAATAAACCTCCAGTGCAGCAATAAACATATTAAGACAGCAGCACTGCTTGTTTTATGATGCATCTGAGAAAGGGCCTCCTGTGCAGAAAGAAATGCAGACTAGTACCTAATGAGTATGACTTTCTCTAGCTTCCCAGCTCATGAAAACTTTCTAAATGCAAGGCAACATTTTCACAGCTGGAAAATTACAAATAATTCTTGGTACAGAGCCAACAGCAATAAATGTAGTTATGTATAATCTATGGAGAGTGCTACATTCATTAGTAGGTGGAAAACCAAGCTAAATGTAAAATACAGCAGCAAGAGGTAACATATATAAATATTAAATATCTTTCTTGAGTGGCAGAAAGTTTAAATTCTTTACCTACAACATTAAAGTATGGCCTTAATATTTGTTCCTTAAAGTAAGTACATGGCAATGAGCAGAGGATACACTTCAAAGGATATAACAAAGTATAGTGTGTGCATGAACTCTTAAAACTAATTTTTGAGAGAAAAAAATCACAATAATGTGGAGATGTCCACATTTCTCATCTCTGTATTTCAAAGGGCAAGAAAGACTATTCTTAAATGGCAAATCATTATGGTTTTAAAATGAGCTGCAAAAAAGTTTACAATTTTATGCAGTGGGAGAAACAGAACTTTGTTTTCAGCATATAATTTATTCTGTATGAAATTATTTCATTTGAAAGCTGCATGGTTCAAAGAATACATGTGGGGTGATGATGTTTTTCAAAAATAACCTCAAAATAAAAGTTAAGATTTTCTTTCTAAGCAGAAAATGACATGTTTTAATATTTCAAGAATTGCTCCAAAAGCAGCCTATGCCTAGGAGCACTCTAAAAATACTTCCATAGTTGTAGGTGTCCTATTTTGCCTCTCTCAGTCATCTTACCTTTCCCTAAATTGTATTTGTCGTTCTCCCCTTTTTAATAAAGTGTTAGAAACAAAAGGTGCTCTTATTCACTTACAGATCAGATAAAGACTAGATAGCATATTCAAAGCTTCACTAAATTTCTTCACTTATGCACAAAGTTGATCTTTTCGCTACCTTTAATCTGCTTATCATTCCTGGTATGCAAATATGTCAAAATGATCTTCGTTGAGTCAATTATGCAGTTTAATATTCTACATTTACATTCTAAAAGAAATGATTTCAGAGGTGCTAAATATAGTTGAGCTTCATTTTAATAATTCTAAGTTGGCTTGGAAGTGAGAAGTCACTGGAGCCTATTCTCTGGCTGGTTTATTTGTTAAACCCCATTGGTGTGGATGATTTAATAGTTGTAAATACTACAGCTGGTCTCATACCAGTTAGTTTGAAAAAGACTGTGGAATTCAAAACAATTGCACAACACTCCCCCATTAACAATAGGAGAAAAGAATTTGCTTCGGCCAAACATTTGAAAATGTTTTAAAACTTCTATGGAAATACTGAGTAAGTGAAATACATCTTGGTGTAATTAGGAAACTAAAACCTAATTGAGTGTAAACCCTAACTTCCAACAATAAGCGTACCAGAACTTAGTACATAACCTTTGGCACTTGAACCAGATTACAACAAATTTACAGTCATTGAGATCTGAAGTGGGTCAAAAGAACATTCATGTGGTTTATGAGGTACCAAACCTGATTAATCCTTAGGCTGTCAAAAGAGAGACTCCCTGAAGAAGTGGGCCCATTTCTGTGCCCCAACAATCTCAGTGCAGAGCACCAGGCAGGGCTCCAATCACCCAGGCTCCATCCAGGCACAATGCTCCATGCTAAGGGATCCCAATGCTGGGTTGGGAACACTCAAACTGCACAAATTCTAGGGATAAAGCACTAGGGGAATGGGAGGTAGTTCCTAAAAGTGAAGAAGAAAATGAAGGAGAAAAAAGAGAAAGGAAGAACAGAAGAAAAAGCAAAAAAGGAGTAAACTCAATCTGAGAATTACTGTACAAAGAAGTTTTTTGTTTTTTTTTTCTAAAAGGAATAGTTCTGTACTGCCACACAATACCAGCATTGTCAAAAGCATTCAGGTAATATTTTTTTCTACTCTTCCAGATTAAAATTATTCAAGATATTACTAATTTCTTTCAGTTAAAAAATGAAAAGATATTTACATCTTTTATGACAAAAAAATCAGAATTTAATTCCAAGCATTTTTTTCTTCCTCAGCAAAAGCCATTACATGGTCCTGTAAGAAAGAAAACACATCATGTGCAGAAAAATAAAAGGAGGAGAAGACAGTCAGGTTTGTTAAATTCAAATCTAAACTATTTTAAAAAATAGTCTTACTGTTTCACAGCATCAGACAACCCCAATGAGACACTTGTGAAGGGAATTAAAAAGAAAATCTCTTTATGTTAATATTGTGGGGATTCTTCTACAGAATTCTCCCATTATATGGTCACCACTATATTTTTCCAATTTATTGAATATTTGATACCTATTTCATCTGTCATTTTACAAACAACTACTAAATGATCAGGAAGGTATTTACTACATTCTTCTTTCATTTGCCTCAATGAAAACTGACTTTTACAAGTATTTACAAGGAATAGTTTTTTTTTAATGGAAAGTCTTTCTAAGTACTCTGTATGTGTGTAAGCAACATAGCCTATTTCTAAAGGCATATACTTTCTTGCCATAAGATTTAAAAAAACTCATATGATGTATACCATGTGAAACTCAATTTTAAATTGAAGCAGCTCTACATCTTTTGAATTATCATGTCTATTTAAGTCAGCCTGTTCTTTTCTCATACATTTTCACTGCAGCAGATTTTGGCTGAACAAAGTATTCATGTCTTTATTCCATACTTTTCTCCAGCCCTACTTCTGACTCTCTTAACACTTTCTAAAATACTTCAACATATAAAAACAGCATGCAAAAACTTCATACAAAAAGATTCTCAGAACAACCTCATGTCATGAGCTCACTACCAAACTTCAACCATTACACACAGAATTCAGCATTTAAGTGTAAAATAACTGATTCCAGCATGTGCCATTGCTGAAATGGCATGGTATTTTTTACATTGTTCCACAAAAAGCACACTGTATGGAATGCAGCATTTACTCTGCAAAGATTGTGCCCCACTGTTTTCCTCTAATGTGTGTGGAACAAATGAGATTTTGTTGCAAAAAACCCCACACTTTGATTTAGTAAAGCAACTGTGTTGGCTTGAAAACAGTGTTCTTGATGGCATGCTGTAATATCAGAATTAATATATTGCCTATTACCAAAAATCATTCAAGAAAAGATTCACGACAGCAGAGGCTTCCCAGCTGTAACTGCCACGTGGTGAACACTAAGCTATTATATAAACTGCATGGACATATTTAATGTGTATTATTTACTGTAAGTATTCTGTACCTAAGGATATTTTCAAAAAGGAAAAAAAAAATAATTAGGTAAACTAACAGAATATTACTTTTGGCAGTCCCTGCTAGTGTTCGGAGTTAAAAAAAACAAATCAAACCAAACCAAAAAACCCCCCACACCACACTCCTGTCCTCTCCTGATTCCTGGAGTTTTTTAGGAATGGAGAGAAGTCAAAATGTTACAGTGTGATCTCACTCCTCTAAGACATTCAGCAGAAAGTACCATCAAGTATCATGATCTTAACTCTTGGAAAATTTGCCAGCTTTTCGAGAAGGTTCATATGGCACTCTGAGAATACTGGGTGTTTCTTCCATCACTCGTACCAGAAGATTATCAATGTAATCCTCAAGTTCACGAATATGAGTGTCCTTCTTCTTGAGTTGCTCTTTATGCTTCACCAGCTCCTGCAAAACCTCTTCATAAGTAAGGTTCCGGTATCCCGCAGTGGCGTCAAAAGGATTTCCATCCTAGAAAGAAGTTTAAGAAAAAACAGGAGATTTTGGGGCAGTAACCACAAGAACATTTAGCAGGTCTGTTCTGGAAAAGCAACTGTGTGGGAACCTTAATTCTAGAAGAACAAGAGAAAGCCCTGAGAATTCAAGTCCTGCTGTAACTTCCCTGAGCTCTCGCCTTTTAAGTGTATCGTAGCACAACATTTACTCAGCTTTAAATGACATCAGCCCTCACCTGCCTCACATTCACTATTTTTAGTCATCAGTGGTTCTCTCAGGCCTCTGAATCACAGACCAGAACTTTCAGTTTTAAAGTTCAAATGAAGTTAAAAGGCTGCATCTTATTTACATCAGAGCACTTAAACCAGAAATCTGTACTCTTGTATACTGTGTTCTTACTTGCTGGCTTGATTGAAAGCTGGAGAGGCCCAGAATCAGGCAGCAAAAAAAGAATTGTTTCTGTAATGATTTCTGATGAGTCAGTAGATGCAGGTATTAACAGAGATGGACAAAGCAGGCCCCTTAACAAAGTGCAACATGAGATCCACTGTGAACCTGAGCACCTCACTCTGTGTCAAGAATTAGCTGTGACCTTATCTAACCAGATTATGAAATACTCAGAAATGTACAACTGTGAAAAAGACTGTGAGAGTTGATTTATAAAAGTATTAGCACTGTTAGACATGCAAAGGAGTACGTTTTAGGTCAATCAGAGATGGAAACATTTGAAAAGATATGGAACTTCTAACTAGGTAAAGCAACCTAAACAAAATAATCTAGGTAAAATAATCTATCCTGCACGTCTAGCAGAGCAGAATCACAAGATAACTTTTGGGTTCTTAAAAAAGATACAAATTGCTCATTGAAAAAGAACACCACATAATAAAGTGATATTAATTTGTTTTCCATTCTTCATTCCTTTTAATTCCTTTTGTTTCCATACAGCTCCATATTTACTTACAGATTAGCATATGTAAAATCATTAAAATATGCAGGTGCCTGAAGTTTTCAAATAAACCTAATAAAAAGTGATGCAGCATTGCAAACAGGCTGAAGTATGACAGATTGATCAGCCTCATCCCATCAATTATATTCTAATAGTAGATTTTGAAAATATGTGCTTTTAAGGGTTTCTCACTACTAAACATTTAAGATATTTCATGGCACATTTAAGTATGTGTATTCAGTATTTTACACTATATTATCAAGTTACAACAATGTAACTGATCAATAATTCCCACTTTATTAAAATGCCTAGCTTGATGAAATATATAAATTGGTTAATAATTGATTTCCAGCACGTAAAATAACTTCACTCTGTGGTCATTATATTTTTAACACATTTCCTTCTACAAGAAGGAAATAAAATTTTACCTTTATGGTACCAAGTTTCGTACACACTGGAAAAAGACACTGTGACTACTTCCACGTCTAAAATATAGTCTTCCGAATTTTCTGATTTGGCAAAGGAACAGAATTAAGACGCAATGATGTCTTTAATTATTGTGTAAAATTTACTGGAAAATTGTGTGCAATACATATGTTTTAAAGATGTTTTGCCATGCACATGCTCCATATAGATTTTTTCGGGGGAATAACCTATCACATTAATTACCAAAAAAAAAAAAATCTAGTTAAAGGTTGTGAGTGCTTGGAAATAAATATAATTATGATTAAGATTATTTTAAATGAGCAAACAAGTGATACTTAAATGTAGATGGAACAATTCTATCTTTACAGCTACTAAAATTTTATGACAAAAGACTACTTATAATGAGTTATTAGGGGAAAAAACCTCTAAATAATAAGCTAAGCAAAGAATGATTGTGTCAGCTAGGAAACACCATTGGGGTGCACACTGACAGCCAGAGGAAATGGAGTTAGATAAAATGAAGGCCTGGCAATCTCTGATCATCTCTTTATTGTTCTAATGAGGAATTCTGCTCTGGGAATATCATCTAAGCTACTTTCACATCTTTTGTCCTACTTACTTCATCTTCCTTTGAGTTCTTAATTAGGCCTTAAAGAGCTCAGGCTGCCCTTTCAACTGGCTACTGCTCCCATTTAAACACTGCTTTCAGAGACAGGTGTTGGCACCAGAGTAGAAGACATACAAACATAATTACTAAATGTGATGCACAAGGAAGAAATATAATAACTCCATGAGGGCTATTATTGCAGAGCCTAATAATAAATTACTTCAAAAGCTTCAGAAAGCAATCTGGAATATTAAAAAAAGAAATAAATCAAATGGTCTCATTCAAAACTGTGGTGGAGGTATAGTTTCTTCTCCTCTTAATTTGTATTTTGTATTAAATGAGCACCACCTTCTAATCCTACAACTGACATTCAGGATAGCTGGTATTCCAAAGAGAAATCATCAAGGATTTCTTTTATCACCTTTAAATCCTTTAAATAAAACAATTCACATCTTATTTCTTAAAAGAATTAAACTGATGCTTTTACCAGCAATAAATCATATGATTTGTGGTAGTACATTTGCAAGCACATAGAAACTGTAATTATGGTTACTTTACAGACAATAGCTGCTAAATTAAATCAATTTTTTGATGTTGCTTTTTGTCAGAGATTAAGTAACTGCCGGGTAGAATTCAGTTTACTATCTGATCAAAGGCAGCCTTCATATACTCTGACATCTCCAACCAGTTACTTACATTATACAAACTTGGGCATTTACAATAAAATCAAATGTTTTTACAAGTCATTTACATAAACCAGCAAAACCCAAACAGTACAAAGTCATATTTGCCCACGGAAATTTTCTTTTTGTTTTTTAAGGATTGAAAACAAACCCACTTTTAAAGATTTCATCTATTAACAGAATAAATTCTAGTAAGACCACATTTTCCTTCAAACAAAGACACCGGGATATCTGTGGCATTTTCTGGTGGTCTTTTCTTAATATTGAATTTATCTTAGGTACTTTTAGAGTCAAAAGAGTATTCTGACTAACTGCTAGCATTTCTGTTTTTAATGTTTTACAGCAAGCTGTTCATTTATTGTGTTACTAATGCTGTCATGTATCAGTTTATTACTTTTGTTTTGATCAATTATCAAAATACTGTCCTTAACTCTCTGATTATAATGATGGGAAACTCCTCTTAGGTCAATTAATACATTGCTGCCTCATGTAGAGTTCCTCACCTGACAATCACTTCTCAGAGTCATCTGAATACATCAAAGCAACACTTGTCTTTTTACTTTCTGTGCAAAGATCTAATTTTTCCCTTCTTCACTACATCATCATTCCAGAAGTACACAGCCTATTGAATGCAAAATTCTTCTCTATTTCCAAATTTATATTAAAGCTGTAACTTACCAATTAGATTTTCTAGATACGTCAAAAGAAAAACAAAAAACCCCAACATTTCCTTATAGGAGGTTAAACAAGAATAAAAGTTTATATTGTGTAAAGCACCAATTAGTTGGCATTTACAGATGGCTTTCCAGAACACTTCATAACTCACCATTGTTTTCCTGAGCCCCTCAATGCCAGAAGGATTCATATTAAAACTGTGGGAAAAAACAAAGCCCCAAATATTAGCAGTGCATACTTAATCTGACCAAAATATCTCCTTTAAAACACCAATCAATTAGGTATACAACTATAAAATATTTAATCTGAATTATTTTCTTGATCTTTTGAACTCATAAAAAGGAGGAAGGAAGGAAGGAAGGAAGGAAGGAAGGAAGGAAGGAAGGAAGGAAGGAAGGAAGGAAGGAAGGAAGGAAGGAAGGAAGGAAGGAAGGAAGGAAGGAAGGAAGGAAGGAAGGAAGGAAGGAAGGAAGGAAGGAAGGAAGGAAGGAAGGAAGGAAGGAAGGAAGGAAGGAAGGAAGGAAGGAAGGAAGGAAGGAAGGAAGGAAGGAAGGAAGGAAGGAAGGAAGGAAGGAAGGAAGGAAGGAAGGAAGGAAGGAAGGAAGGAAGGAAGGAAGGAAGGAAGGAAGGAAGGAAGGAAGGAAGGAAGGAAGGAAGGAAGGAAGGAAGGAAGGAAGGAAGGAAGGAAGGAAGGAAGGAAGGAAGGAAGGAAGGAAGGAAGGAAGGAAGGAAGGAAGGAAGGAAGGAAGGAAGGAAGGAAGGAAGGAAGGAAGGAAGGAAGGAAGGAAGGAAGGAAGGAAGGAAGGAAGGAAGGAAGGAAGGAAGGAAGGAAGGAAGGAAGGAAGGAAGGAAGGAAGGAAGGAAGGAAGGAAGGAAGGAAGGAAGGAAGGAAGGAAGGAAGGAAGGAAGGAAGGAAGGAAGGAAGGAAGGAAGGAAGGAAGGAAGGAAGGAAGGAAGGAAGGAAGGAAGGAAGGAAGGAAGGAAGGAAGGAAGGAAGGAAGGAAGGAAGGAAGGAAGGAAGGAAGGAAGGAAGGAAGGAAGGAAGGAAGGAACCTAACTGCAGATTTGGCTTCTGTAGTTCTTGTATCTCTAAACTTACCTCGAGCATCTAAGTACTTTAAATGAAACATTCTGCAATCAAGGTAGCTGGGATGCAATTGTTAAACAACAAAACCCTACAGACTACATTGCATTCCCAGTTTTCACAGAATCTGCTAGAGGAAAACTGCTCCTTGGAAACTTCAGTGAAATCACCAGCTTAAATCAGCTGAAAAGCCATCTTCTGCCAGCAACATTTGTTTCATACTTAAACTGAGTAAAAAATCTGTTATTTTACAAACCCAGTGATTATTCCACATATATCCACAAAGCACAGTTTTGTCATTATTTTGTTGGACTGAGATTTTTTTTTTCTTTCTCAACTGCAAAAGTGCAGCTGATATTGAGAAAAGCAGCCACTGTCAAAGTGTCAGGCACAAGAAACAGTCCACTGGTCTCTCAGGCTGATGTCATTATTTGCAAATACCTTAAAAAAAAAAAAAATGAGTGCTGCTGTTTTCTTAGGTACTTGTTAAATCAAGTTTGGAAAGAAAAATAATTCTCTGAGAATGTTTTCAGAGTTTGGATATGGTTCACAAATACTAATTGCTTGGTAGTATCATAGCAGACATCACTCTTTCACATCACAGCCTGAACTATTTTGTTAGATTGTATGCACCTGCTAAGAGCAACCTTTTCTGACTGTATAATACGAAAGTTAAAAAAAAAGAGTTACAAAAATATGTTTACACTTTTAAAATTTAAAGGCAGCAGTAAGAAACATGTGTTTTATAACTGTCCATCGCTGTCATATGAATTTATAAGCCATGTATTTTAAGGTGTAAAAGTGGAAGGGACATAATTTAATTTTGTAATTTAACTTTTAAAGTATGTAAACAATTTTTTTTTCTGTAAAAGTGTATTTCTTTACACTTCACTTTTTTACATATTTTTTTTTTTATTCTGTACATCATTTTTCATATCCAAAGTAGGCATTCTTTTGCTCATACAGTGGCTGAGTGAACCATCTGCTGGACTGAAGATATTGGATGAAGATTGGGTGACACAAACAGTCACAACCAGAAATCAAGAGGTGTCTGATGAACCAAATTCTGGCTAATTCCCATTATACCTGTTTGTAACAGTGATCTGCAGCAGTCTGCCTGGTTTGCTGGAGACCAGTTTTGAATGAGGGGCCTCTTTCATGGGGCATTGTCTGAGAGCTGAAGGCAGGAACCCTCCCTCCCAGCCTGCTTTTTAGTTTCAGACTGATGTGTCAAAGCCATGATGAACTTGCTTCATTCATGGCTGCCTTTTGTGATCCAAGTACAAAAAAAAAAAAAAAAAAAAAGAGTTAACTGAACTGGATCGAATTAGCTTGGTGAAAACCAAGAATGTCTCTATTTAACGAAGTGTGGCGTTAATTTGGGATATCTTTCTTTTGGGGCTGTTTCCTCATGTTAGACAAGATATAGAATAATACGGCCTGACTGCTCAACTGAGTGACTTTCTGAAAGGTTAAAAAAGCAAGATCTTTCATTGCCTTGAATGACTATTTCTGTGAACTACGTTCTGGGGCTTTTTCACTGCAGCAGCTTAAAAGAAAAGCAGCAGTTCTGCCTACAAAAAGCTGCGTTTGAAAATCAGAAATATAAATCTTTGACAATACAGAATAATATTTTCTTATCATTATTATTAGCTAAAAAGCCCTGCAGCCATTTCTATAACATTGTGGACACCGCAACTCCAATTACAAAAGAGCACATCTGGGTATTTCACATAAAGCAACTGACCGCACTAGCAAATAAATTAAAAACTATCAAAATATTCACCAATAAAAAAAAACCCAAACTCCATGAAGACTCTTACTCATATTTTAAAGAGATGCGTGGGAAATATCCTGCTTCCCGAGGAAGAAACAGGTGCTGAGATTGCACAGTAACATTTTTGAAATCAGACTGTCTGCTTGGGGAGGTGGGAGCTGGGATTCCTGCCGGAGCTTCCAGCCCGAGGTGAGCGTGAGGAGATGCAGGCTCCCAGCCCCTGCGCGTTGGGTGTTTGGAAATTCATGTGAACGTTTTATTTTTTTAAGTTGATCACAATAGCACACCCCTAAAGTTACCACCTCACTTGTAGCACTTTGCAGAAAACACGTCCCTAGGAGCCCAGCCCAATCATCACAAGCATCCTCCAAGCAGACATTTTCTTCACTTCCTAAGAGCACTCTGAAATCTAAGCTATTAGAAAAAAAATTATTTTTTTTATCTCTGTTACAATCACAGTTCATAGTGAAAAAGCTTGTTACAGTCCCATGTCTGTTTTTTTCCCATGGTTCAATAAACTGGCAGGGAATTTTTGCTGTGGAAGTATGAAAAAACTATGTTTGCAACTTGGAAAAAAAAAATAGCTTTTTTTTGAGTGCAGCTTTCCACGCACAGTGATTCTAAAAAAAAAAAAAGGCATTATGGGATTCTATAGTTACTGTTCCTCAGTTATGGAAATACTAGATTTTCTCAGTGAAAAAGATTATTTTCTAGCAAGTGGACTTTTTCACCCTGAGAACTAAAATCAAACTGGGTTGCTCTGGCTCACTGTCATTAACATTAACGTAACTCTCAGGTGCTGCTATATCAGATTCTAATGTCTCCTTACTGGACATACCTTCCAAAATACACAAACTGGCTTGACTATTTCTCTTTCTGTTCACTGAAAAGAGCTCATTTACTTTCTTGCTCCTATGTTCTTCACCATCTCAAGGAATCAAGTCCTTTTTTACCTCTTCCACTCATCCAGGAAGAGCAAGAAACCTCCTGCTCCACCACTTCCCAGTCTCAGGTACCTCAAGGTGATGTCCCAGCTCCAATAATGATTTTTAACAGACACTCCATGGTTTCCTCTTACAGATAATAAACCTTCATTCACTCCAACAATCTTCAAGAAAGTTAGGAACTAGTATAAGGGAGGTAAACCACACCAGCACAGGTTCAAAATCTGGTGCAGTAGGATTCTGCAGGTGACTGACAAAGCAAGCCACCCACCTTCTACATTGCCCCTACCCTACTATAGGTAGAATGGATTTGTCAATCTAGCACAGAAATTATTCATATCTCCCATTTCATTCATCTGGGAATTCAATTACATTCCTTAACAGTTACTTTACATAAGATGTTTTTTTACCAGATTAAATCGTATCCATTATTTTATTTCAATGTTTTCTTTACATGGATATTTTTACTGAATAGTAAAGTTTATTTGAATTTCTGGGGTTTTATTAGCTTGGATTTAACATTTACTCAACTGAGATGAGAACGTCTATTTCCATGTTACTGGAGAAATAAAAATAGAATAAAATAATAGAGACAGACATACTATAATGCTGATTCTGTGGAGTGTTTTCTGTAGACTGTTTCATAATTATAACAAGTATATTACTTTATACATCCTTGTTATTTTCCCTACTTAAATACATTTCATTAGAACTACATGAAACTTGCTTTTTTTTTTAGTGACATACACTTTTCATGATGTAGCTCAACACTTCCATTGCATGCTGATTATTTGCAGTTTGTACAGAAACCAACACAGTGGAGTTGAGCTGTAGATGTATCACAGGCTCAAGTTTATGACTGGAGTTTGTAATTTTGTCTTTGGAAGTTTCATGGTGGTTAAAAATTCAAACATTAGGTCTAGTGACTGCTTAAATATTTAGCTTCGAAATGCCTAGAGATTAAAACAATGTTTAAAAAATCTTTCCTATAACTGATTTAAACATTTTAGCACCTGAACCACTTACTCTGACAACATAATGAATGGGAATCAGACTCCTAAATTATGCTGTATGGAAAGCCCATTTGCTTAAGGAACAAGTTTTTTACTTATCTTTAGCCATTCATATTAGTTATATGATCACAGTACTGTATACTATTAGACATTAAAACTACAGTCTTTACATTAATATTTACTCTTCAGAGTACTGAAATCTTCATTACCTTGACAACCTGTAAAAATAGCCACAATACTTATGCACTCAGTGTGAGCTTTCAGTTTTTCTCCTTTAATATAGAAGATCTATGTACAAATTATTAGCAAAGCTCTACCCTGTTCACCTTCCATTAAATTGAAAACTATTATTGAAATATTTGAAAAAATTATTGAAAAATTATTAAAGAACTATTGCTATTGCTACTCCTCAGTCTTTGGATTGATTTTCATTCCATTGCTTACACATTTTTTTTGGACTCTCACAACACACATCAAGACCTTGAAATATTACAACGCAGTTTAAGTTATTACCAAGGTACTAGAAAAATAAAAAAGAAATTAATAAAATCAGATACAGTTAATGAAATTCAGAAACTTTGCTTTCCATAGAATATTATTATCCTGCTGTGCCTGGCAATGCAGACATCACTTTATGCTCTGGAAGGGATGACTGTCATGTCTGGCAGCCAAGCAAGTATGGAGTAAGCATATTACCATTTCTTTCCCAATCAGATTCTGGGGAACATCACTTAAGACACATCACTATATAAATTGTCTTGCTGTCAAGCCATTCTCCAAAGCCTTCTGGAGTTTGTGTAACCCCAGGAGGACACAATAGAGTATCAGGTTTTGTTGCTATCACTCCATTTCTTAATATTACTATAAAGCCTCATGCCAAGAGTTAAGAAACAGAACCGAACTGTGAATGTAAGATGTATACTTTTTTTTTTTGCAAATTATTTGTTCTCAAGCTACATATTCTTTACATAGACTAATTTGGATACTGAGCCCTTTAAAGATGGCAGAAAGCTCTTCAAATAGGTACTCTTGTCTCTTCTACCTCGTGTGTAACTCCAATCTAGAGTAGCAGAAACACAACAGTGCAATTATATTGAAGCACAGACACTTTCAGTTGAAATAACCAAAAAACAATTAACAAAGTTTTGGCTTTATGTACACTTTCATTTTGCAAACAGATATAAATTTGGATGCACAATAGCCTGGTGACCGATTCTGAGGTGTCTGATATTGCTGGAGACAGGCCAAGAGAAGAGGAGGCACACAGAGCTACATTCATGAGCTCTACCAGAATCCCAGCCTTCTACTTCTAAAAAAATAAGTGTCTTAAAACAATGGCACTTGTACTTTCACACTGCTGGCCACATTATCTGTGCAAATTCATTTTTTAATCGAGATTTACAATACATTCTACTATCAAAAGTGATCTCACACAGAGTACTCAACTGAAATTTAAGTTTCTGACCACAACAGTTTTACATTAAGAAGTTAATGTTTTAAGCATTTAAATATTCCTCTTTTTACTTGGCAGTTGTGCTAAAAAACCTAACGAAGCTTTATTCTCAAGAAACCATTAAAGAACATTTGTACTAGAAATTGTGCCAGCATCTCCAGTAGAAGACCCTACTATTAGAGATCTTTAAGTCAACCAAACAGATCTACCAACCCCAAAGTAGAATTTTGCATTGCAAGTTCCAAAACAATTTTTGAATGCTAAAAAAGCCCAAGTATTAATCCTTAGTTCTTACAATTAAGCTGGGGAGGGAGGATGGGGGAGGAAAAATTTCATCAATTTTATATAGCTTCTACATTTGTTATTTCTGCTTGAAAAAACCTTGTCATTCAGCCAGCAGGATCAACTTTTAAACAAGTGTTCCTCAACCAGACCATTAATTTCGACTAAGTAATTGCTGATGAAGAGTCTGTAAAAATCAGAATACTAAATATTTCTACAGTAAAACACTGAGAATTGATTGCTCCAAATCACCCTAGTAATACCCTAAATACTGTGAACCATTAGTTTGTAGTAGCTTTGCAAAAAAATTCATTATTTTCTCATCACATGTAGCGGTCTTTCTAAATCAGGTAACAATCTGAGCAGGGCAGATGAAGAATCCTTGAATGACTTCTGCTTGTTTTGTTGGTTTCCCTTAACTCTCACATACCTGTAATGTGTTTGTTTTGCTGCAAGAATGGCCAACTGACAGATTTACCACACAGTTAACAAAAATTGTCTAAAGTATAATATAGACATAGACTATAAATATTCTACCTAGAGCATAATCACACTTGACTAAAAATAAAGCCAGTCAAATTTCAGTAGAGAACTGAAAAAAACCCTTTCATTTCAAGAAAAGTCATCCATGTTCTTAAAATGAGACATGCTAACACTGAAAGAGGAAACAAAATTCTGAAGATAGCATAGTTCACCTGATGCCATTTTTGACTACCAGAGAAATATACATTAGAATGTCAGATTAAACTTTACTATGGCAGCAAGAATGGTAATCAACTTAAGAGATCCAAATTTCTGAACGAGGTTTTACTTTGCAAACAGCATCACTTTGCAAAACCTTCTCTACCTCCTAAGTCCATCATCAAAATTTTAGTATTTGCTGAAACGCAGAAGACATCAGCTGTTCTTTAGACCTAAAAATTTCAAGTGCTCCAAACACATTGTGGTTATCAAATACCTCATTTTCATGGCACCTCATGGGTTTTGACATTTTGGGTTTTTTCTAAATAGTAATAGACATAAATAGTAATAGACATAAAAAATGGGATCCACTGGGGAAAATGACACTGCAGGTACTGATTTGGTTGGAATAGACAGGATTCCACTGGAGAGACAGGCAGCTCTAACAGCTACGTGTGATGGGGGAGAGACACTGAATGAAATAACCACATTTGAAAATTACAGAAAAAAGGAGAAAGATGCAAAAGAGATGAGTTTAAGGGTTGGGGTTTGTTAGGATTTTTCCGAGTTGCAATTTATAAAAAAGTCTGAAGCAGAAAAAGAACACAGAAAAAAAAAAGTCTTTTTTATATTTCATGCTCCAGTTGACCAGTAACTAATGTTAAAAATATGAGCTTTATTCATAATTGCTCCAGTGAATCCTAGTAAAATGCATGTTTCCTTCTCCACTATTCCATCTTCCATAGTGCTTATGATATTTATTGCCAGAACTTGGGATAAAGTGTAACCATTATGTGGTCACAAGCTTCACTTTCTCTTCTCTAAGTTTAAAAATACCTAGGTGATTGAACTATTTATTTTAAAATATTTTTTTAATGTAATCTCTGTGCATGTATACATACCAACATATACAGACACATGCTTATGGTGTGTGTATGTATATATATATTATTGTACAGTGCTTTCTTAGAAAGCATCCAAACATCTATCAATTCAGTTTCCCAGATCTGGAGTTTGATCAGATTAGTAACAACCTGTCAGCTTTAAATATTGGACTGTTTGTTTCCCTGTGTCCACTGCCTCCGATCTTGTTAATTACCTAAACTCTCTTTCTGTAGGTCTTGTTAATTACCCGTCTCCTGTCTCAGAGGACCTTGTTAATAACTTGTACAATCTCTCTAAAAAGGTCCTAATAACACATTAAAATTAGAGATGCTTTTCTTTTAGCACTTGTCAAGTGGTGTAAATTGAGAAATTTTCACATTGGTTTATGAGCCTACTGTAGTGTATTTTCCTAAACACAAACAATTTTCAGAGAAATGATGTGCAAGGGTTGGTCACAGCACAAAACAATCTTTGTTTTCCAGGAGTACCCTAGATTTCCTTAACTGTGTTCAGTAGAAAATCCATTAACAAATTAACAAATTAACTTCTTGAGAGCTGTGACAATGGCAGGAATTGTAATAATGAATGCAATTTAGCATAATGTCAGGTAAAAGTTTCAAAGCACTGGATTACGAAGAATGAGGACAGAACTGCTGTTGGTAAATGCTGGCTAAAAATACATATTGTGCACTTAAAAATTCTTTATTGGCTGTATGGTATAAATTCTCTGTAACTAACAGATTTTGTAATATTTGTAAGAACAGCATTTCATATTTCACTAGGAGACTGCATCATTTTTAATTTGTCAAGAAATCAGCTCCTAAGTATCTGTGTTACACCTACACCAGACAATAAAAACTCCCAATCTTAACACTTATGTAATACTGCAATAGCAGATCTATAAAACCCTTAAAAATACTAATTTATTCACAATTTATCCACACAGTATTTGTAAGAGGTAACAAAAGAGGTAACAAAATATCATCCCCGTTTTACAGGTCAGAAGCTGAGAAATTAAGAAATTTACTCAAAGACACAAAACAAGTTTTTGCCAGAGCAGAGATTAATACAAATTAAGGATCCAAATTTTGTGATTTCCTGACAACTAATATTAGACACAAACCAGGCAGGTTTTGTTTTGCTTTTCTAAAATACTTCTTAGACCTTCTTTGAATATTAATAGCAAATAGTAGCAGTTAAAATTAATAATTTTCATATAAACCTGGGATACTTCTTTCCCTTAGCGGAAGAAAAAAAAAAATCCTGTAACTGCTGCTTAACCACGTCTACATTTTCTGTATCAACAGCTGAGAAACACATGGGAAGATGTATTTATCTTCATTCTTTTAATTAGTAAATAAGAATAATTAGTGCCAGAGGATGCACACAGACAGTTACCACTTAAGGACTGGCTGGGCAAAGGGCTATTCCACAATCCTGTTCTGCAGCTCACCAGTCACCAGTTTGGGATGTTTTTATGAGCTGCTGTCCCCTACATTACTGCTTAATCACCATTACCAAACACCATTAATTAGGATGGACTTGAGCCTGGCTCAAAGCTCAGCCAAGTCACTGGAAAGCCTCTTTATAGATACAGGTTCATCAGTGCCAGGGACCTGACCTTCCCACTCTGCACATGAAATAATTGGGTTTGGTCATTTTTATTGAGGAACAAGGAAGAGGTTTTTTTGTTTTGTTTTTTTTTATTTCCACTTTGCATTGCCTCCAGCATGGTCCCACAGACTCAGTACCCTTCTGTGGCTACAGTGTGGTGCTGGAATACATCTTCCAGTTGAGTTTCATCAGACAGGAATCCAGCTGACATGCCCCAGAACTTCCCCATCATTCAAATACAGACTCAGCTATGTGAGGGGTTAACTGGGAGATCCAGCTGCAAACTCCTCACCCACACCAGAACACTGATTTTTTGGACACACCTTAATAAAAAGATGCCACCTGGTTTACTTGTGGAAATGGTTTCCATCCAAAAGAGCTTAATAGTATGTTGAGTAAATAAAAAGTGACTCGAAAGTCTAAATTCCCTGCATATGCTTTCTGAATACTAAATTTGTAACTTAGTCTCACTTATTTTGTACCCACAGATACATACAGATCACTCTTCAGTGTACTGCTAGTCTGAAAAATTGAAAGTGGGTTCTATTCGACAAATGCTCCACAGATAAAAGGTAAACTTAAACTGAACACTTATTAAATATGCACATTTTGTATTAGTTTCTGCTTCAAAAGAATATCATTGTACCAGACACATTTGAAAGAAAGTGAAATTATTTTCAAAAATTCTTACAGAGCATAATACCTGAGCATACAAAAATTGAGAGCTTCTGTCTTAAGTTATTACATGCTAAATGTTATTCCATAACAGCTATTTTACAGTAAAGGTTAAAATGTTTACTCCTTTTTGCTTTTTGAAAGTAATAGAATAGATGTTTCTCTTATCAAAAGTTTATGTTTACATAGAAGTCAAGAACTACTAAAAGAGGCTCATACAAAGAGGGGGAACAAATGACTATAGTCCTTCTGAATGGGCACTGTGATGAGCCTTTTAATTACAAAATAAAGAAAAAAAAGTCCATCATGATTACTGTTAAGATTTATATTTATCAAGATCTGCTGCATTCAAGAACTTCAAAAGATTTCTCTACTTATATCTAGAATCTGCTTAATATATTTTTTCATTTAAAAAAATTAATTCTATGCAATTTTAATTGTTATTTAAATTAGTTCTCTTTAAAGGAGCTTATTTAAATAGAAGTTTAACTGCTGACAAACCAAGTGACATCCTAACCTTACTCTAATCTAGAGAAATTCTTTATTAAATAAACAGTATTCTAAGACTCTGTAAGCATGTTCTTTAAAACACTAGGAATTGACTTGACTCATAGAAGACACTCAGCAGATAATTCACTGAAGTCTGTAGTAGCTTCTAGTGACTGAGCCTTTCTGATAGCCCTTCCATTTCAGTTCACTTACTCAATTCACATCTATGATTACTTTTGTTAAGAAAATTATTTTAAGTTTAAATCAGGAGTTCATGCATCGTAACCAATGAATAAAACTAAATTGGTACACAATAAGATCATCCTGTTCAAAAATCTTCAAGAACCAGAAACTTTTTTTTTTTTTTTAAGAAAATGTCATCAATTAATTAGAAGACAAGGAAAAGGTAAATTTGTTAGAATCATTTTTTCAACTGAAAGCAGTGACATATTTTACAGCCTTGAAATTCCAGTTTGGAGTATTTTAATTTTAGATTAAATTTCTACCAAGCTTAAGTAATTTAATAGAAATTAATCATTACCTTGAAAAAAGAGGACCAATAATTTCCAGCATTAATATACAGGAAAAAATGAGAATGCAAATGAGAAAAAAAAATTAAATGCTGATTATTATCTATTTGGAACAGTAAATGTGGGGGATGCATATGTGTGTGTGTCTGTATATAAATACACATATATGCACACACACATATGTAAGATTATGTTTTCCTCCCTGGCAAACAAAAGCCAGAAAGGAAATAAACTGTGGGATATTTTTTTTTTTAAGGAAAACAAGTTAACTGATGATAGTCAAAGATTAAAATGGTTTATTTAAATCAAAGTTTCTTATCACCCCCTGGTAACTTAATGCACTCTGCTTAGCACACAGACTGCTGCTTTGTGCAAGGTCTTGGACACACAGAACTCAGCAAGGCTGGGGGACCTCACATTTCTAAACAGAAGTCTTCAATTCTTGTTCCTCAATGTACAGAGTCTTAATCCAGTTTTTCTCTGAAATGTTGAAATCCACCGGGTTTGTTTTCACTACTCTCATTTTCTTTACCCTTTTAATTTATTCTGTTGCATCTTCACTCTTGAAGCTTTTCCCTTTAAAACTGTGGCTTAGAGCAGTGCAATAATTTAGCAATGAGTGTTCAGTGAAAGCAGAGGACTTCCAAGGAGAACCCATTCTGAAGCACAAGCAAGGTCTTCCACAAACCCAAGTACCCAAGAACATTCACAGCTTACATTAGTAATATAAATCTAACTTCAAAATGAAGTAAGAGCAAAGAGTATCAAAAGTGTGTAACTTTTCCTTTAAAACATATAAGCAAAAAACGTATATAAAGCACAAAAATTGTGTTCCTCAACATCCAACATTTTTATTTATTTAACAGTTTAAGATATCAGACTGAAATACAGTGAAAACCTACCTTGAAGATGGCAACATGCTTGCAGGCTTGAAGTTTGTCATGAATGGATTGGTGGAATCATAATCAAAACTCTCCTGATGAGTCTCACCAAACGCACCGGGTGATTTCAAGTCAGCAGAACTCTCTGATCCCCCATTGCTAAGTTTGTCTGACCTCTTGCTCTCTTTTTTTCCAGTCACTCTTTCAAAAAGACTAACTTTCTCTTTTTTCTCTTTTTTACTGTCTTTTCTGATTTCGACAGGTTTGGAAAAAAGACTGATGTTTTGATCCCATGGTGCTGGGCTTTCTTCAAACGGATTCTTCTGTCTTGGCAGTGTAGCAAATTTTTGGGGTAACGAAGCACTGACATTGGTAAATGGGTCACTTTGTGCTTCAGGTGCAGTTTCATCAACTGTGCTGTCAAGCTGGTTCATTTTAGAAGTATCAACACTTAATGTCCTTCTATGTGGAGATTTTAGACTCCCTGCAAACAATCTGTTGTTAGTATTTTATCAACGAGACACTATATCACAGTTTATGACATGCAGAGAACCCATTTTACCTTAGGTCCAGAAGCTTTGCAACTGACTCAAAACGAAACACTGCTGAGAAATTAAGCTATCTTAAAAAAGAAAAAAAAAGAAAAGAAAAAAAAAGAACATCTGTGGCCTTCACTTTATGGTTCAGACATGTTTATGGATAGACACCACAGCAAACTTTCATTTCCTGTGTGAAAAACTTAAGTTCTACGAAGACAGCTGTGATTGGTGTGTCAATCCAGAAAGTGACAATAGTCTGTTGCTGCACAATAAGTATTAAGACAGCAAAGTATTTTCAGTTCTTCATCTAAATGAGGTTTAAAACTTTGGTGAGAATTTTCACTTTTTAAACCACAAGACCTTATTTTGCCTAGAGTTCCCTCTACAACGCAATGCCTCACTACAACACTCTCAAATACGAAATAAGAAGATAAGTTATCATCAATTACGACCAATATAAATTATTCCTTATGCTCTGAAAATGCATTCATGAGTTACCACCAACTAATGGAAGTAAAATAAAAAAGGCCAACAAAAATTCTTAACTTTTTGGCCTTGTAATTTCTTCATGAACTAAAGAAACAGCCCTTTGAATGCGCAAATAGAGCAGTGAACTGTTAATTATAAATGTGGAGATTTGAGTAGGATGAGATTTACTTACCACCTTCATCAACTGAACCAAAAGATTCTAGCTGACGCCTGAAAAGATGAGAGTAGCCACCTGTGCCAGACTTTATTTTTTCGGAGGAGACATGTGATCCTGTTAAATCTGACATTGAATGAGCTGATGACAGCCGCTGAGGTCCCAAAAGGAAAGGTTTTTTTGGTTTTGATTTCATTTGTACTTCACCACTATATATGTCTATGTTTGCATCAGGTATGTGAGTACTTGGGATGATGGCAGAGGATGTATCCGAAAATGTCCCATCACTTTTCCGGCCCTTCATTTTATCTTTTAGTTTAGCAAAAGGGGATTTGGTTTTGTCCTTCATTGACAAATCAAACATACTTGCTGTCATGTTATTCCTCATAAACTGAATATTGACCTTTATTTCTCCTCTGTCTTTAGTTCTCTTCCCTTGTCTGGACTCCAGTTGAAACCACCTTAAAGCAGAAAAAAAGCAAGTTCAGTGCTTTCTGGAGGAGAGTCATTAAACTCTGATTAACATACCTGGCTGGCATAATTTAAAATACAAAACACAAATTCCATACCAAAAATTGAAACACTTCTGCACTTTTTTGTCTATATTGGAAGAGGAAAAATTGCTATGCAAGCATGAACCTCTTTGCCCTGTTCACCTGTTTCAAGAACCAAAGTGAACTCCATGGCATCTGACTAAACTCCATCAAAGCTAATGGGCTCACAACTGCTTATAAAGGCAAATTTGCATCTAATGTTAATTATAAATGAGAATACATTTTAGTTGGCTATTTAAAAGAACACTTGATATTTTCCAAGTGTCCTTTTTTTAGCAGTTAAGCGTACCACCTGAGTATATCCTATGTAGCAAATATTTAATTTAGTAACCTCTTCTCCTTTCATTTTGCTCAGGCTTATAAACTACCAAACATTTTTCCACTCTGTCCTTTCCTTCTGCCCACTGGTTAAGATTTATGTCCACTGCACTAGCTAAGAAATATCTGAGAACCCTGGGCAGCCAATTGCTATTTTGGTTCTGCAGCTGCAACCTCTACTAACATGGATGGTAACTCCACAAGCACCAGTGGCAAACAGGGAGTGTGCAGGTGTATCTAACACCCTTCCTTTCCAGCCCACCAGTGAAATTAACTTCAGAAATATTTCCACAGGCTTCAGAACCATGACATAAAGCCCCAGTTCCATGGAAAGAGATCAAAAGTGTGATCATCTGTTTCAAAAAGCCAGGAATGCTTTTTTTCCCCATGTCCAGCAAAAATTTTGTCACAATCCAAAGTCACAATCCAAATCCTTTGTCTTATTCACTCCCTTTTGCCCCATGGATGACTGACAGACAATTCCTCCTCCACAACCATCATCAATAGCTTTTTCCTATCTTAAAAAAAAAAAATAATAAAGGGGGGCAAAAGGGATTATTTTAGGTTGAATGAGAAATGCTCTAATCTCATTGTCAAGTGAAACACATGGACATAACAGTGCAGTACCACCACTTTTGAACTGGAGACAAGTAAATGAAATTACCTACCAGCACAGATACAAAATTGATTATGCAGTTATATCTTCATACAAACACAGAAAACAAGGTAAAAAAAGGAGGAAAATAATCCTCAATTTCCTTTTAGATTTCATACATATTTTTAAAGGTGACAGCTGAAATCTAAATTTTAGGCAGAGATACTATTCTTTGACTTGAGAAAATACTAGCAGTGACCCACTAAAGAAATAACCAAAGGCTAGAGAGTATTATGGGGTGCTTTTTGCTTAATGATGTCCAAATCATTTTATATCCCATCCTAAACCAGAATTAAGAAATATCAGACTGTACTGGCACTGTATAACACTAATGCAGACCAGTAGATCCAGAAGTTAAAGCAGTAGGAAGACAGTTAAATCTTTAGAAGGAAAAGGGTTTTTTTTTCTGTTGTGAAGTAATGTCACTTATCTATTTTAAATTAAATGCAAAACCTGAAATATGTTATGTGTCTGAAGAAGATGGATCGTTTTTCCTTTTAGTTAATAATGTTTCACTTCTTGGTAACTGATTCCAGAAACACTTCAAGTCATCTATAGAGTCGTTACAGAAAACACACACAACAGAACCAAGAGTAAATCTTTTTTTGTGCTATATAATATCACAAAAACTGGAAGACAAGAATAGGCTCTTTCTTTAAGACTCTTCTTTAAAAGGAAATATATTAATAATTTTCTTAAAAAAAAAAAATCCTATACACAGCCTTAGTGATCAAGTTCTTGATCAGACAGATCTTCTTGCCTGTGCAGAAAAAATAACCCACCAAAAAATCACCCTGAAACCGAGAAAGTTCTCACCATGATTGCTTAGACACACAAAACATAAATTCAGATAAGGGTAGGAGTATTTTAAGAGGCTAAATAGACAGAGAGGACCTCTCTTTTTGACGTTCAAATTTAATGGCTCAGCCTAAACTGTAAGAAAACATATTCCTCTTCTCCCTTCCCTCACAGGTCACAAAAATTAATACTGTATCTCTGATAAGACTTCTCAATTTTCCTATGTTTCTACTTGGGAATAAGTGAAACTTTAAACTGATATATGACACTTGCTAGCTTATTTTAGAACAACATCAAGACATAAATTCTGGTGCTTTTGCTGTGTGGAGAAAAGCCTTTTCTTTTAAAACTTCCCTTAACTCAGTTATTGACATGCTTATAATGAATCAGCAATCACTCTGTGTCACTATCAGTACTCACCTGACCCAGCTTTTGACATTCACCAGCTCTGAAGAATCCCAGAACACAACTAATAAATAATACAACTAATAAATAACACAACTAATAAACTGCCTTTGCAGCTTGTGCATTTCTTTACAAAGTAGGCTTAGAAGAACTTGACACTGAAGATTAAGTTCAGCTGGGAAAACCAAGAAATTTTCCTTACCCTAAGAGCACACAATGGCATCAGGGACTGGACCTCAATACCTGCTGGGCCCACGTTCAACCCTACCTCTGGTTCCAGCAGAATTTAATCATAAAGCCTTTACTGCAGCAAATTCCTCTGGACTTCAGTGGAATTTCTATTTGAATGGTGATTGCTGGATCAAATCTTCGTATAAAACACAGATATTTAATTTTCATAGGCATTTCAAGGAGGTTTCTTTGTTACCTTGGAGAGTTTATCTTGTTTTAGTTTTAATGAAGGTTCCATATGCTTCAGCTCATAACAAGACAATATGAGAAGCAGATTCAAATACTGATTTTCTTCAAATTCAAAGGCAAATAATTACTTTTCTAAACAGATGAGAACAAATGCAGGCAAAGCATTTGTGTGGAACTGCACGTGAGTGAGCAACTGAGTCTGTAAATGTTTCTTATTAGAATCTGTTTCTACAACATATGGGCGTGAGCAACAAATAGAAAAAACAGCACTGTGTATAACAGAAAAAAAAAAAAGAAAAAAAGAATTGGAAAATGAAGTCCACTGTTTTCAGATAACAACATTTGGGTCTTAAAATACTAAATTCCACTATACCACTGCCAATTTTAAAAATTGTAATGTATTATAAAAGCCAATAAAACTTGCTATTTTTGTTTTGTTTACAGTAATTTTAGCCACAATAAATGCTCCATTTGTCAGGCTGCCATGAGCTTATTCTATAGAAAGCCTGTACAAAGTAGGAAAATAGCTAATAACATACATGAACAAAACAGGGTGGCTTTTATGAGAGCAGATGCCCTTTTATTTAATAACCAAATATTACATCCAGTCTTGCAGACAGTCTTTATTTAAACAGACCTTGTACAAAGTCTGGCAAATTTTCCCAACTTCAAAGGAATCCCTGTTGCCTTCTGAATCACATTCATACTTCTTGCTCTCACCTTCACATGTTCTGTTAGGGCAAAGTCCTCCATACACCCTCTAATTTTGGCTTTTCTTCTATGGTTTCCATCAGAGCAACCTTTGCTGCTTTTTCTCATCTGTTTTTGAGTGTGCTAACGGGCTTTGCCTGTCTTGCACAGGTTTCTGACCATTTTCAATGCGTAAGTATTACATAAATTGCCACTCTGTATGCTGACACTTTTTTTTTAATAAATAAAAGAGAAGATCAAGATTCAAGGCTGAACAGGAAAAATTCTGCTGCTCAATCTGCCCTGATTAAAATCTTACCTGAATAAACCCCTACCTGAAGAAACATGGCTATTTTCTAACCATGCACAGTTTTGGCCATACCTATAGTAAGGGATGGAAAAAGCAAACCCCCTTATTTGTAAGAAACACAGTAACCATCTTCTGCATGCCACTAAAGTGAATGACATGCTACTGGCAGAGATTGGCAGCTTAGAAAAGGTAGATGAGAAGAGTGAAAGAGAAAACTGCAGTGTAAACAAGCAAGTTCAAAAGTTCTGGCTTGCCTATTCCATCTAAATACCTTATTTACAAACATATTTTCAATGCAATTTCTTCAACTGTTCTCCTACTTCCCCTTTTCTGATTTAATTTTCTTCCCATGAACTTGTTTTTTCAACTCACTTTTGCCTATCTACACTATTTTCATAGCACCCTTCATCCTGCAGTCAACAAGTATTTTGAAATCAGTACCTTGCTTCTCCTCCCCAGACAGCAGCAAGCTGATGTCATGGTGTCTCATCCTCCAAATCTGCCATGGAATTTGACAGTCCCAAGCCTCAGCCCCCTCTTCTCTCTCCTTTGAAGAAGCATCCCTCAACCTATTCTGCTCACCATGGAACAGTGAGCAGGATAGACTGACAGCATGGCTAAGGAAATCCACCATGTAATTTCAATTACATTTTAATTACACTTTAATTATACTTCAACAGCCTCCAAAACCACTAGGATACTTGTCTACCAATCTCAATAGAAATAAGAAGTCTTCAGCCAGCACATGACAGATGATCTGACTCCATCTTCCTGCCAGTGGATGGAAACCATTAAAGGAATCTCCTCACTTACTCTGCTCCTTCTCAAATACAGCACTCTGCCTTCATCCTACCAGGAATTCTCTGTTGAACTGATCCAATTTCCCTTTGCTGAAATATTGACATTGCACCCAAAGATTTTTTTAAAAAAATGTTTATTTCAATTCAAAAATTACTAAAGGAATTCTGCAGAAAAGCATGAAAGCACACAAGCTTCCAACCTTGATTTTACAAGTAAAATCAGCATCCTGGTCTGCTAAGCAACTTTGATCTGCCTACAGAGTGATGAGAGGGATTTTCTACACCAGCAGGTGTTTCTAAAGCTGCTCCTAGAGAAGTTGATCACAAATCCCAATGACAGAACACATTCATCAGCTGGATGGAAAAGAAGTCACTTCTTCACCTGAGAGTACTATGTTCAAGCTAGATATACTGAAGAAACTTGCTTCTCAAACTACCACTAACTTAGAAGTCCATAGCTAATGGATAAAAACCATCTACAGCCCAGAACTGACTAACAATTTCATTAGCAGCAAATGCACTTTGAAAAATGTGGAATTATATTCCATGATAAATCAGTCAGATACCACTATGAATTTTGGGCAAGCCTTTCAGTAAGCAGAAAAGTTAAGGGAAGGAGTTAAGCACAGACTATATCATGTATGAGAGAAAATGAAGAAGAAAACAGACTATTTATTAATTTAAGTGAAGATATTCACAAAGAGGAATACTGTTACTTTCTAGAAGCCAACTGAAATAAGATCTATAAAGCAGAGTTTAAAAATATATATTAGAGTGTATGGTAACACCACAAAACATATGGTGTTATGGTAACACCACAAAACCCCTTAGTAAGGGGTTAGCTAAGATTAGCTGGAATCAAAATAATTAAAGAGGTCTTTTGTTTACTTATTATTTTGGCTAGAACCTATGGATGAATATTTTTCTTTTAGAAACAGAGTAACTGAAAGTATGAGAATTAATACCAGGTATTTCACTTGAATATTTGTGCAAGCATATGTGTGTGTGCACAAAAAATGAAGACATTTCAATCCAGATGGCACTCAGACTCTGACTCAGAATTATGGCTTATTCAGAGGATGTGCTTGCATTTATTGTCAAAATGTAAATGGTGGGCTTACTAGATATTCTGAAAATACTGCTGAAATCCCAAACAGATACAATGGGGCTCAACTTACCTCTCCCCCCCCCCCAAACTTCTTTCTGTGCCTCACTATTAACTTTCCTTCATTTTTTTCACATTTACTGAGTTGTACCATGAAAGCAACTGCACAAATCCATATGGATCCTCCAGGCTGTATATGAAAAATTGCTCAGTTACTACTCTTCCTGCTTTTGACTATAGTGAAATAAATTTTTTTCTCTTACTTTAACCACAACATTTTGATCATTTCAGTTACAGCCTGCCATTTTCACTACTATTGTGTTTTATCACCTAAAAATGCATTTTTCTGCTTCAAACTAAATTTAGGATTCAAAATCTGTAAGTAACATTTATGAAGTCTTCGGCTTTGTAGAAATTTGTTGTTTTTTTTTTTTAAAGGCACTAATTATTAACAAGCACTGAGCCCAGGACATGCTGTTTACTAGTTGCTTGCTTGTTCATAATTCAATTTGTATTTGAAGCCACCTACTCCAGCCCTGCCTCTTCCTTATGCTGCTACAGATGGGAGACAAGGGAGAACCCATCCATATCTAAAAGGAAGGCTGCCAAAAAAGAATTCACATTAATTTGGAGGAAGTCACACAATTCTCATATCTTTCAGGCAGCTCAGCAACACTTAAGAGTAAGTACATCCAACACGAGGATATTGATGGTGGCCCATCATTAATTTTTTGTTTGTTTGCTGAGAAGCAGGTTTTGACTATTTTATATGACAGATGTAAGCAGAGGAGAAGCATCACAGATAAGCCCAAGATTCCTTCAGTGTATTATGCTCAAATAAGAATTTTTTACTACACTGTCCCAGTTTGGGGGTGGGTGTTGAGGTATTTATTGAAACCAGGGAGAAGGGGAATTAAGTCACAAGTAAAAAATGTCTCCTCCAACAAAAGTTCCACAAGAAATAATAATTTTAGCAACACCTGCCCCCTTCAAATTCGTAACATTTCAGACAAGTCTTCCACTTTAAAGCAGCTGATTATTTAATAAAATTAACTCTCCAGGAAAGCTAATAAAGGAATGGACAATAACTAGAGTGGAATTGGAGAACAACAAGGACAAGGCAAATGGTGATTAAATAAGCAACACCATAGTGAAAGCTACTGGAAATGTGTTCTATTGCTGTGCTCATCTACCACACAGAAGAAAAAAAACCAACAAAGCACAGTCATGAAAAAACAAACAACTGAAAAACACTTCAGTAAATTAGGACATGTAAAGTAAATGAGTTTGGTTTTTCCCCATTGTGTGATAATTCAAAAATCTGTTTGGGTCTTACACACTGTCAGATCATCATCAGTATTGAAGCAACTATGAATTATAACTGAGTTGAGAGTATTACAAAAATGTGTGTATCTCTTAAAACAACATATCCTTTGATCATAATTTAAATTGCAAGAGCAAAAGACGTGTATTCATTCTGCAGCAGTAGACCAAAACCATTGCCACTGTCAGAACCCTAGGATCTGAAGAGATGCTAAATATACTGCCAAGAAATCACTACCTCCCTAGCTTTTTGAACTGTTAAAAAAACCCCAGTAAAATCACTCAGCATCTGGAGCCTAGCTTCCAACTCTAGAGAAAAGAGCAGAAAAGTAACTACAACTACAGCTACAGCAGAGATGGAATTAGAACTTTACAAAGTTAGCCCAACACAATGGGCACTTTTACCCCAAAACAGACAAAAAATTAACAAGGATCCTGCAGATGCTTTGGCTGAGGTGTCTGGAGGAGCCCTTGTGAGGGAGCATCTGATCCACATCTGGATCTAAGTGTTCCAGGAATTTTCACTTTTAAGAACCTGAAAAATTATTGATTTCAGAGAGAAAGAGAAAGGATATTGTGTGATGGTATGTTCACATTTTTCACTATCAAATTATAGTAAATATACTGCTTTGTTTCATTAAATCCTGTGCCCGAGCAAGTTTCTTAGAAAAGAAGATGGGAAAAATCTTATCATGAGGCCTCTGCCCAAAAACTTTTCTGAAGAGTACTTTTCCTAAGGTGTGACAAGTAACAAAAAAAGCTGTAAAGAAAAAAGAATTCTTTTTCCCAACACAACGTTTCTGAAGTTGCGGTGAATTTTTAAATTTATTTCTTCCAAAATATAAAATACTAAATAAACAATATACATACAAAAAGCTGAATGACACATACCCCATGGTCTTCCTAGGAATTCAAAATCAGCTGGTAGCCTTCACTTCTCATACCTCCTTACTAAAAAAGCACTAGGGAATTGCTGACAGGGTTCAGCATTGTGCAGAATATTAAATATCTTTTTTGCAATACCCTGGTGACTCTTGAGTCTGTCTCTTACAGCACCATATGTACAGCTGTGTTGGAAAGAGGAAGCTATTAAATATATTAAAAAGTAGAAATATTACCAATAGACACTTCATCAAATAACTGGATCTCATTCATCCCCAAACAAAGCAAGAAATGTTAAGGTTACATCAACATGAGAAAATAACTCTGGATTTAATAACACCACAAGCCTGTTGAACATATTTGAAAGTAGAAACATTGCTTAATAAAACAGATTAGTGTTTCTGAAACAATGAATATAGCTTTCAACCATCAGAATGCTTTGGTAATAAAGACATTGGACTTGGTCTTGAAAGGCACTGGGTATCTCAGTTCCCACACCACAGTCACAGCTAGAAGGTCTTTGGGTCCAAATGTATTACCTTCAGTTTACTGCCAGCACAGGACCAGGAATAGTTTGTATCAAAAAGGATTTAATAAAAGGAGACTAAGAAAGAGCATTTTGTTTGACATTGAACTTGCAAAAACATACTCTGGAAAGTTTGCCCTCCTCCTGTGTCCAGGTACAAACACTGCATCCCCATCTCCCAAGTACTGCTTAAAGGAGACAGCAGCAACACACACACATTCCATGGGGGAAGACAAGGAGACAACCACAGAAACTTTTCCAAAGCATCTCAAACCTTAAGGACTCTGAATTATTTTCCCAAAAAGTGACTTTCAGAAAGAACATTTTCTACATGTGTCAGCACCTAAAGACACTGACAGGAAAATTGGACTTTCAGTGACTCCTACCTCTTAAGAATTTAAATTGGCTTTATGTAGGGCTGTTGGGCTCTGGAAGCCAAACATCCATCAACTTTTAATAATCTTTGCAATCTAAAATGCTCAAGCAACTTCTGCAAATAGGACTTAGGCTGTTGGCAAAAAAATTGGCCCATCTTTTACAGCACAACTTGCAGGCAGAACACAGCTTTCTTGGGCAGCTCTGGTCATTCCAGCAGTGGGCTAGCAAAGCATCACTGCAAGTTCACATACCATGAGTTCCTTTCTCACACTGCAGAGCAAGAGATGAAAAAAGTAAAGAACACTTAGGAAGTAAGCACAGCTTCATATAAAAAAAATACCAAAGGGATCTCAACGTTTATCTAACTATCACAGGAACTCTTTTAATTACCCCACTTGGAAATTTTTGTAATGGTTTTGTAAGACTCCAATACTACTTCTGCTAAAATTGATACAAAAGCATATGACCCCTCAAAGGGGAAAGAGGTTTTGTTACTTATAGTAACACATGGATAATTTACATATTCTCCTCCAGTTTCTGAATTTTTTTCTACCTTGACTTATGAAGTTTTACAGATAGTAGCATTTTTACATGACTCATTTAATTTTTTTTCTTGCAAAGCAGATAGGTCTTTAAACTAAAGCAGTTACTTATGACTTGCAAGATAATTACAACTGATGATTGAAGAATATTTAAGATGAATGTATAAAGAGCACTGAAACTTCTTGAATCAAGTGTAAACAGAAATTAAGGCCCTAAGGCTACAGGCATTACCATGTGTTGCATCAAGATAACTGGTTTGCCCTTAAAAAGATAAGCAAATAAAAAGTATAATTCTTCAGACCATGAACCCACAAGAGATTCTGCACAGACATGTTCTTTACTTTCATAGGGTAAGTGAACATACTGTTTCCCTAAAAACTTAGTTTACACAAAACCAAACAAAAAACAAACCAGAAAATGACACTCGGGCAAAGAAAGCTTTAACCTGTCTTTGGTGCTCCTTTGACCTTATCTCCTGGCAGGACCAGATTTTAAGATGCTTTCTACAGAAAGAGTTGTCTGATCAACCAGCTCTGGCTGGTGCTGCTGTACAAATTTCCACCTCCAGCTGCCCACTCTGACTTTGCTGGAGGCTGATGCCTCCCCGGCACCATCAGAGACAACTCCAGCCTCTTAGACACTGATGCCAAGTCCAACATCTCACCATAGACCCACCATCACCAAGAGAAGAAAGCAAACTTCAACATGGACAGCTGGGATCTGGGCACAGGAGCCTTTCCACTCTCTGGAAGAGACACCAGAGGAGGAGAAGCATCTGGGGAAGGTACTTTTTAAACATTGCAGAAAGATGTGTCAGCACTCACATGTCACTGCCTACACAAAGCCAGCTTAGAGGTTTCCAAGCTGTTCTGGGGCTGCTTCAGAGGGAAGAGCATAACCAAATCAAACACAAACCATCTAGGCACAGGTATGCCAACAGTGAGCTTATACCTACAGTTTATTCCCATACTCTTTGGAGAATAAATTATACTGGCACCAGACATCTTTGTACAAATGTTTCCTCACTATGTTATAATAATTTGACTAATTTCACTGAAAAAAACCAAGAGAGTTATATTAGTTAGTCAGTTCAATCCAATGTACTGCTGTAGTGGGGCTTTTTTGTTGCTTTTTTTTTTTTTTTTTTTTTTTTTTTTGCATTCCAAGGCCAGAATTTCCTGACAAACAGCTATTTTATTTGACAAAGGCCTCTGACTATCAAACCAGCAGAAATTTCTCTTTCTTCTTCTCTGTTTGAGGCCTGCTGGCTGAAGGATCATGGCCTAAGACTAATCAGGATCAGAGAAGCACTGTGCTGCCATGGCAAGCAGTCAGTTCACAGACCACCAGAACATAAATATTAAATATTTTAAGGCACTTGGTAACAGCAACTGAAGAAAAACATTTTTAAAGACGACATCACCAGGCTGCAAGGGGAGTCTCATAGATGATTCAGGCTGAGCCAAGGGTTGAATAGGGATAAGGTACTGGAGCAAAAGGAAAAAAAATCTTCAGAAAAAGAGACCTTAAGGTGTTTGTGTCGCACAAAAAAATTTGTCAGTAAGTGTTAATGTTATTGACAGTCCTTCCACATGCAGGGTGACCACTGTGTTTTGTAAACTTCTCTCTGGAAGAGGTCAGGCCGCAATGACACTACTGTATATATTAGGGGGGTATATTAGGGGCTTTGAACACACCACAGAAGAAAGAACTACACTCATTTCATTCCAAAGTACATTGACCATAAGGCTTCCCTTCCCCCCCACCAAGTGCAAGTGCACCAAGGATACAAATTTTAATTAAAAAAGCCAACCATCACTTACTCTGTCTTCCTTCTTTGCTTGTCTTCAAATACATCGTTCAGACTTATCGCCACCTGTCCCAAAAACTTGTCCAGCCCCACCAGCGACCTGTGCATGACAATCAGGTACAAGATGTATTTTTCTGGATTCTCCTGCATGAGTAACCCCGGGAGCTCGAAGGAGGCCTCTTCTTTCCAGATGGGATCCAAGGTCTTCTCGGCCACCGAGGTGGAATACTTCTCCTTGCCCAGCTGTATGATGGTGTAGGCATCATTGCTGCCATTTTTACCTTTTGGCTTCAGACCTTTGGCTTGAAGGACCGTCACTTGCACATGAGTTGGGAACCACTTCTGGGCTTGCTCTGCCAACATCATCTTCGAAGACCGCAGCGGCAACAGCGAACACAAAAAAAAAAAAAAGTCTCTTTTTTTTTAAGTCTTCGAGTTACTGGCTGAGGGCACTTACGGCGGTGACACCTGTCAAGGACTCAGCCTGGTCCTTCTCCAGCGCTCCTGCCACTCACCACCCCTCACCTTCCCCCCTCCTCCTCCATGCCTGGGGGCTGCAGGATCCCCCCGCACCACCGACACCCGCCCGCCCCGGGCCTCCCCCCGTCCTCCGCTCCCGCTCCCCTCCAGCCGCTCCCCACCGCCCCCCGGGCATCCCCCGGGCAGGGCCCCTCCGCCGCACGGACAGGCCCGCTCCGGATGGGATCTCCGCGGTTCCTTCAGCTCGGCCCGACCCGGTGCGGGCCCCGCAGGCCGCCGCCGGCTTCCCCCTGCCCCGGGCAGCGCGGTGCCTCGGGGCGGCGAGCAGCGCGGGGTGGTGGTGGTGGTGGAGGAAGAGGAGGGGGGGGGGAGGGAGCCCGGCCGCCTCCCCGCTCTTCCCGGAGGTATCGGGCCGGGCTGCCGCGGCCCTCCCGGCCCTGCCCGCCCTCCCTCCCGGCCGCTCGCCTCAGCCTCTCGCCGCTCTCCCCCCCCCTCCGCCACCCGGCCTGACGGGCCGGCTCCGCCGCTTCCGCCTTCCCCATGCTGCCAGCGGCGGCCCCGGCGGCGGCGGTCAGAGGGCAGAGGGCAGGGTTCGCCCCCTTCCCCGCCTCTTCTCCCCTCCCTCCTTTCCATCCTTTTCCCCGCCGCACCGGAGCCGGAGGACACCGCCGAACATCCTCTCCTTCCCGCTCGGGACCGGGCGGGGAGAGGCCGTGTCCCCCCCCGGGGATAAAGGGGGAATCGAGGGGCATCCCCCGGCCTGAGGGAGCTGTGATGGAACCATCGCTGATTTCGTGTGGAGGGGGGGGGAGAGGGATGTGGGCAGGATGGCCATTATTAAGCAGTGTTATATGAATAACATAAACTGTTAATGTTTATATTATAGCAATATTGATAATATTTTAAGCGTTGTTAATTGTATTAATTATATTTAGCAAGGGAAGGAAGCCCCCTTGAACTCCGCAGGAGGTGTTCATCCCAATGCTGTGGGTTTGTGTCACTCAGGAGGAGCTCCTTGTCCTTCCATCCTGCTGTCAAGCCCCTTTGGGGACTTCTTGATGTCCCACCCGCCCTGGCAATTCTGTTGAGTTAAATGAAAAAGCGGAAATAATTGTCAGATGATGTGTGTGTGTATAATTTTATTGACAGCACGCCTGGAGGCTGCGTGCGCACCTGTAAGAGGAGTCACAGGTATTAACTTGGTTTCTACAGAAAAAAAATAAAATAGTGAAGCCTGCACACGATCAGGGTTGCAAGGCACCAGATCCCACCCCCAACAAACATAAGAAGCAGGGAAATCAGCAGCATGGTCAGATAATACTTCATCCAACACCCCTCACTCATGAGTCCCCAACCCACGTCTCACGGGTTAGTGAGCAACAAAAAACTTGGGAGACCTTCTCATACCACTGGGACCTACAGGAAATTAAAAACCTAAAGCTGAAGGCCATTAGGGAGAGTTAAAGTATGATGCTGCCCACAACACTTAATGCTGAGCGAGTTATTGTCCAGGGTCAGAAAAGGTTGAGGATCACCACTCTACACAGAGTCATTAGTCAGAGTCCCAGCTTGTGTTATCTCTGTACACAATTTAAATAACTACTTAATTGACCCCTAAGTTTTGACTGGGAGTGATATTTGTCTCTGTGCTGTGATACTGATCATAGTGCTGGGCACTTCTTTCTTCTTCCACATCATAGCTGATTTTTTTGTTGTTGGAAAAGAGATGGTCCAGTTGGAAACAGAACACGTTTTGGGATCATATTTAGACAAAAGCATGTAATTGTATTATCTAATTTCTTAAAAGAGTTATGAATGCTGCCATTATCTGCCTTTGTTTGTATTGCTGAGATGCTGATCATCAACTTAAGACTGCACACCAGCTTTTTGGGATAATTTGCCATCCCTCTCATCTGAAAATCATTCCCCTGCCTCTCCAGCTGCCAGTGTCCCACATCCTCAGGTATCTTTTCCAAATAGTTGGCAAGAAGTTGTCAGTGAAGCTCCCAGGGTGAGCTGCTGTTTCTGGGGAAAGAGTAGCAAGATTTCAGGCTGGAAGAGCCAGGAAGAATTACAGTGACAGTGTTCTGCAGGAGACTGTGGGCCATGGAGGAAAGCCAAGGGGTTCTTGTTGGGTACTGGGGAGACACATGTACATCAAATTATTTCTTAAATGAATTTTACCACATGCAAATTCTGTTTTAATAGAATATTCTTCATTGCACTAAATCGAAACCAAGCGTGAGGCACTCGTCAAATCAAAACAAGAAATTGATTTTAGGTAGGCAGAATGTATTTATTTAATCAGAAGTTTTAAGTCAAACATCATGTCTTGCATACCGAGTCTGAGGAAAAGTTTTATGGGTTCTTATCACAGGCAGGATTTGTGCTTTTCCCTTGTATTTTAATAATTTCTATAATTTCTTATTATTGTCTCGTTCTAAATGGAGTCTGACTGGATTACACGTGTGTGCCACTGAATAGGGGAAGGTAGAAGAAGTCTTGTACCTTTGCATACAATAACCCAATCAGCTAATAAACAGATTATTAGTCCTCATGCACAACCTGGAATGTGAGGAGAGGCGACTGGAGCCTTTCTGCCTTTCTCCCATCCCTCCTCAGCTGGTGGCACGGGGGAGATGCCCTCTCAACAACCCCACCCCTGTGCTTGAAGTGAATTCTGCTCAAAGGTGGACCAGATGTATTTTTATTCCCTCTTATACCCCTCTAGGGTCAAGTTGCAATCCGGCCTTTTGATTTCATTCTCTTTGGAATAGGGACATTGTCATCTTCTTGAATGTAACGTGCGATATAAATGACAAAACATCTCAGAGAAATAATGATATCTCCAGCAGCACAGTGTCCCCTGGCACTGTGTTAGAGCATTAATCCAGAAACAACTCGGATTCCCCCTTGCTAAACCACTGCCACCCCTCAGTGACTGCATACGCTGTGGTTTTTGCTCATCACTCTCCCAAGATTTTTTCAGATATTATACTAGAAAAAATCCATTTTGTTCTCCATGCCCCATTTTGGTTCTGAAGCTGTACTGCTCCTTCGCTTTGCCCTCCCCATCTTGAGACCAAGCACTGAGGAAGCAGGACTGACAGTGCAGGAATATCAGTGGCCATTAATATTAAACACTTTGCCTTAGCAGTACAGCAGGAATGCTAATGAGGATGGCTAATCTTTGAGAAACCATTTTTTTTTTTTTTATGCCTGAATTTGAAGTGGGCACTAACCAAACAACAGCTCGTGTGGGGAAGGAGACCGTGTAGCTGGCGGAAGTGATGGACAATTTCTGTCTCTTCACTGATTAGAATAAGGAGACAAAAATAGATACAAGAGAAAGAAAGTCTGGGGACTCAGGAAAAGATAATTAAAACTCAACTGTCTCCTGGGTAAAGGGTGGAATTTTTCTTAGATTGGGTTTTGGCAAGATCTGTAATTCATGCTATCTCTGTGAAAAGGACTTACAGCTTTTTGTGTATTGAGGTCATCATATTCCTTCTTCCAGCAAACTAACATCATCAGAAATGCTCCTTAAGCCCAGCGTTTTGTTTATTCTGAGTAGTTTATTTAAGAAAGAATAGGTGAGTAGACTAACAACATCAGAGAAGAGAGGGGCATTATCTACAAGGAAGAGGGGGTGTCAGAGAGGCCACCAGGGGCATAGTACAGATAGTGCCAATCAGAAATGTAGGCCAAATATTCCAGCCTTGATGGCTTTTTTTTTTTTTTTCTTTTTTTTTTTTTTTTTTTTTTCCCAGCAGTAAGAAACCTGGGCTTGCTTTTCTCAGCTGTCTTTCTCCAACACTAACCAGGCAGTGGGAGGACAGGGAAAAGGGACAAGGCAGAGAATGATACAGGAGCTGCCATCCTCATAGAGAAATCCTTCTTTTAACCACAATTCAGCACTTATGGGAGCTACTTTTGAGTGCAAGCTCCAAACGTTTTGAGCTTGATTTTTGAAACAAAACCAAGGGCTGGAAAATTTGTGATAGAACATACTCAGAGTAGCTGGACTTGGGCAGAAAACATGATACAGTGATGAGAGTAAGTTTGAAAAATGATTGTTTATCACAGAAAAACAGTGGATCTCAGTGGTGTATTTAATATGGAACCTTAATCCTCACGTGTGCCATCTATCTCTATTACATGTTCTTCCAGGCATTTCTGGCCCGGGAGATCTCCATTGTTTTTTAAAGAGGGAATTCCAAGAATTATGGTGGATTTTTTTCAGTTTCAGTAATTTGGAATACCCTCTCAGTTGTCCCCTCTGACCCAGCAGTGCATCTGATTAAACATCAGCCTTGATATTCTGGCTGCCCTTGCAAAAGAAAATGCAAGAAAATCTCCTTGCCTGTACTGCTGTGCCTGTTCCATCTTCTGCTTCTCATTTCCAGTTGTGTCCTTGCTAAGGAGAATCAGAGCAGTTGTGCTTTCAGTGGGAAAGTGTAGCAGATAATTTGGTGATTTAATTTCTCCCTGATTTCTATTTATGAAGTAGAAAGCATTTTTGTGATTTTTTAATGAAAATGCTATCTCTTTGAAATTATTTGCTGAATAATTCTTTGGTGGCAGATCTTGGGTGATGTGGTGGTATTGAACATTATGTAGTTGTGAGGGACAGGCTGGTTTTGTCTGGACATGGGACAAGCTGCTGCTTGCTGCCTTGCTGAGTCTTAACTTTCAGTAGCTGTTGCAACTGTCCAGATTGCACATTTTTTCTGGAGAGACTATGTAAACTTTGAGGCTGAACATTGCTGTCTGTTAACTTTATCTTAGCTGTCGCTATTTTTTCAATTAGTGACTTCTTCAAGAATCCACTAGAATTAATTGAATGCAGAATTCAAATAGCTGGGCTCAAACCCACCACTGTGGGTTGGAAATTTTTTCTCAAGCTACTGTTTTTGTCTGCTCTCCTGGTTTAGAGAAGAATTCACGAAGGGGAAACGTTTTGATGGAAACATTAAATGCTATGTGAATATTCACCACATTTCTGTCCCGATCCCAAGTTTTGCACTGTTCTGCTCTCTGTGCTCTCTTCTGGCTTTTATGTTCACTCCTATGGAACACCTCAGAATTCCAGTTTCATCCTCCAGCTTCCTTTGGGCTGAATCCTCTCTGATAAGTTTTTGACAGCCCTACCCACACCTCACTGCTGCTGAGCTCTGGGGCATTGCCACTGTCATCACTCCTGGACCATTTTCCCCTCTATTTGGGTATGGATTTATCCTCCCCTCTGCTTGGGACGCAGTTTGCATCATCTCCCCTTCCTCATTTGTTCTTGGCTTTCTTGCCGAATGGCACTAAACAAGATCACACAACAAAGAGCAAAGCAAATGTGACTCTAAAGAGGAGACCGGGGGCTTAACATCAGGCAAACACCCAAGGAATTGTCCATAGTTTTCAGAGAAATATGAAGAAGCCTGGAGTCACAGATACATTAGAATTTGGTGCAAAATCAGACTTCAAATAAACACCAGGTAGCACTAAGAGTCTTGGAAACATTATCTTTTTTTGCTCATTTTTTAGTGGAACTTGTTTCACAGCTCACTGTCATCCATTGTGAAGTTCAAAGAAGCTTAAATGCTGTAAAGCAGTCATCAAATGCAGTAATTAAACTTGCCAGTCATCCAGATTTGACCCAAACTGCCTGTGTCTCAAGATTTTAGTCAGGTGTCTGGGTTAGATTCCAATTCAGCCTCTTAAAGACATGAAGACACTTACCTCTCAGCAGCTTTTGCCCAAATCATAAGCAGGCAAATCATTTTGCTCTTCTATCAGAGCATCCCTGTCACACCAATATCTAGAGCACTTCTAACCTGAAATAACCACGAGAAACCTCAGACACAGCCATCACCCTGCCCTAGACCTGGTAAGGTTCAGACTTTCTTCAGCTATCCCTCTACAAGGGACAGGATCAGCCACATGCAGCTCCTCTAAAATTAACCCTTAAGGGCTAGATCCAGATTTCCTGATGGCTCTCCTAAAACTTCATGGAAAACTCCAAGCTGATTCTTAAAGAAGCATCCATTAAAGCAATCATAGAAACACAAACTGGGGCTCAGTTTGTGGTTGAATTAGAAAGGGAAATTGGCTATATGATGTCTAATTTCAGACTTAAATACTTGCATTCTGGTCTTGTTTTCAGTACAAAAATGATGCCTGAAGGTCACAAGCAACTTTCATGCTTTGGAAATAGACTTAATGTAAGCAGAGTCAAAGACAATTTTGCTATTTCTGCAGAGAATAATCTTTTTTTGTGCTCGACAGAACCTAAGAAACATTAGCAGTAGAAACAAATGACTTGAAAATTACAATCTCCTTTCTGGTTTCCTACTAAACTATCTGGAAGGAAAAAAAAAAAAAAAAAAAAAGATTTTTATCATTGTCTGAGTATGAGGTATTTTTCTGGATTTAAATAACTCATGCATTTACTCTCTACAGACCTCCAAGGATCTCAGAAATTATCCAAAGTTATCAACTCTCTTAAGGAGCATCTCAGCAAATACCAGAAAATTATGTTCTAAAAAAAGTTGTAATACTTGAAGCTCTGAACTTCTCTACTTCTTTTTCTTCCCTTGGACTTTACAGGACCTACCCATTCAACATCATGCTTCGCAGGACCTACACATTCAACATCAGGAGATTGCTGTATGAGGGCAGACAAAAGGGAATTATTTGCACAGAGGTTATATTTTATAATTCCATCCCTATTTTGTGTACTAAGTTTGCAGTTGCAGCAAGCTGGTGAAGCACCTACCCACCTTAAGTCTTTTGTGTTCCTTGAATTGAGTCTTCCTTGAAGTTTGGTTTTCTTAACTAAAACAACACATTTAAGCTTCCTGCTCATTCCCAAGACTTTTTCCCAGGCTTAGCTGCCCCCAAAATTTCTTCCCAGGGATTTTCTACTACCAAAGGACTACCCCATGTCTCTTCTGTTGTTGAAGGGTCTAATGGAATCCACCTGCAACACTGAGTCAGCCGTGATTAATCTGTAGTTAACTGCAGGGTCTCAACACCTCCTGTGTGTTGGTAACAGGAGAACCCTTCTTCCCTGGTGATACCAAAAAAAAAAAAAAAAAAAAAGTAAAATAAAATAACAACATAAAATGTTTTAAGATGGAAGGAAGTTGATTGATGTATTTGTTAGACTTAGACTTAACATGTCTCCTTTCAAACCCTGATAAACCAAGACACGGATTTTCTAACTCTTCACTCCACATTGCAGAGCTGGTATAAAGCCCAGACCAATATTTGGTATTTTGAGATATTTTTTTTCTCTTGCTGTGTTGATGAATAATTCAGATTTTATATAATCTTTTCTTCATAGCGATATAAATTTCAATTTGGCTGCAACAAGGTCTTAATATAAATATGTGATTAGAAAAAGAAGTGATATTAAATTGCTGTAGTTAAGTTTTATGTGTGTTAAATGTATGTACTCCAAGCACTCTTCTCCAATGTTACTTACAACCATTCTCTCTTTGAAGCATGGTTTATTCTTAGTAAACTCCAGCTGCTCCTAAAATTCTGCTCCCAGTAAGAGGCAAATTAGATAAAAACAATTTATTGAGAGGAAAGAGCTTGCAGAGCTCATTCAAGTAGACATGGAGTGCTGCTTGACAGCCTTCTATGCCTTTTTTGTAAGAATTATCCAATCCCTTGTCATATAGCAGATAAAATTTCATTTTTGCAAAATATCTGTATTACATCTTCCCAACACCCAAAGCTGGGAGGGTTTTGAGGGCTATGGGAATACTGCAGATTTTTTTGGCACCGTCTGGTGCTTTAGGCATCCTGGAAATCAGCACTGCCTATGTTCTCATAGTCTGCATGTAAATTAGCCATATGTGCATTAGTGGCACATTATTTACAGACTGAATTGTGCAACTATACTTAGGGACTCAGATAAATTATTTCTATATTGGGTCCAATTTTTCCTGTCATTTACAGTAATACAAAGCTCGGATCACTCCACTGATCAATGGGTTAATTACTTTGAATTTTCTCCAGCATGATGGAGAGCAGAATTTTGTCTCTGGTTATTGATTGCAGCTCTGAAGCCCTTTGCCCTCTAGACTAGAAACCTCCCAAGTCTCTTCTACCAGCCTGTCCACTACCACTTCAAACCTGTGCTCATAAAAAAATTCCTGTATGTGAAAGCAAAGGGACACGGTCAGATTTAGTTCCTTCTGGAATCTGAGTGAGTAGAAATGAGAACAGTTACCTCGTGTTAGAATTTCTTCTTGGATATAAAGCTCTTCATGCTCCTTTGTTTTTTCTTCTAGAAGAGGAATTGCTGGGGAAGTTTGCCACCAGAGCTATCTTTGGTTTTCCAAACTACCAGTGTCAGGAAGTAGCTGTCACCCTCTGAGCTTCTCCACTCCCCACTTTGAATGGACCTTGTGTTAGCAAAAGTGATTTTTCTTTGGTCATTACCTTAGTGTTTTCACTGTATCTTCATGGCTTAAGCCAATGGTGCTCCCTCTTCTTTTCCATTGGCATTTGAAAGTATTGTCTATCTAACTGTGAAAAAGCAGTGAATAACAGTAAAAACTCTTTACAGCAGCTCCTTTGAAACTCCCATATGCTACAAAAATATGAAAGCCAAGATGGAGCATACAAATCACAATAGAAAAATAGAAACCATGCTAACACATCAGCAATTGTTCTCTAGAAACACTCTCACTCATGTTGGAGTAAATATGATTGTCCATGTAAGAACACAGATGTCTCATCACCCAGCAACATATGATGTTAAGACATACCAGTGTTGGATGCAGCTTCGTAGCTGTGGTTCAAAAGCTCATGTAAGAGGAACACACTGGGATACTGGTTATATCTTTTTCAAGTCAGTATTTCTAATGAGAAGAAGATGTCTGAGTGTATTTTATGTAAGTCATAATCATTTGAAAAAATGCATTAGCAGGCACAGGTCTCATAAGTGATTTTAAATCATCTCCACATTTTGTTTTCCCTCAGCTTCTCCTTTGTTTCTTTGCTGCTGCTCAGTCTCTTTTTCTCCCTCTCCCCACACTACTGCAACAGCATGTCCATCTTCATTTACAGTAATAGAAAAGGCTGTATATGTAAATGCTCCACTCTGGCAATCAGATCTTCCTAGCTGATTAATTTATCTCAGTGTCCTGCCACTAGCTGGGACCTTTCTTCCCTAGTGATAATATCAAGAGGTCAAGAAAATTTTTAGGTAAGGCATTGTAATTGCTCTATTTCTAGGTTTGAGTGGCATGATAATACCTACAGAGTGCTGACTGAAGAGGTGTAAGACTAATATTAGTGTGCAAATAACCTTTACACAGCAAAACTCTCATGCAGTTGTAAGTAAATTTAAATATCATCCCAGCCAAGATACCACTTTCCAGGCTCATCCTGGAAAATACTTAAATCACAGAAACAGAGCTTCACTTCTGTGTTTAAGTATCCAGCCTATGTTCCCAAACAAGCTATCTTTCCTGACTTTTCTATCAAGAAAGCCAGAGATTTGGGAGTTGTTTGATTGTCTTGATGTCAAAGAGCCACCAGCCTCAACTGAAAAGCTTCTGGGATGAAGAATAATTTTTTTTTTGTAGACATTTTCCTGATGACTAATTAACCTCTCTCTTAATCCTGTCTGCTTTATCCGTAATCTGAATTAGTCCATTTTTGGATTCTAGGTCTTGATTCATTTTTATGTACGAAATGACAAAGCCACTACAAATCCTCTCCACATGTGGGTATTAATATATCATGATCAAGTCTCTTTACCTTTTTTTTTGGTAAAGTAAACAGATTAGGCTACACTCATCTATCCCTACATAGCAGATATTTCAGATCCCAAAATCACTCTTTTCTGATCTATTTTCAATTTTCCATGGCTTCTTTGAAGTGTGAACACCCAGACTAGTCATGATTTTCCAGTAGTTTTCCCACCAGCTCTCACACAGCTGCACTTCTTTGCACTTCTTGTGCCAGAATTCCTGGCCCAGTAATTCTGCTGCTAGCTTAGGTTCAGGAAATTCAATCTAGGGTATTAAAACACTTGCTATATATTTTCCCCACATGATTGGAAAGCAGTGAGAGATCAAGCAAAGGATGAAATCTGGGGGGAAGAAAAAAAAAAAAAAAAAAAAAAAAGTTTCCAATTCTCAAGTTAATTGTCCTGAAAAGTTTGGAGAAATTTACTGCAAAGATACTCTCCCATAGAGCAACTGAGTGCTGTCTGTAAATCTGTTTATGCTTTGGACACATCTGTATGGCAGCAGCATAAAGAGTGTGGCATGCTGTTTAATATCTGTCAGGCTTCTTTTTTAAACCACTTAATAAGCATGTATGTAAATTCTACGCAATAAAAAAGTTCTAACAACTAGAACAAGAACAACCTTTTATGTGGTGGCTCCCACCCTTAATCCCAGCTTCTACATGCCAGTTCCTCCCCCCACTTTCACATCCCCAGTTCTTGACAGGTGCCAGAAGTTTTCAGGATTTTCTTGAGGCTTCACCATGGGAACTGCCAGTTTGCCAGGAATGAATTTGACCCACTGAGCAATAAAGCTGAGGCAAAACACTTACGCAGCATCCAGATTGGGGGAATTTCTTGTCTTTCTCTTGGCGTGGTCTCCTCTTGTAGTTTTGTTTTGTTTTTAACCTAAGGAGAGCTCTGTTCATTCAGCATCCCTCTAACTTCACCTTGAAAAAGAAACAGGGCTTGGAAAGTGTTGTTTTCCCAGCAACAGCTGCTGCTTTTGCATCCAACAGTCTTTAAATCCATAGAAGGGCAGTTTTTATATGGACAAAAAAGCATTAAATGCTAGGAAATGAGGGTCTTCAGGTAACTATTCCAGATTTGCTATATCTGCAGTTACAACAAATGGTGGTGTAGGTGGTGTTCTTTTACTGGCTTTTAATGAGACACATTTATTACTGCCTTGCGATAAACCAAAGTAAAGCCATAAAAGTGACTTTGCATTGAACATTTGTTCAAGTCCTGCCTGGGTCTTATAAAGCTTCATTTGTTCAAGACTTTGGGTTTTGTTTTACATGCCTGCCACCTTTTTGGTAACAGCTGTTATCTCCTTCGATTGTTACATGGAATGGGCTTACCTTCCACTGCACAGCAGAAATTTGTTTTCTGGCTGGGCTGGGATCGAGCTGGGAGCTGATCCTTCAGAACCTGCTCAATCACTTGAGTAACCCAACTACTCCACATGACCAGGCAAAACATGGGTTCAGAGCTACTTATGTTTATTTGTTATAACTTAAAAATAGTTGCAAATGGTAACTGTGCAGGTTGAGAAAAGAACAAAAGTTTTAGGAAGAAGAGTATCTAATCAGTCTTTGTCCAGGGAGTGAAGTTCCAATAGCTGCAGAGAGATCCTGGATCTCTCTGAACCTTCAGCCAGATCATGGTGATATAAATAAATATACTCCTTTATGTCCAGTAATGAATCCAAATTATTTAAAGCTCATGAATTTTCTTCCTCTACTAGACTTGTACACATTTCACTAAACACAAGTTCCAATATTGCAGCTAAACTGCCTGGAAATATTCTTCAAGAAATATTCATAACAATTCACCTCTGTAAGTTAATACCTATTAAAACTTAAAAATGAATTAGATTTGGAATTTCCTGGATTCTTGTGTTTGTCATGCAAATTTTCAGTGCTGTTCTTTTTATGATAATATGAAATAAAGTAGTTTCTTATAGTAACATTGTAAATCATTTGCTTTCTATTACACGCAGCTGGTTTTGGTACAGTAATGATTTGGTATGGGTGCACACTGCAGTGCATATTAAAGGCAATGAGACATTCTTTTTCAGGGCTCACATGCAATTGATGTTTGTGCAAATATAACCAGATAATGACAAAACAGTAATTTATTATAATATATTAGTGAGGTTGGGTTTTCTCTCTTCTCTCAAAATTCACCTTCTCATAAGCTGCCTTTCTCTGCTCACCCCCCCAGCAAATCCCTATTTTTCCTGTTTACAGAAAGGACTCCCCACCCCTGCAGATGCAGATTACAGTTTTTCAGCTCACTAGAGATCCAGAATCAAAATCTAAACCAGCTGGTGTTTTTAGGCGGGTGTCTTACTTTAGCTTACTCAAAAGAACACAAGATGAACGGTAAGAATTAAGTAAACCACAAATTATTTTGGGGACTGTCTGGTTCATATTAGAAGTAAACTTTTCACTGCTGGCTGTTGTTTCAAAACTGTTGCCTCTATTTTTGATATTCATCCTTGGGATCTAACACAAACTATGTCTTACTAGTTTAATCCATTGTTAGGCCATGTTTAAATATCTTTTATTATAGTCATGTGCTATAAAATAGTTCTCACTGGAGTTTGCTGGCTCAGAGCCAAAGGGTAATACTGCTTCAAGTGGCTCAGTGCAGTATTAAAAGCATTTTTTTCCTTTGGTGTTGGTACTTACCAATTTCACACCTTGAAAAGAGCCTAACCACATCAAAATGTGATGTATCTACTTTGAGTGCAGGGACTAGAAAAATATCATAGCACAAAAGACGAGCAAAGAGAACATTTCAACTGTATCAACAGTTCATTCCTTTTTGTGTGTGATTAGCAACGTGTGTCAGTCCTTGCTGCAGAGACAAATATTTTTCAAGCTTCTGTTTTCAAAAAGTAATTTTGATTTGAACTTGCTGCAGCAGGACCACTGCAGCAAGACCAGGTCATTGGTCCCCCACAACGACCATGATTTAACATGAAATGAGGTTATTTGTATTTGGAAAGATTTTTTTTCCTCCTCTGAGATAAATGGTAGTTGGATGAAGAGTGGGACACCTCCAGTTCAGCTTCTGACAGCATTTTATTTTTTTTTCATAAGCAGCCACAATCACACAAAGACAACCTATTAAGTGAATAAAGAACGATAATAATGCTTAATAATGAACACCTTCAATTCTGCAATCATTTTGGCAGGAGCAGATTCCTTCCCTGACACGTTTCAAAATATTTCCAGGTATGGAGTAGGTTTCATTGGGATGATCAGGGATTAAGACAGAAATAATTGCTACCATTACTTCATCACTATGGTTTGCACCAGCACCCTCGTTCTAGGCTATTATGGCATTGAGTTCTGTTGTTTCTATTATTCATGGTGAAAACATGCCCAGAGAGGAAGGAAAGAGACTGTTAGGAGCAGTTAACCTCTGCAGCTTCCAAGGAGAGTGGGAACATTCAATATATGCCAAATCCAGCCCCATTAGGTTGAGTAATGACTGAGTATATCTGATGCTGTGTACAAGACAAGATGAAAACAGACTAGGCAGGCTATTGTACCACACTTTATTACCTAGTGCAATGTAATTTGATCCATTTGCAGGAGGAAGAACCAGGGATGCTTGTTTCATCATTCAATTGTTCCAGAAAGATGTTAAGTACCCTAGTGTTGTTATTTTTATATCGATTTTTATGAAACACGTGTAGTTACATTTTTACAAGGCAGTAGGTTTTCCTCTTAACGATGGCAGCAAGACAGGCAGTGCAAATGTTAGGAGGCTGAGCACATTCTTCTGTCAAATGACAGAGGGCAAGAATATATAGTCTAACTTCAGCCTTGCAGGAATAAAACCAGAACCAGACATCCAACCCCAGACAAGTTGCAGTCGGTTTGGTTCCTGGAGAGGTGGCTCTTGTTTTGCTTCATATTTCCAGTCCCGGGGTGGGGATATTGGATAAAATGCATCTACAGGCAGAAGATTTGGCTAGACTCACCAGGCAGTGTCTTCAGTGGTGGAATTTCAGGTTTATGTTTGAATTTGACTGTCATTTTCAAGGTGTAGTATTCTCTGCTGTGATTTGAATTTGTGTGGTAGAGATTGTTACGTCTTTGTTTTGAGAATGAGAATAATTTTGAATTTTGATCTTGCATGCTTGAATTTGCAGTGAGCATGTTAGCGAAAGATTATGCTTGCATCTTTAAAAGAGAAACACAGAATTTCATTAGCATAACTTCCAGTTGTTTGGGTTTTTTTTCCTGAATGCCATCATGAGTTGAAATAAACAAGAAAACAAACAAACAAACAAAAAACCACAAAACAAAACAAAAAAAAAACAAACAAAAAAAAACAAAACAAAAAAAAACCAGCAGCAAAAAGGATGAGGAGATATTGACAGAGAAAGGAAAAAAAAAAGGAGAAATGGGCCTGAACTTGGCTTTTATAAAAAACGCAGTAGAAATGCTGATGGGGGGGTAGGCATGTTTGTAGTTGGGAAAGCAGCCTTTCAGCCAGTATCAGATGAGACACATATATTTGGATGGAAAATTCAGTTTGCTGCATACCTTCAGGAGAGGAGAAGGCAAAAAAAGCATCACACTCCATTATCACCAATTTGGAAATATTTAACATGAAACAACAGACTATAAATTAATCCAGAAACTCAGACAGTAACCCAGGCGTTGGAAGCTGTTGTTTTATATTGACGCTGTATATGCAAGCGTACTTTTAATTTTTATGGAGATAAATTATTTGTAGCTAACCGTGTTTTTCTTATGTGTTTCTCTTCCAGCATTAGAAGATACTCTGCTTCTTCGGAAGCCCCTGCTGAGCATGTGGAAAATGTGACCAACAAAGGGCATGAATCTTGAGGCTGATTCATGCCCTTTTCTGTCTTGATTTATTTTCTTTTTCTCAACATAGCTGGACTTCTTTTTCTCTGCAGACTCTAGAGTGACTCCTAAAAAGTCAAAAATTGTATGAACTGACACCCCCTTTTTTTTGTTTTTTTTTCTTTTTCATTAGTATGGTTCAAGTACCATCTCTTACAGGGACTCCTTCAAATATTTATCTCAGCATTTTCCTTCTCATCTTGTGAACAGCAACCCTGTCCTTCTAGTAGGCTTCACTTGTCGCTGTTTCTGATTTTGTATAGTCCTCTCTTATTCCTAAAAGAGCAATCCCCATGCTAGTTTCTTGATCTTTACTTGGATGTGGCTTTGTCTCAGTTCCCTTCTCCATTCCTTCTGTCAGATCTCCTGCTTGCATCCATCTTACTTCCAGAACTTTGTGTCTAGAAGCAGACTTTGCTCTCCTTTCTCTCTGGTCCCAGTTACTCTGATAGTGGCTTCAGCAACCTGGCCATGAAAGCCATACACCTCTTCTATCTCTGTTTTCCTCAGCATGCACTGTTTTTTAGCAGAAGTTTTTTTGGGCAGAAGAGTAATCATATTTTGCAGGATGCCATAAGTGATGGGGTCACTGGTAGTCACTGGAAACATCATCTGTCCCTGCAGTCCAACTTCCAAGCATCAATCTGGTGGCAGCAGCTGAAGGTTAGCATCCCTTCCTTCCCAGAAGTAGACCTCAGAGGTTGTAGATACAATTTTAGGACTTGAAATGGCTCCTTACACAAAGAATTACAAGAACTGGCCATCCTGTACCTAAGAGGGAGGGATCTCAACTGCAAAGCTGAAGCTGTGATGCAGAGCCACAGGCTGGAAGAGGAGCCTCCAGAGTAGGGTTTAGTTCATACCCATTCCCAGCACACAGCATCTATATGAAGAAAGAATCTTTAAAACTATTTGAAATATATTTGAACACAAGAAGAGTTTCCAGTGATTTAAACAAGTTTGAAAATCCCAAATACAAAGCAATTATACCTCATCCTTTCTCACTTCCATATTTTTCAGCCTGCTTTTAAACTCAGAAACAACTGAAATCCGTAGCTTTTATATCTTTATGCTCATTTAACCACTACTGTAGATGCCATTAAAATGTCCATACACTGGAACTCTCAGGAAACATCTGTATAATATGTTTAGAGATTTATCACCAGAACAGCTGAACACCCTATTTTAGAAGCCTGTAGTTATAATGAAGAACTTTACCTGCAGTACAGTAATAGTGCACTATACTAGCTAAATATGTAAAAGTAAAAAATGTTGGCTTGAACCAGAAAGTCTCTCCAATTTTTTAACTTTTCATTTAAAAGAAGGTATCTTGTCTTTAAACAGGAGCTGTTTTACTTGCCTGTCCCCAGAAGTGTGGTGTCCTTGTGGATTGACCTTTCCAGAGTGTTTCTGGATGTAGACTCTTGCTCAGAGCTACTGAAGTCCATCAGAAAAATACTGTTAACCTCTGATAAAAGCTAAGTCTGCTAATTTCTGTTGTCTAAGGAGAGAAAAAAAAAATTATCTGTGTGCCTTCTCCCCCATATTTCCTGAGTGAAAATAGTTCAGAGGCAACAGAGATGTGGTATTATACTCTAGAGCCAGATCTGGGGACATTTGCTCAACCTAAAATTATCTTTGCCCACACAATTATCCCCATTTGTTCTTTCCTGAGGGACAAAGAATTCAAAGAAATAACCACAGGCTCCTGGTTCAGTAACCTACCTTGTACAGAGATACAGAATTTGCAGGGAAGGGATGAATAAGAAATAAAAGCACAAAGAAGCATAACAGTTATGTAGTGTTTTTATACTATTTAAGTCTGCTCTGCTCATTGGGGCAGAGGAGCCTTCCCTCTGGAGCTGTGGCCCTCTGGATGGAGGAGCAGAGCAGAAGGCACTTGGGGAGAGAGGTCAGACCTGTAGCACAAGCTCTGAGTTTTATCTGAAGAGCAGATATCTCTACAGCTCCCCTGCAGCTGTCATTGCCAAGGTAAGCTCATAGATCAACATGAAAAAAAAAACCCAAACCACCCTGACCAACCCAGCACAGCTCTAACACATCTGATAGACACATGGGCTGGAGGGGAATCTGGGAGTTACCTCTTCACACCACGAGGACAAAAAAACAGCTTCCAGATGAAATCACAGGTGTTCATCAAATTCTTTTTAAAAGCACCCCCAAATAAATAAATAATTAATACAGTCAAACAAAACCAAACAAACAGACAAACAAAACCAAACCAAATGGAATTCAGTAGCCCTGTCAAAAGAAAGAAAACCATCCAGTGGGGTCACGACAGTAGAGCACAGAAAGGTGCTGTGAAGTGAACCAGACTGATGGATTAATCAGCCATTCCCAGGCTATTTGGAGTGGAGGAAAGCTTCTCTCTTTACTGCAGCCATGCAGAATGACAACAGGGTTTAAACTGACACATCTTCCAAGGCAGGGCCAGGACACTGACCTCCAGGCTCTGGTAAGAAACTGTTGTCTGGGGACTGTTCTGGTTACGGGTAGATTTTTCCCTGACCACAAACTTGGTGTGGTTACACCAGTAGTAGCCCCTCTGCAGCTTTTGTTTTAGTGGTGGGGCACATCCAGGCACTTTAGACCAGAAGGTTCCCCAGCTGGGGCAAACTGGGCCAACTGGACTATTTAGTGGAGCATCCCTGTGTGAATTCTGGGAGGAACCTGGGTAGCACAGGACTGATGAGATGATGTGGCTCTATTGAATTTTAGGCAACCCATCTTAAACATTCACATGTGGGGGTGCAAATGTCTTGAGCAAACCTCAAGATTTCCATCCTAGCAGTAGGTTTTTCTTTGGCACCTCTGATGAGCAGAACAAAGCACTGATTCTTTGTGCCTCCTTCTTGTTGGATCCAACAAGCATCCCCACGCAACTGCCTCACCTAAATTTTATTTCTGGGGAGCTTCTGGTCCTTCTTGAGGTGATTTACCAATGGCAGCCCTGTGGTACGAGGGCAGCTGGTGATGTGATCAGGTCATGGTCACCCTGCAGCCCTTTTCCCAACCACTGGTGATCAATAACTCTGTGTCACGACTGTGGTTTCCAGCTCAGTCCTCTCGGTGTGCTTGGCCCTCCACAAATGGCAGAGCTCCTGCTCGCTGACCCTTGCTGCAGATCTTTGCAGTAGATCAAAAAGATTAATGGTGCAAGCTGGTAGTTTCAAGACCCAGCTCTCCAAATAAAAGATATTTTTTAATTACTGTCCAACTCTATTAGGCGGAGGGTTGGACAACATGTGTTTCCTTTTAGAGATGAACTGCCCTGGTGGCAGTCACAGAGCACTTTTGCATAACTCTTTCCCCCTTCCCCCTCACCCTATCTTTGTGCTGATGTGTTAATGTGCAGACATTGTGCTAATGGCTTGGTTATGCCTAATCTTAAAAGGTAATTGTGACCCAGACTTTTCTGGAGCCCTGGGTCTGCATTACATCTCTCAGGGGGCTGTTTCCCAGGAGCAGGCAGGTGCTGCCAAGTGGCTTTGGGATCTTAACTCCTTACTGCCAGGTTTGATTTCCCTTCAAAGGAAAATATCTCTCTCTTCACCCCTCTAAACACCATCTCTGTTTTGTCCCAAAGGTTTGGTTTCTTCTGTGCTCAGTTTCTCCTCAGCTTTATCCATATTTTGTCTTCAGATGGGGTTTGACCACCCAAGAGACATTAGCAGGCACGGGTCACTGACATCTGTGGTAGGTGCACTGTCTAGTTTTGGCATTCATCCCAATCTGTTTTAGGGCAATTTCCAGTGTTACCTGAGGTCCCTTGATGCATTTCTTTCCCACAGGTTATTATTTCTTGGATTCAAGCAATAGTTTTCATTTGGAGGGAGTCTAAATAGACTTAGATTAACTGGATAATTACAGATTTTTCAACTGCAGGAGGGTTCAGGATCAGGCCAGTTGTTTTCAGGACAGCCCAAGCAGAGGTGACACATGAGTAGGGGTGAAATCTTCACTTGTACTTCTACAGTCCTCTAGTTTTCTGTTTTTCTTTGCTGTCTGCCTCTGCTGCTGGTCAAGCCAAAGTGTTCCACTCTTCACATACCTGGCAACAACTATTTAATTTGACAATTTGTAGATGGTATTCCTGTATTACCCTTTAGGACCTTAATAATAGGTTTTTCTTTAGTGAAGCATTAAAACATTAAAGGCCATAAATTCCACAGTCACCTGTATCCATTTATTGCTAATTTATTATGGAACATATCATAAAACTTTGCTTGACATATAGGCCTCTTCATAACTATAAATCTTTTTTCAGCTGTTTAGATAACTTATGCTTAAGTTCAAGGAAAGACCTCTACGAACAAATATTTAAAACATCTATTTATTATGCAATAGCAGTATGTACAAACTATATGAGAAGTCTTGTGCTATATTCAGATTACTTATCACCTGTAACTTTCAGAGGATGAATCTGTTACAAAAATAAATAAAAACTGTGTGTCATCTATCTGCTTTATTAAATGGTTTAAGTGGTCTCCCTGAATAAAGCTGTTATTACAGTTAGCATCAAGCAGATAAATGTTTCTTTTCAAATTAGGTTTGTTCTTTGTAGTCTGGAACCACTGAAAATATTGTACGTGTGCCTGGTACAGGAAATCTTACCAGAACAAAACCAGAAGTTTCCAGACTTTATATTTCCAGATTAAAATGCAGTCTGTATTACCAGTGCTGCCACAGAGCTTCATCTTGCTCCATTAAGTCAGTTTTAAAATCCTAATTATGCTGGATCAGAAAGATATACTGAAATAATTTGGATATTGCATTTGATTTATCTCAAATTAGTTGTTTGGGAGTTTGTACTGTTTATATTTGATGCTTTTTTAATTACCTGCTGTTGTTTAATATGAGAAAAAGTGTTCTTTGTCTCAGTGTATAATTTTGAAAGTTTCCTGGATATATCAAACTACCCTTCCACAGAGTACTACTTTTTTTTCCCTTTAATATTTTTGCCCTGGCTGAAATTATTAGTGTATTAACTAACAGTGCACATGTAATATAAATACTATCATATTATTGCTACTTACGTAGCACATTACCTGGTTTTAGAGGCAATGCACATGCATATGCCCAGACAGTTGATCTACAAATTGACATGAAATGTTATTTTTAAAGTGTTCTTATTTTTCATTTTCATAATGAAATAATTATGATTGTCCACAACTTTGTGTAGTTGAGAAAACTACAAAACAGGGTATGCTAACACAATCACAATGTTGGCATCCAAATTAATGCAAAGCAACTGATTCTTCCAGAACATACACAAGGTTTTTGCTTATTTTCTACTGTCTCCATCATTAGTGTCTTAGTTAGGCATTGTTTCTTGGTATGGGACAGGACAGGGAGGATTTATACCACAAACTGGTATATCCACTCAAGAGCCACACAAGGAAGAGGTTTGATTGCCCATCAGTGCTTTGGCCCCGTCTCTTCCTCTCAGTCATCTCACTTGCAGATTTCTGCTTTTCAAAATATCTTTATCTTTCTCCCTTCTTAATTTCCCCCCTGCTTTCTGCTTTGTCTCTTTATCCTTTTGGCCAGTCCTTTCCCCCTCCATACTACACCTTTAGTGCAATATCACATGAAAAGGGTCAGTGACCTATTTTGATGGGACTGTTTGTCCCCCAGTTCTATTCTTCTGGAGTTTGTTTATGTGTTCATAAAAGTACTGACACATTGAGAGCAATAATGAGTTGATATGTATGCCTGACCAAGAGAAGAATGACAGTAATTTGTAAGCTTAAACAAACCAATTCTATTTTGATTAAATTCTCTATAGCAGAGATCACTTTAATATTACTTATGGGCTCTGTGTGTTTTTGCAACATGCTCCCAGCATGTCTCTAAATTCTGCAGTACCACAGTAAATAACTTTTTATATTACTTTCCAAAAGTTGCCCCTGATGGATTGTTTAATTAATTATGTTGCTGATATCTGACAAAATAAGCAACTTTCCCAGTTATTTATGGTCTTAGATTTCACTAAACTGTCTCTCTAAATGTTGTCAGGTGCTGTGAAAATTATCAGCCTCAAGCAGCAAAGCCCAGGGAACAAGACAAAGTTTAAAGTTAATACCATGAGTTTCAGTTACTGATACCATCTTACCAAAATAAAAGAATTACCTTTAATAAATATATTCCAGGACAGTCTGTGATGAGACTCAACAAGCCAATTAAGTGTTGTATTCAAATGCTTTATTTTTCTCTGCAGAGAAATGCCTGGGCCTGGCTCCCTTCTGGCACAAGTCTGCTTAAGTCAACAAATGGAGTTACACCCGAGATGAATTTGCCAGGCTATGTTTTTCTAAATAGATTAGGGGTCATTTGAAAAGCTGTAAATAAACCTTTCAAATTCTTTAAGGCAAAAAGAAACAAATCTCCAAGAGGAAGAGAAAGGGAAGGAAAAAAAAAAAAAAAAAATAAATAAAAAAAAAAAAAAAAAAAAAAAAAAAAAAAAAAAAAAAAAAGAAGATTTATTCTGCTTTCCCAGAACTGCAAGTTTCCAGGTGTTCACCTTTTGATCTGGCTACAGGCAATGATTTTCTGAAGTGGTTTCTGATGGTGCCTGACATCATTTATGGCACTCTTGAACAATCTTGTAATGTGCTAAACTACACAAAATTAAGTGAGTTAGTGGCTAGCTAAGAGCAGCAAAAGGGCCGTGGGTATCACAAGCACTTTGCTACTTGCACCAGCATGTGTAGCTTCGAAGCAGTGTTATTGCTTTGATTTGCTAATGAGAATAAAGTAATCACTGTTCTTAATTATTAATAGTACAGTAGGGTGAGAGGCCCTTGGAGTCTCACTGTACTTGATGCTGTGCAAACAGAGCAAAAAAGAAAAAAATCTTTCCTAATAACTTACAGCCCAGCTGGAGGCAAAACTCAGCAATGGAGGAAACCAAGGAATGAAAAGCACAAGCAGGGTGAACTTGCATGAAAGCAGCATGGCTGGGTACATGGTCAGGCAGCCCGTGTTACACATCTTTGATTAAGTTGCTTAATATAGTTTATTCTTGCTTGTTATAATAGATAATAATAATAATTTAATAACAATAGCTTGTTATGAAAAGCTAGAAGGAGCCTTCCCATGCACTAAAGGCTCTGCAAGGCTGGTGGATGCTGCACTGCTGAACCAGTGAGAATTTTGCTGCTTATTTGCACTGGAGAAAGCACAAATGATCTTGTTGAGTTTCAGGCAGGAGCAGAAGTTACCTCTGCAGTATTTAGGAACAGGATCAAACCCCAAATGGCTCAAGAGTCAAAACTGTCCCCATCAATCACCTATAGCAAGTCAGCAGCATGCACAGACCTTCACTGCTTTCCACCTGAGCTGCAGTTCATTAGATTTTTCTCAGACAAATTGCTATCAGAGAAGAAATTTTACATTTTCCCCAAGGAGGGAAACTGTTGGCAGTAGTTGGCATCTCCTGATTTCATCACTTGTTTTAGCTCTGCTGAGAGGAACTTAGAGAATCCTTTACAGAAGGGAACTGAGCACCTTTGGGGTGGTTTGTAGTGGGAATAGATCTGATATGGAAAACTTGAGGATATGAGCTTGCACTTCTGTTACCTGGAATTTCCTCAGAGCTAAAAGCTTCTTGTGCAAATTTGTTGTTGTCCAGGCAAAGGGTGATAAACCAGTGTAATTGTTCCATGGTCTCCTAGTGTGGTCACCACAACACGGGAGGTGTTTTCTTCTGTGAGATGCAGAAATCCGTTCAGTGCTTCAGAGCCAAGCATGAAAACATGAGTGAAATGCTTCAGATTTGTCTTCTACAAAATATTTAATCTATAAATAACTAAATAGGGGCCTTGCAGAATCTGTCATTACCAACTTTGATTCTAAATGTTGAATTTGTCAATTATATTTTAATTTCTCACTTTATACCAACAAAGACTGTGAATGCTTAGCCAAATTAATAGAATTTGCATTGTCAATGAAATCTCTTCTCCCACTGAAGAGAATCTAAGAATTGAAATATCTTTGAGATCCTAACGTGATTTTGGTAAGTCTTTTCCAACTGCTTATTCTGCAAATCACTACATTAATACCATTTAGAAAGATCAGGCAAATGAAGCTGCAATTAAGAGAATTAGTTAAATCCATTATAGACTGCTGGCCTTACTCTCCAGCTCAGAAAGGATTAAGCACCACACCCAAAGTCTGTTTGATCCTGTCTTCGGGGCACTATTTATTAATCACACTTAATTATTCATGGCAAACCCCAAAATGAAGCAGTGGAACATTAATCCAGCCGTTACCTTTCCCTCAGTTCAAGGGCTTCTTTGGGATGCTCTTCTCATCTTCTTGTCTTTTCCATCCTTATTTTTACAGAGCATTTGCCCAAGAGTCCCTTGGTGCAGGAGCAAGCTCATTTCTGTTACACAATAAGTCACTGTTTGTCACCCATCAGTGCTACTCCTGGTATTTGTGGAGAGGTAGCATCTTAACAAGAAGATTCAAAGTGACCAAAACACCTAAAAGGTGGCGAGACCTGGCACAGGTTGCCCAGAGAAGCTGTGAATGCCCCATCCCTGGTAAGGTTCAAGGCCAGGTTGGATGGGGCTCAAAGCAACCTGGGCTGGTGGGAGATGCCCCTGGGGTTGGAACCAGATGATCTTTAAGGTCCTTTCCAACCCAAACAAGACTAAAACTGTTGTTCAGAAACACAAGCCCATCAGTTTTCAGGAAAGCTCAGTTCTACTGGCTACATTTCTAACCCTGATTTCTATTTCAAAGAGCAAATCTTCCCCTAACCCCCCTCTCCTGCAGGCCAGTGGCTAGCATGTCCAGCTGGAGCATGGGTGGCCACGACTGGAATCCTCTGGCTTACCTGGGACAGTACTATGAAGAAGTACTCCAAGAAGTAAATCTGGTATGTCCCAAAGATCGCACTCCTTTTCCTCCCCAAGGATTGTGTTGCTCAGGTTCACAGCAAAGCAGAAGGCAGGTGGCTGAAGGCAGCCCAGCCCTCAGAGACAGATCATTCATTGTACCTCTGAATTAGCTACCAATAACATATTTACCAGAAAAACTATTGGTAGACTTTATAACTAGAGTTGTTTAAACAGATTATATGTTATTGTTGATGCAGAGTTATGGCTCAGATGCTTTTCATCTCTTTAAGGATAAAGAGGTCATTTAAGAACTTTAACTGCCCAAGTTTTGTAGCTTGTCAAAAATAAGGGCAACATTCTGCTTGCTTTTTGCAACCAGGGCTCTTCTGTATAAAGAACCAGACTGGGATGAGCAAAACATTGTATGAATAAAATGTAAACAAAAAAAAAAAAATCAGCTAACAATGACTTTAAATTTCAGTCATCTTGATCTGAAGGCAGAACAACAAAGGAAAACACCACACACTTGCTGCTTCTTATTTCCACTACACGATCAAAGCTTTTAACTTCAGTTTGTTTAATTCTTAATGATTATCAGGTTGGCTTTTTTACTGTTGAAAAAGGAGAAGTGGTAGAAAATATCTGAAATGCAGTTCTGTCCCATGCTGTCGTACACCAAATCTCCCTTTTGAAATCAAGGTCTTCTGCAGTCAGATTTAAAGCTGATTTGAAAACAAGAATTATAATGTTCCCCCACCTAAAACCATAATAATCTCTATTCCTGCCTCTGGATTTGCTGATGTACCATGGCTTTTAAGTATTTACCTTCTAGATATGAAGCTCCTAAGGACTGCATAATGCCTTATAATTATTATTACCAGTCCCTCAAGTCATAATGAACTCTGGATTATAGCATATTCTATATTTAAGTTTCCAGGACCAACAATTATTATATGCTCTTTGTTCTGGAAAAAAAAAAAAAAAAAGAAAAAAAAAAAAAAGTCACATAATTAGTTCTTTTCTGCTCACTACACAACAAGAGTTGACTGGCAAGCTCATCACTGCAAATGCTTGTGAAAGCCCTAAAACTCTTTTTTTTTTTTTTCTTTTCTTGATGAAGGGAAGATATTTCACAATTTCATTATTTTGATTTACTAATCCAGAGAGCTGGCACCAGCTACAGCCTTTAAGTGATGCCATTTTGAACGTAAGAATGAGGATGTGCTATTACTAATACCCACTTTGGTTTCCTACAACATGATCTATTTTCTTCTGCTTGGAAATATTATCTGAACAGAAAGACTTTGGTCACTTCTCTGGGATTCTGGGTCAGTGGTGCATGGTTGGACACGATATGCCAGCCTGACCAGGAGTTTGACTAATATGGTTTTACCTCCAGAGCTCATACAGGAACTTCTGAAGCTGGGTCCTGTAAGAATAAAGCTGATTTAGCTGGTTTCTGACACTGGTTGGTTTGTCCTTTCCTCAGTGCACACATCTGGGTCCCTCTGTCCTCCCTAAGAAATCTTGCTGACTCAAGGGTGGAGAGCAACCTATCATATATACTTAAATTGGCATCAGTTTGCTGGGACAAAGATGCTGAAATTACATTTCACATAGAGTTTTGATTCATTCTTGATAGGAATTTGCTTGCAGACATTTTTTATGGTCTCATAGAGCTTGTGTGTCAAGCCTGGTCAGCTCCCAAAGCTTTAACAATGTGAACAGCTGGTGCTAATTTTGCCATTATTGGTACCGAGAAAAATATGTCTGATACTAACTAGAACATTTTACTTATGAGCTATTTCATAAAAAACAAATTCAAGTTATATCTTTGTATTCCCCTGTGCAGTCCCAGTGGTTTGAAAAAGTTCTGAAATGATGAAATAGATTTTAGAACCAGTTAATATGGTATTTGGTATCAATTTTCAATTGGGTTTCAAAATGAGAAGGGTTTCTGTCAGACAGATAACATGGATGGGATGTATTGTCCTATGTCTCACTGACACTGCATTTTTGCTAAGCTTCCCTTTTGCTGCCTCCTGCTAGGTACTGAATCCCCCTTAGCACATCTTTTCTTAACAATAACATTGATTGAGAATATGAGGCTTTTGGCCAATTTCTCCAATTAATATTTGGGTGGGTGGAGGTTCTAAGTGCTTTTTTAAAACAGTCCACCAGCTACCTAGTAAGTTTCTGCAGCACAACTTGTTTTATTGGCAGGCAGTAGCATTTGTTCACCAGGCCTTTTTTTTTCAGGACCCCTGAATCTGGCACATAATGTGAAGGCTGGTAAATAGAAATGGATACAAGAAGGCATTTGGTTTCAAAGTTCAAAGCTTAAATAAAATATATGGAGGGAGGAATGAACTAAGAATGATTCCTATACACAAGTAAAAGGGATTATTTGCTCTTGAAAACAAGAAATGGGAATATGCTCATGTATATATGCTCTAAGAGCATATTATTGCTCACAGGTACATATTGTTCATGTATATGTATTACAAGGGCAGCTATTTTATCAATGGAACCTCTAACAGGGTTTCAATCTGTGCAACAGGAGCTAAAGGCCTCTTATGTCAAATGCAGTGGGATATGTAGGGAATATACCATGAATGGAAATCCTTATCCTCTTTTTCCTTATCCTTTTTACACATAAAAAAATGTGTAGATGAGGCACTTTAGGACATGCTTTAGTGGGTATGGTGATGTTATTTTATTTTAATTTAATTTTATCTTATTTATTTTATTTTATTTTACTAGGAGGTGATGTTGACAGTTGAACTTGGTGATCTTAGAGGTCTTTTCCAACCATGACACTTCTGTGATTCTGTGCTCACCCCATCTGCAAACACCACGTGGGTGTTCACATAATAGCATTCAGTCATCGGATCTGAACTACACACCTACACCAAGGGCTGTGTGATATAACAGGTTAGGAGGGGGTGGATTAGAGGATTGAGGATACAGAGAATCCAGAGCCAGATTTTTTTGGGGGTTTTCTTTGTCTTGCAGCTCATCGTTGTCCAAAAAAAAAAAAAAAAAAAAAAAAAAAAAAAAACCAAACCATAATGGAATCACAAAGAAAATCAGCCTGAAATCACCTCCTGTAGGTTTGATGGATTTTAGATGTTGAAAGCCAGGATCTGGGATGTAACTGTGCAACATTACATGACACATCAGGTGTCCTAAATCCCCCTGAATTGTAGGCACATCACTCAGGAGGTGCCTCAGGTGCCCTGGGAATGAAAAGGTTTGTTGTACATCTCGGGAGCAGTTCAGATCTCATTGCCATGGCTGTGAGAAAAGGCATGGCAGCCAAGTGCCTGAGAATGGGAGGCAACGGGCCCTGAGGTGTTCCAAGGCAATAGCAAGTGTGAACGAAATAAATCATCCACACCAGACCTGAAAGCCTTTGACAGGGCTCACGCTTAGAACTTGTGTCTGTGAGAGCTTGTCCATTTTTTCCAGTGGTATCAGTTTCCCTCATAAAATACATTACCTCTCCTTCCCTTGCTTCCCTTGCTGTTTCAAGCTCTCAAAGAGGTGAGCAAATCCGATTGACTTCCAAGCTCTTGGAAATACTCATGAGCTTTGTCTGGTCAGGATCCAAGTCCAAACGTCCTCCTAACCTGAAAGCAATTAAGGAAAAAGTGCTGGCTGAATAGGAAAAATTGTGGTGCTAAAATATATTTAAATTCTCCCCTCTTCAAACCTCAGCTGGCAAACTCAGGAAGGCAAATGGTCTACTCTGAATCACAACTGTTTAGTCTCCCTGGCTTATAGCCTCTGGTACATGCCACAGAGCAAAGCTGTACTCCAGCATTAGCAGTGCTCTGAAAATCAGAATAAAATAGTACATTTTTATGTGCAGCTGTGGGTTAGTTGGATTGTGGAAGGTCATACTTATCAGAACTGCTTGATATTCTCTTGTTCTAATGAGTCCTGTCTACAATGTAAGGGATTCTGTGACCCTTAGTCAGATAATTTCTTTTTAATGTTAGTTGTCAAGGATTTGTATTCATACTTCTTGGGCAAATGCAGGGTCATTGCCCAGCCCTTGCAGGACACATGCTTTGTCCCAGCCAGGTATATTCAGGACCACTATTTTTTCCTCTGTGACTTTCAGGGAAGTCTTGATTTTACTGTGGCAGGTAAAATCACTTTAAATGTTTCTCGGTAGAGATATACCTACCCTATCTCTCTTTTGTGGAAAACAAAGCACTTTTCTTAGCAAAGAAACAGCCTTTGGGAATCAGAAGCTCTTGACCTGTCACAGCACAAGTTCATTTCTTCTTCCTTTCCTGTTTTTATTGTATGTTCTAGGTGCTGCCTAAGTAACCTGCCCTATCTCAAAGCAGCTCTTCAGAAAGCTAGGAGAGATATTGCTGTATTTTTCAGTTGCAGTACTTTGCACCTCCATCAGAAGAAAGGTTCTTGTTTTCACATAGTCCCCTGGAGCTACCACTTAGTGTTATTCTGGTCTTTGCTCAGGGTAACACCAATTTGACAGCTTCCCATTTATTGATGTTGTTAAATATGTTAATGAACATGACATTTATTATTAGCATAACATTCTTCAATTACATTGGTACAGTCTTATCCAGCAAAAGCAAACCTGGGCCAAGCATATCTTTAAACCACCTGCACACATGCCAGTGCCAGCCAAGGGAGTGACATTTTTTGGTTTTTATTCTTACCTTTTTTAAGAACACTTCACGCTGGCAAAAGCTTTCAGGGGAATGCAGCTTATACTGGCATCAAGTGATTTTTGCACATACAGTTTGCCTTGTTTGCAGAACTGTTTCAGGCTAGACCAAAAAAGAGCTCTTTGGCCAGCAGAAGGTGAATGTGTGCCAGGTACAGGCAGCCCAGCCAGGCTGGGTCACAGCAACCCACAAACAAGGACTTCATCAGGCAGTGCTAATGAGGAGCTGCAGCCCCTTCAGCTGACCCTCATTTACCCCAGCAAACCCTGCCTTGGCTCTCGTTAGGAAGTTTCACCACTCTAGCTAGATATTGGCACACCTTTCCTGCCTTCAGGTTGTAAAACTTCCCTGAAAATTCAAGTCCACCAAAATATGGAGCCAGTAGAAGTTCTTTCCCCAGAGAGGGAATGCCACAATACACTAAATTATTGCATATATGGACATTTGGCTTAGAAGATCTGCTTCTAAATTCTTAAATAAGGAAATTCCTTTCTGTTTTTTTTTTTTTTTCTTGGTATCTCTTTGGCGCCATCTGAGAAGCACAAAAGAAACAGAGAACCAAAGGCTTTAGATCAAGAAGCAATGTCTGATCAGGGAGAAGAGCAGAAGTTCCTAAAGACAAGTTTCGCATTTGATCTCGGACATTGCATAAATCCCTTGTTCTGGAGATGTAAGGAGACTGTGTAGTAGCTCTACCTGCTGTGACAGAGAAGGATGACTGTTCTCTGTCTTGGAAAAACTTTCAGTGTTCTTTTGTAAAGTCTGAGTTACTGTTTTTCATTTTCTGCACTGTCTTGGGGTGAGTGGTCTACCCCTTCTCTGAGGTCACATGGCAGAAGAATCATCCCTTTCCTGAAATACTTTTGAAACCAGTTAGTCCTCTACCTCCAGCAATACCTTACAAGAAGTACACCTGGTATTTTTTGTCTCTGAGATGTCATTTTGGGTCTCGTAAGCAGCTACTGAACTATGAGGCTGTGAGGTTTTGCCAATGGTAAGAACTGCATCTCTCAAAACTTAGGTAAATCCATAACTTCTGGGTAACTTATTCCACAATACCACATAATACCATGGGATTCTGCAGACCCTACATAACAGACCCTGCAGATTTTTCAGCTTTGAGAACAGCAAGAACGCACATAAGATTTCTTGTCTTTTACAGCCCCATCTTGCACTGAATTGTGCCATCAAAGAGTTAATGTGGACAGAAATGTTTGATCTCATTCTACTTGAACTGATTACATTTTGAATTCTGATACTGTTACAGTGAAGCTGTAAATTTATCTTGAGGTAAGCCAGCAGAAAGGCACTGCTTTCTAGTTAGTAGCAGCCATTCTGTTCCTTAAAAGAAATTTGGGACAGATGTGTCTGTCTTTTTATTTCAGTGAATGCAGAAAGAATATGTATTTTATTTCTTATTAAATAAATTTGCCTGTTCATCTCAGTATGTGGGACTGTCAAAGTTTATAAATTTGGCAGCATTTTAACATGATCATTCTGTTTTTCTTTAAACCAAGTTATTAAATTGATATATTTTTATAAAAAGCAGAGGCCGACGGAAATTTTTTTTTCATCTTTTGACATTTAGTTGACTGTTAGGGGGTTTTAAGTAACACTGTATCTTAAATCACAGTGGCAGAAGGATAAAAACACTTCCAAAGATTCCTGAAAAACAACTGCAGGATAGGGATGCACTGAGTGGTTTGTTCCAATGCTGGTAAAAAAGTGTTGCTTTGCTTTTCACTCTTGGTTTTTCTGTCCTAGTGCATCTTTAACCAGCTTGTGCTTTTCCATGACCTTCCCTCACCTGGCTGCAGGGTAACCAGAGACAAGTTGAGAGTGTTGCAAAACCCTCTTCCTGCTGCTAAGGTGGCTCTAAGTTCACAATCACCATTTATAAGTTTTTACATCACCTTCAGCAGTGGTTCATCTGGTGCAGATGCAGGGCAGGCCAGACCCTGCCATCCCAATGCAGGAAAGTCCCCCTTTACTTCAAATAAGCAGCCAGTTCCTCTAAAAACTGGGGAATCAGAGTTCAAGTGTGAGAGTGGGTGAACTCAGCTTTAAAGATTCACAATTTCAAGGTGAAATTCCTTCTTGAAGAAAGAGTCAGACAGTGAGAAGCTGCTCTGGCTGGGTGAGGAGGTATTAAAATGAACCTTTGGACCAAGGGCTTAAGAAGGGAAAGACTGTTCCTGGTCTTTGCAATTACTGGAAGAACCCTTTAGCTCTCTAACTAAGGACATCAGGTATTTGTCAGGTATTTCTGTGGGAGGGTAAAAAAAAAAAAAAAAAAAAAAAAAAAAGTGGAAAATCTTATTATTTTATGGAAAGGAAGATGCAGACATGGAGACAGTGAAATCAGTTTTGCAGGTCAGCTCTTCTGCCAGAGACTTTATCACCAGGTTCCAGTCATTTAAGGTTGCCTACCAAGAAGATGGAGATGTCTTTTTTACAAGGAGCCACATGGAAAAGATGAGGGGCAATGGGTGCAAGTTACTCCTGGGGAGATCCTGATTGGACATCAGAAGAAAATTTTTCACTCTCAAGAAAGTTGGACATCAGAATAACCTCCCCAGGGAGGTGGTGGATTCTGCAACACTGCACAGTTTTAACTCTCAGTTTGACAAGGTGCTCTGCTAGGTTTTCCTACCTAGAAAAGTTGGACCAGATGATCCTTGAGGTTCCCTCTATTCAGGCATTCTGTGATCACATGTTGCTAAAAGTTTGCCCAAAAGAGGTCTCTCTTCTCATTTCTCAGGGCAAAACAAATTGGAGCTCAGATAAAATTTTAAAAGGAATTTCAATCTGATGGGCAAGTTCAATATTTCAGCTTGTGCTGTAATCCCAAAATGGGAGTGTTTGCAAATGCTGGAATTTTCCATGGGCAAAACCTTTTAAATATTGTTGATCCAGGGACCTGGAAATGGTTTTTTGGTTTTGTTTTGTTTTGGTTTTTTTGACATTTCTAGTCAATAGAAGGTGTTTCACATGGAGAGAAAGAAGTTGTTTATTGTTCATTGCCTCAGGGGAGATGTGATCTAGGCAAAGAACAGATCACAAGCTACTTCTTTGAGGGGAAAGTCAGGAAAATTCAAGTTAATATTAATTTGGTTCAAAATAAAGCTTTCCAGACAGAGTTCAGCAATAATCTGTGAGGTTGAAAATTTTGCTGCCTGCTCCCACTGCCTGCTGATCTGTTGTGTGGTTGGATGTGGCTCTGGGTCAAGCACAAATTCTTGCAGTGGGAAGAATAGCAACACCACAGTGTGGACAAGTGCTAGGGCCATGGTAAATGTACTTGTAAAACTCAGTGTGTGTTCAGGAGCAAATCTTTTGTCATATTTAGCCTCAACATGTGGTCTGTATGCTGCCATTAAATACCTTCTCCTCTCTTCTACAGTCTTGTGCTAAAGCAACATCTTCAAGGGGCCATGGGACAAAGTTTCTTCCATCATGAGCACTGCTTAAATAAATTTTAATGTTTATATACTATCTATCCCCTGTAAAATTGGAGTAATACCATTTGCCCAGCTTCCTGAAATACACTGGCATCCTACAGCAAAAGATGTTGTGGAGAGTGCACCAACTTTTAATTTTTTTTTTTCCCCTTCGTAAATGATATTTCTTATTTACTTTCTCCTTGTCATCTCAGGACCTGCTGCAGGATAGGAGACAAACCACTAACAGGAGATGCATCCATCTGCTTCGGCTGGGTGGCTTGTGTCCTCCCATACCAGTCAGGGCATACTGAGGGTATCAGCTGGGTGCAATATGAAAAGGAGCAGTAATGAACTTCCTCACAGACAGTAATGAATGATGACTGGGGTTCTGAGCAGGAAAATGGTGAAAAGCACAGTCTATCCAAGGTCAAGTGTGCCACAGCACTCTGGGGAGCAGGGAACTCCTTCAGAGAGATGGGACCGTGTGGCTGAGACACCCTTACTCAGGGTGACTTGGTGCCACATCCACAGCTAGTGTTTGTTTAGTCAACAAAAGCAAGTATTGTTTCCATGAAAAGAGACCCAAGTGCTATCAATGCACTTCTCTTTGAAGTGGCTGGCCATGCCATGCTGGAAAAATAAATGGAGAGTGGTAAGAATTTAGCAGTGAGAACCAGAGCTTTTCCACCTCTTATCTGGTGATAATGGTGGAGCTTTGAAGGGCTTTTTTCTCCCTTTTCCCAGCACCTGTCCTGATTTGTTGAACACTTTATAGCTCCATCTGAAGCATTATCCTGCAAACAGCAGGAGGTATTTGCAGTGCAGCCCAACATAATCCTCCCCTCAGAGATTAAGACTATTACTTCATTGATGCTCCTCATCTCTGCCAGCCTTGGCAAACTGGTGCAGGGCCTCACTGCAGGTCTGCAGCACAAAGGCTCCCTATGCTGCCAGCTAAGCCACTGAGTGCTTCTCCTGTCATGCCATTTATCATGGGAATGACATGACAGTAATAATGGATAATGAAGTCTGTTAGTGAGATGACTTATTTCAAAAGTAAATAAAGCTTGGGTGTCACGTGAGTGTAAAATTTGAAATATCTGCGAAGGTGATTTAGTCAAATGTGCCAGGGAAGGAGGAAAAAAAAAAAAAGCCACACAAGTGCTGCATTGAGAGCTGTGATAGCATGGGTAGGACTCCAGAAGCAAGAAAGAACAGTAAAGTTGTCCATGTATCTTAACTCCATCCTGGTGTGGATGATTGCTTGCACAAGCACTCACACTCCAGTTTGGATGCATATGGTCATGTTAAGGGTATGTAATATCTTGTCCAGACTTGCATGGCACAGCAGGAGCAGGTCCCACCCAGGGCAGAGCTGGGATTGCAGCCCCAGCACAGAGACCCCAGCACCTTGTCCTCATCCAGTGATGGCTTTTGCTGAATTTATCACAAGAGGCTCTTAGCTTGGTTGAACCACAGATGAGGGAAATATAATTAACATAGAACTATAGATTCATAGTTTGGGTTGGAAGGGAACTCTGAAGTTCATCTAGTCCAATCCCCTGCAGTGAGCAAGGACATTTTCAGCTTGTAACCCCATCCAACCTCACCTTGAATGTTTCCAGGAATGGGGCATCCTCTCTGGACAAACTGGGCCAGTGTTTCACCATCCTCATCATAAAAAATTTCTACTTTACATCCAGTCTAAATCTACCCTCTTTTAGTTTAAAACCACTAATCTTTGTCCTATCACAGGATCCACTGGCATTTCTACTAATTGCTATTTAGTCCTTTACCAGGCTACAAGGTTTTTCCCTCAGTCGCTTCCTATCCAGAAACAACTTCCACATCTTTTCATTCAACACAAAATCTCTTCACTCAGCACAGAAATGTTGACAGTGTTGTCTTCTCCTCACATTCTGAAATGACCAAACTGTATTTTGCTGATTCTTTTGCAAACCAATTCAGTGTCAGGCACCAACCAGGTTTGCAGTTCAGTTCTTGTATGTGAAAATGTTTCCAACATCAGCATCACACGGATATATAAACAGACACTGCCAATGAGAAGCACCTGTGGTGAGGATGCTAATATTAGAGTTGCCAGACAGCCTTTGTAAAACTGACCATAAAAGCATTAAAGCATCAAAGACAGACACACTTGGTGCCTACAGGCATTTTCATTTTCCCTAAGATTTTTTTGCCTTGGTGTGGACTGACTACTGCGCATCGTTAGTACATTTATCCTCACAGTATGCCTGTGAGACACAAAAGAGCTACTATTTGCATTTTACAAACAGAAAAATAAGAGAGAGGGAAAGCAGGCAGGTTGATAACCTGTGGACACAACAGCAGAAAGCTCTGCAAGCTCAGCTGCCCGGAGAGCTGTGGCCTGGTCCTGCCTGGGCTTCCTCCTGTGGCTTATTCATTGCCTCCTGTGGCTCAAGGGCTCTGAGATGTAGTTTCATGGACCACACACTGACAACACCAGTGGGCTTGTTTGCCCATCTAGCGTGGTTTGTTGTTGGAGGGAAGATTTTAAAAACAAAGGGATGGCTGAAGAGTCCAATGACAGGTCCCAAGGCTTTGGGCCACTTTCTTCTTCAATGGTCTTCAGAGAACGATGTGGATTTTCACCACTTCATCAGTGCTCTGTGACTGGTGATTGGAGAAAAAGTGTTTTTGAGGAGCTTAGAGATAAAACAGACTGTGACAGTCCCTGTGGCCAATAGAAGGGAGGTAATGATGGTGTCCTAGAGCATATTGTCCAGGTAAGTGTCCATACAGCAGCTGGTCCACACAGGGGAAGGGAAGGAAGGTGCAGAGAGATATGGAACAAGAGGAAGATTTAGATGCATGACCTGATAGCAAGGATTTAGCTCAACCTCAGCCAAGCCCTATGGAGCTGCTAAATGGGAATAAGAATTTCACTCCCAACAACCAGAAAATCTGAGCTATCCTTCAGCTTTTAACACTGATCCTTTTTCAAACAAGGAACTCTCAAGAAGAGAGCAAAGGGCAATGGGCCTCCTGGGGAGGGTCTTTTGCCCCCCTGTCCAGGAGGGCATCCAACATGTGGTGAGACCACTCCATCACAGCAAAGCTCTCAGGCCATCCTGCCCATGCTGGGCTGAGAAAATTGTCCATCTCCCACCAGCCTTCCCAGAGAGCTCTGTGTGGATTCAGGCTGTGAAGAAGCTGCCCCACTGTTTGGTTGTTTAAGCTGCGGCTGCAGAAGAAAGGAAAGCAAAACCATGGCTTGATTTATATGTCTTGGTTATTGTAAGTCATTCCCAAAAGAAACAAACAACCCCAGACATTTTTAAAGTGAACCGTTTTTAAAAATGGCAAAGGGCTTCTATCATTTTCAGTAATTAAAGCATGAACAAAAATTTAAAACTCTTCTGGCTCTTTTCATTTGATGATTTTCAAGTCTAGTCTTTTTCCCCTCACATACTCCTTGCATATTTCATTCCTCACAAGCCTGTCCCCATTAGTGGTGATGACAAAGCTCCCATTGCTCCCCATGTGTGGGAGAATCACACTGTAAGTATGGATTTAATCACCAACCTTCAAAGTGACTAAAAAGGCAGATAGATGGGATTCCTGGGGAGATTTTCAAAAGTGAAGTTTGACATCCTGGTTCTTTTGATAACGTTGCTGCTCTTTTCTAAAACATTTTGGAAAGCCTGCCCTTCTGGGGCTAATTTCAGGTATCCTGAGGTACAGCTCCATAACTCGTTCCAGTGCCGAGCTGGCAGGGCTCCATGCTGGTGTACTGGGGAGCAGGGCATGGCCATGCTGCTGCTGGGCTCCAGCACTTCTTTCCAGTCTGCTGCTTCCCAGGGCATTGCACAGCACGAGAGGGAAATTTTTACCCTTCTGCTTTTTCCCACATACACAAAAAAAGGGCATGAAAAGCCCCCTGGAAGTGCTGAATCATGATTTTTACAGAGGAAAACAGCTAGGACCCTTTCAGATTGCATTAGGAAGAGCAGATCAAAACCCAGAGATCCTTCTCATAAGCATCTCTAATGAAAAGCAGTAATGGAGTTAATTAAAGCACATAAAAGCAGGACTGAACCATCTCAGCCTGTGCAGGTGAGTCCCTCTGTTAGCCCAGAGACCTTCCAGGCAACTGACCACTTGCAAGGTGTGTTTGTCTGTGTTCATAGCAACACAAATAGCATCACAACTAATGCATTTCTTGATGATGGACTGTTTTTCTAAAACAACAGCAGGTATCTTCAACCTTGTCTTATTTTTATCCAGTAGAGGGGAGACCTGTGAATAGCATCCACATTAAAAAAAAGCCCAGCAAACAGCTCTCTTAACTCATCAAATTTGATTTAGATTTTAATTTACACATTCAGAAAGGTTATCTCTGGTTACTAAATAAACCCACCTACTTTGGTTTCCTCATTAATTATAATTTTATACATGTAAAGTGGTATTTTTGCAGTGATATTAATAATAGCAGTTGGGTTCTGGATCCATATCTTTTCTTAATGAAGTCAATGGGAAAATGTTAATTTATTTCAGTGACAGCAAGGTTGGACTTTAGCGAATGGCTGTCTATCTGCACATGAAAAGAGAGCAATGCCTGTAAGGAGATGTACAGATACTGCTCTGCTCACACCTTTAGGCAGTCTTGAAGCACAGTTCCAACAAAAATATAGCAACCTTTTACTGTTCTGAAAAATTTTCCAGAACAAATACAATTAAAATATTAAGGAATGTATCTACTCATTAAGCAAAATGGTGTTGCATGAAAACAACCATTGCACACGGAGAGGGAAATTTTGTTGCACAGACCACATAGGGGTCTGAAAACTAAAGACCTGTGGTGGTTTCTGTATTGTCAGAGCTGGAAAAAGGAGAGATCCTTCTCACAGCTTAGCTTCTGGCAGAAGTCCTGGCCACTGATGCAGGCTCAGTGGTCAGGCTGTGCTTTAATCAGAGTACCTTTTATTCCACTTGGTGGTAGTTTTAGTCTGCTGGTCAAAAGTAAACTGGGGCCTTTGTGTATATTAGGAGGGCTAATTATCTGGGCTAGACTGAAGGAAGCAGCAGCAAGTTAATATACAAATCCAGAAGGGACTCTCTGCTTCTTGTACAGATTCCAAGACGCTGGTTCAGCCTGCACCAGCAGAAACTGGGAGCTGATCAGGGTTCCCAGTATATCAAGCAGTGGCTCCCAGTACATATTCAGGCAGAGCTGGATCACTTTGCAGCACTCACACTCCTAACAAGCCCACAAATTAGAGACAAAGTCAAATTCCTGGGTTTTTATGAATTATCTTCATTTAGAGCTGCTTACACGTGCCCCAGCAGTGTGTGTGAAGAGGAACTGAGCCTGGGTCTCTGCAGACAACTGCGTGCTCACCACTGAAACTTCAGTCCCTGCTGTTGGCAGGGTAGTGTTTTTCATAAACAGTTTGGAAGTTGCTTCATATGTTGTTGCTTTTTGCTTTGTTTTTTTTTGGTTGGTTTCTTGGTTGTTGTTTTTTGTTGTTTTTTCTTAATGGCTCAATGTTGATTGTATCAGCAGACCTCTTATGCTGAGCCACTGCAGTTATTTGTCAAATAGTCATCTCCTGGCACTTTTTTTTTTTTTTTTTCCCTGCAAAGGCACTAATGATTACAAGCATGATTAATAACTGAGCTAAACTGTTATTACTGGGAAGCTCTTAGTACGTTCGAGGAATCGTGACCTGTATAAAAAACAATTTAAGAACAACAGAAGTTGATCATACTTCACAGAAGGAATGTAGGACCTGTAGTCATGTTTCCTTTTACCCTGCCATGCTTTTTTATTAGATCTGGGGATAGTAACCTTCCGTGGGTCATTTGGAGGTCAACTGCTCATCTCCACTGTTGTTCCAAGCGGGCTCCCTGAGCTGCTACAGGAAAGATTTCTTTAAGGAATAGCACGGCTTATAAAAGAAATATAAAATCAGATCTCTATTTCGCACAAGTGACAAGTTATGAGAACTCCAGCAGCTGTATATTTGTTGAACACCCGCCTCCTGTGAGTATAAATTGCACCTTACTGAGTAGAAATAAAATACAGTCCACGAGAGACTTTGCTGCAAGGTGTAGCTGCTTGTCTATGGGCAAGTAATGACTTGCGTTTTCAGCTGCTCCTTAGTAAGAGCCCTAGTAATTGGAATCAGTTATTCAAAACATCTCTAAATGTGATTTAAATGGCAAGGATTTAATAACATAGAAAGAAGTCATTACAGAGGTTCAAGCAGGGGAGAAGGGAATTCCGTTTTTCAGAGCAGAGGGAGAAAAATAAAGCAATTACTTGATGTAAAGGCCAGAAACAGGACTCCTGCTGTCACAGAGAAATCAAATCTGTCAGCAATTAGTGGGATCTTAGGAGGCAAAGAACCCTTCAGTGTTGAACAGTGAATAAGGGGTTAGCAATTATATGAACTGATAAAAGTGTTCTGGTTTTCAAACAGCAGGTTAACAAGGCTTACTTTTTTCATAACTTCGTGCAGATGTGATGAGTCACCCTTTGTGACATTGTTCAGGAGGACCGCACGGGAAAGGTAAGAAAATAATAAAGCAATGAAATAATAATAATTTCATTGCTGTTGCATCTAAGATGCTGCTGACTGACTTATTGCAAACTGGCCCAAAGCACAATGATGGGATCAGCCCCAATTGCTGTCACTTCTCACCAGGTCTGGGCAGTAGCTGACTTTTAAAAGCCTCTGCCTCTACAAGTTCTGTTTGTCTCTCATATGTGAATGCTCCTGTGACAAAATAAATAAATAAATAATTATAAGTGTGTCTCTTTCTGTTTGACATCAGAAATACTCAGAAGTCCCAGCAGAAGGTGTATATACCCTGCAAGACTGATTCTTGAGCAGAAGAGTTCACACAATGGAAACAGGCCTCACTATGAGGTTTTGTCTCAATACTGGGTAATGCTTTCTGCACTGCACGGACATTACGTGATTAATTTGCACAATAAAAAGAATATCTGTAGGAAACTGAAAGATGAGGGGACTTTCTCAGTATGTCAGAGTGGCTGAGGAAGAACTAGAACCCCAGATCAGAGGCTTTTATTGACTTTAAGAGGGAACTTTAAGACATGAGAAGCAGAAAAAGATTAGGAACGCCAGATATAAACCCTGTACCTTGAAAAACGCATGGGGAAAGAGTGAGCTTTGAAGACTTCACCTTCATCCCAGCCTATCCTATTTTGTTCACAGGCACCAAAGCCCTTCAGAGCAGGAAAACAAAAGAGCTCTGGCAGTTTCAAAGGCTTTCTCTCTCAAAACAGAGGGATGAAGTGTGTCTAGACAGAGATGCAAAATCCTCCTGGAATGTCTAAAGAAATTAGGGCTATTGAGATTATCAAAGGCCTTTCAGTGGGATCAACATACACAGAGAACGTTGCTTTACAATCATTTCTCTCTAAGTGCTGAGTCCATCCACTGAAGCAAAAACCTCACTGGCTTTATGTTGGCTGCTTGGTATATGGTCCATAAGACTCCTGCAGGCTAAGACAGGGGATTTCTGAGCTCCTCCAGTTTGGGGAAGTGTGGAAGTGAGGATGTTGTCTGATCAGTGAGTTGTACTCAGGTTTTTTCCCAGCCCTGGCCATAAGAAAAAAAACACGGTCCAAGACAGAAGGATGCAGCTACCATACCAAGTATCACCTTGTTCCTTACACTGCAGAGTCAGTCATCAGCCCTCAAGATTCCTAAAAACAATGATGAAATGCAGAGCTATGCTGGGATTGCAGTGTGTGTTAGCATATTGGGGGTTGCCATGAAGGTAAATCAGAAGAAGTGAAAGAAAACCAACAAAACCAAAACCCCCGTCCAGATCCTTTAGGTAAGATTTCTCTTACCCAAATGATTTCTCCTACCTAAAAATCTCACAAAGGCATCCCAAATGGATGGGAATGAGAGCAATAATAGAAAATACAACATTAATACCATGAGAAGTTGGTTTTAGCCTCCAAAAGCCATGCAAATCGTGTATCAAATCTGTACAGAAGGAATTTCTGAAGGAAGCATCAGATCATACCTGATCTGATTCATCAGATAAGCCTAACTACTTTGAAAAAGCAACATTTTAAAGAAAATTCAGATATATCCCCTGAGAATAACTAAAAATCCCTCAAACTTCATTCATTTCCCAAGTGATTTTTTATTAAATTTTTTCGTTAATATGTATCTTAAGCTCTGGGAAGGTTTGGAAGTCACCCCGTACTAAAATAGCTAAAAGGAAACCATAAAAATGTATGTATTGGAGGATGAAGCTACATAATTGTGTGAATTAATATTTATTTTTTAAATATTTCAAGTCCTTTTTTTTTCAGGACTTTGTTGTGCAGCATTTTTTTAAAAAAAAACCTTGCTTGGCAAACTGCATTGCAGGTGAATTTATATGAGCACATTTGTTTGTGTATGGAAAGAGGGTGGCTATATGGGGGATATTAGTTCCTGATGCTTAGTCCATTACCCTCTTTTTTTCTCCTCTGTACACTTAAAGGATTTCTTGAGCTGATATCACACTTGAGCTGATATCACACTATCTGTGAATAACTCCTTTTCTGATCCCTTGTGCTTTTTCTAGGATGAAGGGAAGCTTCCAAGAAGATTCACTTTCAAGTGAATTCCTCAGGTTGGTCTGACCTGGGCAAATCCTGCAGATGTCATATCAGAATGCTGGAGATGACAGCTTCCCATTTCATCATCTTTTGAACCCCATCCTGAGCTGCTTTCTGATCCAGGCAGGTTTGGTTCCTGATGTGTGAGTTAACACACAATTACCACAGATCTCAATAGCAATTCACGTGTTTGTTATCTTGCCAGATCAGGCCTTGTTTTAGGTATTTCACAATCTCACATCAAGGAAGCACTAAACAGTTAGTGCCTATTGAGAAACAGAAGCATAAATCCCACTGAGGTGATTTTTAGTCCAATCTTTTTAATGTGAAAATATTGAGAAGTGAAGAAAGAGTGATTATCAAAAAAAAAAAAAAGAGGTAAAGAAAAAAAAGTTAAAATCTTGGCCTGTGTGATGAGCTTAGATGGGCTATACCAATGAGTGTTACATGTCTGACATCTGTTTTGCTTCCAGGACATGGCAGAGGAATGTCTCCTCTAAATCCAAGTGTGTGGAGATTGCCCAAGCCCCAAGGGATGTTGGTGCTGAGAGTTGTGCAGGTGGAAGGAAGTTTCTCCATGGGCCATTGCAATAGGGCAGGAGCTGATGTCCACAGTTTTGGCAGAATTTCTTCAATTTCTTGTCTTGGAACTTCTAGGGGGTCTTCTGTCTTATTTTTAAAGAGATACATTGAAAATTAACAAGAACATGATTCAAATTCAGTTTGAAGTTTGGAGTTTCCTGCTTCTCTCTGAGCAGGTTTCAGAAGCCAGCAATCATGCTGGCAGTCCAGCTGTCTCTGCCTTCTTGTCAGGGAAAAAGAGTATTTTTAGGGAAGAGCTTTTATGGGAAACCAGTGTGATTTCACATTTCTTTGAACTTCTTGACTTTGGCTTTGGGACTGAATGTGCCACAAGGAGCACACTTGTGGCCCTGCTCGCTGGTCATGGACAATGCTCAGATTTTTATGGTGATAAAACAGCAGCTGCTAAGAGGAGTTCACTCCTCTATGGGGCATGCAATGCCCCTTCCATGGAGCAGAGAGTGCCTGTGGATCACCTGGGCCATCCCTAGAGAACCATATGCCTTCCCCCATATGTCTTTCCAAAAGCAGCTCCCTGAAAACACAGTTTTACAGCACAAGGTCAATCCCACAGAAGTCTGTGTAGGTAGAGGGAGGCAAATATCTATTTAGGAAGCTATACTCTTGCTTTGCTTCTCAAAAGACAAGTGAAATGGATGTAGTGACATGGAACAATTTCATATCAGAATCCATAGGTGTGATTTGGAGATGAATCAATTCAAGTCAGTGCCTTGGGACTTCCAAGCAGAGGGAAGATGGTCACTTGGGAGCTGTCATGGACACAGGGCTGAGCTGGGATGGGCTATTTGATAAAGTTTCCTGGGGGTCGTGTTGGTGCTGGCTGTCTGCAGGGGGGCCTGGTGGGGCCATTTTCTCAATGGCTCTCCAGATTTCAGCCATTAAGATCTTATCTTTGGCAACTTTCATCCCGGAATATCCGCAAACACTTTGCAAAACAGCACCCGAGATATCCATAACTATTTACCACTTGGTTAACTGATTACATCAGACCAGAGGAGGAAATTTATTTCCTTGTGAAATACGATCTCATTAAAAAAAAAAAAAAAAAAAAAAATCCCTGGGACAGCAGGCATTGCAATGAACCATCCATGGCATAGCTGCCTCCAACAGAGGCTGGAGATTTAGCTCAATTATACCACACTTTGCCTTTAATAAAAAGATTTTTCACAGATGAAAGCTGAAGAGTAGGCAACTGGGGGAGTGACATGTCATGTGTTCCCCCCCAGCTCGCTCAGCTGTGTGGGGAATTTGGAGAGCCAGCTCCTTATCAGGAAGGCGGGGGAGAGGAATTCTTTTCAGGTAAGTCAGAAGCTAAGTTGCCAAATAACCTGTGCAATAGAGATAGAGGTCTCTACATTTCCAGAATTACTGTTTGCTTTGTTGCAAACCTTATCCAGATTGCAGATTTGAGTTTTGAGTTTGTTTTTTTGTTTTTGTTTTGTTTAAATAAATAAATGAATTGCCTTCTCCTGCACTTTCTGAAAATGCAATTTGTTAAATATTACTGTCCCTGCCAGCCCCACCCCCCTGACTGTATTTAAATTGCCAACAAAGAGCATTGTGGTCCTGCTGACCCTTACCTATTTGGCCAGTTTGCATCCCCAAAAAAACCCAGCAGGCAGAAGCAGCTTTGTGTCTCTCCCAGTGGTATTGTTGGGTGAAATAGACACTGGGGCTGGGAGCTGTGGTGTTCAGCATCCAGCAGGGTACAGCTCTCAAGATGTGAAAGGGTCCACTTGGGGTTCATTACAGTGCTGGTGCTGGGGCATTGTGCCTCCTGGCTCCAGTACAAGGCCTGGTTTTCTGCCTGGATGCTCAGGTCTTGTTTTCTTTCCATTGTGTTGCCTGGTGTCCAGAAATAAAGGATACTGGGTAGGGAGGGGAGGAGGAAGAAGAAAAGACTGTAATTTGTAAAGGAAATGTTTCACTAGCTTAAGTTTGAAATGGACTAAGTGGGTATTTAGTCAGCCACTTCACTTTAGCAATCACATTTATTATCCTCAAAACTGCTATTTCCTTCCTTCCAAAGAGTTTTATGTATTTTCATAATTTATTTTTTAAATGACTGCCTCATTTTAAAAAAAGTTACAGTTTCCTCATTGTAAATGTGACCAGAAATATATCGTTTTGTTAAAAAAATGAAAGCCAAAGTATTATCATAATTATTTTGAGCTTGCTAGGTTGAAAAGGATCAGCTCTTTCTGTGAGCCTTTAAATTATTGATGAATAATTATTTTAATCCAAATTGTTTTAAAGTGATACTGAGAAAACCCGCATTTTAATACAAGAAAACAAGGCCAAATCATTTCAAGACTTATTTTAGAAATTCCCTTTTTTTTTTTTTTTGAATGCAGAACAAAACCAAGGGCATTTTTATTTAATGTTAACTTGTTGAGCACTATTCATACCTACAAAAATTTCATCAGCCACGATAGAGTCACAGTCACCTTTGCCTCCAGGCTCCCAGGACATCATTCCCCACCAGCTCTGGTCCTGGAGCCTCAGGGCAGGAACCCACATTCCAGATCAGGGCAGGCACACAGCCACCTGCAGAGCAAGGGAAAAGAGTCCTTACAGAAGCAACCTCCATATATACTGCTCATTAACAAGTCAAGTATTTTAAACTAATACTTTGCCAGCTCATTTGTTTTCATTCAGGAAGAAAATCTTCCACAGCTGTATTCCCCATAAATCACCTTTTTTTCATAGGTTCCCCATCCCAGGAGGCTTGTTCCAGTGAAAAAAGATTCCCTTTGCCTCCAGTCATCTCTGGTCAGGTCTCTGTGTTTTGGTGTGAGGTTTTTTTTGTTTGGTTGGTTTTTGTTTGTTTGTTTTAATTTAGAAACCAGTGCCTATCCATCATAGCAAGACTTTGCTCTGAGGCTGGGGGTACACACTGTGGAGACATCAGCAGCCACAACTGAGATAAAAGTTAAGGGGGTTGTAATAGTTGTGATTAAACACTGCTGCTCACCTTCACATTTCAGGAGGCTGCTCTGATTTAACAGATCCTTTTATTGCCATGCATTCCCTGGGCATTCAGTGGGAGCCCATTTATCTGTTCTGGGCATCCTGGCAGTTTGTAAACACTTCATGTGCACAGGATGCTCTCATGTGCATATATGTTGCATTTCAATACACATATATTGTATATAAATGTAAATATATTGTAAATAAATGCATATGTACAGAGAGAGAATGTATACATTGTATAATATATAGTATATAAAAATGAATATGTATGGTGTATAAATGCATATAGAGATAATGTATGTATACAGTGTATAGTATATAAAAATGCATATATATTGCATATAATTATACAGCACCTTGTTAAAGCAAAGTTGTATATCTGCTAAATAATACCAACCACACCAGTTATAATCTGATATTTTCTAAGCTGTACCTGCAGTTACATTTTTCATCAGTTCTGTCACTTGTTGAGCAGACAGAAAGAGAACTACCCACAAGCACTGATCTTTCTTTCTATTAACCTCAGGGCTTCCAGCCTCGCTCCTCCCTGCTTCTAAATCACTGTTTATTGCGATTTTTACAAGGGAAGATTAATGGACATAAATGGGCACAGGTAATTCTGCATTGTTCGAAGCCTCTTCAAATAACACCTGCTGTAAATTCTTCAGTGCTCGTTATCTCTGCAACACATCTGGGTCTTTAAACAGTTTGTTCAGTGGAGAAGGGGGGGTGTGAAGGGTCACAGTGCCCTGGGAGCTTTTCAAAAGCATCTTTTTAGGCTTTATGGACGCTGTGCCCTTGGTTGGGAGGGTTTTGCTTTCCCAGGTTCTCAGCCAGGCTGGACTTTGAACATCTCTGAGAAGCAGTGTGCCTCCCAGAGTGAACTTAGGTTGCTGCTCCAGGGTTCACGGAGGCTGTGGGAGAAGTGCCCATACTAATGATTTTAGACATTAACTTTTCCCTTTGTAATTTCCTCTCCTTCGGTATGCTCAGCTCTCAGCTGAGCTTTGTTCCAATAGCCTGGGGGGGGATGTGACTTCACCGAGATATAAAACACACACACACAAAAAGAAAATGCTTGAAAAATCGCAATGACATGGTTGTGTTGGTAGCTTGTGATTTTTCCGAAATGAAATGTGCCTAGACAATGAAAATTGAGCCAAGATACTATATTTTCCAAGCAACCTTTTTAGCCTTCAAAGAGTCTCCTTGGAAAAGCTGCACGCCGGTAAGCTACCATCTCGATGCAATCATTTTTTTTGCAACCTTAAGAGGGAAAATGCACCCTGGGATGGCTGACTTTGCACTGAGTGGATGGGCTCACGTTGCAGAAGGTTGAGATGGATGGATGGACAGCAAGAAACAGCAAGTGGAAACTCCAAAGGGCAGCAGGCACAGCCCCACCTGGGGGGCTGGGTGTGGGGAAGGAGCTGCATCCCCAGCCTGGGACACTCCAAGGGTCTGGCTGGGGACCCGTGTCCCACCAGGCAGTGATGCCTCCGTAAATCAGCTGGGTTTTGGGGGATGCAAATTAGCTGTGCCAGTGCAGAAAACACAGGACTTCTGTGTCTAACTAGTTGCAGGTGGAAAACCACAGGCAACGTTTCAAGAAGTGGCTTTAAAAGTTGGCCCGTTGCGACCATAAACAAGAAACTAAAGAGCTTTACAGTATGTACTTACAGCTTTTAATTTTCTCTCCCTGTTCACAGATATCCGAGTATCTCGCACACTCACGGACAAGTATTTTGATTGTTCAGCCCTGGTTTTACATTTAATAGCCTTGCTACCTTCTCCCCACAGCAATCACATTCTGCTCCCACATGTGGAACAGTTTACATTTCTCTTTTGCATAGAGGTGGAAGGCAGTCGGGCTGGGTTTCCCGAGGAGGAGGGAATGGGCTCGTGGGCTTTGAAGCCCATCAGGAGCCCAGTCCCACCACCACCAGCTTCTACAACAGAGAAAACATCACAGAGAGAAGCCTGGGATCCAGGAGGGCTCCCTGAAAATAAGATTTCTGCCTCTTCCACAGCTATTTTCAAGCCTGGTGGCACCGAAGAGTTATTAACCTGGTGCAATTTTAGAGTGACTTTTATTTGTATTTACACATTAGGACAAGGACTCAGTATCATCCTCATCTACATATTGTTGTCTTACATAACAGCTGCAGTAGAGCAAGTGCACTTTGGTCAATAGTTTCATTTATAATAAAGTAATAAATTAGGAATATTTTTCCCTCGACAATAAGTTTTATGCCAAGATTTTATGTAGCTTAAAGCAAGTTGTCAATTAGGCTACTTAAATTAATTTTTGGCAGCAGTTAATTGGAGCCTAGAGTCTTTTGTCTTTAAACAGCTAATCCTAAACAAGAAAATACAATGATTAAATGTTTCTTAAACAATATTATTCACAGAATTTAAAATATAGCATTTAATTAAGATTTGGACTTGTTAATCTTTGGTTTTTTATTATTTTTTTAGAGAGATTAACTTAAATTTCTTCAAGTAAAATTGCTACCATGACTCTGATTAAACTGGCTTACCACAGGGCTACGGGTTGAGACCATCCAGCACTCCTACAGGAGTGCCTAAAGGCAAGTTATTTTGGATTACTTTCTAAAGAGACATATTTGTCCTCTCGGAGAAGCATTCCCATTTGGAGCTCTGGAAATCTAAGAGTTGTGTTCACAGGGTAAACATGCTGTATTATTACACACAGGTACTGGTAAATACACTAAACAAATAAAAGACTTCAGTAAGCCCCAGCATGGCCAACTTCTGGGCAGGAAACCAAGACTTCTTAAAACCAGAAATCCTGGAAATTTACTTCAAAGAGGCTTCTAGCAAAAATTCTGTTGAAGGTTATGATTAGATTAATGTGCTTCACACCAATGAAAATAGAGCAGTTAGAGAGAGATGTCCCAGTCTTGATTTAAAATTTTTCCAGTTCTGGAAATCTTCTGTGTTTCTGGTTAAAAGCACCACACAGGATCATCATTTGCAAAAAATGAGTCCTGACAGAGTAATTTTCCTGGCTGAATCTCTTACTTATATCGACCACCAGTTATGGAAGGAGAAAGAATTAAGGCACAGCTCCTTGGTGCATTACACAGGAGTTAAGATTAGATAATTATAAAGTGTTCTACTATGAAATCTGGGAAGCTAATTTGTAATTAATGAATTAATTAAAGGGCAAAAAAGATTATGAATTTTGAATATTGCCTGTATCTAGAAACCTTCTCTCTCATAATCCTGGTCTTCAGTGCCTCCTTCTTTACTGGCAGGGAACAGACATCAGGCAGGCTTCATATCTTTAAGATCTGGAGCAAGAGCCTGCCAGTCCCCTGCACATAGTTAATGACAGAAAACCATCTGCTTATAAAGAACAACAGACAGGGAGCTACAGACATGCAGCAAGAGTGTCCCCAGCTTCAGACTTCCCACCATAGTTCGTTTTCTCTGCTAGAGAAGGAATGTTTGGGGCTCCAGGAACAAAATACACTGTTGGAATTAACTTTCCATCCAGGTCTCCCATTACCACTGCCACTATCCATCTGAAGGGAAGGCCCATTGCTGCTGTTTTGGGATTGGAAAGCCTGTTGGCACAGAACTGGACAAGGACAGCAGGTGAAAACAGGTCAGAATAACCCAAACTGAACTTCTTTGTTGGTAGTTTTTTGTTTTTGTTTTTTTTTTTTTTTAAATAGGATTTTCTGTTGGGGAACTATCATTCTGACTTCTTTCACAAGACATCTGCAATACTGCCAGCTGCATATTCAGAAAGTCCTCCTCATTTATGGGCAGACAAAGAAATTTGGGGTTCCTGAATAAATGTCTTCATGTGTTTGAGCCTTTGAGCTTTGCATTCTCGATGACTTCTTTGCAGCCAAGTAGCTAGAAAATTCCCTTCACTTTAAAATAAAATTAAATTCAAATGCATTTACAGGACTCCAGAAACTGGGTCTTCAAGAAAGCCATCAAAATTAATGAGTCATCTTAAAACCACAAGGAAAGCTAAGAATGCTGCTCAAGGCCATATGTCTCACAAAGAAAGTGCATTGGGTTTTAACTGGAAGCACTGAGCCTGCTTGTTATTTACAAATTAATAGGAGACCTTCTCTGTTATGGTGGTATTTTCTTATGTCTCAATATCATCCAGGACAGCAGTGCTGAATCAGTCAACAAAAAACCCGAAGGTGAGAATGACCAAAATCAAATTGAAAATGGATGGGACTGTTTTCCTTGTCCAAGCTGATTGAAATGCAGAACAGTCTTTCCAGTTATTTAAAAACAATTTCACTTTGCTTGTGAGAAAACTGATTTCTGGTTTGAGACAAAATGATTTAACTTTTAATGAAAACCCATACACTGGAAAGATGGTCATCAAATAGAGACTCAAAATATAGTATCAAGATCAAATGCTTACTCGTGGGCAACTGCTGAAAAAACCTTGAGCTATAGAAATTAAAAGCAGATGCTTTAAATTAAAACACATAAATTACCAATGCTGATATTACCATAAATTTCAATGATGAAAATACATCACTTAAGACTTTAAGGGAGATCCTGAAGGTTATGTATAGGAGTAGTTTGCATTATTAAACAAAGTGTCACCTGAAGAAGTTCCCTGGGAGAGTGTAGGAGGCAAAGCATCTGAGGTTTTTGTCACATGATCCAACTACTATTGGTGTTTTTCTTCTGAGTCCATGTTGTATATCTCAGGCATTTCTTTGTTTAATTTCTGGTGTGTATTCAGGGTCTCAACAGAGAGCCACGTGTAGCTCCTATTTCCAGCTGGACGTAGCCTTTCTCCCTGTCCCCTAGACAGAAAACACAGTTGGAACCTGTTACATCTCTGCAAATGAACTGAACTTTAAGTTCAACCTCTGTATCATGCTTCAGACTGCTTAATGTCTTTCTAACCCTAGTATAATTTGGTATTATTTCCACTAAATGATGGTCAAAATTTGTATGTATGTATGTAAAGACTCCATGTCCTCAGGATAGTGCAACAGTTAAAAATATCATTTATCAGTCTAAACAAAAGCTATATTTATAGCTCATTCTTTCAGAAAGGTGACATTTACCTCCAACTGGAGTATTAGAACTTTGCATTAAGCAGTTTTGGTTTTGAACAGTTTGAAGCAGCACAACAGTGTTGAAAACTATGTATCAATATAATAAACAGAGGTTATAAATATATAAAATGTGTGTATACATGTATGACTGAACTATATGAATGCACAGAAATATATAAATATTCTCACACATATATGCATGTGAATTCAGACATTTTCTTAACTGCACACACATGATATACATTTTATTAAAAGAATCCAAATTTTCATATATTTATTCTAGCTGTTTATATGGTGTCTTTTCTAACCATTTTCAGACTTTTCTATTATGACCACCCAATATTTATATTTAATATTCTATATCTAGTAAACTGTTTCTCATCTAGGACTTTACTAGATGCAGATGAAGCATTGCTTCAAGAGGAGAAAAATCAACTCATAAAAATGCACCTTAATAAATACCATAAAGTATTTGCTGATGAGTTTCTTGGAATTCTCTATTTTTATCACTATTTTTGATGATGATACAATCAGTGGGAATGCAGTATCAACAACTGGCATAACCAGAGGTAGAAAAGGCAAAAATTATGGAGATTCCCTGATGTTTTTCCATGTTGTAATATCTCAAGAACATTTGAGGCACTCACAGTCACTGATTTATAAACTGACTGCATAGTCTTTTTCTGATCTCCTCCTCCCACAGACTCCAATTTCTATTTCTGCATGGAGGGAGATATTTTTTTTCTGTAAATTGACAGTAACTTCATGATGACTGAATTGCCTGAAGATGATTTGTTGCTTTGAGACATTCAACTACCATTAATTTATCATGGGGTTGCGCGTCAAACCCTTCAGGTATCTTTGGAAGTATTGAAAAATCATGTTTCAGAAGCAGGAATTCATACAAAGGGGTTCTTTTTTTTTTTTTTTCATTTAAAACACTACTTGCAAGCATTAAAATTAGTTTCTTCAGCAATTAAAATAATTCATTCACTGTCTGCCTCATTCAGCTATACTCTCTGTCTCTAAAGACAGAACTAAAGTTGCCTACCATGGTTGGCAAAGCCCAGATGATCACCCATGATGCCTTTTTTAATATATAAAGGGGAGCTTAAAAAATAAGCTTCTACCAGAGTATCTTCAATAACCCAATGATAGGATTTCACCAACCTACAATATATTATGGCCAATGACATCTCCTGTAATGAAATCATAGCTTCCAGAAAACAACCAATCTACAGAGCTCTCATTTTCCTGGACAACTTTTGCCCATGGGTAGTCACCAACACAATTCAAAATATACATCTTTCTTGTAACTGAACTTCACCCAGCTTTAACATCAAAAACTCTCTCGTCATTAAAATGTAGAAAAAGGTTCAAGCTACAGATTTTTGATCTTCCTCCCACGCTGCCTACACTTCATGGTGACCACCATCCTCTGCCATTTTAGTAGAACAACCTTTTAAAAATAAGACCATGTATTTTCCTAATCCACATTTTGTCATTCTTCCTTTCAAGCTTATGCAGCTATTTGAAGTTGAGCTAACCTTCCTATGACCTTGCAAAGGTAAGGGAAAACCCAATGTTAACAATTCTTCTCCCTCCTTATTTGGGTAAACTAGAAGCCATGAGAGCCTTTATTGACTTTCACTATAGTTTTCACCCTTGGCAGTACAACTGAACCTGCCCTGACCTCTTTTGACCAAGCTCCTTTGTCCAGCAAAGTGTTCAAAGCATCTTGCAGCCAGATGTGAGCCCCCCACACCCTGAGTGTAAATGCTCAACTGTACAGATCTCCTGCTACCTCCCCTGACTGCTCCTACCACCAGCGACCACCTTCAGCTTGCTGCCAGCTGGTCTGATTCTGAGATAAGACCCATTGGCCGGGTTAAGAAAATGACACCTGATCATGGGGCTGGTCTTGTTCCCATGAGCTGCACCCTCTCTGAAGGCTCATTTTTGTCTTGAAAAACCTCTTCCTGCTGAAGGAAATAAAAGCAGCACCTTCCACAGGCCACGGGAGGAACACGCACAGTTCCTCTCTCCTGACCAAGCAGAGCTTGCTTGGCATGTTCCTCAATTGAGAAGACGACTGCTTTTGTGGCCACCCCAGCTACAAAAGGGAGCACAGAGGATGGGAAGAGCCTCCTGAAAGCAAATACCTTTCAAATGTAATCTGTCCATCACTGAATAAAATAATCTTCACCTTTCTACATGGACAGTCGCATTTCAGCCTGCCTGGGAACAGCTCATGAAGATCTCGCCCATCATCCCATATTTTTCTATCTCAAAGACTGTCCATGCCAACTCTTCCTGTCTTGTAGCAGATGTAGGACTGATCTGTGTAGAGCTTGGCTTCATGGTTAGGCAGATAATCTTGACCTCATGGCTGTCAGGATGCAGACAGACCAAAATGAACAGAAAGAAACAAAACCAGTCCCTCTGCCTTAACATTTCTACAGAGCTTATTCTGACTTCTGTTGGTTTTGGATTAGATATTCAGAATTGTTACCAGCTCTTATCGTACCTAAAATTCTTTGAATCATACTTTACTTCTTGTGTTTATGATATTTTATCCTGGATTTCTATGAACAAGTACAGTTGGCTTTTGTTTTCCTTGCACTCTTACGAACATGTTCAGTTCCTGAGTGCTAAAAAAGTACCACTCTCAGTCCTATTTTGATCCTGTTTTCATCTTATTTTGGCTCATTTCTCAATACACTTAGACATCCCTGTGACTGTCAGCAACAAATATTTGTTTATCAGCTTTTCCCCTCACCCACACAGTACTGAAAATCTCAACACTCTTCACAAACACAGCACCTCTTATTTGCTCCAAGATTCTCCTTGTGTTTAGCTGCCATCTCTGTCTCCCTGCTCCACTTGCCTCTATCCAACATCTGGAAAACAGATCTATCCCCAAAGTCAATCTGACTCACATTATCTGGAAATAGCCTGGTTCCATTATAACAAGACCTTCTCTGCCCCATTGCCTTCATGGCTGAAAGACATCTCAGCCAATGGGGGTGTGAATTAATGTCCTGAAGGGAAAACGTGCAAACCTTCTAATGAGCCTTTTCTTCTCTGTATAAAAGAACCATCAGCAACTGAAGCTTCCTTATAATTCTTCAATTAGGCATTCAAACTTAATTTGTGTTGCCTCCCAAAAGGAGACTCATACAGTAATGATCCCACTCTAAAAGTACTTGTTTTGTAACAAATCACTAAAAGAGAAGGGGTTGCTACCAGGTTTGATCTTCAAGCCAACCAAATTCCTGCCAGTAAGTACTGACATATTCTCACCTGGCAAAAATAAAAGTGGGTATTTTAAAGTTAAAATACATACCTATGAGATCTTCAGCCAGATAATACAGGATGTAGTATTGCTGATAGTCCTTGAAAAAAAAACCCAACCAAAATAAGAAACCTTCTTTCTCACCCCTTTGACCCCCGTCAACACTGCTCATTTGCATCAGGTGTTTTTGAAGTTTGCACATGGCAGTCTCATTTGCATTTAATGTCCTTCAGATTACTTCCTTTTTGTTGTGCTAAACACCTCTCTCAGTTGAGTCTAATTTGATGAGGTCATGCTGTGACTCCTGACCCTTTGGGTTCTAAATGAAACCATCTGACACCAGAAAAAAGTAAGTGGAGTGTGTCTTTTGCGTGTTTGTGGACATTTGATATTTGCAGATGTGCAGCAAGTTTTACAGACAACTCTTTTGACAGGCTAATGCTTGATTGGAGAGGTGGAAATAAGTGAATTCCTAGAGAATAAAATATGCTAAAGATAAACAGGGCATGGTAATCCAGTCCCCACAACTCCACTAGTTAAAATAAAAACAAATCAGAAGTAAATATGACGATTATCTAAGTCAAGGGAAAGCTAAACGACAGAAAAGCTTTCCTACCCCCAAAATTACTTAATATCCTGGTGATGTCTTCAATTGTTTGTGAATGGAAACACCTGCTTGGCTTGGCCAGGAGACCCCAGGACTGTTTGGTGGCTCAGAGGTAGCCGATCATGCACATGGGAGCCCTTCACCTGCTTGGGGCTGATGTGTCTCTTTACTGCAAAGCTGAAGAAGTGCAGATCTACTTCCAGTTGCTTACAGCCTGCAACGCAGTGAATGTCAGCTTGGGTGATTGCACAGTCCTCATCTGGCCTTAAAAGTCTGGATCTGAAATGCTCTCAGGCACTGATCACTTCATTTCAGGGTAATTTTAGGTGGAGGAAGTCACTGGAACATTTACATGTATGGTCAAATGAAGAGCCAAAATGCTATTCCAAACTTTTCTGGCCCCAAAATAGACCTGAATTTTACTAGTCTATTATGATACAAAAGGGAGGAAAGGAAATAAGTCAGCTAAAAAAATTTATTTAGAATATTTTTTCAACATTCCTTTGCTCATCACCTGTTACTTTGAGAAGCTGGCAGTGGAACTATACTCAAACAATAATTTTTTTTTTTTTTTAGATAAAATACACTGAAACTATCAGAAAGATCTCATCAGTGAACATCAGGTGAGGCCATATATCCCTTTTTATTTGTAACTCTTCCCATGCCAGCCTTTCCAACTTCCACATACACACCTAATTCCCCCAATGAACACCATGGCTAATAATACAGCTGCCTGTGGTATGCACACCCTCCATAGCACAACTGGCTCAGAATTATCTGACTGTAGTAAATCATCTTCAGATATACTGTAATTAAGTAGGAATATGCAAAGCATCAGATGGATTATCTTTGAAATGCATCAGAGTACATTATATTACAAAAAAATTTAAGAAAATCTGTAGGTCATATATCCACTAATCTCCTCCACCTTATATGAAAATGAATCATTTTCCACCATACCCTTGGGCTGAGGAGACTGTTAGACAAAGAAATAAAAGACAGTGCTAGTTTAGAAGAGCAAACCATGCCAAATCACTACTTAAAAATTAGGTATTATTTTGTGTAGAGTCTGGTGCAAATTCTAAAAGTTATTCCAGAACTGGACTAACTTCTACCTCTTTTTTTGTTTTTTAAATGCTATTTCACAGACCTGAGTAAGAGCCTCAAAGACTATGTATTATTGAACCAAACTCTCTCATTCCACGTAAGAATGGAGCACTCAACATTGCATTTTAATTTTCAAAGAACATATTTTCAATTAATTTGACAGCTTCCAAAAGAGCAGCTTAAAAAAAAAATCAATTTAGAAATAATTGGTAAAATTATGTTTGCAATACATAATAGTATATATACATTATTATTATTTAGATATACACAGTACATATATTGCTCTTAACACAGCTTTGATTCCTGCACTTTCAGACTCCTTAACTCTTCAGCTGTCCACTAAATTAACTGTGCCCCTAATAAGTGCTAAGACGAAATTTATTATTATTGTTGCATTCATTATAATTGTTCTAGGACACTTTATTTACCTGCCTCTGAGCTATGTTTTTCATTTATCTATTAACTGTCTAGACCAGTAGTCAAAATTTTTTGTCAGAAGTTGTTGTGAATGGAAAGGAGAAGGGGTGGGAACTGCAGCCGTAGCAGTCCAAGTAATTCCAACCTCACCAACACTTCCAGAAATGTGAACAGTTTGGACACATCCTTTTCTATTTGTGTATTCCCAAATCTTCAAAATTATTTGGAAGAGCTTTACTCCCACTGCCTACAGCAGGAATCACAGGACAAATCAAAGGGGGAACTGTACCCCAAACTCCACAAGAATACAAGAGAATCTGAAGGGCTGCCCAGCTACAACATCCATCCCTGGGATGTCCACAATTGCATGGCCCAAACTGAGCAACTGAGGTCTGAGGAACAGCTCAGCCCTGGGGATGTTTTGGAAAGGGGAGATTCAAATATTGAAAAATTACATATACATATATTTACTGAGGAGAGCAGTTTATCCTCAATCTTTCAACTTAGAAATGGAGGAATCTTGACTTGCATCTGAGCGGCTTCTGGAATTAGATGTAAAATGCATATTCATCAGGATTATAGCAAATGTGGGCCTTAAGAAAGAGTGGGATTTTCCTTGTGTTTTTGTACATTACAAGAGAGGAGGGCCAGAAGCACATGCATGCCTGCTAGCAAGTGAAAGCCTGCTGATACCTAAACCATTGGGGTTTTTTCCGAAAATGATTTATCCTTATATTACTTAAAGATTACTCATGTAATCCTGTTTGTAAAGCTGAAAGAAACTGTAACATGCTTCCTACAAATATTCATCTGAATCCTTGAACGTTGTTCTTTTTACTATGTTCACATGTCTTTGCTGTTTACTTTTCCAAGGATTTCCTACAAACACATTGACATTCTCTGAAAGAACACTTTTCCAGCAAATAGCCTGGAATACTATTATTTGCCTGTGTTTTTATAATTATTATTCACATTACAGAATTCAGAAGTCTTCAGAGATGCCAATCAGGCTACAAGCCCTATCATGGCAGATCAAGTTATATTGACAAGAACTGTACCAGAAACTTGATCTTGTGTTTAACGCTCTCAATTACATGCCTGGCTCTTCCCCATGGAGGCAGTGATCAGCTGCTTCTGTAATATTCCAAATTTTGGGTTGAAAGAGATTTAAGATGACAAAGATTGTAAGTGAAAGACCAATGTGCAAAATTAATTTTCCTTTAGCTTCCAGGGTTTAAATCATGAAGCAATGTCTGCTCAAATGGTCTCAACAGGTCTTCCATGGGTATTCTTGTGATTTGAAATATTCAGGTTTTTGTGGTGACAGTGGATGTGAGGAACACTGTGCAGGCATTTTATGCCACCACGCAAAAAAAAAACCAAAACCAAACCAAACAAAAAAAGCAAAAAAAACCCCACAGGGAGTGGAGAGCTGGGGGATTAAATAAACCCTGTACAAATGAAGGCATGAAGTAGCTGGACAAGATCTGGAATGGTTTTGTTAAAGCCAGGTTCCACTCAGTCAATCAACTAGGGGAAAACCTCTAACACAAAATCCCACTGGGGCACCCCTTGCTGGAAGGGTGCTGCCTGGCTAAGCAAATAAAATTGTGCCACATGACATGCATTTTCCTCATAAAAAAGTCAAATAAAGATAAAATTTCAAACAGAAAGTTGGTGTTCTGAGCAGAATAAATTTGGAAGCCATATCCATTTCAAAAATCCACCTCAAAATTCAATATAGTAGGCAGCTTGGAACACTAAAATAAGACCACATGGACTTGGATCAGTGTATTTAAAGTGTGCTTTGCTGAAGGGCTGAGGTCAGCCATTCAGCTATCATCTGCCTTTAGTAACTTTGAGATGTGATCTTCTGGTTGCACCAAAGTCAAATTTTACAGACTCACTTCTTCATGTCTGTGAAGTTGCAATCTTTGAGTATGCCAACATATAGTAATTTCCTCCAGGATAAAAACTCATGAAGAGTGGTGGTTCACAGTCCCTGAATGGCAGAGTCTGTGGCAAAGACATCCTGACACTGAATCTCCAGCACAAAAGGGGCAGAAAATATGAAGGGAAGCTTTACTGCTTCATACTGCGAGTCTGGTTTAAGATGCTAATTTTTATCAATGTAGCTGAGCATTTTCTTGACTTCTGACAGCATTTAAGAAGTTATTTCTCAAGGGATTATTGGAAATATGTTTTTTGTCTGAAGCCCTCTTAGAAAGCTGCTTTCTCCTCCAAGAAGTTACTGCACTTGGAATCACGTCTTGCTTAGGTCACAACCAAAAAATATCAAGAACTCAGTCTGATTCCCTACAGACCAAGCCTCAGGATTACCAGTGATCTGAAAAATAACTTTTGTTTGGAAAAAGGAACCCTAAAGAGTCCATTCATGTTGCATAGAGCAACTGTCTCACCTGGCAGAGCAGGAGCCCCTTACCACAGAGGTGACTCCACTGCAGCATCACAACCTGCCCTGGTGCACTTTTCCTCATCCCGTGCCCAGGAATGTGCTAGAGGATGGAGACAAGCTCTGACTTCCCTGTGGACACCCGTGCTGAGCTGTGGTGCCATGGACAGCTCTGGCAGCCCATGGAAAGGGGTGAAGAAATCTCCTCTCCACCCCCTCCCACCCATTCCAGAGGTGTGATGGGGGGCCAGAGAGGTTCTTCTGCCCCACATATCTCCATGGAGGCCCCACAGCTCCACCTGAGGGCCACAGCAGGACCTCGTGTTCAGAATTCATCTTTTTTTTTTTGGTCTGAAACAGCCCGATTTTGTCAACCCTCAGGACATGCTGCAATGCACATTTGTTTTCCCAAACTGAGAAAAACTGGGAGAACCCTGGCAGGAGATCACAAAGACTGGATTTTTCTTTTCATCTGCTAGGTTATGATTTATGTTAATGATTGGGCAAAGAAAGGAGGGGGACTAGAGAGCTGGCTGGCTGTACAGCAAGGAAATCTCTCCAGACAGGGGGAAGGAGCCCTCAGCTGCCTGGCTGAAAAGAAGGCAGGTGGGTGCATGACAGATCCATTGGGCAAAATCCTCTCTCTCCAAGGAGAGCAGGAGAAGCATCCACTGCTGCTCACTGTAAATTGCAGTCAGAGCTGGCAAGCATCTGCAGAGGGAATTCCAGTCCCTGCAGAGATCCCATGTGGAAAATATGTTTCTTCAAGTTTTGCTCAGGAGGCTGTGATTTGTCTGCAAGACACAAGCAGAGGTAAAAGTTCAAATGCAGTGACAGCTCCCTGTGTTGGGAAAGCTCTTCCTTCCTCTTCCTTCATTGAAAATCTTTCTGAAAATGCCCCTTATTTCCTTATACACTGAGCTCAAATATACTGCAAATGTCAAGACTGAGACACAAATCAGAACCTCCCAGACTTTCAGCTGCAGCTTCTCTTCTGATTCATGGACATCAAGGAAATGGTGGAGAAAGGGGGAAGGGAAGAGAGAGAGAGGGAAGGAGGAAGATGCAAACATTGAAACACTTAAGCATTGATCTTGCAGGGATATTAATATAATTTCCAGTTCAGCAGCTGACAGTTTTCATTACAGCTCTGCCTGCTAGCAGGGACTTGGGGGGGGAAGGTGAAGGAGATCTTCACCCTCCCTAATATCAACGGGATTCCTTCAGGGCTCACCAGCCTTCCTGCAGAGGGTAAGCCTGAGCCTGTGCTCAAGACCCTGACTTGGTGGCCCTGTGTTGCTCAGAAATGGCAGCACACAGCTGGGCTGCTGCTTCCCCAGGAAAGGTGATGCTGTGGGGCACAGCTGGGATTTGCTGCTGACTCAGAGTGGCCCAGGAGAAAGAGAGACAAGATAAGAGCCAGTGGTCAATTCCATCTGTCTAAGCACTCTGTAGAAACTGTGGTGAGATTCCAGGGACAGCAACATCACCCAAATCCTGGGGAGAAGAGTCTCTCATTGGGAAGCTGCTTTTAAATACCCTGAGCAAACCAAGGGAGAACAGTGCTTAGCAGGCACCTGGGTACACAGCATGCAAGTGAGATCCAGGCCACTCTACCTTCAGCTTCAGTTTTATTTCTCATAATCTCTCCAGTTTGGTAACTTGCCATGAAAAGCCTCTACATCATGTATGCAGAGGACTTGCCTCTGCTTGGGTTGACAGGGGCATCCACTCCAGGTTCCCTGTTCATGATCCTTAAACCTTGCATGAATTTGTTCTTTAGTCACATCTATCAAGCACAGATAGAAGATCAAGGACCTTATCACCACTCCTGTTTCCCCATGAGATGCTTGAGGAGCCTCTCAGTGTCTACATGGTGGTGCTCACTGTGTGTCTGCCAGCACTGTTATCAGGGTGGGATGTCATGAGGGAGAGCCTGGATGACATACAACAGAAGAAAAATGGGTAGAAGCTCTTTAGGGACTAAATGGTTGCTCAAAATCTACCTATTAATGGCCAGTGCTACCCACCCCAGCCCCATGGCAGCAAAAGATGCTATAACAGAGACCTTTCACTTGGTAAACCCTAAGGCTTTACTGTAGGATGGAGGTCCCTTTTTAAACTGTGAAAACACTGAAAACATACATCCAAGCATCTTAAGGACTTTCTGCACATTAATTAACCCCACAGCAACCAGAGAAAGACAAGGAAGTGTAGTTAAACCAATTAAGTTGCAGATGAAGGGGAGGAATGGGGGGCTCTGTGCCTTGGAACCCAGGCTTTCTGGCTTGAAGTTTGACTTCCCAGGAGTACTGGAAATGAAACTTTCCCTGCAGAGCTGTCTCTCTATGAAATCAGCTTGGCAGTGTGTGACAGGCATAATCCTTTTCCCATATGTTTTATATCCTATAAATAGAAGGACATCTCATTAGCATTCTGTAACTTCATGAGATAAGGAGAATGAACAAAGAGACAAACAAATATCTGAACTATATCCAGGGAACTGTCTGAAATTCCAGGCTGTCTGGGAGGATGGCACTGGATTCAGCCACCTTCTTTCCAGCTTGACAACACCTGGGGTGGCACTGGCTGGGACAGTATTTCCCCAAAGGACAAGGGGTTGCTGAGCCCCTTAAAGCACACTGTAAGTTTCACTGGGGATGAAACAGGCCATGGACCACAGATTTGTGTTCTGGCTGGTTCATATCTCAGAAGCTGTAATCCCAATCCAAATCTTTGACAAGACTCAGCCATAAAACAGTCAGATGGAGAATTTTCCATATTTGAGATGTTCACGTGTGAATATCTCACATGATAAAAGCTGCAGCCCTCTCAGTATTCCTGTGAAACAGTGATGGCTTTTTTTTTTTTACCATAGTTATGGTAGCATTACAGGAGATTTGTATGACCAGTTTGTCATAGGATCACGGAATGGTTTGGGTTGGAAGGGACCTTAAATATCCTTTACTTCCAAACTCCTTGTGTGGGCAAGGACAACTCCCACTACACCAGGTTGCTCAAAATTCTATACCAGATATACAAACATATCTAAACTAGATATACAAAATTCTATACTGTACCATACAAATATTCCCAACAATACTGTTGGGATTGTTCTGAGCAGTTTATCATGGTATAGCCTGGCAGAATAGAACTTTTTATGCCCTGTCCTTGACATTAAACATGTAATATGCAAACTCTCAATTACTTTAGTTTCAGTTAAAATAATAATTTGTATGCTAAAACAGGAAAAAAACCACAACAGGAGTCTATTTTGTATTTGATAATTGGATTAAGGTTTCTAAAACAGAATAAAAAATGCAAGAACTGCCACACTAAATTAGATGTGGAACCATACTCTCCAGCACTTGCTCAGCAATAGCTAGTAACAAACACTGTGAAGGAACATGAGCAGAAACCTGCACCATAAATAGGAAGGACTAGGAAGCAGCTGTTTAATTTAATCCAGAAATTCAAATTTTCAGGAATAGATTTTTTTTCCAGTTTAGAATGAAAATAGAATTTACGAAAGAATTTTAAAAATAAGCAAAAAGAAAGAATTTCCTTGTGAAATGGGCACCTCAGGTGCCTGGGCTGAATGAATTAAGTCTTCATCACTGAGGACAGAGATCAGTCAGTATCTTCCCTTCTTAAGCTCAGAAATATTCCCTAAAATGTCTGCAAAAAATAGTGTTCTTTTTAAACAAGTTTTGAATGATTATGGAACACTTTCAGTCTGTTTCCTTCCTAATATAATTAACATCTTGATTTATTATTTTTCACTGTCATTGGGCACCTCTTATTATTATACAAATTGCTGAAGAGGATGACTTAATCTGCCTTCCCTGTAGAAAATACTGATTTTACATCACTTGATTTTTACATCTTCTCTCTCTAAAAGAAACCATCTCATTCTGCATCATAGAGAAAGCTCAGCACAACTCTACTGCAGTTCCCAGTCCCTAACCCACCCACCTCTGGTCTGCCCCAGGGATGTGTGACCCCTCAGCCAGCAAGGACCATGTGTTTGAAAAAGACTTCAGCGCACACACATGCAGTGACACAGGAACTTCTGGGCATTTAAAGCCTTCTCAAAAGTCTGAGGTCCTACAGAAAAATGGTTTTCCATTCTAATGAATCAATAACTAAAAATAGTAAGTTGGGGACAGGGGATAAATATACCCCAGCTCTTTTTTAAATACAAACCCTACCAAAATCATAGGGAAAGAAAAAAATTTCTAGCACGCTGTCATACCAAAATTATATGAATGCCTAATTCCAGGAGGATAATTACAGTATAACACAACTTGAAAAGTTTTTCGTGTGTCTGTCAGGATCTTTTCCCCATAGCAATTTTTTAGCCACAGGCCAACAAACGGCTTTAAAAATAAGCATTTTTTCTTCAAAGAGGATATCCATGATTACTGTATGATCTCAGGAACAACTGCAGAAGCTCTGGGTAAGATTTATCTTTGCCACTTGCCACGACTTCACAGAGCTGGGTTTTGAAGCCACCCCAGTCCTTCCATGGATCCCCAGCACTCAAAGCCTCTCCCAAGCCCAACTCCTGCTCCAGCTTTCCAGGTGGGTGCTGACACCAGGGTGGGTTTTGGGGCTGCAGCATCCCCATCCCTGGGCCATGGACACCCAGGGCTCAGCCTCTGCTGGAACATCAGTTCCCAACTGCTCATGGATTAGGAGCCTATTTTATACTGCAAAATGTGACACCTTTATCTAGATAAGTTTTACTTTCCTCTGTCTGCAGTTGTGGTTAATATGAACAGTGAACCACACTACCTTCAATGATAGAAAAAGGCTAGGAATGTGTATAATATCACAATAATGTGTATAATATCACAATAATGTGTATAATATCACAATAATACCCATAGAACCCCACACAGAAACTGTGCTTAGAGCACCAGAAAAGTATTTTCCAGAAATGGCAAGAGAGTTAGATATAAGGAGGGTCTCTTGGAAGCAGCTAAGTCTTGAAATTAAGCCATTGAATATCTTTATAGATATACACAGTTATGATTTTTATTGTTTCCAAACAATACAATCCAAACAGAAGATTCCAAAATCAGGAAAGGTCCCAACGTTTTAGCTCTTGCACAGAAACTTTTCTGTATTTTAGATGAATTTTCTGAGGGATAAGCTTTAGTTTGGCTAGTAAATAAATCAGATCTCATTTAAAAAAAAAAAAAAATAAATAAACAAATCCTGAAACTTTTACAGTTTATTCTTAAGCACTGTCCAGCTGGTCGAACACCTCCCATCAGATTTAATATTTTCTCCTACATTTTTTGAGAATTTTTTCTTTTCCTTTTCATTTGATGTTATCCTTCCCTCTCTCTTTTGTTTCATTGAGCTCAATCCATCAGCAGCCTCTGAGAGCAGCTCATAAGCGTGAGGTTTGTTTGTACGAAATTATGATCTCCAGTTCCTATTATATGTTTGACTCATGTCTCAGCTTGCCCAAGATAAGCCTATTAAATAGCATTCCAGACAGCAGCTCTGCCCAGGGGAGACACTTGTCACTCCCTTGGAGGACTACCACTGGGAAACCATCAGGTCTGTAACCCTGTTCCACCTTGAGCTCCGACAGAAGATGGTCCCTGAGTACAAGGTACCCAAAATGCTGAGCATGTGAGCAAGATTTGAGGGTGATAGGAATAGGAGGAAGGGAAATGCTTGTAAACTGAAAGAGGGTAGATTTAGGTTAAATATTAGGGAGAAATTCTTGACTGTGAAGGTGGTGAAACACTGGCACAGGTTGCCCAGAGAAGCTGTGGCTGTCCCAGGCACTGAAGGCCACTTTGGGTGGGTTTTGGAGCAACCTGATCCAGTGGAAGGTGTCCCTGCCTATGGCAGGGGAGGGTGAAACAAGATGATCTTTCAGGTCCTTTCTAACCAAAACCATTCTGTGATCCTTTGATATCAAAGCACGTGACAAGGAGATGGGAGTCATGAACAAGGGACTTTCCTCCATATGTTTTTTCCAGAGTGTGGGTGGGGTACACTCAGACTGGTTTTGGATACTCAGATTAGGAGAGAGCCTGCTCAGATTACAGTACAGTCCATGAGGACATTGCCATGATCTCTGGTGCAATCACTACCACATTTGGTGCTTGAACAGTTTTGAGGAGTCTTGTAGTGAAGAGAGTCATGTGCTAAGCTCATTGTTTAAAAAAAAAAAAATAAATAATAATAATAATCACATGCTAAATTCATTGTTTTCCTGTAACATCATCTCAGAAAAAAGCAGAAGACCAGACCACTGACAGCCCCTGTGGAGCCTTGGGAAAGCATGTGCAAATGACTGGTGGGATTTTGAGTGATTTTAGAGGTCACAGCTCGGGAGGACCCAAGTGTGCCTCTCAGACCTGAACCCAGAAATGCCAACGAAATTGTAGCCAGACACAAAGGAGTCGAGAGCATGTGGGACCACCTGTTGCATCAAATTGTATATTTAAATGGTGATTAAACACTCCTGCAAGAAGAGCAGCCCAGGGGTGAATGCCCAGTGTAGTGGGGCCCCATGCAAACCCAGACCCCAGCAGTTCTTGCCCTGCAGAACTTGCATCCGAGGAGGCATCGCCGCACGCGGGACACGGGACTTCAAAGGGAGTTTTGACTTTGATAGAGAGTGAGTAGGGGCTGCTGAAGAGAGAGACCTGTGCTACAGAACAACCAAGCATGTGCTTCACATTTCAGAAATTATATACAGAAAAAGGCTTCAGAGATGAAAAAAAAAAAAAAAAAAAAAAAAAAAAAGAGGGGGTTAAAAAAAAAAAAAAAAAAGCAGCAGCGTGCAGAAGTCGTGGGCACCAAGAATCTTAAGGTGGTGTTTCCAAGCCCCATGCACGCGATGGCATTGTAGTCTGAAAACTGCAGAGTTTGCATTTAAATAAAGATGTTCTTTTTATCCCGTTTGGACTTACTTAGCAACACCTCTCCCAAGATGTGAAGGAATGCAAATAAAGCATCCAATACGATCCTTACCAAATACAAATTACATTAATTTGTCTTTTGGAGAATAGCCTTTAACCATTACAAAATACTCTCTAGTTGCTTTTTTTGCTTGCCCCCCTCCCTTTCACTCTCTTCTTGGACTTTTGAAGCAGATTTTTGCTGAATAGATCATGCAGGATTATACAGTTATAGCTTGCTTTCATATATTTCAAAAAGAAAATCATAAATATGACCTCATATGTTAATAAATCAATTATGGAATGCTGTTTTACACATATGCTCAAAACATGACCTCTTCCAAATTCTTTTAGAGCTGAAAGTTGGAGTTTAGATTTAAAGCACTTTAGCTTTAAAGATATTTGGAATAACATTATCTGGTAGATATTAACTAAAGCAGATTTTCTGTTAAGTTTTATCCTGCCTTGCTTGCCCACCACCACCATTTAAGTTACACATGAATAAGCCTTCGTCCTACTTTTCTTCACTAAGAAAAAAAATGCTGTTTTGTAGGTATTATTTATATAACCACTTTTGAGTTATGCAGGGGGAAAGCTGAAGCAGCCTGAGCTTTAGACATGCTCATTTGCACTCAGAGACAATTCAATGCTAACACATTTTCATTTCATAAAACAAAACAATGCTGGTGAGTCACTTGTAATGAGGACTTACATAATTGCTTTTTTGGGAGTTTGACAAGAAAAAAATGTGCAGCAGCCAATCCAAGCAATTTTAAAAACTGTGAAACAAAAGATGCGCAGAACACTTTTCATTCTATTTTAGGTTTAATCCTCTACTAAAATTTATCCTGGGCTTAATGTGAAAATGTGAGTTTTATTGTTACACGCCTGAAGGAGATGAGATAATTTTAAAAGTATTTGATATGAAACAACAAAATGTCTTTCATTGTTTTCTGTTGTTGTCCCTTTATGGCTTCCATTGCCATGATATCCGAGTAAAACAGTATTTTTCCACAGTGACTCCCCCTGCAAGTCCGCGTTTCTCTCCTGTTTTGGGAAAGCAACATACAGAGACTGGAAGTCAAACGTGGGAAAGGGACACAAACTGGACACAGACTGCTGCCAGGCTTGGGCAGAACAGAGGCTCTGAAGCCCAGGTTGTTGAAAGTGAACTCAATTGAGATAAAAGATGTTCAGAAACCAAGGTGATCTTCCCAACATCTATAGACCTTTTCCTTTTCAGACTCAAAATTTCCATGTGCCTACAGCTGGGTACATTCTCATGCCAGGACCTGTAAAAATTATACAACCTATAGGTTGTAAGATTGCACCTTTTCCACCGATTGCTTGCACTCACCAACCTGAAGACATCTTCTTCTGAGGAGCCACGTGATGGAGGTGTTTCCCCATACCCTCTACTACATACAATAACAAGGAATATAGGTACCTGAACCTGCAGGGCAGTCTGTAGCTAAGCAAAGCCCTACCTGTGCTGTGCAGAAGGTAGGATATTCCTTTATGAGTATGGAAATTCAGATCAAACTTAAATCCCAGGTTTTCTCCACTTTTCTTGCTTTAAAAGCAATCCCCGAGCAATCAACACAACTGTATGGCAGTGTTTATATTCAGCAGACCAGCATTATTCCTTTTGATAGCAGCTACTCTAGTTTACATCAGCCAAGAGTCCTGTTTCTGTATCACACCTCATAACAACACTGCCCAACCGTATATAGTGACAAAACACCTTCCTCAAGCTGAATTGCTCAGTACCTGGCAGGAGATATGTCTTGGCACTTAAAAATCCTTCTGCCTTCAGAGATGGATGCTGAGGAAATTAAAATGAACGTGAGTGTATTGCTATCAGGACACTTGTGAGAAGTAGAGAGTCTGTTATTGTATATTTCAGAGAAAACAGCACTATTAAAGGACACAAATGTGATACTCCATTTGGATGTTTTCCCATGTGGATGAAAGGAATCACTCCTCATGCAATTCTGAAAGAACCTGATTAGATTTATGCAGGCAAGTATCAGCTTGTGATTAGCATTTAGGTGAGGATGCAGCTATGTGCTACAGGAAATATTGGTGTGTGCGTTTTCTGTTTACTTTCATTATCTAATGTGCTCTGCATTAGGCTGGGGAGGACAGAAGTGGCTATTTGGGAGATTTTTGAGCACTTGTAAATTTATTAGTCTTTCTTGAGAGAGGAACTGGACATACTGCTTCATAACAGTCTTTTTGGATGGACCGGTATAAAATGCCTGTCAAGCAGTTTCGAAATAAAAAAAAAGTCCCTCTCTTATTCTGCTTGGAATAGATATGAAAAGGTTTGAAGAATCAGTTTTCCCAAAGAAATTTCCATCCAAAAAATATTTGTTTTAAGAAGTAATTATGGCTTTGGTGTGAAATTCAATCACAGAAGTGCATGGGGGGTTGTGTATATACATAAATATACACGTGTATATGCACACACACACATAAGTATTTTTTTCTTTTGAATTAGGTTAAAACAAATGAGGTTTTACATGTTTCATTTATCAAAAAAAAAATCTGTTACCTAAAAGCTTCATTTCTGGTAACATTTGTGTTGAATCCTACATGGATATTTACCTTCAGGTAACCTCTCTGTGTAATTCATGTCTTCACTACAGCAAATGGGGAGATAGACCAGTTAGCAGGTACCTTGGAGAAAAAAAATATATAAAAAAAGGAAAAAAAATAAAGCAGCAGCCAAGATTCTTGTATAAAAGCTCAGAAATCCTTTCATGCACTGTCTAGGCTTGGAATATAGGAGAGAATCTCTGCCAAGAAGCAAAGGATGTTGAAACAGAATCATGCAATGTGTTAATGCCTCAGGGCATTGGAAGTAAGATGCCAGGGACTTCAATCAGGAATTGAATGATCTTTGTGATATAGAAAAGAGGATGGAATAACATCAGAGAACTGTGCACACAATGGAAAGAAACAGCATAATCATTTGTCATCACTCCAAGCAAACGAGTGCTGGCAATGACGTTTTCTGCACCAACCTATTCGTGTCATAGTTTCAGGTTCAAATACCTTTCAGTAGCAGATCCCACCAGCAACATCCTCTGATGGCATGAAAATTTACTGCAATATCCACTTCATCTGACACTTCAAAGAGCTCGTGCTCTGGTCCTCAGACAGTTAAGTGTGGATACACTAAGGTGGCTATGAAATCAGATTAACTTAAAGAGCTTGTATAATTCACAGCCCATTAAGTTAACCCAATTTCAAAACTGGTTCCACTTTGCATGAGAATGGTCATCTGAGGCTTTCAAAATCCTCTACTATTTTTCATTCTTTATGAAGTATTCTTTCTTCCTTTACTCTGCTGCTGATCTCTAGCTGTGTCATAGAAAGATTCAGCTGAGACTGATCAGATACCAAAACTGGTCCTCACCCATTAAATGTGAAATATGTAATTACACTGAAACCTTACAGAAAGAAAGGTGCCACAACATCCTGCATGTGGACAGGACTTGAATCAGAAACACTCACTTTGATGCAGATAAGCCATTTGGTCACCAGTATTTGTCATCTTTCTGCATTTTGGGAACAAAGTTGACTGGTTCCAAGTGTAGAGCAATAAGTACCTCCTGACAGCATCCACAAGCATCATACAGTGTTCAGCTCTTCTGTAGAGGGCTCTACAGAAATATTTAAAGAAAACCCTTAACTCCTGTTAGGGTCCATTTTCAAAAAATATTGTGTTTAATTCAACATTCAGACTTTATTTGTGTAAAAATGTAGAGAGAAAAAAATCAAATACTACATCCTAGAGAACATAGGTATAACTATGTGGAATTTGAGATATAGGGATTTACTCAGGGACACACATTATGCAGGGAGATGTACACTCAGGCTGAGGAACAGTCAACACTTCCACTCAGCTGGTGAAATCAAACTCATAAGATATTGTCTAGCCAATATAGCTTCATATTTCTACTTCAAATGCAATATAATACAGTCTAATTTATAAGATGCCTTATCATGCAAACTTCCATAGGCACAGTAATTTAAAAGGGATTATATATAAGCCCCTCTAAAAGCAAATATCAAAAAGAAAAGATTCTTGGTCTTGTGAGATCTCAAAAACATTTGTTGAAAGAGCAGCTCTGCTTTTGTGGTGGTATGGAAGTCCAGAGAGAAGAAGGTACATGCCAAAATTTAGTATTCAAGGATAGAGCACGAATTCACCTTTTCAAAGGGCTATACCTTAGGTCTATCTAAAACAGTGTCATTCCACCACCTTACAGCAGCTGAAGACAAAACCACTGGAAGGTTGTGGGAACAATTGGTTTCGTTCTTCACATTCATAGTGCTGAAACACAGGACACACAAAGTCCTGCACACACTTACACACATTTTCCTCAGTTTCCAGGCGTCGTGATCTTGTCATTTCTTTTTGATGGATTTTCAGAATACAGCATGTCCCTGATTTCCATTGCTACAAGGCATGTGTTGTGGGACATGAAAGGAAGCATGATTTGGTTGTCCATGATCAGGACAGCAAAAGGTCTACAGGCAGTTTTGGTAAGAATGAGAAGCATGAAGATTCTTCGTGTGATATGCATGTAAGAACACAACACTTCAGTGCCCTACCACCAAACAGTGTCACATGGACATCTTTTCTCCATTCTTCTAACGAAAAGGGTTCATGGATAAATCCCAGCCAATTGCTATGCTCTGAAGAAAGCAAGTGCAATGGAAACACTGGCCAGCACATTCTCACCACGATCTGCATTAGTTTTTATTCAAGATTACAGGCTTCATCTGACACAGATTAAGACAATTAACATTTTCTTTGACTTTATCAACAATTGGAGGGGATGGCTGATAGATTGACAAAGCTCCACTTGTTCTTTTTGTTTTATTTTTGGGTTTGTGTTTGGTTTTTTTTTCCAAAAGAAAGTTAGCCCCTGGTAAAGATGGTGCCTTATGGCCATTGCCTGCTGTTCATATAAGTGGAGTGGCCTTTGGTGAAACTGAGATTCCCAAGTGCTTTACTTTTGTTCTCAGGTACCATAGGTGCTTCTACCAAAGATTCATTACTTGAGCTTCTGCGTGTATTCTGCCTTCCAAACAAGGCTGGAAAGGTTGCTTTCCTGTAGAGTTGTGCACACATAATACGATTAGCTACCTTGATCACCCAGGCACTTTTAGAAAGTGAGACAGATAAAGATCATTCCATCCCGTGCGGATGTCTGCCTATACCACCTCAGAGAAGGAGGTGAACAACTAACATGACACCAAAAATCTCACCTAATCTTTTCTTCACTTCATTCATCACTGAAAATGCATCTTGGGATTAGTTTCTCCATGCTAAACTTCAATTCTTGGAAAGGAATATAAAGAAATCTACATGTACTATCACAAGAGGTAGACACATCCAAACCAACTCAACTACCAGATGTTACCTTTGGGTAGCATTCAATCTCTAACTATAGTTTTTAAAAGTATTTCTCCAGGCAATTCATGCTACCTATCTCAAGCCTACCACAACCCACTTGATGCTCCTTGCCTAGAAACAATCAAACAATTTATATTAAGCAATTTAAATGACCTTTTCTGTGCACTGAGCCGTTGTAACTGAGTATAAAAATGTACCAACATGTCATGACATCAACTTCACTGAGCTCACAGAATCCATCAATTATTTTGAATAGACTCTCTGTAAAATGAATGGAATGTTTGTTATTATGAGAAAATAAGTCAATAGCACTCAATAGCATTAATCAAGTAAAAATAATGTGGAAATTTAGATTTTCAAAAAGAAAACCATGAATTTTCTCTGAACTTGGCACTGAATCAAGCATACATTATTCATCTTCACTTCGAAGGCCCTTCATGACCTATCCACACCCCACCTGTAATTTTTTTTTCTCTATCAACATGTCAGCTCTCTTCATCTACCAGCCAGTGATGCCTGCAATCACCATCCATTCATTACATCTACTGATGAGCACCTTTCCCTTTCTCCCATGCCAGCCTTCATGCATGGAAGAAGTTCCCATAAATATCATCAAACCTACACATCAGTGCTCTCCCTCAAATGTAGAAACATCTCCTTTTCTGGGACAGCCACAGGAAAACACTTAATAGTAATTAGTAGCCCTCTGTTATTTAAAAATGATCCACCCTAAAAAATTGTAATTTTTTTCCTACAAATAGTGCATATACTAGAGAATACCCTACCAATCATTCTAAAATTATTCACAATCTTTTCAAATAATTTTTGAGGGTAAAAGATTAACATGAACAAAAGATTGTAAAGCCTTTCCACCACCCTATCATACATCTACATTTGCTTTTCTTGTCATCTGAGGCTGCAGGCTGAAACCACCTATGTCTGGCTGTATGTTTGGTGAGCTGAACTGTTCAGTGGGAGACATTATTGTCCCATCATTCTGGGAAAGATGCTTCAGTCTAGCCTTTTTGTTTGCATTGTTTTATTTTCATTGCAATATATCCATCATGGGAGCAAACTCATTTATTAGTAACTCAAGAAAAAGTTTTCTTTAACCAGCGTTGGTAATTCTCAATTTTCATTTAAATGCTTTTGGTTCTATCTAAACCATATTTTCAGATGGATTTTTTTTGTCTTGCAGCCCTAATCTTGAGTAATAACTTAAGAAAAGCAGCAGAATTTAATATAAACCATTACCGGTAAGACAGGTAATAATAATAACAGTAAAAAGTGATTTCCCCACCACCACCACAGTTATTCATCATTCTCAAATGCCTGGGGGAGAAAAGGTGAACTTTCTACATGTCTGAATGTCATGACATTCAGGCAGTTTCAGACCAAGAAAGAATGAATTCCAAAGCTGTGAATCTGTTCTTTCCATTATGGCTCTAAAAGAAACACAAGACCTTCCACAACATGACAGGAAATAAAAATTTCTCATGGAGACACAGTAAACTATGGAGTTTACTGTGGCTAAATCTCAGACACTTGATATTTGCCTTGCATGGGTTATGGCATAATGTGTGGCACAGTGGTGTCAGGTAAAGATTTATTGTTGTACATTGTAAGCAAGACTCTATAGGTAATCAGTAGCAACAAGTAGGAAAACGTCAAAATAAAACACGTGTTTTTTAAAAATTTATTCCTAATTTTGAAGTTACTTTTCATCACTTCTCCTGTGACCTTGTAGCTGAGACAGTTGTATAATACCTACCTTTGTATGATACCTAGCTACACAAGTACCTTTGTGATGGGAAAGAAGGAATAGTGGTGCCTCTCCTACCATCAAAGTCAACAGCAAACACCCCATTGACTAAACAGGCTCCAGAATAAATGAAACAGTTCCCATGTTGTGTCAAAGGCAGGCATTGGCAGGTTGGCTGTGAGCTTATCTTTCCAGTAAGATCCTAAAGCCACACAGGCACTCAGCTACCCCCTAAAATCACTTTCTATAAACATGAACAAACAGACAGATATGAACCCCCCTAAACAAGGAGGAATGAGAGTCTTGGTGCTCATTTCTATCTTTCTCATTTCTGGAGGGAGGAAGAACAGGGGTTGCACAGGCTTCCCAGATGGAAACATAAGTGGGGATGAAAAGTCCAATAGCCCAGGCTCCCAGCTCTTCCTGCTACATCAGCAGCCAAATCCAGATGTGCAATGGAAAAAATCATTTGTCTTCACTGCCTGGAGATAAGTGACACTCATGGAATCACCACCCACTCTGTCAATGAAGCAGCAATGTTTCAAGACTGAGAATTTTTAAGACACTGCTTGGCAGTTATGAAGGAGACCTCAGGAAAGACTTATTTTCATCCTCTTGTTGCACAGATAAGTATATATATATAAGGCATGGATGAACAATTATAACTTTTCCAAGGCTCTGGCTATCACAGCAAAATTGAACCCCACTGTTTTACACAGCAGGCATTCTTGACACTACATAGAAACCTTCTGTACATGGTGTACCAGGGAAGAGATGCAGAACAGAGCTTGAGATACTGCACTAGACCCTTTCACTAGACAAGCTTTTGGTTTCCTAATGAGTGATTTTTTTAATTAAAAGTGAGGAGGCACATGCAGATTGTCACCTCATCAGCAGAAGAGACCAAGAGCTTGGAGCAGTGATTCGTTGTGTCAAGTTGAAGGGAGTCTTTTTCTTCCTTCTAAAAGCACAAGCTAGCAGAGACATTTTGTCAGCATCACATCCTAATGCATGACAGTAAAAGGTAACAGCCTCACGTTAAATGTCCCACTGCAGCCCCAGTCTTTTCTTCCCACAGCCACAGCCTGCCCTTCCCCTCCAGGCAGGTGCAGCCCCACAGACAGCAACAAGCTTTACCCACGAGGTCTCAGACCCTTTCTCTTCAGGCTTCCAGCTTTTTTTCTTCCTAGAACAAAATACATAAAACAAATTCACCTCATCAACCACATTCCCTTTCCTCTGTTTGCCAAGGACTTTGCAGACCCTCCAGTGCAACACCTGACAAACTGCATTCTCTCATACTCAAGCTTTCAGTACCACTTTCCCAGTAATTGCACCCAGTCTCTTGGGTCCTGCTATTTTCTCTGAAGACCTGACCATCAGATAATGGGCTTTAGAGACCAGAAGACCCACCCAGCTTCAGCTAGAAGGCTTCAACTACTTGCACCTCAGAGGAGGGTCTCATGCCTTTGTAAATGCCAGCCTTCCTCTGAGAAGTTCTCTGCAAAAGTCCTCCCTGGCTGTGACTTTTTTGCAGAAGGTGGGCTTGATCTAGGGGAAAGAAGCAGTGCCAGAACCAGAAGATGCTGAATTCCCAAAGAACCCAAGGGATGGAGGCACTTGGTTCTGCCTCTGCAGCAGGATGAAGTTCACCTCCCAGAGGAATGGGACTTGAAGAGGAAGGATGGGTGAGGGAGGAACACCTGGATTCACCTCTTTCCTCTGCCCCAGATTTCACTGTATTACTTAATCTCTCTGTGCCTTTTTCCCGCCATCTATAAATTCATTATTTGAGAACTTTTTTCCTCCAACTTCATCTGGAGATAGCAGTGCTTTCCCACTTCATTGGAACACTAAATATACAGATGACTGAGGTTCTCAGATGATGCTTGAGCATGAGGATATGGAAAACACCCAAGACAGGCTGCTTATGCACCTATTAGAAAACATCTTTTTCACATAATCAGGCATGGAACAACTTGAATCCCTAACAAACCTCTCCTCCTGAGTGCAGACTGAAGTCATGGCACTAGCTGATGCTTCATTCCCTCTGCTGAGTAATCCCTGAACTTTTCAGACATGTTGTAAACCCATTGTATCTGGTTTCAGTAAGATTAGATGCACTTTCAGATGCCACACGGTGAGATTTTTGTAGGTTACATTATCAATCAAATTTCAGGGACACTGAATCAATGGCTTGGCAGCACATATTTAATCATCTGGGGAATTACTTTTTTCTGCTTTTGCCAATTTTACAGGAGACACCTACATTTTTATTACTACTACTGAAAAAAAAATCTTACCCCCATTTCAAGTTTTGCCAGTATTTTTTAAAGACTCTTTTGTAACAGGCTTTCATCAACTTTCCCTTAAGAAATAAAGTAGAGATAAACAGAAGACTGTAGTTTGGGGAGCATTATGAGGGCCATGGCTATTTACTCACCTGCAAGAAATCCTCCTCAAGTGTAGGGGACTGCTTTTATCAGTAAACACAAGCCAGATTCTAAGGCTTAGTGCACTATCATTTCCAGCAACAAGCCACATCTTACAAGCAGAGATGTCCTTTTCCAAAGAGATGGATGAAAAAAACCTTCAAACATAAGGCTCTTACCAACTCCACACCATGTTTTAGCTGAAGGTGTCCACTTTGCAACATCAGGTCTAGTCCTGCTCCACAACAATTAATGAAAGAAACTTCCTGTCACTCACTTCCTAAGAGCAGTGTAGTTGTCATTATGGTGTTGAAATGATATTGCAAAATACCTGGTTTTCTTCAAAAAGATTTTTTTTTTTTTCTGTAATTGCCAGCAATTAAACATGTTTATCAGATTTCAGCCTCTCTCTGTCGTTCAGAGAAGTAATTAAAGGTTTAGTCACTGCATACTGGGGTGTTTTTCTGTTTCATTAACTGCAGTGAGTCTCTCAGATTCAGGCTGATTCTGCTCTCACGGTGTTGCAATACCACGTAACTTCCTGTAAGCTGCCAGGGCACCACTCACCATGCCTTCTCTTCTAAAGACCCCCCTCCTCCAAACCCCATTTCACCAGGCACACAAAGCTCTGGCACTTCTGAATCACCGTGTGCCTGCTCTAGTGCAGGTGAGCATGGCATGAAGGAGACTTTTGTCATCCCTCTGCTGCCACGTGCCACCACCTCCATCCCTGTCACCCAGGAAGATGTCCCTCAGCTGGGGAGGATACAGAATGGTTTTTCCAAATGCTGCCAGGTCTTCAGCAAGCTACAGTTGGTTTCACCCAGTGACCTTCAGCTGCAAAGGGAAAAACTGCAAAGAAGGATAATCAAAATGAGGTGTTCCAACCTCTCCGTAAATGAGGTCATTTATCCAAGTGCCAGAAATGGCTTTGTGATTCATAACACAAGATTCTGCATGAGTGTCATCTACTTGAACAGCAGCTCTGAGATTTTATTCTTTCCGATTCCAAAAGGAAGAAACTGCTTTATTTTAAGATAAACACAAGAACACCTTTTTTCTGGGTTTCATTTCATCTAAAAGAGTTTCAGCTTGGATGCTGAGTGAATCTTTGTCCTACTCCTCTAGAGGAATAATCTACTTGACAACATCTAACTATTTATTCATAGTCAAATCAGCAGCCCTGCCACTTGTGAGGCAGGCGTGTCTGTTAATGCTGGAGTACATCAGCTCTGTGCCACAGGAAAGCTGCCTCTTGTCATCTCTGGTTTCTGCTTACACAGGACTGTCAAACCAAAATTACAGTAACTAGAAAAACCCAAAGGCACTTTAGGTTTTATTATTTACTTTCAATTCTGCACTCCAAAGTTTGACTTCAAAGGACAGACATGCCATTCGGGTATCACAATTGCAATTTCTGAAGCTATTTACCTTGAAAAGCTTGTATTACAGTGCTAGTGGTGATATATGAAAATAAAATATTTATTCCATTGTGGGATTCACACCTCAACTTCAGCAAGAGGTTTGCCTAAAACAGAAACTGAGACTTTATTACTGACCTAGAAGAGTGCTATTACTGCTATTAATCCATAGACTACATGAAATTATTCTACACTGTAAAAGAGATTTCCTTCAACCCATTGATTCTCTATAAAGACAATAATGTCGTGATGTAAGTGAACTAACAAATCACAAAATAATTGTATGGGTCTGTTGGGAATCATTACAGACAATCTTATATTGTCATTGTATTAAATTGACAGCTGAGGATCCCATGCCATGGGCTAAAGATAAATTCATATATACGAATGTCAGTTATAAACATGATGCAAAGTTAGGTGCAGTTAGGAAAGAATAATGCATAAACTTAATGTGTTTTCTCCAAAGTCAAATAGAAAGATGAGATTTAGTGTCAGCCTCCAGCATATTGCCAATATAATATTTCTACTGCTGACCAGGAAAGTGATTTGAACCCAGCCCAGTTCTAGCCACAATATTTCTTCTGCATTATTTGTATTTTCTCACATCATCAATGTACACCACAACTCAAGCACTTTTGATATTGGTGTTCCCTTATGAACAGCCCTACCCCTTTGGCTCCTATGTCCAAGTTCTGATTCCTGTTTCACCACAGTTTGCTATTCTAACTGTATTATATTTGTCTCCACAACCTGTTCCAGCTTCTCAAGTTCATCCATTTTGTTTGTTCCTGGTACTAGAAAGCCAACATTACAGTTATTTCTTACTGTCCAAGCCTAGTTCTTTAGCTGTACATCTACATGTGACTGCCTGCTGCAATCCCTGTGCCCTTATTTGCTTAGTTATCCAATTTTTCTTTCCCCAGTTTTCAATTCTAAGCTCTCATCAGTTGGCTAATCCTTTGCCTTTGAAGACTAGTACTCCCAGGGAGGTATTCATGTTGGATCATCTTTCTCCAGTTGCCCTCCAAAGACAAGAGGATCCAAACCTTTCCGCAGAGGACTCATTTTGACATATTTTTAACATATCCTTTTTTTGCTTTCTATCTTTTCTCTTATTTCAATAAAGTAAGTTCAAAAAATTTCTTCTATTGTCTCTCATCTCAACATTCTTCCAGTTACAGGCTTTGGCCTTACCTTCATTCCTTTTTCCTATCCTGTAACACTGTCCCATTATTCCTGCTTTTGTTTCTGTCCCTTTCTCTTTCCTCCTTTTAGTAAAGAAACCCTGATCCTAAAAACATCCCTTACTTGGTAGCCAACATCACTTTAAAGTGTGGTTCACATGCTTCTGTGTACCTTCAACCTCCTAATGGCTGTCTGCAAATTTTAAGCTGCACAGCCACCTTTTTCTTGTTTGCTTTCTCCACGATGCTGCTGAGCACTCACCTGAACTCCAACACTGCTTCTTGTACCACCACTGCTCCACAGATTTATTCTCCAATGAGTCTCATCAAATGGCACTCAGGCAGAATTTTTTTTCCTTGCCTTACCCACCCCAAGGCAATATCTCACCCAGCTGCTATGTCCAGTCCTTTTGTGCCCTCTAATCTTGGGGTTCACCTTCACTTTCTCACTCTTAGCATCAGTTCTTCCTAGAAGAGTTTTTAAAGAAAGCAAATGCTCTCTCTCCCTCATAAACTTCCCCAGATGTTTTCCTGTTTAATTATTCAGCATTTTGGGCTCCTTGGATTTTAAACTAATCAGCCTGCCTACTCACTTAGCCTTAATGGATAACAGGTGAGAAGCTGTCAGTCCTAGGCAGGAATCCTTACTCTTTTTCCAGCTGAGAGTTTCTATCCCCTTCGCCACTGAGACATCCCAGAGAGAGCACGCAGCAAACTGCAGCCAAACCCCATTTTCCACATGCTGCACTCTCTTTCCTTCACACCAAAAAAGAAATATCCATGTGAACCTCTCTCTTCTCTCCATGGAATAGTTCACAAGACATTCCAGCACAAAATCTTATTTGTTCACCCCTCTTGTCACTGCTGGGCTGAGGAGCATTGCAAGCAGGTACCAGAGGTTGTTAAAGGAGAAAAGAAATCTAATTACATTAGAAAATAATGGTTTGGACATTTAATGACTTCTGGAAAATGTGTCTAAATGAATTCCAATTTTATTGCTAAATTAATTTTAGTGAAATGCTTCTGGAGAGCATGCTTCAGGAATTTCTATAAGTTATATTTATCCCACCATTGAGGATTATCTGACTTTTCATAAGCTAATCCTCTTGAGTGGTATGTCTCAATCCTATGAAAAGGCATGTAATATTTTACATTACAAGTGTTTTAATTTTATCTTCACTAATTTCCAGCATGACACTTTAAACATATATAAGAATTTCCACACAAGAGCAGACAGCAATCCAGGGGCAACATTCATAGGTTTTAGTAATTATTTTCCATTATCATGCAATAGCATCTAGCATTTTTGAACAATTCCTTTGTTTTCACTCTAATTCCCATTGCCTCTTATTTCACAGGCCATCCCTATTTTTTCATGTCTTGGCAAGTACCAGCTGCAAGAGTGATTCACCTTCTGATGATTTTTTGTCTCACTAGAACAATCAAGGGGAGAGAAAGGAGGGCTTTTGTATTTATATTGAATTGTGCTTATAGCAGGGGGCCAAATTCTGCCCTCAACTCAGGAGACTGAGTTCTTTGTGGAGCCCTTGGTGCAGTGCTCTTTTCTGCTTTGCACAGGGATATTTATATTTTTATGCCTACAAAAAGAAGGAGATAGTTCTTCTTTCTTTGCAGTGAAGTCATATGGCAGCTATAGAACTGCTATAAATGTATAGATTGTACTCATTCCAACGCCAAGACTGGGACCTGATATATGATTTTGAATAATTGTGGTGTTTTTATAAGGATATGTAGAATTATCTGCCTTGCTAATTTCTCCAGTGTGTACCCACTAATTTTCCTTGAATAAGCTGCAAATGTTTAGCAGAGGGATCACAGTGTAAGTCGTAAGGCAGAGCCTGAGAAACTCACTAAATTTCAGAAAGGAACAATGCTACACACCGGGTGTTTGCACACAGGGCAAGTCTCAGGCACAAACTGGAATCAAAAAGACGTTTGACAAACATGGATCAACCAGGTAAGAAAGAAATGACACTTCATTGTCTCATGGAATTTTTTGGGTAGAGTAGGAGTATAGATTTGCACTCGATGAACATCCACCACATCTTTGGTGCTTCTCCAACCACATTTCTGTCTGAAAGTGCACGGTGGTTCCTGAGGCAGAGACAGCTTTGTGCAAAAGGACAGTGTATGGGGTTTCTGCTCTGCTGAAGTCTCACTGGGACTGCCACAAAGCTTCAGGGACACTTGAATCACACATCAGCTTCTGTCAGCTTTCCAAGGAGAGGGGATTTTCAAGACAGAAAATTACTCAGAGAAGATACGCATCCTGTAGGATGTCCCTTCTACCAATTTACAGCATATTCTAGAGTTCCAGTGCTTCCTTGAGATCCAGATGCCAAACTCAGGAACAGACACCAATGGAAGCCATGTAAAAACTCAGTCTGGGCTACAGCATCAAAAGTCACTCATGAGGACACTGAAAGCCACAGGAGAGTGAAACATCATGACAGGCACATGTCTCAGCCAGTAGAAGCACTACTGAATTTTATAGGCAAGTGTTTCTGTTTAGCCTTAATGCTTTAAAGGCCATTTTATTTACCTTATAAAGTTTTACAAGACAATGGCATTATCCATTTCTATCATACAACAGCATCATTTACTTCTGCAGCATTTGTCTTGGACAAAACCTCAAATATTTTCTACAGAGGCTTCTAAGAGTATTTTTATTTCCTTCTTGTGAAATTGCAGATGCAGTTCTGAGAGAAATGGAGCAATTTTCTCCTCCCTAACTTGAGCAGCCTTGCAAAGAGACTGTCCCCATCAGGATACAAAAACGTTCCGACTGCATCTGTATCTCTTGCTGCTCTCTACACCACTGCTCTTCAGAGACACAAATCCTCCAAGTGTTCCAAAGCAATACATTTTACATTTGGTGTTCTGACTTGGCTGACACTTTTGAAAAATACATATATTCAGAATCAGACAAGTCCCTGGTGGCTATTACACAGCTGCAGATGCTGAAGGGCACAAATTATTCCTGCTAAGGTCAACATTACCTTACACTAAAAAATTGTCTTCCTGACCATTCATTCTTTCTTGACTTCTACACTGTGAACAAGTGATGAATTTTTATGATTTCACCACCAACTGTTGGTCATATTATGCACCTCTTGGGGAGGAGAAATGAGGAGGTGGAAAGAGGTCCCAGCTCACATACAGACACCTAAAGATCTGTCCTTTTCAGTTTCTTAAGATGCCCTTAAACCAGATGAGCCAAAATTTCACTTGGAAGCTGTAACAGAGCTTAACAGTAGTCACTGTAAAAGTGAGCCACAGAATGAATCTTTTGAAAGGGATGGGAGGATATTTTCAAACAGAAAATTTAAATTCTTATTCCAAGTCTACTGTTTCCTACTAGCTAGCAATTCAGAAGGCATGGAGCCAAGCAAGGGATCCAAGACCTAAGTGGAAGTTAGTTAGGCAATTTTAATATTGCCCAGAGCTGCTTAGCAGTATGTGAAATTCCCCAAGCAGAACCTGTGTGGAGGACAGACTTTCTGTTTCATGAAGGAATATGCTACTTTAAAATATGATTAAATTCAGATGTGGGATGAAAGACAGAAAAATTAGAAGTTCCCCATGACTTTTCTTTAACCAACTGAAATATTATATTCACCTACATTGAATAATTTTAGCTTGGTTATTTCAATACAGAACACAGCATAAATTTAAAAGATCTCCACTTCAAAAATGAAAGCTTACACACTGCAAGCTTTGTAAGAATCCCTTATTCTCCCTTCTGATCCATATTCTCCTTAAAATTGATACCACTGCATCAAATGTTTTTATTTCAACTAAAGTGCACTTTGCAACAAAAAAATTACTCCCTCAGATTTTCCCATTAGCTTTAACCATTTACAAGTGCAAGCAGTTCTTTCTCCAACAGAAGACAGAGGAACAAAGACCTGGCAGTTCTTTAATACTTTATTACAAGTGCTCAAATACTGTAATACCAGAAAAGACAGAGAATGGAACAGAATTCATGGGCTTCAGGCAAGAACCTTCTCCCCTTTTGTTAGAGCAAGCAGCATGTAGAGTCTGGCCCTAATCAGATTAGGTTGTGCATATTTATAAACATCTGAAGACCATAAAGAAAGGCTCTCAATTAAAAAATACTCTGGATTTACTTCTGCAAGAGTTGCAGAAAAACATGGTGATTAGCATTTCCATTAGAGACCAATTTGGAAGAAACCAGACTCATAGAATGGGGTCTTCTGTAAATGTCTTTTCTACCGGAACATATCCCCGTGTTCTGTTCAGATACATTGAAAAAACATGTCAGATCTTATCTGCTTGTATGAAGTTACACAATGCCATGTCACCACATGGGATGTAACCTCATGTAATGTAGTGCACATTTGAGCAAAAGTCTTTTCCATTACAGGCAGGAGTAAATTACAGATAGCAGTTTACAGTAATGAACTAAAAACTGGCAATAAAGCCTATTTTCTGTCTTTCTAGATGGCTATAAAGTTAGCCAAGCCCTTCTCAAGATAACTTTTAAAAGTACTTAAAAACACAATAAAAGATATTTAATATGAATCAGGTCTGTGAATAAATATGCAGTGTCAACCATTTGAAACAGAGTGAATCCAAGGTGGATTCACTGGTTGGGTGAGGTCTGTAAGGTGAGTAGTCCATACATGACTAGTTTCTCATAATAATGTTTAACTTTTTTCCTACCAGTTATTCCTTAATTAAGACCTGTGCTATTGCTACCTCTTAATAATAACACAAGCCTGAATTCAGGACCAGCAGCTGCCCACAACATCTCTACCCCAACTGAAATCACTTCATTTATTCTTCCAAAAGACTAAATAAGGACGGGTACTTTCCTAAAGAATTTTTAAGGGCTCAAGGTCAATGGGTTCTCTTTACTTTACCCCTCGGCAATCAGAGAGCCCAACATTTACAGAATTCAGTTGTAGCCCACTCAAACATATTCTGGACTTTCTGCTGTTCCCATGAACTACCTATTTGCTTTAGACTATCAGCAAATTTTTCCTTATCAGCATACAAGATAAACTCACTGTAGTGTTTCTCTGAGACAGATCTAGAAAAGTAAGCACTTTAATTGGGCCATCTGCATTTTAATATTCCTGCTGCACCTTTCATTAACAATACATTTTGGAAGCACAGATGCTGAGCCTTCCCTGGGCAGCAGTCTCCACTGTCACTTGTCACCCCTCAGCCCCATCCCTGGTCCTGTGGTGATTGCTTCTGTGTTGTGGTTGTCCCTAAGCACTTGCAGGAGATCTGCCTGGCTCCAGAAACACCAGACTGCCTGCTGTATGTCTGACCTTCTGCATGTCCACAGTTTAATTTTTTGCCTGCTGGAGCATAATCGAGATCAAATTCATCTGCAAATCACACCCATATATTTATGGGTTCAAGCACTGGAGAAATTCCAATGAACAGGTTTTGTAATATTTTTTTCTAGACACATTTAGCAATCAGTCCAGTATTTTAAAGCATCACCTTTCCAGATCTATTTATATGATATTTTCCATGTTTTAAAGTGTACCTTTTCATCAGTGTCTTTCATGTTCAATATCCTGGTTCCAATTGCTTCTTATTTTACTTTACTAAATGAAGTAATCTCCAGCAACTATAACCCTACTATTTAAATGTAACCTGCCCTATGAGCAAGAAACAGAATTGCATGAAAGCAACTGAATCTGTATCAATGTTTCATTTTGGAACAGGCATGCTTGCTGGAATGTGCTTGAGTGGGGAGAGGAATAGGACTGTATTTATTGTCAGAATACAGAGCAAAACCCTACAGATAAAAGGTCCTGAAGAAATCTTTTTAAAAGCACTACCTGGAAAAAAACCTTGAACTGCGTTCTTCCACGTTGTTATTGTTATTTTTGTTTTATTATTTATTATTATTACTTATTACAGTTCTGAACATACCTCAGGAAGGAAGTACATGTGATCATAAACACCTGCAGGCTGCTGAGCTGAACAGGATGGGAAAATGAGCTGCTCACAGGACAAAAAGACTTTGCTACCATATACAGTAAAATAAAATGCTTGAAGTGCCCTGCAGGATCTGCCTTTTCATTGCTGAGTCCTGTTGTAACACTGTTCCTCATGTAATTCTCTCTCAAGTTAATAAGATAAGATTTCAAGTCATATCCAGGCTATAATGAAGGTGGGAAAAGAGCCTGAAGTAGTGCCATAAAGCTCTGGTGGTTTTGTGGACTTGTGGACCTAAAGCTCTGGGGACAGCTGTGCTGTGGAATGCAACTCAGAATACAATGAATTAATTAAACTGATAATTCTTCAGGCCAGTTTTGATATAAGAATTGAGCACAGTCACAGATATTAAAATAATTTAAATTTTAGTACCGATGTGAAATTAAATTTGTAAAATGCACACCCGTTATAGATCTTCCTTTACATTACTGAAAATATTTTTTACAATCCTGCTACGGTAGTTTTTTTAAACAAGGACTCACTTTCTTAGAAGTTCACAGAAAACCAGCAGAGAGTAGGCAACTGGTTGGACTCTGTCCCAACCTGTTCTCAGCAGAATACCAAAAGCATAAATCAGTGTCCATGGATCTACCCCCCTTCCTGAGTTCAACCTCATCAATAACAGAAGTATAGCTTCAACCTAAGTTTCAGCCCCATGGGTTAGTGCTGTTCTATCATCTCTATATAACCTGTGGATTCACAACAATAACTCCCATTTCTTTTATCTTCAGTTAGAATAAATAGGCCATAGGTAATTTTCTACAGGATTCTGAAAGCTGTCCTGGGATGAGTTTGCCATCCAGTTGCTTTCTGCTTTAGGTATGTTTATGTGCTGGGTTCATTTCATAGTCATTTAATTACCTTAGAGTGAAGACATATCCTTCTGATAATGAGTTTTCCCAGAGGATGCTAGTTTGGAGATTTAGAAGCAAATTCTTGTGACTGAATCATCATCATTCAATTGTTCTCTTTTAAAAATAATTTCATTATGTAAACAATTAAGTATGATTATATGGATTTAGAAAGCTTTTACTCCAACTTGCTCTTGCAGTGACAAGTTATAACATAAACCTTAACACCACTTCTGACAAGACTTGTGCCTAGATAAACACTTTTCTTTGGTTACCACAATCCCTTGGGTCCATACCTGAACTATCATGACATCTGGTGGGACATGGAAGCAGAGAGCATGGATGTGTCAGAAACATCACCTCTGCCCTGGCTAAAGACTGAGCCCAGTCCTACATCTGAAAGAGCAACAGCAAACAAGTCCTTTGGAGTAGAATCCTGTGGAAAACATGATGGAGACAGCACCCAAGCAGACATGGGAATGGGCTGCTCTCCCCAGGCTGGGCATGCCCATCAGCCTTCCATTCAGAGAGAGCTTTCCAGCCATAAAGATAAATTTTGATCAACTTTGCTTCCTAAGGCAAAAGCTGAAACAAATCAGTAACATATTCCTAGTTTTAGATGCTTTGTAATAAGGCCACCAAGAGCCAAATGAAAGGGAACTTGCAGACTCCTCACATTTACTGCTGGGTAGGAACTGCTCTCCCTTGCTGGTTTTTCATGGCTCTGTGTTTCTCCTCTTCCAGCCTGAAGAACTTGCTAAAAGTTAATTGAAACAGTTCTCTGTCTGCACAAATATTTAAGTGACTAAAATAAAATATTTTCATAAATTCTGCCAGACGAAGGCTTGCTGACTGTGACTTCAGCTACAAGTTCTTTTTTTTTTTTTAAGAAAAAAAAAAAATAAACACCACAGCTCTTCTACCTAAATTAATTTCTGTAGCTTCCTTCTAGAGAAGGAAAAAAAAAAAATAGAATGGCACATCTGTGTAAGTTACTGAACTAACTGAGAGAAGTCCTCCAGCAGACAGCAGCTGCTTTCTCTCCAACTCTTTATATTTAATGTCATTGTATGTAATCTTAACAGCTGTATTTACTACAAATTCTCTGGGTCATTCATTTTCCAAAAGCCTCCTAACCTAGTAATGCACACTCAGGGTGTTAATGCTCAGATGCACTCCCCCTGGCTTGACTCACATGCAGAATGACTCCTTGGGTGATTAGCAGTTTTCATCATCAAGTCCTACACGATAAAATAAAACACCTTAATGGCACTACAAATATTTGAAGTAATTTTTTTTCATACAAATGACTTGTTAATGTAACATTATTGCTGGTGCTTTAACTACTGTTGTCCTTAAATGCTGCAGTGCATTCTTGAAGGACTTCAGGAAAAAAGGAGTGTGGTGCTGGGACTTATTGCATTAAGAGATCGGTTTAACAGATTGTTTAGTTTTGGTAATATAATTTGACATCTAAACATAAGCTGAGAGGGATCTCCCACAAAACCTTTGATAATATGATTCATTGTCAAATGTTTGTTTTGCCTATCTGGTACTCATTAATTAATTCTTTTTAATATATCTTGGATTTACTGATTTGGAAAAAGAGAATTATTCTTATTGATGTTGCTAAAATATCCAGGTGGCTTGAATTTCACCAACTAGATGGTATAATCTAGCACATTTGTGTAGACCTAATCAAATGTCTACTAACAGATGTGAAGAGCCCAGCATGGGAGCAAATGTTTGTGTCTATATGATAATTAAATTACCTCAATAAAGAGAATAAATGAACAATGATGACTATAGTTTTTTTAAACCTAGGTTATCTTCCTCATGCACAGCCTCTATTAATCCCTTTAGCAAATGGCAAAACTTGAAGTTTTTCACAATGAACCATGTTTTTCACATAGTGCCTTTGATTAAATCTACCAACCAGAATATACCACTAACTTGCTTATGAATTCCCATACATTCCCATTAATAAATAATAAGTCCTGAGTTTAAGATATGATGTATATAGTGTATTTGATTTCACATGAACAGCTCGAGACACATCAGTGTGTTTGTCTTTTAGTTCTCCCATTCTTGTGAAATTGCTTTGATTGTTATCATAACATTATAAACATCTTGGTCCAGATTTTATATGTGCTCAGATGCCTTTGCAAACAGGCTCATGGCCTTCATGTGAGCTGGATGGAGCTGGATGGGCATTACTGGGGATGGATGGGATGAGAGCCCCAGTAAGCACCTGATTGAACCATGTGCTGCTAAGCAGCTTCAAAATCTGGCCCTCTAAATCCAGCTTCCCACACAACAAGATAACATTATTTGAATGCCTACAAACTGCATCCAAAACCTCGATTGTAATGCATGAGTGAATAATCATTTCCCTATCATTCACTTCAGGGAGACCTATAAAAAGAGGCTTATGAGATAAAAAGATATTTTAAATGTCTCTTTGTTTTAAAGGTGGCCTTGTGGAAGTGAGATGCTTCCGTAAGAAAGGGAAGCAGCCCCTAGTAGCAGTAATGCTTAGATAGCATTAAGCAGGCCAAGTTGCAGCTGGAGTTCAAATCACTCCTGACTATGTTTTTGCTACAAACAGGGGAACAGTTCTCTCTCTGTTCACTCCACAGTGTGCTCTGACCTTGCTGGAGGCTAAGTAATGTCACCAGCTGCATGTGTAACATGGTCATTGGTGATGAAAAGTGAACCAGTGTAGCTCGCCTAGGGATGCAACCCCTTTTAACATATCTAACATTCTTGCAGGTGTGGTGGCTTTATTTGTGTGTTTTACTGTGTTTGTTTATTTGCCTGACTAACTAACTCATGTCCTCTTGCCCACTGCAGATAGAGCCTTCTGATTTAACATTCCTGAAACTTTGAGTGTTTAGGATATAGATTGTTTCCAGTCTCAGGATGTAAAAGACATGGGATAGAAGCAAGAGAGATTAGGGTCCTTTTCCTCAAAGTTAAACAACTGGATTGGTTTTCAGGCAATGGGGCCCTGCAATAGCTAAATAAAAATAGTGCTGCACTTACAAGGAATTCACAGATTGTATTTCTAGAAGGTCTGACCGAGAAGCTGATATGAGCAGCAGCACTTGGGAATAGCCCAAACACATAAAACAGTTACCTCCCTGTGTCATAAAGAGACCTTTAGTCAGCCAAAGTGATGCAGCAGCAAGGCTGGAGTCATTTGGGAGGTTAATTATATCCTCTCTGTATTTAAATGAATCTTTCTCCTGACTCTTCCATACTGTGGGAGAGAGACAAAGTCAAGAAACTGGCCAGTCGCTCTCCAATCAATATATTCCAACCTACAGACCATTTCTGAGAAGACCTGCAAACAGAAGCTGGTTTTACCTGGATTTCACTGTGTGTGCAAAACAACAGTGCAGATGGATCTTGGTGGAAAAGGAGCAAAAGCCACTCAAAAAGACCCCAAAAGTTGGAACAAACAAGTTCCTTTTCAGGAGTCACTGAAGTGTGACTGCTACATCTTTGATTGCTCAAGGGTTTTTGCTTCCAAAGTGTTTCAGCTATGAGCTAGTGCTAATATTTTTCAATACCTTTTCTTAGCTCTCTATCCACTCTTGGCTATGAGCCTGGCAGGACATAGGCATCTCCCCAAATCCCATGGCTGCTGTCACAGCTCTTATGAATTCACATCATGACCAGGTATCCATAGGGCAGAGCTGCTACTGTCTTCTCCTATAGACAAGTGGATCCATTCGTTCAAACAAAATCTTGATTTAATGAAATAAATTTCCTGAAACACTGATTTTTGCTTTAGCATTTGAAGTCCACCTGTGTTGTCTGTTTCTGATGGAAATAATTAATTAATGGGAATCAGAATGGAATCTGCTCCTTTGTCAACTGAACCTCATTCAGCCCACCAGCTCTTGGATTTCTCTCTTCCATGTGTCAAGTCAATAACACTTTCAACATGGAAGTTTGCTGAGGCAGGGTCTAACACTTCCTTCACTCCTTTTTCTGCTTCCCATTTCATAGCTTTGGTCACTAAGAGTGACTCCTGTTGGCACAGACCATCCCAGCCATTCCCTAAAGGACCAGGCTGGTGGAACAGCAGAGCTAAATAAATAAGTTCACAGGGGCTGGAAGGGCCCAAGGAAATAAAACATCCCAGGAATTGTGTCCACCATCCTGGGCAGTTATGTCCTGGCCACGTCCCAGACAAAGGCCAGTGCAAGATCTGAGTCTGGAAGGAAACTCAGGCTGAACAGGGAGGTTGCTGGGGTGTCCTCCAGCAAATTCCCAAGTCTAGGAAGTGCATTTTGGGGTGCAACTGGAGCAGAGACACAGCCAGGTGCCTTCTGAGGTATCAGCTCCCTGCCTCTGCAGTCATTTCAGTAACTCCCTTCAAATTTTTCATCTATGTTTTTATCTTTCATTTCCATTCTATCTGCTTTCATCCAGCTTTTTGTTGCCATGAGAAGTGTTTCAATGTGTGACTAGCTGCTTCTTTTCCCCTCTGCTCTGATTCACTGTATTCCTTAACCACCTTTCACAGTTCCTCATTGTGCAGCCAGGTTTTAGCCCAGTTTTTCATAAACAGGTCTGTGTTACACAAGTGGGATTACTTTTAAAGTGGAAACAGGCTCAGTAATTTGTAAATATGCTGTGGTTGAAAAGGAGTTAAAAATACAGTCAAAGAGACTTTGCTTCCCTCTTTTCTCCCATGGTTCATGACCTTTGCTTTTTTCAACTTCCTCAATTTAGTTTCAGTAAATTGTCACAGAATGGCACAACACCTGCCTTGGGTACTTGAGAAATTGACTTTTCCTGCAAATTACCCTGATCAGTGACCTTGTCTGGCTACTAAAGGGGTTTGCAGAAGCAGCAGAGCTTTATGTGTGGCCATCTTCCATCTTCTGATTGGTATTTAGCCCTTTGAAGTTCACTTATCTGCTTAATGTGCAGCTACTTTTTAGGAGGGGGGGAAAAAAAAAAAAGGAAAGAAAAAAAGGCCATGATACACTTGTCAACTTTGAAACCAAAATGCCAGCAGTAAGACAAAGTGTACTCCAGCTCAGAAGGTGGACAGAGCAAGGTAAGCTGAAAGGCTCCACCAATTCCCCTTTCCAGAAGAACGTGTAGGGTTTCTTTCTCTCTTGGCTGTTAACTGTTCAGTCACTGGCTGCTGTTGTAGCAGAGTGGAGTTTACTAGAAAGGGTGTAACAAGGCTGCCCTTTGCTTCCTTTCTTTAAAAAAACCCACAAATTTGTTGCAAAAAGTCAAGACTCTCAGGAAAAAAGTAAAAATCTGCTCTTCCACACACTGCACAAGTGTTGGGGCAGAGGTGACTTCTGGAAACCTAAAAGGTGGTTTTGCTTTTTTTTACACTGAAGCTTTGATTCACAGTGCAAGGTAAAGGGGTAATTTGTTTAATTAATTATTAATTGCTCTGGCAGCTAACAGGTGCCTTGTCTCAAGTGGGGTCCCCAGGGCAAGCAGCCCAAGGGGAATCATGATTCACAGAAACCTTGAGCAAATTGGCCCAGAAGAAAGTTCTGGAGCTACTTCCCACGTCCTTGTCAAATATCAAAGAAAAACAGTTAAAATGTAAACTTATATTAAGGATTGTACTTAATTCTGACAAGCTTTTAGGATCGAATTGCAGACTTTAGTCAACAAAAGGGAATTAGGTTGGGCTCTTCAATAGGGGGGCAGTGGGAGAGCTGTTTGAGCTATGCATATAGCTCTCATCTTATTTTTCACATCTGTTCTGTTTAATTTAGCTAAGCACTTTGAGTCACAACTTGTGGCTGAAAACTCAAATCCTATTTTACCTGGGACCCAACTGATATTCTAGATCTTAGAAGGAAATTAAAAAATGCCTGAAAGATTACATTATCTAATAAATTTCCCCCACCCCACTCTCTTTATTTTCGCAACTGGTGAAGATTTATTGCTTAATTGCAATTTAAGAAAAATTTTAATACAGTCAAATGCAAATTCTGTTTGAATGCGTGGGAGGATTTTTCTTCCTTTCCTTCTTTTCTCCTTATCTTGAAAAGAAAGTCTAACAGAGAAAAGCCCACAAATAAGTTTTGGGTAAGGAAAAACTAGCAGAGAACTGTTTGCTTTATTAATATTGCTGTCCTTACCCTGTGCTGCCTGATCCCCGCTCAAGATTTGCGATTTTAACCTCCTAACAACATTCTGAACTGGGGAAATATTACTTTTGTTTTCGAGAGAGTGAAATTAAGAGAGAGGGCTGATCAAATAAGAGGTGCTTGGCCATGGACACACTGGGCATTTGGATTTTCAATCCTCTGAGCCCTGGAAGGCACAACCACGGGAGCTGAATGAATAAGCTCCATCATTCTCTCCCTGGAGATCCACTCCATGAAGATCCATAGCAGCAGGGGCTAGGAGAGCATCCCAGCACCCACACCTGCTCCTCCAGCACATCCCTCCTGCTCCCTCATCCCAGGGGAAGTTGTTGGGTGTCACAGGCTCTGCTGCTGACACAGGTTCTTCCCCCTGTTATCTCCCTTTCTGATTGTTCTCCCCCCTGCCCCTCACCGTAGCCTTGGGGCATACCTTGTCTCTGTTAGGGCTGGAGAGAGTCTCTGAACTGGAGAGAGGCCCCCGGTGTTAGGGCTAATAGAAGCTAATGAGAATAACAAACCAGAGTGACACGGTGCTCCTCTGCTATTAGAGAGGGCAGAGAGATGAAAGAGTATAAGGTAAGTGAGCCCCAAAGCCTGATACATTTAGATCACGGGGATTTAGCTGTGATCTCTCTTGCCCTAAGGTCAGGGACCACGCGTGAGTTATTGGGATCTCTGTCACTGGAGATGGGACTGGACTGGAAGTCCTGCCCAGCCCCCCAGGTCTGGTTCTGCATCCTCAGCACCCAAATCACAGCGTGGGGACACCAGGGCTGTGGTGCTGTACTCTACCAGGCACTGCAGCCAGGCCTGGGCATCTTGAAGCTGGTTTTCAAATTTGGATGAGTGGTTTAACTCAATGTGTTGTTGGTTTGAGCAGGTTGAAAAGCAAATAAACCCCGGTACCAGTGCAGGCTCAGGATAGAACTTCATTCAACAGGTAGTTCAGTTAGAGAGAGAATTGTTTGTAGTTCCTCATTTTCTTACAATAGAGATCAGCCTGTTCAGCAAATCAGTACCCAAGACCATGTTTTACCATAAATTAAAACAATTAAAACACAAATCACATCTTGAATCTGTTAACTTTCAGATAAGTATAATTAGACCCCAAAATGCTTTAAGTAGTGTTTACGCATTTATTTACCAAAAGACGATTATTTAAACAAAGAAACATTTCCAGTTAATTGATATAAAGATATGAGAAAATGTAATTAATCATCATTAGAGTACACAGCCCTTTATTGTTCAATGGCACATAGCTGTGGGAACTGCTGGCTGTGACATTGCTCCTGTCTCTAGGAGCTGGTTTAGGAGAACAAGGGAGGTGGTGGCTGTGCAATGCTGTGGCCTTACTGTAGGAGTGTTGGCCCTTTCCCATCCAGCACATCCTGAACAAGTACACCTGCTACAGCCCTTGCCCAGGAGAGGCCAGGGGATGCCTGAAAATAGGAACCAGAGTGTAACATCAGAGCTGTGTGCAAGGGAAGGGTCCCTCCTTCTTTGGGTCCACTTCCAGTGGACCTGGGCAAAGCTGCAAACACGTCCAGCATGAAATTGTTACCTACAGAATGAAGGTTGTCTCCTCAGCCCCATAAGGATTTATAGGAGAGACTGAAGTGACTTAGTGCAAACAAATCTGGTGGAAAGCAAAGGAAATTATACACATCAGTAGAATTACACCAGCAAGAGAAGAAGAAAGCAGCCCTATATCCTTAAGCTATTTGACTCTCCAAAGCACAATACAACACTATTACCTTTTGTATGATAAGAGAGGTTTTTATTGCAACATGATGTGAAGTGGCTTTGCTTGAAAGATTTCTTCTGTGCTCTCAAAAAGCCTTCTGGTTTCCCAGAGGGAAAATCCCATGGGGATTACACCAGTAAACCCTGAGCAAGCATGCCCATTGCATGAAGATTTATTCAATACAGAACCAAGACAGGTGATTTCCCTAATTGTGGCAACTAGGACACTTATTTTTCTCAGGATTCCTTCTGAAGCTAGATGAGCTGCCTCCTGTAAGATGGGAATCTTTTTAAGTTTGTGTTTTTATCCTTCAAAAAGCTTGCAAAGGATTGACACAACTTCCTCTACTGTTCAGAAACAGCTTGCAAGAAAAATTACACTCTAAAATTCAAAACTACCATCATAAGCATATGTTGTTCTTAATTGTCTGGCATTCCAAAGCAGAAAATTTAAAATCTTTACAAAGACCTATGAACTTTCAGCTGTTTTCATCACTGAGGTTGAATTTCATCAGTCACAATATCTGAGTTGGAAAAGTCATGTTCTTTTTCCAGCTATAGATGCACAGGCTTTGCCAAAGACACTGAATGTCCAAAACAAGGCCATGAAATTACAGTATGGATGCCAATAAACTCTTCCTAATCCAACTCTAAAATTCTGTTGGATTAGAACATGATATATCCCCAAATCTGTGGATAGCTGTGGTCTCTGACAGTATGGAGAAAGCACTTGAGCTGTCAAGTAAGAATGACTGTCCAGGACACCTGAGCTGTCTGAGGAAAGACAGAGACTTCAAGATGTAAGACTGAATTTTCCCACTAAAGCTGAAGAATCCATCCATGCAGGAACCAACTACTATATGTCAACAAAACTGCAGGATACTGATCTGTGGAAGCAGCACTCAGAGTGACCTACACATTGTGTTGGGGAACTCATCCCACCTTTTACAGCAGGAGACACAAAAATGACTTTCAAGTTTCACAAAGTTCTGATTGGTACATTGACAACTTCGTTTTTGGAAATGCATTTCCTTCCTTCCTTGTTTTTTTTTTTTTTTTTTTGCCTTATTTCTTCTCAAAATATAGTCATCAGTCTGACATCTCCTGGGTTTGATCCACATCTCCAGCAAAAACCTCCTGGCAATACAGGTGACCCATAAGTCACACTCTGGACAGAGCAGCACTCAAGGCAACTAATGCATTTCTATAGAAAGTTTTTTCTTCAGGATTCTTTAAACTGAGAGAAAATATATATCTTTAATGCTCTGGAAAGAATAAAAGGGATTTACCTAGCTAATAAATTGCAACAAGATCTCAAGAGCAGAGACGACCTTTTGAACAGCCAGAGTGGGGTCCCAGGGGCTGCACAGTCTGGGGCTTTCACTGTGGTCACTCCACTCCAAGCCAATGTTCTAGTAATGAAAAAAAGAAATTGTAGATAAAAGCTTTGGCCTGTTCTCCACTTCTGCAAGTGGTAAATGAGCTGGTAATAGTTAGACAGAAAAGGAGGAGGAACTGATATTCATTAGTAATATTTGATGTGAAAAGTTTGATACACTAAAAAATTCTGCTTTTTGTCATACAAACACTGCTTTCTATAAACAACCCAAAGATTAGAAAGCACATTGTTCAGATTTTGTCCTTGTTCTGGTCTTAGATGCTGGGTTTGCTTTTTATTAAACACAAAAGATTATTCTTAAGAGTACAAGTTATTTTCACCCATAAGGAATAAAGAAGAGGTCCCCTGTTTATTCAGTGCCTGGGAGGAGATGCAGTAAAACATGAAGTACATTAATTCTACTTACTGCTTCAAAATTATTGATGTTACATTGCCACAGAGTTCTTTTGACTTACTCAGACATCTTAATCATTAAACTAATTGAGAACTTAAGTTTCTTCAAGCTTTTCTTCAGTTCTTTCATCCTCAAGAAGCTCATTTCTGTATCTGTGGATCAGTTGGGCCTAAGCTTTTTATTAGGTACATCACTTGTGGAGTCTACATTTCATTTTTAGCTCAAATTCTTCTTTTCTTTTTCCCTTTTCCTTTTCAAGCTAGACCATCTCTACTCATTTCTCTTCAGGTATTTTTCATTTGTTTTGCCTGACCTAAAACAATAAGCATGTAAAAAAAACCTGTATAGTACTGTAAAATAACCACTGAGAAAAATAACAAACAGGAAAACATGACACAATCCAGGGAGTGTTTAGAACCTGTAGTAAGGGGCATTTGTTAAATGTGGAGAAAGATACAGCAACCCATGATTGAAAATACTTTGAATTTATATAGTACACTACCAAAAAGCAAACTTAACACTTTCAGCATCTCATCCCTCAAATAATTTCAATTCACCATGATCTGTGCCATGGATATATATAGAAAGTCCATGTTTCAAATCTCCTAACTAAGAGCAGATTTTAAAAGGGGAAGAGGAAATAAGCAACTCCATTTTCTTCATTTCAGTGGACTCACTTTTGTCAATTCTGCTCTCACCTGACAAACCAGAGTAAAAAAAAAAAAAAATCTCTCTCTCTGAAATACAAAATAGCATGCAGATTTGTGTCTTGTCTCTTACAAGCTGGGTCCAGAGCAATTCCCTTCAAGGGCTCTGTAAATCAACACTCACCCCTGAGACCCTTAATTTATACCTGCCATAACATTCACTTACAGACCTAGCACCTAAATAGCTACTCTCATCCCCTGCACATACTTTCCTCCAAAAGATAACCAGCTCTTTCAATAGCTTGTATGATATATAATATCCACTACAATGTACTGATGGAGGAAAGAAGCTGTTTAGAGGCAGAGATGGATCTGGTCTCCCCCCAAGGCACTGTAATATAAGGGCTCATTTCACAAGCATTAAAGACTCCACATTTACCAGCCCCAACACCACCACCCATGAAACCTGAGGTCTCTCCCTCACAGTCCCATGTCTAACATCTGCATGCCTGGAGATTTTGGGGATCAACCAGTCCCCCTTCTCTTGTGTAAGTCACTCCAGCAAATGGTTTAAAGAGGCCACAGTTGCACCCAGCACTGATTCCAAGGGAAGAGCTGACCCAAGTTGTTTGACCCAGTTCCTCTGCTTCAAGGGCTGGAGCAATGCTGCCATCTCCTCACTGTCACCCCTTTCCTAGAAGAATAGGACCTGGTAAACACAGCTCTCCTGTTACATACCTTGAAACTTCTAGAGACACTCCTTTCCACTGCACCTTGTGTGAAAAGGGATCCTTTTTGTCCTCATTATCTGCCATGAGGCAGAGACAATTTATCAGCCCACTGAAGTCCATGACTGAATTAGAATATACTCTAGCTTCCCCAAAAATACTTTTATTTTTCTTTTCTTCTTTTCACTCAGATTTATCTTCTAAAAATAAGATTTCCTCAAATATCTGGACCTTTGGGCAGCCTGGACAGAGCAGTATTTGTGACTCAGCTGCAGGTACCTGGAAGATCTCAGGCCATCCCACACCTACAGATGTGTTCCCTGCTGACAGTCACCTCCAGCTCACCCAGGATGCCTGCCCAGAGGGTTTCTGCTCACTCTGCAGTTCTGCTCCTCCCAGGACACAGAAAATCTTTTCCACATTCCTACCACAACTGTTTGTGTGTGTTCAGTAAACCCCCCCACATAAGAATGGTGTTCTTTGGGCTGGATGTATCCACTGGTGTCCAAGAAACCTCAAATAAACATAAAGCAATAAAAAGATAGCAGGGGGCTACAGAGGTAGTGGTGAGAGGCATTTTAGAATCCATGTGTATTTTTGCAAGAGTGTTCTCCAGACACATTTCTAGTCACTTGTCCAGTAGCAGAGAAATACTCTTGATTTTCATTCATAGGATTTGTATGATTTTCCACGGCTGGGTACAAGGGCAATACCATGCTTCCTGGCATTCAGCCTGTATTTCTGGCACTGCATCTCAGCTCTGACATGCCCCCAGAATTCCACTTCTGGAGATGCTATTGATTCCCTCTGGTGGGGACATGTATAGAAAGGGTTACATGTGACGAGCTGAGCTTGGAAAAAAATTGGATGAAAATGTAAATAAGTAAAAACTAAACACAGAGCTAAATGGGGAACGTGAGGCATGTCAGAGAACTGAGTTCTAGCCTCTGCCACAGAGAAGATCCAGCATTCAATGTGAGCACTCAGTCTGAAGCCATGAGCCCTGTTGATCTTCACTGGCTTTGAACACAAGCACAGTTACAGCTGAAAAAGCACCTGAGTAGTTGGGCTGTCACACAGAGAGATTTGGAGAACACTCCAGAAAGCTTCAGGATGTTACTGGGATCTCCAGGGCGAGTTGGGAAGAGAGGATTCTTGTCTGGCTACAGAAAAATACTATGTCTTTAAGCATGGTTTTGATGATCAAGTAATTATTACTTCTGTAAAGCTCACTTGACAGATGGATCCTCTCCTGCTGGTAACTACACACCAGTGAGCAACACCTGCTTTGCAAAACTCCTTGAATAAAACCACAAGACAGGAAAAGTAAACCTTGCTATCTGGTTTGCATATGGGAAGCAGAACACCTCCAGCAGTGGGTGAGCCTCTGGATATAGCTACAAGCAGATTTGCTAAAATTTCTTCTAAAGACCTCTAATCACAGCCCTGAAACCAGACTAGGACAGACACACAGACAATTAGGCAGTCAGTGGAAATACCAAGGCCATGCAGACATGATGTATTGCCACTGTCAGGAAGACACCTGTGTGTGGTGCTGGTGCAGCCTCAGAGTGTCTGCTTCTTAGATTTGTGACAAAAGTCTCAAAAGGCATCCGAAAATAAATTGCCAGAGCTACACTGTACACCAGCTACCCTGTCCAGAGGGCAGCCCCAAGCTTAGGGTCAGCTGAAAGTCAGCAATGGTATCAATGTGGATTTTGAACCCTTTTTCCAGGTCACTCTGCCCTACAAATCCCATCTGCCTCTGCACGGGTGATGGTGGGGTCTTCAAAACAAGAAGTTTGGTGGTTTTATCTGCCCAGCATAATCTTTGATGCCAGAATAAGGGTAGATGAGGCTGAAAAAAGATTTCTGGGATAGATGAAAGAATGCTGAGGTTTGCCTATCCTGCCTGCACTACCACGCTTGACAATTTGAAAGCACAGGAATTATCCACCCCACAGAAATGGTGATTACTGCCACTACAGGCAGCCCCAAGGATGTTGCTGTGAGCAAAAAACATGTAGCAACTGCTGCCTTTGGGCATGGGATTTCTACAATCCACATAGACAGAGAAGGTCACTTTGACTTCACCTATTTTTACTAAGAAAGGCACAAGTCTCAGTAACCTTACTAAGAATGAGAATATTGCCCATAAACCAACATGCAACTCAAATTGTGCTCTAAAAGGAGGAAGAATCTGTCTCATGTCTTTCAGAAAATAGCAAAAGCACCCTCTAGGTGCTCACGAGGTGAGCTAGGAACAGGCTATATTTTTACATAATGGACTTAATTCAAAAATTCTGTTTCTGAGTTTCCAAGTGAGAAGCAGAGAGCAACATACCTGCCCTTAGGGCAGGGTTTTTCTTTCTGCATTGTTTTTGTCACAGATCATTAAAAAAATACCTCCTACCAGATCATTTTCAAAACCACAACATATTCTTATGCGTCACAACATATTCCTACTCTTTTCTCCCTCCCGTGACAGGTATTTAATTGAGCTAAAACTTTGTTTCTACTTAGATGCAAATTTGGAAAAACAAGATCCTGCTACCTCAGGCTGGGTTAGCTGAAGATAAAAAAGCAACACCTGTTTTAGGTATGGCCATGTTGAAACACAGGTATTCCTCAGGCAACATACCCATGGAAACCAACTACAAAACTTGTCCTTCTTGTTTGCTTCCTGGGAGACTACAGCAGAGATATGGATTGAGAAGTCTGCATGCAACATGGATTTTTAATTTATTTTTTTTTTTAATAATATTGCCTTGTGAAATGTTGCTCATTATCATTTTTAATGTGACATAGAAGACAGCTTTCCATTTAAGTTGCCCGTTAGTCTGATTAATAACTTATTTTTATTTTACATTTTGTGTTTTATGCTGCCTGCAAGGCAAATATTATCAGTGTTTTCCTACAAGAAGTAACACAATTCACAGAACACATTTTATGCCCTGAGATCAGAGAAGTAAGTTTAGATTTATAATACTCGAGGATTGTGGCTCTTTATGAAGTATATAAAGAGGGCATGTTTAATTATGTTTTGTTTATATCAGTGCTTTGTCTGCAAAAATAACACGAATTACCATATTTTCCTATAATTGGCAGTTCTTTCTAATGATTGATTAAATTGCAGAATGGATTCAATCACAATTTCTTGCTAATAATTTGGGAAAGAAAAGATGCAACTAACCACCCAATTAAAGTGGGAAAGATCAGAGCCTGACAGCTCAAGGCAGATTACTGTGCATCTTTTATAATAACAACCAAAAAAAACCAAACAAAAAACAAAACAAAAAAAAAAAACAAAAAAACCACAAAAACAAAAAAACCCAAAAAACCCAAACAAAAAACCACACACACACAAAAAAAAAAACCCAAAAATGCTTTTTTGAAACTGAAGTACAAAGGATGGAGAGCTAGATTTTAAAAGCTGTGGTTTGCAATGTCCACACATATTCCCAGAGGTGGCTTGAACTGAATTATCAGTGTCAGGGCTGGCCCATTTGGGTCACCCACTGAATTCCTGTGTTCTCCTCCATCTGCTCCTGAAGGCTGGGGCTATGGTCACAGCCACAGCAGCTTTTTAAATGGATCAAGGCACGGCATATTTGGAAGGGCCAGAAATATCAAACCAGCAAAAAAAAAGATCTTTCTGGCTTGGAAAGAAGACTCCAAAACTATTTTGGGAAAATGTGACCTGGTACCAGTGATGCTGAGGGGAAGGAGGTGCTTGGTGATTTTTCCAAGTGTTGCCATCTTGCAAAATCAAGAACTGGAGCATCCAACATTCCAAAATCCTTTGCTTTGCTTTAACTGGTGAATACAACAGCAGCTTTGTTCACCTGCATGTTATCACTGGAAAACTATATTAAAAAAATGATTGAAAGGGTTTTATTAGGAATGGGGAGAAACCGTCAGGCTCGGGGGTTTTTGTTGGTTTGGGTGTGCGGTTTTTTTTTTTGTGTTTGTTTGGGGGGTTTTTTAAAGCCTGGAAAAGGCTTTTTCAGGGCGGTGAGCAGAAGTGGTTGTCAAATACCATCTAGTGGTGCAGAGGGAGAGTGCAACTGCGCGGCAGCGCGCAACCTGCGCGGCCCCGACCCCGTCCTCCCGCAGCTCCCTCGGGGCGCGGATACAGCGCGGGGTGCGCAAGGGAAAAGATCCGCGGGAGGCTCAGGGTGGCTCAGAGCCTCGGTGCCAGCGTTTTAGGTAGAAAGGCTGAAGATCTATTAAGGCAACACTCTTTTTCTGTTGTCACTGGAGATCTTCTGGTGCCAGGACAGGAGGGAGTGAGCAGTGCTGGATGCTTTCCTCAACTGCTATTGCAGCTCACTGTCACTTCAGCAAGGAAACTCCCAAATTCTGGCTAGTTCTGCATGTGAATCAACCTTCCGAGAGTCCAAACCCAGACAAGGTTCAGCCGTAGATCCTGTGCAGAAGGGAGAGCAGGGGAAGGCTGGGCTGGGTGGTCCTGAGCAGCTCCTGGCTGCTGGGTGATCTCTCAGCCATAACACACCAGCTCAGAGACCTGATTTGGGCCTGTCCCTATTCTCACAGGGACCTCAAGAGTCCCATCCTGCTGGGAATACGAGTGGGCTTCACTTTCAGAATTATCCAAGGTATTCTTCAACCCGCTCTCTCCTCAAGCAGCACCTTGTTTCCCTGTTAGATGAAGGCACAGCCAGCCAAGTACCCAGCCAAACCACTTGCCTGAAGCCATCTCGTTCATCCTATCCCATTATTTACAAATATAAGCCCTGATCTTATCATAGAATCATAGAATCATAGAATGGGATGGGTTGGAAGGGACCTCAGAGATCATCAAGTCCAACCCTTGATCCATCGCTGCGGTGCTAGACCATGGCACTGAGTGCCACATCCAGGCTCTTTTTAAATATCTCCAGGGACAGAGAATCCACCACCTCACTGGGCAGCCCATCCCAATGTCTGATCACTCTCTCTGTAAAGAAATTCTTTCTAATATCCTTCCTAAACCTCCCCTGGCACAACTTAAGTCCATGCCCTCTTGTCTTGTTGAAAGTTGCTTGGGAAAAGAGCCCAACCCCCCCCTGGCTCCAGCCTCCTTTCAGGGAGTTGTAGAGAGCGATGAGGTCTCCCCTGAGCCTCCTCTTCTCCAGGCTGAACACCCCCAGCTCCCTCAGCCTCTCCTCACAGGACTTGTGCTGGATCCCTTCCCCAGCCTGGTTGCCCTCCTTTGGACCTGCTCCAGGACCTCAATCTCCTTCCTGACCTGAGGGGCCCAGAACTGGACACAGGACTCGAGCTGTGGCCTCACCAGGGCTGAGTACAGGGGCAGAATCCCTTCCCTGGACCTGCTGGCCATGCTGTTCCTTGCAGCTATCTGGACTCTTGTGGACAGACCCTTGGGCCTGAGCAGAGCTCCACTGATATGAATGAGGTCCTGCAGAGCTGGTAGCAGCATTATATCAATAATCCATAATAAAATCTAATCAGCATTAAAGCTGAGCTGCCATCTCAGGGTGAAACATTCAGTCATCCACCTGGATGAAGTGCTCTGTGCCAAGACCATCCCAGGAGGAGAGGGACTTCTTCCAAGAGGAGACAAGGACCTTGTCCTTGGACCTTGGATGTGAGCAGGAGTGACAAGTGGAGATCAGCAGCACAGAGCCCATGGCATGAGCTAAGGTTTGGAAGATCTGAGCTCCAGACCTCACAGTGACAGCAGCTGTAGGATTTCAGACAAATGCTGATGCTTCAGTGTTCAACATTCAAAGTGGTTTTTGCCCTGAGAGAATTGGTCTTCTGGGTTTGACCCAGAATCCCTCATTTTAGTTTCTGTATTATTTTTTATGATGATAATTTTTGTTTAAGAAACTATTTCTGTTAAAAATAAAGTAGATAGAAACACTTAGGACAGGGTGTCCTTGCTCCTTAGCTGCTTTTAATTTTCTTTTTTTAAATTTTTTTACTTTTTTACTTTTTTTTTTTTTTAATGCTCATCCCAGATATTGTTATTTCCACATATTTCAGAAGTGCAAAAGGAATGTAGGAGTCAGACTGTGTATATGAACTCAAAACACAGGTAGGATCACAGACCTTTGCTCAGATACCAGATGATAGGTGCAATAAAAGAACCACTTGTGTGGATTACTTCAGGCTTACTCATTGCAAATGATGAATTCCTTGTGTTTTGCATTCAGAAGGAATTCTTGGGCTGTGATCCAGGATTCATTTGCAAAGTTGATAATTATGGCATCGTTAGGAAAAGGAATTATTCAACACAAAAGCAAGGTCACTGCTGCAGATCTGGCTATCTTCAATGCCAACAGGGCAAGATAAGTGGCCTTAGCAGTAAGATCAAGCCATGCACCTGCTAACAGGAGCTGGAGCCAAGGTTAGGGCATGAAAGGAGAGGAAAAAAAACAGGGTTTTATGGAGGACTCTGTATTGAATGTCTCTTCTGCAAAGAAACCATGATCTCTATATTAGGATCACCTTTATATCAAGGAAACTTGGTGGGAAAAGCATCTACAGACAAAAATGGGTATGAAAAAAGTTTAATTTGCTCAGTTGTGTTCAATTCCTTCTAGTACTGTGGTTTGGAATTTCTAAAAGGCACATTGAACCATACCTCACATCCTGCAAATCAAGTGCTAATTAAAACTGCATTAACCCTAATGGATTGGAAAAAAGAAATCTAATTGTCAAAACTTCTGTTCACCTAAGGTGTGCTGGAAAAACAAACCATCCCGTATTTCTCTTCAGTCTGGTATTTTTTTTTTTTCTTTCTCTTAGCATGCACACACAGAACTGCCTCCTCTTACTCTATAATTTACTATCAAGCTTTTAGGGGAGGTTTATAGCATACTGAAGCTCTCTCACGGTGCTTTAAAACCAGCCTTGTATTATTACAATTTGCAAAAGTGCTGCCACTCTCAGAGTCATGCCTGAAATGGGCCTGTGCTAAGCAGTGGCATGGATGCTTACAAAAATCTACCTAATTACTTCATTATCTTCTTCCACTCTGAGGACCAGTCTGTGTTTGCCATACTGGGTGCAGCTATTGCTCTCACTTACTGGGACCAGTCGGGCCACTCTATAAATTCTCTCTAGGTCAGAGCAAGCCTTGTCTTGTCTTCCTTGATTTCCCACATGGATGGGGCAGAAGCAGCACTGTGGAATCCACTTAATTACAAAAGCTCCTAGAAGCACTGGTGATAAATGACCAGTTGTTTAGGGGGGAAACAGCCAACCACGTATTCCTGGCACCCGTATTTCTATTTTCTTTTTAGATCCTCATATCCATCTCTGTGTGATGGGGAGATATCTAAAACTGAATTTTCAAAGCTTTGCATCCATCCTCAAAGCCAGCAGAACCTGGGCTTGCAAGCTGGTGGGGAGGAGGGAGCTAAAGCTGTATGTAGCCTCCCAAGGCTTGTTGTCTTAATGAATAGCTAGCCTCAAATTAATGAAGGAAGTTTTGGGAAAACATTGGGGTTTCTAGTCCTTCAAGCATCAGCAAATCTTCTAGAAGTCCAGACAGCTGTTTATAGCTTGTTAAGATGTTGATTGTTTCTAAATTAGATTTTCCATTTGGAAACCCTGCACCTATCAGCCTGCTAGTGTCACTCATCAATAAAGCAAGGGTGCTTTCCCTGCCAAAGAACACAGGCTGACATTAGGTGGTCTCATCTGTAGGAAGCTAATTTAGTTTTACCTCCTATGATCAGAAATATTCAGCATCTTTCTAACCTCCCCTTTTCAGCTGGCTGTGCCCTGGATTTTCTTCAGCCTTTCCTAATTCAGTTGTTTGTAATTGTTCCTGAGTGAAACAGTTTTAATAAGGAGCACAGGTATTGCCTTTGCATTTTGGTTATGCAAAATACTTTTTCGCTTTCCTCTAGAGACAAAGGCTGGTGCCTAAGACAAAAAACAACAAAAACACAAAAAAAAAAAAAAAATCAAAAAACCAAATAAACAAAAAAGAATATGATATAAAAGAGGAGTTTCTCACAAGAAGATTTGTTTTCTCACTGACAGCTGCACAGCCCCACAGGCAGCACAAATTGGCTGGGTTGTGAAGTCAAGGCCAGTGCCTACAGCATTCAGCAGCTTCCTGTGTCTTAATCTTTCTGTTTGGGGAATGAAGTGTAATTTGTTTTCATTGACCCATAGCTTCGGTTGCAGAGCGTAGGATTACCTTAATGGACCAAAACTTGAGAGACATCAACTTTTTAGTCCTCCCAGTGCTGTCTCCTCTCTTGTGCCACTCATTCTCTTGGGTTGCAGCAGGACACACTCTGCTTGCTGTCTGTCCAGCAGCTCTAGAGGAGAGAGGGGATGCTCTGGGGCCATCTGCACTGCTTTGGGATGACCAAGGGTACCCCCAGGTGTCTCCCACCACCATTCCCCTGCTCCTCTTTACTTTCCAGACCATCTTAGGAACCTGTTTCAATAACAATTAGGAATCCTGACTCAGTTAAGGTCACCATAAATCAAACTGTGAGCCCCCAGCAAGACCAATTTCCTGGCTGTAAGTGGATGTTCTCCCTAATTTTCTGTGCAACATTCAGACCTGCCATTTAGCAAAGCTTAAAGGGTTTTCTTTTTCATCAAGGAGGGCTACTGTGCATACCACACCACTGTGTGTTTAGTCTGAACACAAATAAAATCTACCCATGTGGGTTAGACAGCTGCTTTGTGACTCTCAGAGCAATGTTAGCCCACAGTAGGGAAGATGCTGTTTTGGTTAAAGTGGAAAACTTGAGTATCACCAGTTCTACTACAGATCATGGACATATTACTTCATCTCTTTGTGGCTCAGTTACTGGAATAGAGATAAAACTTCAAATCTTCAGAGAATAGATTGTATTTTAGTGTCTGCTAAGTGGGCCATAATCTCTCAAGTCTAAATGTTACCACATCCCACCAATAATGCTACCTTTTCACAAATTGGCATATGTTGCATAGACTAAGGAAAAAAAGTAGAATATTTTTCTGTCATTTGAAGCTCAAAGTGCTACCAGCAGGTATAACATCACAAGGAACACTGGCAAAACCTTGGTTGTATTTTTTAAAATACACCCTCTAGTCCTGGCTGTCCATTAAGTTTAGACAGGAGTTGGGCATCCTACAGACCTGATGCAACTTCTTGATGTCCTGGCAGAAGGAGCTTAGAAGGAAGGTTTGCAGAAGCCTTTGAAAACCCACCGGTGCCAATAGGTTCCTAAGAAAAATAAACTGTGCCCTTACGGGGGGATGTGAAATATTCTGAGTGCTTTCCAAAAACTCCTGAAACTCCAGCAAGTCAGGAAGCACAGATTTAAGGGAAGCTGAAGGGCTAAGACATCCATGAGTCAGTAGATTTGTATTGACTTTCATGCTCGATGCAAACCAGGTAAGTGATTAATAAGTAAATCAAAGTCTCCATCCAGACCTTTTTAATCATCTTAAAATGGGAGTACCTTCTAACTGTGACTGTCAGTTGTATGGAACTTCTCAAAGAATCACAAAAAAATTAGCTGATTTCCAATCCCTTGCCTACCTGCCATTTAAATCCCTATGGCATTGGTCAAGCAGACAACAGAAATTTGTACTGCTTTATTCCAAAGATTCAGAAGACAAAAGTAATTATAATGACATGTCCTGGGATTTTATCTATTCTTCTCAACTGAAGAGAATTTTCTGTCTTGCATGGGAAGTTTTCTGGGAGAAGAAAAGATACCTCTTCTGCCATTTTGTAGTGCCATCCAAATTATAAAACATTTTATCAATGCAATTATCATATAAACATGAAAATCTCTGTTGAGGAATATCCTGTTGGCAAAACAGGTGGAAGGCAGCTCATTGTAATACTGAAAATGGAAGAAAAACAAAACCCCAAAATTTGTAACCTGTTTTTGAGGGACCATAGAGGCCAAGATCCACAGGGTTTTGGACACTCAGAGATGCAAAACAAAATTCAAGGGTGATAGGAACCAAATTATCTTGGTAACATCTCCCAATTTCTGTCCATTCCATAACATTCTCATATTTAATGCCCCATTTTAGAAGCACCCATAATTTAAGCCAATCCATATCTCTTAAACACTTCAACAAAGCCCCTCCCAATAAATGATGGCAGTGGGCAATGATTTTGAATTAAAAGAAACAATAATCAAGATTGCCTTGCTTGCTGCCTGACTTCAAAACCAGAAACATTCACACCCTCTTTCAGCTTTTTCTTCTACTATGCAGGAAAGTATGAGGACTGATGCCATATTGTGAAATATCTCTGAGATTAGCAGCTGTAAGAGAAACTCAGAGGTTGCAGGGCTTATCATCAAGAAAGAAAAATTTATTTGAGACCCACAGTTAGTTATTTACAAAGGGAGAACTTGTTGAATTTTCCTTGTCAGACAGCAGAAGAAAAAAGTGTTCTGTATTTAGTTGCTGCCACTAGGTTGTTCCCATAGAGTCAGTACTGTGGATGAAACAATTTCCTGAAGTAAAGCCCCACCAGGAGCAGGTGGCTCAGGAATGATAACTATTTTGAGACCTACTTTAACTGACACAGATAAAGAAGTGCTCTTCTTCCAATTGTCCTTGACACTCTGCATGTTCTCCACCTCCTCAGTTCTAAGAAACTTTACTTTTTTCAGGTGATATTAAAGTTCCTAATAGAAAAGTGGTTTCTTCTCTTCTTCTTTTTCCCTACTTTCAGTAGGAAAAATTCAGGTTTATATCTAAAAACATAAAATATATTTTATACAAAATTCAGCATGATTTAACATTAAAATTTCCCCAAATGGCCAGTGATTTCTGATGTTTTTAACTGCTTCCCAAACTCCTAGTTATTTCTGAAACATCAAATGATGAGTCAGAAAGAAATATTCACTGAGATAGCTAGCAGGCTTCCTGACATTCAAACTATTTGAATATGCCTTTGGGGAAAGAAAGAGTTAATGGAGTTACCTTGCATTTAGTATTCATCTTTTTTTCAGGTAGCAGACAACAAGCCCAGACTTGACTTGGAGCATCAGCTCTGTATTAGCATAGTCTTGTGGGCAGCCTAATGTAATATTAATTGAATTGGCATCTCTGTTGAGATCAGTTACACATGTAGGATTCAAGTTATTTAACAGTTTGTGCAACTGTATTTTAATTTTTATCATAAAGACACATGCTGGGTTAACAGGGCCAGAGGCAGAGCCAGAGTCATGTAGAGCAGCAGTGACCTGGGACTCCTATTTTTAAGGCACAATTTCTACAGGGGAGAAAACAAGACTATTCCCATACATAGTTAGAGAATGGGTATTGCTTTTAAGTGATAAGCATGTTACGTAGTGTCTTGTACCAACTAATCAAATTGTGCCTTTCTCCCCTGGAAAGAGACCTGGACCATGGGCAAATCTGGGCATGTTGGAGTTCTTTGGAAGGGGAAATGGATGAGGATGACAGACTAAGTTATCTTAGAGTACAAAGCTCCAGAGACTGAATCACAAGGTGCACTGGAAAAGGAATTTTGCTTCTGTCCAAAATCAGTTGCTTCAAATATTTCCAGATTTTGCCACATGCACAAAACCAGAATTGAATATTCTGGTGTTGAAGGGGAACAATCTCCCCATATTCTCAGTAGAATGTAAAACATAAAAAACAAACAAACAAACAACAAAAACCAACAACAAAAAAATAAAATCACACAAAAAAAGCCCACCAAAAACTTGCACATTTCTTATGGAAATTGCAGTTGCAATAGGAAAAAAAAAAAGATCAACACATCCTTTCCCTTAGATACCCCTTTAATCAAATATGTCAAGATCCTTTATGTGCCCTGGGTTTCACTAAGACCTGTGTCCTTTGCCCCTATATCTTGGTCTCCAGAAAACACTTCCACTGTCAGCTGAGCTTCAGCCTTTCTGGACTGCTCAGGACCCCTGTTCTTAAGGAGAGAAAATTTGTTAATCTGAGAATTTGTTTGCTTACTTAGCTGTGTAGCTATTGAGTCTCATGAGAAAAATGTAAGAAAATCAGGCTGCAGACTTAAAAAGATAGGTTATTTTTATCTAAATTTGTTCACCCCAATAGGAAACTTTGCTGTGTATGTCATGGGTTTATTTACAAGGAAATCTTTAATAAATAAACAAATAAACAAATAAATAAAATAAAATTAACCAAACCCACTTGCTCCAAAATGCGTACAGAACACAAGGACTAAAAAATTAATTCCTTGTGCTGCTTGCTTCCCTGCTTTCTGTGCCTGATGCCAAAACCCCATGCATTTCAAATCCAATCCACCACAATTACACCAGTCCCTGGCCACACACCATGCATCTGTAGGAGCACGGTGAGCAAGAAATGGATTTCCCTCAGCTAAGGTGTCAAGGGTTGGAATTGTATCCAGCCTTTTTGCTCAGATAGACAGTAGTGAAAATAAAAATGCTTTCCATCCTCCACTAATATCCAGCTCACAGAACTGTTTAGATATTTTATCCTGATGCTATTAAAATACTAAAACCTTTCAAAGAGATAGTATACTGTCACAAAAAATTCACAAAATTTACCTGTGGAGTAAAAAACTCCACACAGCTTGGTGAGACAAGTGTCTTATTCTGAGATGAGCCCCACAGTGGAAGTCTCTGGAAGTGTGAAACCTTTTGAAGTTGCATCTTCAGACCACAGGCAAGCAAACCTCTTGGAGACCACACCAGTTAAACCAGTGCAATAGATTCAGACACAGTGATTGCTGAAAGAAGCCTCCAGCTGGCTGGGTCTCACTGAAATCACAGAGCAGGGCCTCCAAATTGTCTGATATCAAATCAAGACACTCAAGTGCTGGCCCCCAGGAGTATGAGAAGCTCAGCCCCCACAAGCAGAGAGCAGCTGGAGGCATCAGGTAAATCACTCTCAAATTACTCCAGAGGACATTGCAGCCATCACATCTGCCAATAAGGAAATAATAGTGGGTGAACACCTGGTTTTCCTACCACATTCCTGCCACGGGCACTCAGGATGAAGAGGTACATGTTGAAAGCAGAAAACATCAAAATATATATCTGGGGGAAGGGGGGGCAGGCTATGATGCAGAGAGACCTGAAGGTAGAGATTTATTTTATGCACTAAAATGCTTTTGCAAGGGAGTGAATGGAATAGAAGCAGGTGGTCTGGCAAGGCAAGAATCCAAAAGCTTTATTTCCAATCATTAATTTCAGATTGGAATAAAATGATCCATTTCAGCCAGGTGGCTGTAGCATAAAGGATAAACTACCCCCTATGTCCAAAATCCCCCATTTCAAAGACTTGACTCATTAATATCTCATTACCTAAACACTGTGGTTCAGAGTTGCAATCAGTATACATTGGGAATGCCCAGTCATGCTGCTGAGGCTGCTTTAGAGATTTCTGCAATTTATTTCACAGCAGCTTCTAGATGATCTAGTGAGATCAGATCTGTGTCATCCAAACACATGAGGAAAGTCAGACACACACAGAGGCTCACATTAGAGCAGCATGCCTGCACTTTTTTTGCACAGTAATATCCTTCCTCAGACACAAAAAAAGCATCATTATAGTTCTTGCAGACACACCACTTCTGGGCAGAGACCTTGGATGCCTGGGCCACTGCCAGCTGAAAGGGTCTGTGAGCCTCACCAGGGAACTGGCATTATCATGATGGGTTTCAAGTTGAGAGCTGTAATTTTCTGAACCGTTGTCTACAGAAGAAATCTGTAACCTTTTATAAGAGAAAAGCAGCAGGAATATATATCTAAGGTTTTGTCACTGGCAGAAAAGAGGTTTCTGGTATTACATTATAAACACAATCTGACTTGCAACTGCTGCCAGCACATATCCCTGTAAGCAGTGAGGATATTTGTTGGGATTCCCTGGGAATGAATCTCATACATAACACATTTGCATAATATCTGTAGTTTTTGTTACCATAGCCCCTCATACTAAAAGCTCTAAGGTTATCCCACAAACATCTTCAGAATTTTTTTGAGGTCTTTTTTCTTCCGCTGATTAAATTATGAGAAATTTTAGGGCAAATATCTGACTTCTTGGGTTCACACTCCAGATGTTGTATCTCCTCTGAGGATCATATTGTCATTCCATGTTCTCAAACCCTTTGATAAGCTCTTGCTGCCCAAAGGCAGAATGAAGCTTGTTTTACAGCTAACCTGGCCCCCTGATCTCCAAGCCTCCTGTAACTCCACTGACTCCTATAGATTGAAAACCATGTACATGGGGCAAAAAAACACAGAGCAGGACTTTTTTAAAAAATTATTTACGCACTAGGGAGTTAAGCACCAAGCTACCCTTAAAAATCTGATCACTAGGACCACTCTTAATAACCTCTGATAAGTAAACCTAACTTGAGACAACAACCTAAATTACAGCTGTTCCCAGATACCCAAATTCCATTAGCAGATTGTATATAAGCCTTTATCCACCTGACAGCTATTTTTTGTAAATTACTAACAGCTCAGCTGCAGGGAGGGTATCTTAGTCAGGGATCTTCTTGGTTTGGGGATAAATGAGGGAGTGGAGATGCCAAAGTAGTCTCTGGTTTAACTTTTTCAAAAAGGCTATCACCAGGCCAAAGTTGAAGGAAAACTCAGCAAGTCAAGGTACCTCCATTTCTGTACTTTCATGTGCATGACACTTATTCTTTTACACAACCCAGATAGAAATCTCACTCAGTTCTCACTGTAGCTCCTTTTCTAATGCTCACAGAGTTTTTACAGTGCTTTGAATTAGATCTGTGATTTGTGAGCGACTTGTATAATAATTAGACTGTGAAGATGTGCAGTTAATCCATTTAAAGGTGTAAAGAAGTCCATTTAATGAACATTATAGTCACATTAGACTTGGAAACATCTAACTCTTTTGTTGAATAAAAAGAAGTTCAATGAGATTAACTTCTCTTAGTTGGTTTTAAAGAATACTCAAACATGTCCTACTCTGATAGTGTACTATTCCTTGGTGCATGGTTTCTGCATACCAATGTCTTCAGTGTAGAAGAGTAAGAATAAGACTGGGAGACATTCTATTTCAGTTAAATAATTACAAATTAAAGAGGATCACTTCTACTTTCTATACTTACTGTAGTATGATAAGAAGCTGAACTCCTTGAACTTGTAATTATATAACAGAAATGTTAATCTCCTGGTTGGGTATTCAGTTCTGCTGCATTAAATGTATTCTTACAATTATCAAGTTTACTACATGGCACATAGACATTTCTACTGGGAAACCTATTATTTGATCATATCAGATTTTGACCATAAATACTGTAATGGAATTCTGTTTTCAAATCTCTCACTGCCACAAAATGACTAATGAGGGTTAATACACCTAGGTAGCTTGAGAACCTGAAAAAACATTCATATAATTTCTGATTTTCAATTTGTAATGCTAACTGAGCTTCCGATTATTGTCCACAGCATTGTGCAATTAAAAAAAAAAAAATAGAGAACACATAAGTCCGAAATGCACTAAGTAACTTGTAATAAAGAAATTTAATTTTAAATATATGTACTTTAAGCAGCTGTTCTCTTCTTAGGAGAAACTCATTTAGGCTTAAGAGTTACTGGCCAAAGCTATCTTCTTTTCACAGCATATTATAATGTGTGCTACTGGCTTTAATAGTTTGGAAATGCAATTTACATCCTCGTCCATTTAAATATATAAAATTACCTCAAGAGGTAGGGTAACCAGTTAGAAAAGAAAACCAGATCCTCCTCTGACTACCACTTCCATTTTTTAATGAAGAAAACCTTAAATTTCCAGCAACATTTGGGCTCCCAATGCTTTAATGAAGCTATACCTCTGCTAAGGACTGAAGGTAAATTCTGTAGATTGTCACTTTAGAGAGATTTTAGACAGTGTGACTCTTGCTTCCAGCAGAGGTACCTGCTGTGTTGTATACATCAGGCTACATTCTTTTGGAGTTTGCAGAGCAACACCTGATAAGCTGGAGAGAAAACATAATCCTGGCTAATGCAGGGTGACTTTTTATGTACTGTATGGGATGTAGATGGCACAGACAATCCTCCCACCTGAGGAGGCTTGGGCAGGGGAAGTGTCTTACACCTAAACACCATGCTCAGGTTTTACCTACTGAGAAGACAGACGGAGCTTTCCAGCTGTTGTCCCAACAGAAGCATTTCACCCTGCTGAGGGGAGCTGTACACTGGCATCTCACAGCTCCCATCATCACCTGCTGCTCAAAACTCACAGAGCACCTTTTGCAAAGCACTGTTCTGAACACATCTAAACAAAAGTTTTTTACTTCCCAAATGTACCAGTTGGTGAATCAGGAACTCAGGCAGAGGTTTTTACAGGCAAGAAGGAGGAAAGAGAAACAGAAAAGAAGAGCAGCCCATTCAAGCCAAGATTTGTTGCTAAGGATCTCTGAAGCTAATGCTGCTTTTGCCATACCCTGGGTGTTAGGCAGTCCAGAGAGGCTGCAGGCACCTGGGATTGAGATAATTGTATCCCTCTAAAGGTCAACCTTAAGGTAGCTTAAGTGCCCAGATTTTTTGATTTATGGAGGAACAAGCACCCACCAGCCACAGGGATGGGGCTGTGCCACATAGCCACCAAGGTTTCTTTCTGCCAACCTTGGCACCAGTCCCGTGTCCCCTTTGGACCTCAGATTTCTCAGCAGCCGTGCTCTCCTCAGGCATTTGATGCTCACTGGAGCAAACAGCTGAGATAAGGATAAAATCAACTTTGATTGTGCTGCATAGAAAATATACTTCCCTTTAAATTTCCTGCCTGCCTGAGTTATTGGATACACACACAATGCCTGGTCTAATAATAATGACTCAGTCATGCAAGCCAAGCTACCCAGGCTGAGCAGCAGAGCTCCCTTCTGGTGGAGTGTGGTTTGCAATGGTAGAGCTCACTCCACACTTTCAAAGAGAACACTCATTATATAAAATGTCACATGAGATCTAAACCAGTATGAGTTTTAAATTTTATTTATGATTATTTTTTTGGTCTTTCCATACTAGCTAGTTGTATTAGTCCAGCACTTCATTATCCTCTCATCATTAGCAAGTTTCAGCTGCTCTCTAAACAACTCCTTCCTGTTTCAGCTGGAACATCTTTGTCATATGCACTATGGTCCTGGAGGATAAATTACTACCAATCTTACACCCCCCCCCCCTCTGATTTCACACTCATGCTCACATAAGTTGCCGTGTCTGCCTTCTAAAACAGGCCAACCAGAACCATTCCTTTTTCTTCAATATGACTTCTTTAGTTGGTTTTTGTGGACTCCTGATCACACATTCTCCTTTTGAACCTCCCCACCTGCTGTGCCATGTGCTGTCTCTGAACGTTCTATTTCATCTGAAACTTTATTTCCCCTGGACAGAGCTGCAGGATTACTTCAGGTGTCCTACTGCCTCTTTCAGATTAATAAACCAACAGTGTCTGGCATTTTCATTGGCCATTTTTACTTCCATTCAATGTGTAAGCTGAGGACAACCAGACCTTTTTCTGAAAGATACTAAATCATTTTATTAACTAGTTAAGATCAGGTGTAGATGTCAGTCTTTCTCAGCAAATGCAGATTTATGACCTATTCCCACTTGCAGCATCTTTTAACACCCTCCTTTGTTCTGAATACACCTGAAAAACTGATTGACTCTTATTCCAGGAAAAGTGTCCTTGCTGTCCCAGATTGTCCATGTCACAGCATTGAGCCAGCAAACTTGTCCCTTTGCTGCTGACTCTGCCTGTTTGCAAGGAGCAGAGTTCATTCTTTGGGGCCAAATGAATTCACGGGTCTGAGCAGGCCAGTGTGAGCCTGAGAGAGCACAGGGGAGAAACAGGCTGGGGCAGCTGAGATATTGCTGTGGCCATTAAGCAGCAGGTATTTGTTTTTAAAGTAAAGCTAAAAAAAAAAATATTTGGAAAAAGTACTCCAGTCTCATTATCTTGTAATAAAATTCACATTTCTTTCACATATACCATCGTGCTGTAACATCAATATATTGCAACTAGGTTACAAGGCTGTTCAGATGATTAAATAGTATATACAAAGGTAAACTGGCACATTGGGAAATATGCTGCACTGCTGCTTAAATATAGCAAATAAAACCATGGGAATGAGACAACAGAATATACTGCTGTAAGATTACACAGATATAAATTCAAGTACTCTGCCGTGGTGCTGCTGGAATATGGGGAGAAAGTTATTAGAAACAAAATGAATTCAGTAGCGCCTTGAACTCACTATCATACTCTGGGGCAAGTTAATCACTTCATCCTCATCCACTAACACATTTATCCACCTACTAATTCTCCACCTAATTAGAGAGAAATTCAGAGCTCCACTGGTCAGGGAGGCAGGGATTAGGGTTAAGAAAACACTTGTATTTGAAACCCCCTACCTCTGCTGGTTAGTGTGAAAGATCCTATAAGAAACTCCCACCCTAGCTAATCCATGACCCTCAGCAGGGAGGAGTGTTAACAATTTGGTTTAAAACTCACACTCTCAGACAAATGCATCAAAAACGGCTTTTCTTCTTTGATTTATAGGTATTACTTGTTTTTCCAAGCTCCATTAAGGACTCTTCATCATGTACTGCAAGGGGCATTAACCACTGAAAGTTGTTCCCAGCTCTGTATTATTCAAAGGCAATTTACACTAATTATTGGAGTCCATGGTGTTACCCATACTCATAGAATGATCCATCTCAGCAGGCTAAAGTACTTTTGAAATGTTAATTTATTACTGAGGTATAAAAACGTCCTTACATTAAAGCACAATTCTTTCCTAAATACCAAGGGTTTTCTATTACTGATCTATTGCATACTTACTATTTATCTTAGATACAAGAATAAAGATAGGATTTAATTTACTATATAATAGTGCCCATAAAAACTGCCATTAACACAAATTGCAGTGCATTTAAACTCAGTTGCGACACTGATATTATACTTGTTTTTCTTGTTTAGTGGTTTTCTCAACACACACACAAACAGAGCACGCAGAGCTACAGCATGGAGGTAAACTCTTCTGACAATGGCAAAGTGAAAAAAGTGTTTCAGAGGCGAAGTGTTTCACCAGTTTCAGAACCATCTCATTCACATTAAGGTACAGTACTAGTGTGGTATCACTCCTCTGAGGACAGAGGAAAAATGCACCCACAAGCTGGCATGAGAGCACACCCTGTATCAAAAGTCAACAAACAAAAATCCACCAAAAGTATCCAGTATTCTGTTAAATTCTGGCACAGAAGCTACTGATTCTAGCACGATAGGTTTGGCCAGTTCTGAGCACCCCACCTCTTATAGGTTTTGTTTTTCTTGGTTGCAATGTGTAAAAATAGAGCCACGGCAACAAAAATATATTTGACCTTGTGTTGACACAAGCCCTTAAAAAATGAAGGGGATTATTCCTTAACTAGCTCAACCAACAACTTTTACTGCACGTGAGAAGCCACTGCATTGCACTCAGCAAAATATCAGAGTCTGGGGATGCATGAGGAGTTTGTGGCAGATGAAAAAAGGCCCCTTTGCTTTTCCTAAGTCCTCTCCAAGGTCTCAAAGATAGTCCTCACCCATAAGATGTACACTGTCATGAATTAAGACCATCTGCTTTATATCTGAAAAATCTAAATAACAGCACATAAACAAAGCTTGCCATGATAGGAGAAAATCTTTTTCATCCAAAAAATTTTGGCAACTTAGAATTTGTTTGTGTAGCTGCAACACAAAACACAACTTTGGAACAGCAATAATCTTATTCCCAAACTCTGTTGAGATTTCTTATGACTTTGCCCCAGATTTCCTTTTCCTCTCCACACCTCTGTCTGACCACTGGAGATACCCTTCTTTATACACAGTAGCTACTGAAAGGACTGAAGATAAAAAGTGTTATGCCAACATAAATCTCAGGCACCACTAACACAACCTGTTTATTCAAGAAATCCAAATTCCAGAGCAGTGGCTTGGCTTTGTTAGCTGGCCAGCCCACTGCAGGTACTCAGAAGCCAAATGATTTGTAGAGGAGTTGCATAATTACATGTGGGAAGTGTTCTGCTCACTCACCTGCCTAAATTCCACACACAGGACTGTAATTTGCATAGACAACACTTTGCATACATTAAGGAATAATTTTGCATAGAAGACTTGCTGCTAATGACTTCTGTACAAACCCACAGTAATCCTACCTGCAAGTTAGGCCTTTAGATAAAAAAGGCTGACTTAAAAAACCCAGTTCTTAGACCATGAAAATCTGCTTCAGATGTTCTTACAAAATGTTTAAATGACCATGAAAATGATTCACACCACAAAACACAATATTCCTTAGATTTGTCCTGTAAAATTTATGTCACCAATTAGAAGAGATGCATATTATTATTTTGCAGCAGAATTAAGGAAAACAAAATTACACTAAACAGTCAAATTTAATTTTCATTTAGTCACAAGCTATGTACTATCTGTGGTATCTCTTTTATTTTAGGAACAGGTGGGCACTGCTAATTCTGGACCACTGTGGCCAGAATCCCCAATTCATGGGAAAGAAGCCCTCCTGATATGAACACCCACCTTACAGAAAAAGCCAATCTTTCCATAGCACACTGACTCTTTGGTATGCAGAAAAATCTATTGGTTTTTTTTTCAAATTTTAATTTGATTCTTCCCTGAAAGTTAGCTTCATTTTGACAATTTGGACCATTGGTTGTTTCCATATAGAAGATAGGCAGCTGCACATGGCAGTTTCAGTTTTAGCTGAAGTTCAGTTGGGAAGAAACCCACTGAAGAAGAGGATGTAAATACTGTCCTTGTCTGGAAACCTTATTGCATCACAAACTGTTTTGATTCTGCAGTTTAGTCCAAGCAATCAGTAGGAACTCTGTGTCTCTGGCTCAATTCTTCTCAACAAAGGAATGGTTTGAGAGATAAATATAGCTCAGGTGTCATTTTAGGCAATGAAATATATTGCACATTGCTCCAGCCTCATCTTTTTTCCAGATGGAAGTCTAGAAAAAGAACCATCTGAAGTTTTGCAAACTTTCAGTGGCCACAGACATTGACTGAGCAGCTAGCTCAAGCACAAAAGGGGCAAACTGAAGCAATTTGTGATGAGTTCAAAGAACTTAGGATCTGTGGATAGAATGCTGCAGATCTCTTTGCAGGAAATATTTTCTAATAATTTCCCACTAATTTTTTAATTAGTGTAAATTCCCTCAGAAAATGGAAAAAATAGCACAGTAACAGCTTCTCTTCTAACAGCCTGATTTTAAAGATCCTGGACCTTTTTTACTGAAAATATGTCTAGAACAATACACACACCTTGAGCTGACTAAACATTCACGGATGTGAAATGGTGACATCTGGGACTTAAAGAATTTTAACTAGCAAACTGGAAATCAATATAAAGTTCTTCTCCATAGTTCAATCCTGCCTCTTTCTTTTTTTTTTATGTGTGTGTGTGTGTGTTTTGTTTTTAATGTCAGCAATGGCTTGGACTTTTCCAAGGAAAACCCTCAAGAACACAAGGTTCAAGTTAAACAAAAGGGAAAATTCTCATTATTTCTCAAGAAAAAAATGCCACTTCTCTCAGACCTCAGGTTTATGCACTCACTAAAAGAAATGGCCCACCAGTTTTCAGTGGCCATGGCTCAGTGAAGAATAAATATTTCATTGCAGGGTGATATGAAACATTTCAGCTTGCTAGAGAAAATAGATACAGATAGGAAGCTCCGTCCTAAATTCCATTCAATCAAATCTGGCTGCCAGATCAGGTATCTAACAAATGTTTTATCTTATTAGACAGATACAATTTTTGAGCAAAAATCTGTTAGCAATCTTGTATTCATTTAACTTTTAGCCATAGTAAGATATTTTATTAAAAGGGGACATTTCCCTCACAAAATATTAATAATTTTTATAATATAATCAAGGCAGATATTCTGTATTTTGTAAATTCATTAGGATATTGTTGTGCTGCCATTCAGATCACATAGAAGCTATGCATTATATATGCAAGGCTAGTGGCACCAGGCAGCTCTTACTCTAATTAGTACAAGTCAGAGCAAATTGTTAGGAAGAGGGAAATACACCAAAAGTGAGAGAAAAGGAGATTTCCACACAATTGCCTACTGCAACATGAAAACTCAGCTCATCTGCATAATATTAATGACATCAAATATGCAAACAGATGTTTGTCTCATTAAATGCTGTATGCAAATAACAGTAGGAGGAGTGGTGATGTTGTTTCAGGGTTGAGAGATCACGGGGGGTAATTAAAGGTTAATCCAGTTTTCAGTTCACAGACTGTAAGACATGAGTGGTTGTAAAGAAAATTGTCACTTAACCTTCAATTCATTATCCACAGCACATGGATTTTTCTTCTAAAATGATAAAAACATATATGTATTTATCCACACTCAGGTGCCAAAGTATGGTGTGTACCATTAGAGCAGAACAGAAATTATTTGTTGCTATAAGTTCCACAAAGCAGGCACGGGAATGCATTAATTAGGGAGAGCAGAATTTGCTTAGAAGTTCTTAGACCACAGTCTAAACACTGTAATATCTCTAAACATATTTCAATTGCTGAGATGTTGTCAAATATAAATAGAAAACCACCTGAAGTACTTGCAGGACAAGTCCCCTAAAATAGTTAACAGCCTAATGTCTGCGACTGCGCCCGAATTTTGCTGTGAGTTGGATGGTACCATCAGCTGCAGGCTGCCAACCCTCACTTTTGCTGGAAGTGTCCTGCTGGGCAGATTGAAGGCAGTAAACATTTTAGCACTTAGATCTGAGTTCAACACGCCAGATGAGACATTCCCACTCCTTGCTCATAGGAGAAAATAAAGTGATAAGTGCCTGCGCTGCAGTCTAGCCATGTTCTTCAGCAACAAGATTTTGTGCTGAGGGAAAGGCAAGGCCAGTGTGAAAGACAGCAGCCACAGGTGGGAAGAAGCAGAGAGAAGCAAAGAAATATCTTTATTTGTGCAGCCCTCTCTGTATAATAGCTGGGTGAAAATCGATGTGGGCCTGGGATGGCGAGAGTGAGAAATCAAAGAGGAGATGAAAGTTGGCACCCTTTGGGCTTGGATCCAAGGACCACAAAATTCTCTGCTTCCATGACTGTATGGCACATTTGGATATTTTGGTGTCTCACTTAAAAATCTGCGTCCAGAAGTCTTGCAAATGATTTCCTTTAAATATGGAACAAGAACAAGGGCTTATTCTTGTCTCCCCGGTGTGCCTCTCACCATCTGGCTGCTGCCACTGCCTCCCTCACTCCTCCCCCAGTAACACACACCGCTAGATCTTCCATCTGTGCCTCACCAATTCTTCAGGTTTGAAAACCAGTTTCCTTCCCCTCTGGCCTCTCAACTTCCCATTTGTCCAGTATATCACTTTTGAGCCTCATACTCAAAGATCCATGACTACACCAGCCTCACCTCAAAATTTACCTTGGTTTCCTGGGTTGAATAGCTTGGATTCGGCTCAATAGCTTTAAAACACCACTGAACATGTTATACCATCAACTTGACCTATCATGATTGCTCTATGTCTAGATTTTTATTACATAATTCAGCTTTTAAACTTCTTTTTAATTGAGGATACAATAAAAAAAAGGCATTTTAAGTGCCTCAGAAGAGGCAAAAATCATGAAACATATATTTGCCTGCATTCATGTGCCATGCTGTAGCATAAACTCTGCCTCAGAAAAATTCCCCTCCTCAATGATTTTCACAGCTATTTACAGCCTGCTTCCATTTGAAAAAGGTCTGATATCCAAGAAAAAAAGTCTGTGAAAAAATCACTTTTTCTGAAGTCGAACAGTGTAGGAGGATTTTACTACACTTTCTCTTGAATGGTTGCAGTGAAACAGAAGTTTCATCTTCAGTGCGCAAGAGAGCTTTGGAACGTACACTTTGTGTGGTTCCTATGTTGAGCTACCTGCTAAAAATCAGGGCAAGAAAGGGGTGACTTACAGCACCAGGGGAAAGATTTTTAAATATTGAAGGCTCCACTTACTCCGCACACCTTATCCAGAAGCTTTGTGTGAGAGAGTGCACAGGGGACAAACCGCACCTTCCAAGCTCGCTCCAGCCGTAGCCTCGCTGCCTCCAGCCTCACGTCTCTTTCCATGGCCACCACTCCACCTCCACAGCAGACCAGCAGCTGCTGCTCCTTCGGAGCTGCCTGAACAAACAGCCGAGGATTACCCTCCTGTGGGAGAACACCCTCTGGCACAGCCGGTTCTCTGTCACCCCCGGGGTTAGGGCAGGATGTGGCACAATCATAAAGGAGCGGCAGCCGGCAGGTGCGGGAGTCCCACGGGGGCCTGCTAGAGGCTGATAGGATTGAAGCGGCCTCCAGGCTCCCCCCGGCCTTTGATCCCTGCAGCACAAAGGTGGCTTCCACGCCTTCCCTGTCACCCTCCTTCCTTACTCAGCGTCAGGACCTGGAGAAACAATTCGGGCTGCAAATCTCTCAGTCGCTTATCTCCGCAGCCCCTCGGAGAAGGGAGCGCTCAAAATTTCATCTGGGGTTGATCGGCCCCCAGCGCTGCCAAAGGCCTCTGTGTGGGTGAAGGTTTTAAGTTGTACCCGTGGAGTCTGAACGAGTTCTAGCAAATGCTGCCTGATCCCTACTAGAGCAGATCACAAGCATCCCCTTGGAATTTCTCCGTGTGTTTACAGGCAGAACCATACAAAAAAAAAAAAATCCAGCCATAACGTTTTCCCTTATTGTGCTCACAATATATTTTCCAGAAATGTGAATGCAGACAACCCTGCGAGCAAATCGGGCAGTGGAGGATTTGGTCCAAAGCTCATAAGAGCATAAGAAAAAAAATCTAACAAATTTGGTGGGTAAATGGACGCACACAGCTCTGAAGGCCAATGTCTGATGGCCTCACTCACACACTCATTTGTGCACACAGATCCTGATGGCTGGATAAAAATTCCTACATCTCTGGTTACCTGGGAGAACATTTGCCTGAAGGACGTCAGCCCCGGGACTTTGGCCTACACAAAGGGAATAAATAGCTATTCAAATCTGTTTATCACGAGCAGAGTTTTGAACGTCTAATTGCTGCAGTTTGATAGAGGAACAAAAAGATCTTCCCTGGCTTCCGCCATATCCAAGGGGATTAATTTGTCACTCTTCAAAAACAACTCATTGGAGGAATACTCTCTTTGATTCTTTATTCTCACATTAATTAGGAGTAATAAGTACACTAGATACACTTGGTAGTTAAAAAATTAGTTAGAAATAAATCTGCCACACATCTCAAGAGGGCAACAAAGATCTGGCTCTGCCGGGTGGCATCCACAAAAGTGAATCCTGATTGCTGGACAGTTCTGCCACGTTGGATCGGAGCTCAGCACCGGCCTGGGATGGAGCCGGACCCTCCAGCTGGCAGTCTGTGGGGAGTGGCCTGGGATGGGGACACCGCTTTCCCAGTGCCTCCTCCTCAGCCACCGCTGCCATCTCCTCAGTGGCCACAGTTGCACACTCCGTTCCTGAGGTGGGAATCCCAACAGTCACCCCCAGCGGTCGCCCCCAACAGTCACCTCCAGCGGTCACCCCCAACAGCCGCCCCTAATGGTCTCCTCCAACAGTCACCCCCAGTGGCTTCCCCCAGTGGTCACCTCCAATGGTCGCCCCCAACAGTCATCCCCAACAGTCACCCCCAACAGTCACCCCCAACAGTCACCCCCAACAGTCACCCCCAACAGTTGCCCCCAGTGGTCACCCCCAACAGTCACCGCCAACAGTCGCCCCCAAAGGTCACCTCCAATGGTCTTCCCCAATGGTCACCCCCCACAGTCGCCCCCAACAGTCTGGTGGTCTCTTGAGGCTTTTTAAAGCGTTTACCAAGTCCTGAAGTAAACCCCCAAACACCACTTACTCAGTGTTGTACCTCCCAGCCTGTCCCTCACGCTCTGCTCCTTTGTGGTGACTTTGCTCTTCCCAGCAAAGTTTCCCTGGTTGAACCATAGTGGAGAAGCTGACTTTAAGAGCGCAGGGTGAAAAAACCAAACAGGATAATTTTGTGCTGAAATACAAAGTAAAAGTCAGTTTGATACTTCAGTGGGGGTGGGGGGTTGATACAGGTGGGGGTGACCAAAAATTCCATCTCCAAAGAATAATTCTGACAGGATTGAACCAAAACCTGTGTTTTCCACTACCGACATTAAAGTGGGAAAAAGTGTATGATTGGGATATCTTGGAGTCTCTCTTTCAAGTGATTTCTCTCCCTCGAGGACGCTGTTGCTGGTGGTGGGACTGTTCGTGCAGAACACCATCCCCTCGTTCCAGAGATTGGTTCTGCTCCCCAACAGCCCAGACAGGACCCTGCCCAGTGGAGGAGGCTGGAAGAGAGCACAGGGGTGCCAGATTTCCAGATTTCCAGACAGTTTTCCTGGGCTGGGAATGCTGACAACCCCACCTCCTCATCGTGTCCTCTAACCACACGGCTTGAGAGGTGGCAGCCCTCATTGCCTCCTTTTTTAAGGTAATTACTACATGTATTTCCTCCCTGCTGGTTCTGCTGAAGCAGAAAAGTCTTTGGCCTTGGCTTCACTCTACATAAGAAAAAGAAAAATAAATCTGTTTTATAAACACCACTTTTTCTATTCTTTCAAAGGCAGGTTGTGGGGTGAGGAGAATGGTCCCTGTTTGGCAAGCAAGCTAAAAAAGGTGAAGTTGCTGGGGGGAAATCTCTTGATGAGTTTCCCTGAGCTGGAAGGATGCTGAGCACTCTTTGTTCCCTTGGTAGTAAACAATAAACCTCTATAGATGCTCTGCTATCCCCACCATTCACTTTTCTATAGGATATTAAAAAAAAAACAAAAAAACACCAACAAATAAAAAAGCCAAACAGCCCAGCTGAGTGTAAAGAAAGGATATAAGTCCATAGAGGGTGGGAATTAGTGACTTTTTAAAGACAATTAGTGTTAATTAAAATTTGTGTAACCCAAAGAGATATATAGCACTGTTTTTCAGAGAGGGCTGAAGTCAGTCTGATTAGCAAGTGATTTATTACCATGTTAAAATATGCTTTTTGATTTTTAAAATTCAGTATTTAGTCCTGATGGAAAACAATTGTTTCTACTTCATATAGCATTGAAGGTTCAAGTGACTTTAAATACAAAAAGCCCCACAATGCAGCAAAAATACACATTTATGTTTTACTGGGAAATCCTAAAAATAAGAATTTTTTCTTTTTTTTTAGAAGTACATTGTGGATGAAAACATAAAAGCAATATGAAAATTCTCCTTTTAAAATCTACCTAGCAGTCAGCAGTGTGTTGATTTGAAATGCCTTGCCTTTCTAACTGCTCCCCTCCTTCTAATAAGCACTGCATCCAATTTGTATGTTATTCTGATGAAATGGTTTAAGAGAGAGAAAATGAGTAGTTTGAAAAATAAAGGAAAGTTCTACAGAAGAAATGAAGTGCTATCATTGAAATCTTTATTTATGTGAAAAGAAAGGGCTAAAACATTACCTCAGAATTCAAGATTACAACATCAGTAGGATATAAAGTAAATCCATTCTAGTAGTGAAACATCAGAAACCATAATCCTTTTTCAAAGACCTTTTGTTATTTTAATGTCTGACAAATTATGCTTTTTTTAAAAGAAGAAAAACACTTAGATTTAAGAGGTTTCTTTTACTTCAGTAAAAGTAGTTTCACTATTTAAAAGTTTTAATTTTCTGTAACCAATAGTATTTACTATGCTGGCAAAGTATTAGCACAAGAGTAAGGTTATTTCACCCTCAATAGGACCGAGTACAAAGTTGCCACCAAAGACTTTTGCATCAAGTTGTTATGGCAACTTCGTGTTCTAAAACATACGAAGTTTTAGCAGTGAGTTTTGTTCTGTTAATTTGGTTGCTTTTCCTTCAGGTTCTGAAGTCATTGTTACAAAAACGTTACCTCGTTATCATTCAAATGATGGGAGATCTCAGAACATATTTCACATTTTGTATGTTGCAAGGCATCCCAGGATGATGTCCAAGGGCCCCCATTCTTGCCTTTAGTGGGGACCCCATGACCTCAGTGTGGGCACAGGGGTCGTGCCTCAGTGTTCTTAGCACTAAGAAACAAACTACCTATTAACCTCCAAGGAGAGACAGGATGGATCAAGGGATGGAAGAAGGGGCCTTTCTGTTGCCCATCCAGCACCTCTCTTTCATGTCTTCTTGTTGCAAAGCCTCAAGAATAGGGTCCTCATTGGTATTCTGGGCTCTTGATATCACATGAAGAACTGGAAGAGTGAAATAAGCTCATGAGAGCTCTGCAGCCAAAGGGCAGGTTTTGATTGGTGCAGACATGGCAGGAAAATTTTGCAACAAGCCCATTTTAGGTCCTGTGCTAGATGGGAAGAGAAGATTATGGGTTTCAAAACCCATAATGGACAAGAGTTCACAAAGATCACAGATTGCCACAAGCCTCCCTGTCCTCAGTGATGCAAATTCCAGCTCTGAAGAAGACACTCTGTTCCCTAACCTTAACCCTACCCATGGCCCTAACCAGTCCCATCCCCAAATACACCATGAGCTACAGCTTCATCCTGATTCCAATGCTTCTCCCACCTTGCCAGTTTGGGCAAGGGACCACTGGAGCTCAGCCTGGATGAGTAGGAAGAGTTGGTCATGGAGCAGAGCATCCCGGGCTGGCTTCCCAAGGCAGACTCATGGGGGTACAGCCAGAGACCTCTGCTGGCTTCATCCACAATCTGGGTTTAGGGGCTTGAATGTGTGTAGCAAGAGAAGGGGAAATAAGAGTGAACTAATTGTGTCTCTCAAGAAAATGAGCTATTTTTGGCCATACTGACAAGCTTTCACAAATTTTTAACGAAGCTGAAAACTATGCAGAGATTGTGTGGTTTTCATCAGAATTTTGGCTTATTGTTTTTCCTCACCAGCTCTCTCAACTCTTTCCTCCCCTAGTATTGCTACTTCTGCTCTCTTCTTAAATAGAAAGATGGATGGAAATAAGATGGAGAAATTGAAAATACCAAAATTTTAAAAGGTAAAAACTTGACATACATGTGCCATTAACAGATCTAGAAGGCAGCAAAAATAATTCATTCTTTAAATATTAAATCATTTTGGCATTTAAAACAGTATTTTCTTCCTTTTTTTTAATTTTGGAGGCAGATCAGTCTGCTAAATACTTACATTTTAGTCATTTTCCTAGAAGGCAAACCAAAAAGTTTGTCTACCAAATTCTAACAAAGTATTCTTCTATGAACTCGGATAAATCATTTAATTGGCCACTTTCTCCATGCACTGTTTGTACAGTGAGAACAATACTACTTCCTTTTTCTCATCCTTTCTCTTGTTTATTGAGATAGTCACTACTCCAGGGAGTACACAATCTCTAATTATGAGAAACTAGCATAATAGCACCCTGATCTCTAGGACCTACCACAATACAAAGAACTAATAATCATTGCAAGTCTTCTGTTCTGATGCATGATCTGCAAGAGCTGTGAATATTAACATATGCTGGAAAGTTCTGCTTAATTTAATGCCTTTGAAAGGAAATAAAAGCCTGTTTTTCCTATTGCTACCATTTGTACAGGCTTATACTTTCCAGGAAACTTCTGCCTTTATGTGTCTTCTTTGACCTTTTTGAAACAGAAATAAAAGGCTTAGTAAATAAAATAATCTTTGTTTAGAAACGGCCAGTCTTTTCCTTCCTATCAGTTCTTGTCACCCAGGAACATGCAGCAAAGGATCTCTAAGTTATCATTTAGTTTCACAGGGGTCTGCCAGCTGCTGGCCAGATGTTTAAGCCTAAAAGGAATTACCTGTGTCTTGTGTTGCCTGTACATGTCTGATTCCCTGTTTATGTATTTTTACTTGACTATGGCATATTGTAAATCCAGCTGGCTTAACTTTTATAGTCAGAATCCAAATCCTTCAGTTTTTAAGAGTGCTTATTCAAAAGAAACTCCACTGCCATTGTGGAAAATTAATGCAGCAACAACCGGGATGAAAACAGTAAGATTTCATACAAAGTTATACAACATGAGACAAAAAGTCTGTGGAATTTAATTTATAATGACTTCCCCCATTTTGAGTTTGTTTTTTTAAAGATCTGATAGCAGACAGCTTTCATAGCAGACAGATTTTTCCATCAGCTTCCACATCCCTGTCCAGAACCTCTGTTCACAAGTGACTTGTATGGTTTCCACCACAGAGATCCATGAGCAACCCAACCATGGCCCTGCTGGGAATGTATCCCTCCAGTGCCCTCACCACCCCTTATGTCAGGGGGCTGTGGAGCAGGGAATGATGAAGAAAATTACTCCCAGGCAGAGGAAACAGCTGACTTGGGAACTGAGTTCCAGTTGCTCAGCTCTCCAGCAAGAACCAAACCACAGGCTCTTGTTCACTATTGAAGCTTCTGGACATCTCCAGATACCTGAAGTCAGATTTTAAGAGCAGCATTTTTGCTGTGCACAGCCCCGTGTTAAAATGATACAGCACTGTGTCATACCAAGGTACCCTTTTGTACTTCTAGGCCATGGTAAATCTTTACCACAAAAACATTCTAAAACGCCTTCTACATAGAGGCTTATTTTTCAGAATGGAGGAACCTATCCCTTGGGGATGCAGATTGTTTCCTTAGGACTCAACTTAAGCATTCCCATGTGGTAAAATGAAGTAGCAAAATCCAGTGAAGGGAGCTCTCACTTCTCATTTAATTTATTCCCTAATATTCAGCAGCCGAAGATTTGTAAGACACTACAGAACTATCCACGTTTCCCCTTGTGGCAGCAGCAGACAACTGCTTAGAAAGTTTATTTTAAGGAAGAAGTTAACTATTACTGTTCACGGAGGTGTGAACATTGCTTAAGGAGCTCAAGTCTCCACGTGTAAGCATTATCAGATAGGTTCATGAGGATGCTGATATTCATTAATATGAAACTCCAAAACCAGCTCTCACTGGTATACATGGTGCCATTTTGTAAACAATGGCCTTTCTGATATTGCAGAGTTCTGGGGTTACCAAACATACTATTCTTTACAAGTATAATAATATTAACCCATAATACACACCCTCTCCTGCAGCTGCTGTAAAATCTACAACAAAACCACTCACACAGAATCCAGTCTTCTCTACAGCAGTATCTGGCACCTTCCTCAATAAGATTTTATCTGCCCTTCCAGATGGGACCATGCAGCCATTGTGGGAAAGGAAGGGCACTGGGGTCTCCTAAAATATTCCCATCTTCACTCACCAGATGTACCCATGAACTTTCGAACACTGCCCTGGTCCTGACTTAAATTTTTGCTGCTCCCTCTAAGGACAAGAGCAAGGAGTTCACTGGCTGGGACTGGGCTTTGGTGTCTGTGCACTGCAGTGTAGCTCTCTGACCCCTTTCCCTGCTGTTGAGTAACCTTTTAGTATCTGGGGCCTTCAGTAAGAACAAGGTACACACACACCACTGCTCAGCACTTTCCAGGATTTAACCTGCCCTGCACATGCTGTGTGGTGATGAAAACATGATTAAAGAAGCATATATTACATTATGTCCAGCTTTAGAGAAATATTTTAATGGAATAAAGCAAGAGCCATACATTTTCTTTTTTTTTCTTTTTTTTTTTCTTTTTTTTTTTTTTTGGATTAGATGTAAGCTTTGCCTTCTGGTATTTACAACCTGAAGCCCTCTAATATTGGGCTCGTTAATAGGATCCAGACAATGAAGCTGACTACAGGGAAAAACAAGAGACTGTTTTAGTTTGACCAGACAAGGAGAAGAAAAGACCCAGCTTGATAAATGGTGAGAAGTAGATTAGATGTTTAAAAATATTTCATTTTTAATAATCCTAGGTGTTACTGACAACCCAGGTAAAAAGCAAAGTTCATTTATTCAAAATGTATTTAAACTGACAGTATCCCTTTAATTAAGTAGCAATTTAGATTTTCCTCTCCTCCACATACAAAGCTTTAATGAAACATGAAAGCCACAAAAGAAATTTGTGTGTTTCATGGCAAGGCGTGAGGAATGATTTTCTGTTTAAATTCACAGACAGTAGCTATACAAATAACATTTAATATTTGTCAGAAGTATTATCTGCCTTCTTCCCTCACAGCATTACATTACTAAGGTAATAAGTACATGAGAACACATGGTTTCCTGGCTACTGTATTGAATATGCACCTTTAAACAAAGTTAGACTTGGGAATTTACCCATATTTTAAAAATGCTAATCTAACACTAATTAAAAGGCCAGTGAATATGCTTTGATGGATTCTAGTTCATAGAATATGACAAATGAATTTAGATGGCATGCAGGACTGCAGTGGAATTACAATATCAGAGCAGCAGTGAGCAGGGGAAACCAGGCATGTGCTTCTCTGAACTGGAACAGGGGCAGGGGGAGGGAGAGCTGGAGCTTGCCAGGGCTTCTGTGGCTGCTGCCATCTTCTCAAGGTGTGGCCAGCCACAGTCTTTGTTTCTTATTTCCTACCTGCTTTCTCGGCTATGCTGAAGCAAAAATTTGGCTTCCTCAGCATCCCACCCACCCTCCTGTAACACACATTGCCTTCCTGCTATTCACTGTAAAATATCTAATTCTTCAGAGAGGGAAACAGCCAACCTAGGGAAGAAAATTCAGATTGTAACATTTCCTCTCTCCTACAAAAACAGGTTATTTCAGAGGCTTCTTCAATTCCTTAATATTTCTAAATGAGACTCTAGGTCAAATATCTCCTGCAAATGACACTTTCTTCTTTGTCTTCCTGTCCTGATTCTAAGACAAAATTCAAACCTAGCTTACCATAAAATTTGAAATATGCCCTATGGGCTCTCCAGTATGTGCTTCTCCTGACCTGACTGCAGCCCTCTTCAGAGACACTTCTTGCATGCTGATATGCAAGGAGCACATTGGGTTTGGCTGAGATGGAGTTAATCTTCCCCATGGCAGCCCTCATAGTGCTGTGCTTGTGTGGGTATCCAGAAAGATGTTGGGAAGACACCAGCATCTGCTGAGCAGTGTGTACAGCATCAAGGCTGTCAACCCAAACTGGCCAAAGGGATATTTCATAACACTTGACATCTGCTCAGCAATAAAAGCTAAGAGAAAGGAGGAAAGGGAAGATGGAGGGGCATGTGCTGAAGCACTGCTTCCTAGGAAGTGGCTGGGCATTGCCTGCTGATGAGAAGTAGAGAATAAATTTTTCATTTTCCTTTGCTTCCATGTGTAGCCTTTGCTTTTGCTTTTATTAACACATCTTTATCTTGGTGTTTTCCATCTTATTTTCTCTTCCCCCTCTCCCCCCATCCTGCTGAGGAGCTGTGTTATAGAGCAGCTTGATGGTTACTTCATGTCCAGATAATGTCCTCTCACCATAAGAAATTAACCAAATTGCTCTTGTACCATTATCTTCATTATTCCCACATGAGAAAAGCCAAAATTTATTTTGTGCTAACTAAAAAATTAGAGTTAAAACCTCCAGATATTTAGAAGCAGTCTTCCTAGATCTCATTTAACAAGAATTTGGAAGTTGGGGTTTCAAGATATTGTTGCTTACTTGCCTATGTAAAACAGCATCTCACCTTCTTTGCTTACACAGGTTTTCATATAAATCATGCAAGAATTAACCATGTTTCTTTATCTGTTTTAGCCTTATAACCCCTCAGATCTCTTTTAAGAATGCTAAACCCAAGTGAGGCTGACTCACCATTGGAAAAATCTGGAAGAAAGAAGATAAAGCACACTTACTGTCTGGGAAAAAGAAAGGAGTTAGCACCAATACAACAAAAACTGTTCACCAAAGAACCAAGTTGCATGGCCTGGATCTAAAGCACCTGAAAAGAGCTATTCTGAAAAAAAAAATCCACAAAATTCTCTGAGAATTGTACAGTGGGAGGAGGTAGAAGCAACTATGGCTGGGTAGTGAAAGCCTTTATTCTTTTAAAAATATAATGTTCTATCCAGGAGTATTTTCAGTCAGAAGGAGCTGAGATCCTAGGCATTGGTTAGAGTCACAGGATTCTCAAAGATATCCTGCAGGCCAGAGAGGTTTCTCCATAGAATCTGTCATGAGAAATCTCATTCCTTTTCCCTCCCCTTCAGCAGCGACAAAAGGATTTTAGATTTTAATTTAATTATTTCTTTTGACTTTGGATAAGAGTCTGGAGAACACCCTTCCTACAGCAGAGGATCCATTCCAGCCTCTAAGGCTCCGGGTATCCCCAGGGTTGACTGATCCTCCCTAAAAACACCATGGCATTTTGTATAAAAAACTAAATTTCCATTGAATCAAACAGGGAGTTCTTGTACTTAGGGATTGATGCACAAGTTCATTCACAGCCTCCCTGAGAGGCAGTGTCAAAATTTGAATGGCTTTATATATACCCCCTGGCAAAAATAGAGATTGCAGCTGAGCAGTGTCTTTTAAAATACCAGAAGCATTTTAACAGTGGGCTCTGGAATGGCTCTGCACGTTTAAAAATCTGGCTTGGAGCACTTTTTCCAGGGTCTCACAGTGAAATGGTGCCAGTGCTGGATATTGAACTGTGATCTTCTGAGGAATGTCTATCCAGATTTTTGCAAACAAAGCTTAGGGACTCCCAAAAGCTCTAAGAGTGGACACAGCACCAGCATAGCTTTGGGTTTGGAGCTAGCTGGTTGCTAGACAGCTTGGATTGAGCACAGGATGATCTTAGTCTGGCCTGCAAAATACCATGGAAAAATATCCAGAGTCCCAAACCTTAGAAAAAAGATCAGACTGTCCTTTCAAAGGAGCAGGGGTGGCAGAGACAGTATTTTCTAAATTGTTCTTTTTCCTATGTGAGGATAGATCTTATTAAAAACACAGCTGAATTTCTAGATGAAGAGAACTCTCCTTCTCACAAATTCTGCTTGATCTTACAATCACAAACTGGGTATGCACTGCTTATATGTTCCTTGACTGCCACTTCTATGTTCCCTGCTCTTCGATCAGAGATAAATAAACCAAAGACAGCATGATGCCTGTTATCTAAAAAGATTCAGGTAGAGCAAGTATCATAGCACAGAGTACTTGAAAATTGTATTTTCCAGGGAAGGACTTTTACTTGCTTTCTTGGATCATATACAGAGGAAGTCCAGGGTCTAGGGGGAGAAAAAAACTCTTAGTAACAGAATGTTTGAACATTCATACAGGATTAATTACTTGTTTTATTTTTTTTCTTTAATTTTAAGTGATTGTACAGCTAGCAAAAGTGAAAAATAAAGACTCTGATCTATGCCAGGCATTTAGTACATGCAAATACTCTGCAAGTTTTTCCTATCTTGAAGAATTTCAATGTAGACTACAAAGGCAAAATGGACTGAACTGATCCCTGGAGAAAACATGTGCAACTCCACTCATATAAAAAGACCACTTGCTTCAATAGAGCCAAACCAATTTATCCTCAGGATGAATTCACACATTTTTTTTTAATTATTAGGTGGACGTCCTACTTCTAATGGAGTCTATGTCATCTAAGCATTTCCAGTTTGTTTTTTTTTTTAAGAAGTAAAAATTCAATGCTTATATAATGAATTGTATTGCTGAGCAGTGCTCTAAATATCAACTGAGGTACATTAGCATTTGCAATGCCATTATGCTAAATCTGAAATACAGGGCTATATAAAATATTTCAAACAATGTTTCTGCTCAGTCTTGGTACAGAAAATCTTTTGTCTGTGGAATATTGCACTAGCAAATCAGTGCACCAAAGATTATACAGCTTTTGTTCTGTCATCAAAATGGATCAATTTCCCAACAAAGAAATAACCCAGGAAGAATTGTGAATTTCTAATCGTTATCCCCCAAAACCTATTTCAGAATAAAAATTGCATCCTAAATATCATTATGGCTCATAAGTTTCTAGTTAACATTTACTTATGGCACTAATTAAGTCAATTGACAATATTCAATCTGAGACAAAGGCAAAATATGTAAGACCTAAGGGTTATGAACACAGGAAAATAGGTGTTTAAAACAGATTACTTGTGAATCACAAGGGCTGCTGCCAGGTTCTCACTGCATAGAAGTCCAATGTCAGGTTGCCTGGGCTTGGTTATGATTAGTGTGAGATCAGGTCTCTTTGTGTCCTGTAAGCCATATTCTCCATGGCCCAGGCCAGCTTTCCTAAACCTGCCTGTGGTCTTCTTGCTAAGGAAGTGTATTCACCCAAATACTTCTGTCCTTGTGAGGCAGCAGCCCTAACTCTGCACTACCTGCATGGGCAGTGGGATAGGAAGGAACAGCATTTGACTAAGGGGCAACAATCTACTCAAGCAGTATTTGTTCTGCCTACAACAGAGGGAGCTCAGAGAGGACAAGCAGAGGGCATGCTGTACCATTATTTTCCACCTTGCATGACTGTGGGGAAACATTGGCAGAAGAGGCTCAGGATTACAGAAACATTCTCACCAGACTGCACTCTGGTGAGTTATAATCCACAAACTCCTTCCTCCTAAACCAAGGAGTTGTGTTGATGAAGGTGTCCAAATATCCAGCTGGAACCCAAAATGTGTGTCCTACGTAGGGTACTTGGTGGTTGTTCCAGCTTTCACCAGTCCACCTCCCAAAGTAGCAATGGTGAGTGGCCTTGGATAGCAGTCCCCTGGTTATTTTATGGGAGGGTTCTAAAAGGGAGATACCAAAATGGGGTAAGCACTCACTGAACAACATAGAAACGTCTGGGAAGTTCTTTTTTGTTGTTACAGCAGTAGTTGTGTTGAACTTTACAGACCTCACATGCTGAAATACAATGTCCAGGCAGCCTTGAGTGAGTTGTTCAGCACCTCCCTGTACCTAAATAAGAGCGAGTAGTGCACTCTCAACTTGGGCAAACCAAATATCTGTTCTTCCAGAGACACAATGTCACTATTGGCATCAGTGGCAAATGGCAGCTTCCACCAACCACTCTGTCTCCAGGCCTCTAATCTCTTCTGCTCTCAGTTCCTTCTCTAACGTTTCTTTTTTTTTCCCCCCAGCTTCAGTATCTCTTTTTCCTTGGATCAAATAAGTTGGTTCTGAAGCCTGGATATCCCAACATTCCTTTGTGGCTATGAGGTAAAAGCCCTTCCACAACACTGTCCGCTTCACCTTACTCAAGGCTGTGAGAAAGCCAATATTCCAGAAACCTCAGAGCTAAGGCTCTGATCTTTTGAAGGAGCCCACTAAATCCACTGGATTTAATCCACAGCCCATTAAATCCCATTTTGAGAATCTGTAAACATCTGATAGGTTTCTGGCAATATGTAGGTGCTAGGACCAATCAATGTAATGCAGAACAGAGCTCAGACACCTGACATGTAGGAAAGCTCTTTCTTTACAGGTTGCACCAGCATTTAAATGCCAGATTACATTCAGTTGCAGCAGGGAGCTTCATTTTCTCCACCTAAGAGTTGCCTTCAGAGTTCAAAGATTCATCCACCCTTCCCCACTCAGCATTGAAATAAGAGCAATATCCATTCCTCTAAGCAAATGCAGGGCCACCTCTCCAGCTTAGTTTGCTTTCATACAAATTTTAGCACCCAGATTTGCTGCAGTGAGGTTTGGAGTTAGGGCTCTTCTTGATTTGAGGGCAGCAGAACATGACCTCTAGAGATCAGTCTGTGGCTAAGTTGTGCTACTTTTTGTGAACCAAAGGTCTGGCAACATATTCCTAGAGCATGGGCTTTTTGAATGAGTAAGAAACAAGAAAATTAATCACGTCAAATAATTCAATGTTTCAAATCTATAATTATATTGAACAACAAACCCCAGCTATCAAAATCAATGCAGATTGATTCCAATGGGAATGCTATGGCTAAGACTGAACCCGTGGCCCTTAGAGTACAGCATGACCTGAGGTAATGTCAGGGTTAAAGACTTATTCTCTCCCTCCTTCCTCTTCTATATGAAACTCATCCTTCCTTTTGGTCCCTCCTCCCTGTTCCATTCTGCTACTTCTCTAATGAACCCAATATAATAAGTTCTGGAGTTGCACTCTAAACTGAACCAGGGAAAGGAACTGCTATAAAAAGAAATCCCATTTTCTTTCAGGAAGGACACAGAAAGGAAGGAGCAACTGCTGAAAACACCCCAGAGATGGACAAGCTGAAGTTCTGATAAAAAGGGCAGACAGTCTACTCCAGTGTGTGAGATGGGATGCAGAACTTTAAAAAGCCTGCTAAAGGTATGATATGTAAAGGCATCCCTGTGGAGCTTGGGAAAAATGTGCTGGAGCCCTCCTCTGAGCTGTTCTTTAAAAATTCAAGTGACCTAAAGCAAAGCTTATGTCAGGATGTTGTTTGTTAGCATAAACAAAAAAATACAGCAGAAGCAGAGGAAAGAATTCTTAGAGTATTCTGCAATGTCTGTATTTCTACAGGAAAGGCCCTGGCATTTCTATGGTGAGAGTGGAGGACATTTTACAAACAGATTTCTTTAAAGAGAAAAGTATTCAAATGGGGAATGCCCATTTGGCTGACTCTGCCCCTTGGCAGCTTGTGCACTCCTTCAGCAGATAACAGAGAGGACAGCAGCTTTTGCTAGCAGCCTGTTCAAAACGTTCTCTTCCTTTGAGGAAAATAAAAGCTCCATGGTACATTGTTTGATGGCAATAAGAATCACACAATCCACCAACACACCAATGTTCTTTGGCTGTTCACAGTTGATATTAGCATATCATAGCTAGTTTTAGTTAGAACTTTCTCAGAAACATAAACTGATGCAGAGAGCAGTTGAGGGACCTGGTGATATATTAATTAAGTGTAATTGTGGAAAAGGTCTCCTGATCAATTCTACAGCTGAGGAATCAATGTTTTTTTAAAAGAAACAGACACATCCACTTCCCCCTGGTTATCTTGGGAACATTTTCAGTTCACAAAATGATGACTTCATCACAGAAGATGCAGATGATTTTCCTTGGTCTCACTGAGCTGTTCTGGTAAATTCAGGGGGTTGCTGGTTTAGAATTAATGGTCTCTAGCATGAGAGGCCAACAAACATTTCAGTATTAAGGAAGGTCCTACCAGCTCAGCAACCAATTCACTACATGAAAAGCCTTAGAACTATAAATACCATCTAGCTAAGAGATTCCACAGGCAACCATTACACTTTATTCAGTATCTAGATTTGTTATTTGGAGTGTGTGGATATATTGATCACTTCAGATGGGCTCCCAAAAAGGATGCACAAAACCCCTCCCTCTTTTGCTATTGGATAGAGAGCAGTTGGTTCTCTTTTCTGAGTCCTTATTACTCTGTGTAGCTCACCCGACTTTGTTCTCAGTTACAGTTAAGCAGCTGCAAAAGCAGAGATCATTCCAAGACATGTAACATGCTCATCTCTGTGGTGACTTTACACTGGCCTGAAGTCATCTGTAAGAGCCAAGCAGTCATCATACCTGGGAAACTCCATGAGAAATTATGTGCTGTCTCAGGATGATGATTCAGTAACTGACCTGCTTCTCTGATTTAGAACTCAACCAACATCTTGGCATAACACTCTTTTCTCTCCAATGTCTTTTCTCCTTCCTCTCAGATGGTACCCATTGTACTTATGAACATAAAGAATAAGAAACATCACATGCAAAATCCATAGAGCTCATTTTATATATGTTGGCTGCTTGCATTTCTTAGTATTGGTTTAACTCATGTTTTTTTGAGGAGAAAATGTTGTATTCCAGGTCTGTTTCTAAGCAAAGAACTAGGAAAACTCTCAACTCTGTTACACACACTGAAGGAAACTGGGAAGATGAGAGCTGATGGTATAATAAACACAGCTGGAAGCAGATCAACACAATGAAGGCATTTTTCAACAAGGATGACAACTTTTCTCAACTGAAATCAGGGCTTCCACTCTTGTATGCATGGAACACCTGCATATCCCCATTCTCTACCCCCCCAGTACAGATGGCAATGAGGTACCCATCTCAGCTTGCTTTCTAAGACATGTAGACACCTGCCCCAGATTTGTTCAAGACTTCTTTCTCCATGTTATTTCCAGCTATGACAAATGCACACAAATCAGGCAGCAATTTGCCCTCACATTAATTGCTCAACTTTCGCATTTCTTTTTTTAACCACTCTATTCATGAATCATAGATAGAAGCAGAGAATCATAGAAGCAGAGAATGTTAAGGGTTGGAAGGGACCTCTAGAGATCATCTAGTCCACCCCTCCTGCCAGAGCAGGATCCCCTAGGGCAGGCCATGCAGGAATGTATCCACACAGGTTCTCAAAGTCTCCAGAGAAGAAGACTCTACAGTATCTCTGGTTAGAGTGAAACCCCCACCCTACTATTGATATATTTAAAACTTTTTAAAGTGGTTTGAGCTCGCACTAGAAGTACGTTATAAATACAAGCATATCTGAAATACCAATATTCAAAAATATCAGGCAAAATACTCATTAGTAGATTAACTACACGTGATCAATGCCAAATAAAAAACTACTGTGGTTTTGCTGAGGTCATTTAGTGCTGTACAATTCTTATGAAGTAAGTATTTTTGAAAGTTGGGAATACTCTGAGATTAAGCAATACATTTTTTGACCAAATGCCAGAAGCCATAGGTGAATAGGAAACAGACATCAGTAATTACAGTTCATACTTCAGCTATTTCAAAACCCCTTGCTTCAATGAGCAAGTATTAACTGGACAGACACTCCTTCACAAATTAGAGGTTGCAAGGGCTTATTACACACCATATTTATCTTTGAAACTACTCCAACAGAATTAAACTAAAAAAAAAATAATGATACAGATTATGGTTGCAGGCAAAAAACTATTAAAACTCTAACAACTATATATATGTTTTTATCTGTCAAACTGTCCCTGCAGCCACTCTTTGGTTTAGAAGCTCAGGAATGCAGTATTAAGAAATACTAGTAATTGTATCAGTATGCTGTTGTCAACCTTTAAAACTGGATGTATTTTATCCCAGGGTTGATAAACAATTTCTTTCTTGACTGTGGAGGCCTTAGAATGAAAGAGAATTGCAAGAAAAGGAATCTGGACTAGACTGGAGAAGAAATGAAAAAGTGTGATGTATGAGTGAAAAAGGTAGAATGTGGATTGGATTAGTGAAACAGACCCACAGCCATCAGCTTGACATTGACCAAGTTTCTTGTAAAATCAAGAGCAGTAATATACTTACTTCAGAGGCCTCAGTGGCACCCAACAGATGTGGCTCTGATCAGGCCAAGTAGCTCAAAATACAAACCTTGGTAAAAGGACAATGAACAACTGCAAGAGGACTTCACCCTTTGCAAAGTTAGTTTCTGTTTACTCCAGAGAAACAGACATGGGAAGCAATGAGATTCTTTCTCAAATGACTTCAGATTATTCCAGATATCCAAGAGGGTACCAGGACTATAAATGGAAGAAACAGGAAACTGTGGCAGAGAAAAAACTGAGGCAAAACTAGTGCACATGTTTAGGTTTTTCCAAGGCTTTTAAGGGGTAGGAAGGAGCTTAGGTGAGACTGCCTATAACTACTACCAAACTCAAGATATCATCAATGAGCTCCTAATAAATATTTGGCTTCATAACAGATTTGTACTGAAATTAATAAGTACATTCCTCTAGATACATAATTTCAGTCAGACAAGGAGACAGAGCAAACTTGTCATTTGCTGAAGGAATTATGACATCTCATATTTAGTTCAGTGTAAGAGATTATAATATTTAAGCTGATTAAAAAGGTTTCAGCTAACAGAAACAACCATTTGCATTGTTTTAACACTGTTTAAAAAATAGGAAAAGTGAAATCTCAGAACACAGTTTTACTTGTTTGGCTGAAATGCACAGCATGCAGAAAAAATACTTTAAAAAAAAAGTGCCAGGAATGCAAGACACCTTAGAATCAGATCGGCAGTTTAGGAGGATGTTTATTAAAGGTTGAGTTATGCAGTCATTTATTATGTATTCAGATGATCTCTATAAAGCTGTATCAGGCTTTTGTATTTTCTCTGTTAATCAAGGGTTTTTTTGAACACGGTATAATTCTGGGAAATAATATTCTAAGCAAATGCTCGAGGTAGATCAAAATAGTTGAACTGCGATAAATTTTAAATATATCACACAAGTAACCCAATGCAAATATTCTGCATAGTTCCCCTTCAGACATAGTTACATTATTAATGGCCTAATATAAAACTAACTGGTTATTTTAAGTGAAAAATATTACAGGTGTCTGGGTATGCACTGCTGTGAGAAATATATTGTGGAAAGTTTTCAGACAACAGATGTTTTTTGAGCATTTTAATTTCTTTTAAAGCACATTTTCATATTAAATAGCCCTGATCCTTACAATAAGATCAAGATCTTTGACAAATAAATAATATTATTATTAAGAGCAACTATTACAAGGAAATATACAGCATCTGTTTAATACACATTACTTTTAAATGTTCAATGGAATACTGCTGATGATTTCAGGACAGATTCAGGACAGGATCATTTTGCTTTCAAGTATATCACAAGTAGAAAGGTCAACTGTATCTCAAACTTATATGCCAGTTGCTTTTAAACAAAAAAAAAAATAGCAACTGGGGACAAAGTACCTGTAAGTTTTGAACAGGAAGATGTGGAACTGAGAAAAATCTTGAATGTTCATGTAATCTGTTTGTTTATCCAAGTAAGAGGCAATTTACCTTATTGTCTACAAAGAGATATTGCTTGCTTGCTTCCACACCAAAGATTCTAAAGCTGACACAGTTTGCAAACCACAGTGTGAGATTTATGATGTTATACTGCAGAAACCTGTTTAGACCCTGATTTACAATCCTGGTGATTGTATTCAGCTCTGTCATCATATCTAATTATAGCTAACTGCTGATTACCATATTGCAAACTCTCATATTCCTTTGGAAGAAATATGACTTCTTCCTGAAAATAAAAAAAAAAAAGGAAAGAATCAAACATCCTGAGGGCAAATGAACAAAAATGCACTATCCCATGTTGGACTGCAAACCAACTCTTCAAATTGGTGCTGAAAAACTTCCAATTGCTGTTTGTTGGCAACTTGTTTTAGCCTCAAGTACTTACACAGTAAATCACCATCACACTAATACCATACCTTTGGCCTGAAACATATTAATCTTGGTTAACAATAACTGACATTTACATTACCAATTCAATTCAGGCATTGTGGTGACTAAACATATATTCAAGAGCTTCAGGGAGAAAAGTTATTAGTTCTGAATGTGTCCTTACTTTTCACAGAGACCATTTTGAAGAAGCATTATCATAAATTCTTATAAGGTTATAACATAAACATTCAAATCCTAATTGATCTGTAAAACATTTGACTTAGAGTAAAAACTGCATTTGTTTCTTGGGTGCAGCTTCCTGCACAACATAACATATTTCAGGTATTTTCAAGAGCCACCTTTCTTTAATTTATCTACTCAAGAGAAACTGAACCTTTTCAAACCTGAACTCTTGAGATAGAAAGAAAAATGACAATTTTAAATATTCTGAAGAACGTGGCAGGACATGACAAATAGTACCAGATCTTCCCAAGAGAGGGAGGATGGACTTTTATACTAAGATCCTAAATGCAAGAAAAATATCTTTAAAAAGGGTAGAATAGTTTTGCTATTATTTATTTAGTGTCTCCCCTCAACTTTCAAGCAATCAGAAAAGCAGTACTTATTGCATTAAGTCTGCATAGCCCTAGCAGGAAAATTTATCCTTCTCCTTCTACCTGCACATTGGAACTGCAGTGCAGCACAGAACACACCTGGAACAAACATTTTATTCCAACTTTGGAGCGTTCTCAACCAGACTACAAAGGGGTTCTACATTCTACAAACCTTAGCTGTTCATATTGTGGAGAAGAATATATTTAACACAGTCTTGACATTTAGATAGTATTTTTGCTGAATTACAAGATGGGGCCAAAAGAAGGTATTGAAGCCTAACAGCATTACAAGAGACACAACCAATTCAAGGTGTTGGGTTTTTTTATGTGTTTAGACTTAAGAAGTCACCTACAAAGATTCTTCAAGTAAAACCAAATTATTTCACTTGTGAGGAAAACAGGATGGATTACATGTATCCCATGTTGCTTTTTGTTTCCCATCTCTTCTTGGCTTCAAATCTGAAAAAGAGCACCAAAAATGATTTAGATATGACAAGCATGTGTGCTTTCAACCATACGATTCTTAACAACAACAAAACTTCCACCTTATTTTAATACTGTAATAAAGATATGAGGGCAAACGTAGCCCTATAACCAATATATTAAATCTGACAAAGCCTCTGTGCTTAAGTCTGATACACTGCTAAAAAATAAAAATTAAAAAATTACAAACCAACCACAAAAAACCCTCCCAAACCCAACAAGGTTAAACTAAACAAATAAGATTAGCACAAACCTATTTCAACTAAGAAAACATTCAACTGAGATTGTATTGTATATGCTCAGTGCCAATGAAACCACAAATGTTTAATTACATACTCAAATGACTTACCCCCAAGCAAGCTTCTTTTTCTTTCGAGCTTCTTGGGCAGCCTCTGCTTCTTGCTTGGCTTTTACAAAGTTGCGGCAAGCAGCAGCTTTGGCAATTTTCACACCAAGCTAAGACATAAAAAGGAACAAAGAAAAACTGAATAGATGTAAAATGCTCGTATGAAACACGAGCTTTACATATTTCTTGGTCTGATATTGTTTCTCAACATTTAATAGATATGAAAATACCTTTCAAATATTAGGCTGATGATGTACTTTTAGATCAGACGTGCAGGAATGTCTCAGGGGAGAGGAATACAAAGGAGTGGGATCTTGGGGCAAGCACTGGTGGCTGCTGTCATTCAGTAAGCCAAAACTGCTAAGGAAAACCAAGCTTTCTTCCTCTCTGCTCCAAAATCTCCTGAAGTTAGTGAACACATTTCTGACTGGATACACTAATTTTCCCAAACAGTGCCATGGGAGCATCAAACAGAGACACAGGAGGCCCAAGTGAAAGAACACTCGTGAGCACTTTGTTTCCACTACTAATGGTGAATCATCTGCCCTTGAATAATCTGCAGCACCTATACAGCTGATTCTTTTTTACTCCAAGAGACATTTTATCCAGGTAAGGAAACTCCAGACACACTGACACATCTACAACTCTGCCATCAAACAGCCACCCTGATCCCCTGCCCATGTTGTTCATAAAGCAAACCAAACAGCATCACTACAAGCTGATCCACCTCATGGTCTTTTCAGGGTTCAAGAATCAGGAAAGCAGCCTTACTGTACAAGGCTCTGAGAGTCTACATGCATGTAGACAGTAAGCACACCATCAGTTTGTGCTTTGTTTGAAGTTCTGTCAACACAATTAAGTAGTAAGTATAATATTTGAAAATGAAAATGTACAAAATAAATAATGATAAAACAGTTTTTCATCTAAGTTTTGCAAATGAGATAAATATGTACCTATGGAATCATCTTGATGTGCAAAAAAATTCATGTGACCAGACATCTGAAGTCTTTTATGTTATTAGATACATCATTTTCCCCTGGAGGATTAACATTTTATATGATCAGTAATTCAATGCCAACATCTGAATTGCCAAATCTCAAGTCAATGACTAGAACATAACATTCTCTTATTTGCCTTGTCAATATTTAAGGGCAGATTCTGACTTCAATATACTTGCAGCATAAAAATGCTTAAGGAAACCTGACTAAAATATCAAGAAAATGTTTACTTGTTAATTGAAACAGGACTAATTATTAGCTAAAAAAAAAAAAAAGCAATCTGATGGCTGAAGTCAGTCAATTAATGGCACCATGCCTTGATTTTTGAACTTTATTTTATACCTGTTAACCTATTTAAAAATTAGCTCTTACTATTTCAAAAATAACAGCATCTCCTTAAAGTAAGTTTTTGTGGCCTATTCAACACTTATGCACATAGAAATATACACAAGTGAGGTCCACACAAGTGCTCTGCAGAAAAATATTTTAATCTGTATTTGTTGGAAGACAGAATGAGTTCTTTCATTTTTGAAAAGTACGGGGAAAAAATGGAGGCTCATATCCTCTGTAGCATATGTGGAAGCAAAAGGAGAAGCATTTTGCAGCATTAATGTTATCATTTCTAGGCTACACAGAGTCAAATTTTAGAGACAGGAAAACAAGGGTGTCACATATATATACACACACAAACATTTTAGCCAGAGTAAATGTCTTCTACTCCCACCCACACCCAGACATACATTTTCAATCCCCCCTCCCAAAAGTAATCTGCAAAAGCTTGGTCAATGGGTTTTGCATTTAAAAAAAAAACATTTCGGGTCATCAGATAACTCAATAAAATACAATTTTAAAAGTAGTAAGAAAGCATGAATAAAAACATACACAACAATTTCTTGTGTAGTCAAAGTATCAGCATTTTCCATATAGAACATCCAATATTTTGCTGCATTTTAATTAAGGTGTCTAAACATTATCACAAAGAACTGCAAATTGGTCAGAGCACGCAGTAAGGAAAATTAAGCTCTAAAGGCTTTTTATCACCATATTTCAGGAACCAAGGGTGTAAAATGTTCTAATTTGGGATATATTAAAAGCCATAAAAGGTCTTTCAAAAAGATTAATGGTACTTTGCTTGGATTTAAGATAAGGGCTTTAGCTGGTTGGAAAAGCAGGGCCCTGGCTAGACCCTTGAGGCATTCATCTTTACAGCCACTTGGAAGATTTGTAAAAGCGTCTGCATAACCTCAAGCAAATGCACTGCGACATTTTTTTTTTTAAATTCCTTTCAATTTTACAGGTTTAAAGTGTGTAAATCATATTGGGTAGTAAAGCTGATATAATGGTTCATCCTTGTAACTATATATATATATATTTTAAGACAAACTTAAAAAACAACTTCGTTTCCACAGGGCAAAGATCTTTTCATTTTGAAGTTGACCAGTAATAATGTCAAATATTTTACCCTAAATGTTTAATGTAGCATAAAGGAAAAATCCTGATCCGTTATTTTTCATAAATGTTCTACTCATCTGAAATTGTTACCTTGTAACAAATTTCTGAAGCTTTGCTTTTTCTTGAAGAGTTCCAAGGCATTTATTTAAAAATACCAATTATCATACTTTAACTTTTTATGGAATAACAGGTCTCTATGAAAAATATTTATGCTATTCTCTTTTGTTCTTTAATTAAATGAAAACAGATGTTTTCTGAAGTAAAGCGGAACCATTACTGGAGTACTTAAAGTGTTAAGGTCTTTAATTTTTATATCAGTTTGGTCTACAATTCCTGATTGTCTTTACTCAAGCTCAACATTAATGTCAAGCAAGTTACCTAGGAGACGAAAGAGATCAAAGAGACAAAAAACCCTCAAATGTCTGATTAATCAAGCCTGCAAACAGCTTATTTCTTTTAGCCTGCATGCAAGTATGAAAATGAGATTCTGGGAGCCGTACATTGTGCAGATTTGTTCATTCTTATCAGAACAAAGCCAGCGGCAGCTTATTTCATGGATCATTGGCACTGTCATCAGTGCTACACAGAACGGGTGACAGCTCCTCATTTTGAGGCTTGAACAAAATTAGCAAAAAGTCGGCACAAATTAGCCTCTCATCTTTTTAGTAATATGACATTATTCATTTACTTTTTATCCAATTTTTAATTTTTTCCTTGTCAGCTATCCCTTTCTAGTGTTTCTTGCACAGCATCACAAAACGTTTTTCAAACACGCAAAGAAATGGCTGAAGTTGAAATAGTGTGTGAAGTTCATGGAGAAAAGTAAACATTTGTATTAAGCAGCAACAGAATCTGCTCTAACTTCCAAAAAACTTCCTTGGAAATCAAGGCATTCAGCATTAAATATCATTAAGCAGAGACCTTTCATTAAGATAGCACTGTGCAATTAAATGCGGAATGATACAAGTAACGAGACTGCTCGAGAATTACTCAGGTACAATACACAAAAAGCTAAACCTACAGAACCTCTAACAAAACATCTATATTCAAACAGGTCCTGAAATATCCTGTGATCATACCAGAGAAGCCAAACAGCCTTTTAATACAGTGCTACAGCTTCTCATCAAATATGAATCTAGTTATTTCAGGCTTGCCTTTAGCAATGATTTTCTCCTTTTATGTTATGGAATGTTATCCATTGCTGACGTATATAAAATATATAAAGCAAACAAGAATACCAAGTGGATTTTGCAGTGAAAATTGTTCGCCTTCAATGATGTGCTCAACTTCCACTGTAAAATACTTTGTAATACCTTTGTTGTATTTTTATGCTCTGTATTACAACATCAAATTATATTTGGATGACACAGTAATGGAGCAAGGACAGAAAACTGTTCTAATATTAAGCTCTTTGCTAGACTGAAACATTTAAATGCAAGTAACTTCTTCCATTCATGAGAAAACACAGCATTAAAAAATTAACTATAAGCTGTTAGATGCTTTACATAGCCCCCTTATAAAAAAGGCAGTTTTAAAAAAAGAACTGTAGTACTGTTTTCAGCAATTTCTTTATCTCTGTTCTTCTAAGTAAGAAAGCTTATTAACAAGCTTTGAACTTAAAATCACATTTACAATAATGTGCCATCAACAGTTTTATAAGCTAATTAGAAAAAAAGATTAATTAATGACTGGCTGCTAATAAAATGGCAATCATGAAGAAAGAAACCAAGGGTGCTAAGCTTCAACTACCACCAATTAAGAGCTAATTACAAACAAATTATATATGTGTTTTGCTGTGGGCTTTAATTTACTAAAATGGTTTTAATTAAAAGAGAAAACATGCTGATTAATTGAACTGCAGAAAAAAATCTACAGTATAAACTGTGCTTTGTCTGTCTCTTTAATTAGACTTGTAACATCTGAAATCTTTTTTTAAGGTTTGTTAAGGAAAAGATATACATAATTAAGGGAGCATAAGAATGTAATTCTAGGTGATAACCCTGCCATGTTCCAAAGGTTAAAATAAAACAACCTCAATGAAGAGAGATATTTGGAAGCACCTCTGCTAAGTGTTAGAAAGAAAATCCTTCAGATATAAAAAATAAAGTCTGATTTCATTTACCCCCGGGGTCTTTCAATGGGCAAGACTTCCAAGTTAATTGTTGCTTGGTTATATTCCATATACAATTGCATCAATCTCTTCAGGAACCTAAAAGCACTGTGATATGTCATGAATGTTCCACAGAATTTACAGAATAAGCTCTATTTTACCAATAGAAGAGCATGAAGCACTACAACCTGTCCATTTGTAACAGTGATGTGTGTGTGACCTCATGACCAATCCGACCCTACCCAGATTTTCAAATGGAAAACAGCTTCCAGAATGGCTCTCTGGTGATGACCCAACCTTGCTCCTGTACCTCCCGTTCTAAATTATGTGACTAACAAGTTACTTGCAGACAACAGAGATTAATTTGATCACTAGAAACCAGTCAAAACTGATGCCATAAATTGAAGACAACAGGAGGATCAATCTTGCTGTAACACAAGAATGATATCCCAGTGAATAACCAATTAATTATCAATTATGATCTAGGTCTTCCATATAAGCTTGATTACAAGACCGTAATTTCCCAATAAAACACAGCTTTTTATAAGTGTTTCACCAAAATGCCAGAAGCCACTGGGCTGAGCACTTAGGAACAGTGCTGTCAAAAATCCTGCTCTATTTCAAGATCGACAGCTACTGCAGTAATTTAGTACACTCAGTTACAAAATATTTTAAAAGCTCCTTTTGACAGGTAAGTCTAATAAGGTCAAGATTTTTTTATCACGTTCAAGTTACAGTCCTCAGGCTAATGCAGTCTTAGACAATGTGGCACCTACCTACCAGGCAGCTAGCACAAAATCCACCAGCAAATGCAAAGTTTGAGGTTTTGCTTGAGCAGTTCCGAGAATATTAGAGCCTTAAGAATTCTGCCTTCTGCTTCCTGAGACACTACACAGTGACTTGAATGCAAAAGTGCTATGAAAAGTTCTTTATCTAGAGGGAAAAAGCTTGCAAAATATATTCAGGTTTATGTATTAGGGTGGTGGTGGTGAAACTTAAAACTATTTGGTTTAATTAAGAAAAGAACTTTTACAAGTATCACTCCAAACTCAAACAGATTTGCAGCCAAGTGAATTTAACAAATATCTTTACATACCATCCTTACTCAAAAGTATAAATACCTCCACATATGCAGTCACAGTGCTCTAAATTAACATTTATTCTTCAAAAATATCTAGGCAGATTCTCACACACAAAAGTAGGAAAAATTAAAGTACATTTTAAGATATTACTCAAAAAAACTTTTTTGAAAGCCTCAGAAGAGTTGACATAATTCCAATGGCCTGTTCCCAGCTATATATCCAAGTACCTGCTACCATGAAACCTCACCCATCTTACCCTAGAGAACCACTAAGAAAAGTGGTTTCACAGCCCAGTATCCAAGTGAACATCACTGTCTCATCACCTTTCAAGGTAGAAGGTTCAGCATTTGGGGGTAACTCCTGTGTTAATATTAACATTTCCATTAGCATCTCTCAAACCATCATCATTAATTGCAGTGTTTGAACACCAGCTTTTGGTATGCCCATCCTGCTCTGGAAAAGCAGAACATTAAAGCATGAAGGACCCTGCCAACCCTGAAAGCCCTTGGATTACAATAACAACCTAACAAACCTGAAATGTGCACCTTACACCAGCACACTGCAATGAATTGCTAGTTATTTAATAATAATAGTATTATGTTGCAGGTATTACAAAAATAATTCATTCTGAGTTAAGATTAAGTAGTATGAGCCACCTGCATTGTGTTGACACTCAAAGAGTTATCAAAGGTTGTGCTGGTCTCCAAATGTAACTGCACACAGCACTGAGGTGCTCAAGCTCAACAATGTTCTAGAAGCAGTCCAGCTGGAGAAGCAGATTTACTGAGGGCCTAAATTATTCTGTACAACATAATGCAGGCATGCCCATGCTCTTTCAGGAACAATCTCATTCATATATAAAATAAAGCAATTGAGAATTTCAGGATTACTAGAACTCTTAATGAAGCAGAACACCTCACAAATGTGGGGGTGGCCAAGGATTCTACAGTTAGAGATCTGCTGCGCTGCTGACTCCCAAACCAAAATCACTTTTCTAGTTCACAAACTAGGAAAAGAACAAGAGACAAAGGGCAATAATACTTGTAATGAGGTCTGCCAAGGGATTAGACTTAATATCATCGTAAGTACAATTCATTTTTTAACAGAAATGCAACTCCCAATCAAAAAGGAGTAAAATGATTTTGCTAGTCTCAAAAGCTTCATACGAATCCACACATGCAGTTACCACTTCATGCAGAGCCTTATGCATCAGGTGCCCAAGTTTAACTTCTCTCACTCTAAAGCCTCAAATGCTACTAGATTAAGAAGGTTGCTTTCAAAAGATCAGCATTCGTACATATTTGTCAAAGCAGAAGAAAGCAATAAATAACAGATTGCCCAAAGCTTTATTGACAGCACTACAATGGCAATTTCCTTAAAGAACCTGCAACAAGTACCACATGGAAACCCAAGACCCAAACCCCCGAAGCAGTATCAGTTAGGCTTTAAGGATGTGAATTTCAGTGATCCACTCACAGCTGTTATATTATGCATACTGCCTGAATCATCACCATTTTTTAAGCAATCTGATTTTTTAAAATGGTTTTCTCACCATGTCACAGTGACAGTATATTAACAGCAGCATTTTGGCATTCCTTTGCTTTTTGGGACATCTTTTTTACTGCCTATTCTCATCATCTGTTTATTTTCAGCTTCATTTTTCTAAATACTGAAGCTGCCCTATCAGTTTCACAGGCTTATAAATGTTATACATCAAAAATTAGTTTCACTTATTAAGGCAGGAAACGGCTTTAAGAACTCTGGGATCTGTGCCTCAAAGCAAAAGCTTTATCAGCAGGTTCCAGTCACTGCTTCTTGCAAAAGAAAATGGTGCTGATTAAAACCCCATACACCTGATTTCAAAAAGAACACCTACCCACTCCACATTTTTCACGTGGCTGCAAGGGGGGCTGCACCCCAAAGAGAAGGCAGCTGTTTGTCATAAGCTGCCTGCCCCCAACCCTGCAACACTGCTGAAGAAAAATGAAAATGATAGATAAAAAGATGACATGGAGATAAAAACAAACAAACCAACCACACCACAATAGTTCATCCACTTATTTCTCCAAGACTTCTGAAGTGGTGCACTTCAATGCAGTCATAGTGTAGTCTATGACTTGCTCACAGTTTTGTGTTGCATTTGGAAGTTAGAGGGCTAAAAATAGCCAAATTTTAAAATGAACTTTCCTGTAAGAACTATTTTGGGAGGTGGATTTAAAAAGGGATATTTCTTTAAAATTGCAAAGAGAAGGATAGCAGTGATTGAGTCACTATTATACAATACAAAACTAATATTTTATTAACTGTACTTGTACACAAGACAATGTTTGAATCAAACTCTTCTATAACCAAATCTTTTTCTACAACTCTTCACTGCATCAGTCACTATTAGAATGGCTTCCTTAGAATAAAAAGCATGTTAAAAGATCCATGAAAAAAAAAAATTATACAGCTTCCTAAAACCACAATGAAAAATGAACTTTGCAGTGTGTTATGTAGCAGAGAACCCCAGTGAATTCACATGGATTCTGCCTCGACAGAATTCCTCATGAGATCAAGCCAGAGTCATTGGAGTTTTCCTTCTTTCAACATACTATTTATTCAGATAAACCCACTTAACCAAAACCAAGTCAAGGCTGTGAATACTAATAATGTTTCAAGCATTTTGTTTTCAGCATTACAACATGCTAATATTTGAAAGTCAACAATTTGGAGCTAATGTTCCACAAATAATAATACATTGCTGTAGCACCTGGGATATGCTAGATGCTGAACAATCCCATGGCTACTGAAATCAGATAACAGTTTATCATAAATATTACAAAACCTTAAAACTTCTTACATTAATTTGTTTTTATAGTCAAACAATTTGCACTAGACCCTCAGTATGTTTTATTGATTATGGTACTCTAACCACTTTTATAGCAGATGGGATAATGACATTTGTGAAGGAGAACAGGGACTGTTTTTCATGTTGTACACAGGAAAAGTAACAGCAGCATAGTGACAAACTGGTCAGACCTGAAGGGAACATTAGGATACATTCCTAACACTGTCAATAACTGTTATCTTTCTGGTTGAAGTTTTGGGATCACCTGGTGAGAGCCCAGTCATTACCAACTGCCCTGACTGACTAAATGTAGGACTTCAAAGAGTGTGTAAGAACACCTGCAGAGAAACAGTTAAGGTTCTCTGAGTAAAGTTAAAGCTTAGGTGAAACTAAGACTGCATTTCCCATTTTTAAAGCCATCACAATATTGTATTATATTGCATTAAATAGTCTGCAACTTTATGTGAAAACCTGTACTTAGGAAATATTGTAAATATGTATAGAAGGAGATGTATTCAGAATTTGTCTGTCTTATTGCTTGTCTAATAGCTTTGAATTTTGGTAGTATATACAATGGACAGAAAATTCTCATTAGCTCTGTAAAGACAGAATGAAAGACAAAAAAATATACAAAATATCCAGTGTAAATTTAAAGTATTTCTAATTTAAATTATATAAACCAGATGACTTTAAAATTTTAGCTTCTCCACTCACCTCAAACAGTACTTTTTGGTCATATTTTCTTATCTGTCTTCAAAATTATTCCAAGTAGCTTTTTAATTTTCTTCCTTTGAATTTTCTCCCCTGTGCACAGCCAACAGTGGGCACCACAGCCTTCTTGGATTTCAGTTAGGTACTTCAGATGCTACCACCTCCCATACACACACCAATTTCACTATTTCTTATATAAAACTGCAATTGCCAGAGGTATCTGGTAGATTCCTCACCGGTTTAATTATTCACTCAGCACTGCATACAAATTTAAAGGGCCTGCTTTCTGTAACAAAGAGCTGTATAGCTTCCATAAAATTACTAGGATACACCAACTAACATGGTAACATCTTGAAAAAACAGAAGTACAGGAGCTTCACTCACCTATATTTTTTTTAGATATACATTTATATACTAAAAATGATGATGAGGAAAAAAAAAAAAAACAAACCACAAAGTCTATAAACATCATTCTAAGGCTACAGCAATATGTTTGACATCCATGACCTTCCATTCTTCTTCAAAATTCTTCCAGCCATCAACTCCTGATGACATGAATGCACAGAAAAAAAAGCACTGGTGCACAGGTTTAGGTATTTCTGTCCTGATTTGTGCATGTCTTACTCCAAGCTTGCTAGATCTCTACCTTTTTTCAGGCTTCTCAAGCTTATTGGGGAGGGAATGCAAAGAAAAATCTGAAGCACAGGGAACTCACAGGAAGGGAACATCCCAATCCTGTTTCCTTGGTTTGCAAAATGGAGAAAAATCAAAAGCTCAATGCAAAGGGCTCCTTACTGACTACTCTGACTCAGCATGAAGGCTTTAAAGCAAGGCTGCTTGGGATCATTCATGGTCTTATTTTCAATTTTTATATACAGCTATAGTTGTCCAAGATTTACTAGATCAGCAGCAAAATTCTTCAATTACTGACAGACAAATGGCCCAAACCATCTTAAAATGCTATTTTAGTTATGACACTTCTTGTACAGATGTACAAACTCAGTGTTTCATCCACGTTGTAGTTAAGAGCCCACTTACCTCACGAACAGCTAATCTATCACTCAGCTCCTCAGCTTTATCAATGTCACCTTCAGCCACAGACTTCTCTATGCTAAGTTCAAGGCCAGACTAGAAAAGAAAAGCAAATATCTTCAGGATACATAAAGCAGCAACATGTTTAAAGTGAGGTACCTCCTTTCTAAAAATATTTTTTTTACATTTTTTAAAACACTACATAAACCTGTAATTTCTCTGTAACACAAATCACTTTGTCTGTGTATTGTAATGGACAGTATAATTAAGAATGCACTGAAAGGCTGCCTGAGCACAATCATTGAATTAGTTCCACCTTATGTGCAGGATAATACTGTAGGTTAAAAAAATTACACGGACTAGTTTATGCCTGTCACAATAAAATTTCATCTGAAGATCTGGCTTATCTCTTCCATCCCTGGAGCTTTCTAAACAAATTGTGAAATATATGTGTCAGGTAACATGAAGAATGGCAATTACCACTGTGTCGTTGCAGTTATAAGATCTTATCTTTATCCAAAAACTGAGTTCTGGCATGGTGCCATTCTACTGTGCTAATAAATTCAACATTACAGCAGTCCTATGGAAAACAGTGAAAAACACTGCAGCATGTAACCTCTGAAAGCAAGAAAACCTCTATGATCAACATTTCTTGCTTAACATCATTTACAAATAATGTAACAATAAAGAGTCAGTACATAGAGGAAATTAGTTGGAAAGTTCTGAAGGAATATAGAAAGGTAGCACAGCAGTAGAAGTTCAAAATTAAAAAAAAAAAAAAAACCACTCATAAAAAAGACACTTCACAGACTCACTGTTTTTAAATATGCTAAAGAAAACACATTTGCCAGTTTCATAACATTTACTTTTTCAAAATATGAAAGTAAACAATTCTTGAGACACAGTGATCTGCAAATACTGCACTTGAAGTATGCAAGTGGAAGTTGGAAAAAAGTAGTGCACAATAGGAAGTCATTGTGATAACCAATGCTGTTAGATGTCTTTTCTGACATTAATGACATATACATTCTGTGATAAGAACTCTGAATTTACATGGAGACCATCTGCATTTTAACCATCTGCATTCAAGATCTATCCTGAGCAGTTTACTGGCAACTAATCACTTATCAAAACTAAGAATTCAGAGAGAAGCAAACTATGTCTCATGGCTTGTATGCAAAATCTTACTTTTAACAAGTCAAAGATGGAAAATGTATCACAAAGGAGGCTAAATGGACATTATATCAGAACTTACACAGGCCCTTATTGGAAAACCTACAGAGCAAACAGTTCTAGGAGGAACTCAAAGTATAACAAGTTTCTTAACTTGCCCATCTTGTTGTACTAGTTATTTCAAATATGACTAGTTACACTAGTCATACACTAGTTACTAGTTATATTTATTAATAGAAGGTGTTATAAATCCAGTAAAACTCTATGGTAGGTTTAGTCCTATAATTATTATAGCCACTGGTGTCAACAAAAGTATCTACATGACCAATTAAAAAATAAAAACAAAACCAAAAAGACAAGGCAAAAAAAAAAAAAGGAACCTTGTATATGAAGTTCTGTCTCTCATGGTAACAGAAAACAGAATCTGAGGAGAAACAGGCATGGATATGTCTCAAAAGAAAGAACACCTTTCCATCCAAGCACTATTATTCATGTGATATTTAAATTCATTAAAAACATGCACAAAATTGTCCTTCCTCAGAGCAACTGGATCACTTACATTTAATTAATCTCAATTTTTATTCCTGCCTCTGTTAAGGCTGAATTCTTTTATTGTCAAGTACAAGCTGACATTGCTTATATATAAAAAGTCACCTTTTGTGGAGCTCTGCTATCCACAGGTGATTCAAATCTGTCGTTGATTCCAAAGTATTGTGTAAGTTCTTTCCATTTCTCTTCATTTGCCAATTGTTGACTACTAAAAACAAACACACACAAGTCATTAATATAAACAGTTCCCTTTCCACAATTTGTAATATCATACAAGACTAAAAGAAATTTTTCCATTTGGCAGACATGCTCTTTTCACTCATTCATAGTTTTCAATGAAAGTGAACTAATTATTCCTTCCCCCCTGCAAGTGTAGTTCCACAACCTTGAAAGCAAGCTTATAGAACCATTTAGGTTGGAAAAGATCTTTAAAATCAACTAATCCAACTGTTAATCTAACACTGTCAAGGAGGAAAACGAGGAGGAGGAGCAGGCTGAGCAAGACCTTGTATGCAGTTAGATGCAGAACACCTTTAGGAATTACACTAATTCAATTTAAATTAACATTAAATAATGCATTTGTGTCAATTTTTAAAACCAAGCAATAACATTCATTTAACAATCACTGGTATCAAGTTCAGTCTGCCCAACAGAGACACTGAACAGCTTCAGCAGGTTTTTTACACACTGTTCAAAGCTAGGCTTTGGCCATGCATGTGGATCAGGAGTTTTATAAGTTTTGCCTGGCATTAAAAACAGACCTCAGATAATCACATTGACCTGGTTATACCTCTTTGCCACTTCATCCTTCTTTTTCTGTTTCTCTAGGGAAAAAAAAAATAAAAATCCAGAATTACACAAATAATACCCTACAGCATCCAGTGAAATTAACAGAACTCTACTTGGTCACATTTCCTTTGAAACACTGACACACTAGGATTTTAGTCCATGATCATGTGGATTTAAACTATTTCATACAAAGTAACTCCTACAATATCTGTGAAGAAGTTTTAATCAGAATATACAAAATTATGTTTCACAGCATTACTGAAACATGTAGAATTACTGAAATACACTGATTATAAATGAGTATTTAACCAAGTTCTACCTCTCCCTTATAAAAGAGGAAAAATATATTACTTGAAGTTTAAATAGCAATTTACAACCTAGTCCTACACAGAATGCATACAACTGGAAAAATAAAATCCTAGATAACAGAATACATCAACAACAAATATTCAATCCTTGATTAAAAAAAAAACAAAAACAAACCACAGCAAACAACAACAAAAAAAATAAAAAACCAAAACCCAGCAAAAGCCAACTCCCATGTATTTGATGCTAATTCCATTTTCCCAGAATAAATTATGTAATTACATAAACCACCTTTTCTGCGGCGCTTTCTTTTTCGGCTTTTGTTTTCCTGATTTGCTTGGGTTTTCATTTCATGGTTTTTCTTCTGAAGTTCCAGAAATTTCTACAAGATCAAAAAAAAAAAAAAAGCAAATCAGTATTTTAATTTCTTTCTCCCATTAAAAAAAAAATAATAATGTGCTGAAAAATGCCTCAATCTCCTACTTATCCACAGTACCTTGCTCTAGCTGAACATTAAAACGCATGCACTGAGAACATCCAAGTCCAATGGTGTTAAATCTGAACTGGCTTTAATCTTTCATCTCCTCCTTCCAACTTTCTGCCCTCCCTAAATACCAAATCTATCCAAACATGGCAGCTTTCTCATGGGACATGACACAGAATACATTTATGGACCATCCTGAGATATTCCATGTACTCTTACTGACTTGCTGGTAGAGTGCAAGCCCAGTGCTACTGACAGCTGAGTCCTCTCTGCAAAAAAAAAAAACAAAAAACCAAAAAAAATCAGCTACAAAGGAGCCCAGAGCTCACTCAATCCCAAAACCACATCTTTATGCAACAATGTTACCCAAATAACTCCCTGCTGGGCTTCCAATCAGAGGAGCAAAAAAAATTACACTCACATCCTACCTATATTCCTGTTCACCCTCCTTGGAACAATCTAAGCTGTATTACAATAGCCTCACTCTCATCTTGTTTTATTTCATTTCAGGTTTGTATACTGAATATTCCACACTGAGTAACTGCAATTAAAAACAAAAATAAAAATCAGCCATTCGATTTAAAAGTCAGGTGCATTTCTTCTCTGGACATTAGGAGACCTGGAACAATACCCACATTCCACATGTTCAAAGGAATTCCAGGAGGGCATGTTTGAGATGTGTTGTCTCCATCTGTCACTGGTGAGATCACAACGGGGTCACTGCTGGCACTGCTTTCAGGTCCATTCTCCTGGAATTCAGACAGCTGAGCTCTTTCAGGATCTTCTTTCACTTCTTCCTTTGAAAGGGAACCATTCGATTCCTCTCCCTCCTCAGAACTTAACTCAACATCACTTTCATTCAGTCCTGGAGGCAAGAGTCCACTCCACATCTTCCAGTTTAATAAAGTCCAAACCACTGCAAGTCCCTGCAAAGACACCAGAAGTACATGAGCTTACCCAGACCGAGGGAAAAAAACATATTTTAAAGAAGCAAAAATACTAAAACGCATAATCAGAAAGATTTTAATTTCGAATCACAGAATCATTTTGATGGAAAAAGATCTCTTAAGATCATTAACTCCAACCATTAACACAGTATTGGCGAATCAACCCCTAAACCATGTCCCTCAGCTTACCTACAGCTCCAGGGATGGAGACTCCACACTGCCCTGAGCAGACAGTGAAGAAATTTTTTTTAAAATATCTTAATTCCTTTGAGAAAAGTAACTACCATTAGATAACTTAGACCAGCCCGTTATAAAGCTCCCAATACTTACTATTATTTCAGAGAGAGGCCGAGGATTTAAGCACGGAAGCTGAAGCTATTTGCTCTATTTTTGGAGGGGTTTTTTTGGGTTTTTTTCCCCCCTTTTTCCTTATTCTTTAGAAGTTTCGCCACTCCCCGCTGGTTTCTCCCCGTTCCGCTTCAGGGCAGGGGGGAGCGCGTCCCCTCCCCTCCCGCCAGCGCTTCCCGGGGCACCGCAGCCGCCTCCCCCTCACCCCAAGGCCGGGAACGGGGGAAGCTCCGCCGGCCCCGGGGTGTGGAGAGGGAGAAGAACCGGGCTGGGGAGGCCACAGGCCGGGACACCGAAGGCAGCCCGCTCCGGGACAGCGGAGCCGCAGCTCCGGGCCGAGGGAACGCAGCCCCCAGCACCCCGCATCTCCCCTCACCACAACCCCGGTACCGCGACTCCCCCCCCGCCCCGCTCCGTGTTTACCTGACAGCCATCTTGGCACCGCCGGAACACCCCGGTCGCTGATTGGGTTCTGCTCGGCAGCCAATCAAGGGACACCTTGCTGCCCTAGGCCCGGCCTCCCTGGTCTCCATGGCAACGGGGCAGGGCAGGGCGGGGCGGGATGTGGCCGGGCCTCGGGGGGGGGAGGGTGAGCCCGATCCTGGATGCTGGGAAGGGGTTCTGGTGTCCCGGTTCTTCCTTAGAATCATAGAATCATAGAATTGGCTGGGTTGGAAGGGACCTCAGAGATCATCAAGTCCAACCCTTGATCCACTCCCCCCGTGGTTCCCAGCCCATGGCACTGAGTGCCACATCCAGGCTCTTTTTAAATATCTCCAGGGACGGAGAATCCACTACTTCCCTGGGCAGCCCATCCCAATGTCTGATCACCCTCTCCATAAAGAAATTCTTTCTAATATCCAACCTAAACTTCCCCTGGCACAACTTAAGTCCATGCCCTCTTGTCTTGTTGAAAGTTGCCTGGGAAAAGAGCCCAACCCCCCCTGGCTCCAGCCTCCTTTCAGGGAGTTGTAGAGAGCGATGAGGTCTCCCCTGAGCCTCCTCTTCTCCAGGCTGAACACCCCCAGCTCCCTCAGCCTCTCCTCACAGGACTTGTGCTGGATCCCTTCACCAGCCTGGTTGCCCTCCTTTGGACCTGCTCCAGGACCTCAATCTCCTTCCTGAACTGAGGGGCCCAGAACTGGACACAGGACTCGAGCTGTGGCCTCACCAGGGCTGAGTACAGGGGCAGAATCCCTTCCCTGGACCTGCTGGCCACGCTGTTCCTGATCCAGGCCAGGATGCCATTGGCCTTCTTGGCCACCTGGGCACACTGCTGGCTCCTGTTCAGCTTCCTGTCAATCCAGACTCCCAGGTCCCTCTCTGCCTGGCTGCTCTCAGCCACTCTGTGCCCAGCCTGGAGCTCCCCATGGGGTTGTTGTGGCCAAAGTGCAGGACCCGGCACTTGGCCGTGTTGAACCTCATCCCATTGGAATCAGCCCAACTCTCCAGCCTGTCCAGGTCCCTCTGCAGAGCCCTCCTGCCTTCCAGCTGATCCACACTGCCCCCCAGCTTAGTGTCATCTGTGAATTTGCTGATGATGGACTCGATCCCCTCATCTAAATCATCAAGAAAAATCTTGAACAGAACTGGCCCCAACACTGATCCCTGGGTGCCAGTGAGGCCACTTTGCAGGAACAGAGCAGGTTCCTCACATCCAGGAGGGCTCCAGGCCGGCCCAGCGTGTGCGAGTGTGCAGTTTTCGTCAGAATTGACAGCGGTGCCCTGGAAGAAAGACAAGTGACAAGTTCTGCAGCAATCCTGGTTGCCAAAGAACCGGGGCAACCATTCCAAAAGTAAACCTTGTAATTTCTACACTCAGTGTCTGTGCTGGTGACAAGGGTCAGCAACATCACTGCTCAAGGATGTAAAAGTCCTGTTTAAGTTCTCACAGGTGTCCTGGGCTCGTGGTAAAGAGAAAACCTTAAAAACAGTCGGTCCCAGGTCTTGCATGATTGCTTGCTGTATATTGTCTTCCATCAGAGCTCACGTTTTCCCAAAGTTGCTCCCAGATTATGGAAAAGCTCTTAAAAACCTGTCAGGAATTCTGAGCCAAGCAGCACAGTGCTTCAGATGTGAAAAGCCGTCTGCAAACCTTTCAGTGAAAGACTTGCTTATTTCCAAGATTCCTTTGGATCTTGTTGTCCTTTGAGACAGACAAAGCATTTAGGAGAAGCCTGAATATGATCCAGCAAGAACATCTTGTCCATGAGGAGCAACAGGAAGGGTGGCACAGAGAAACTGCCAGACAAAGATGAAGGGATAAGGCTGGCATCAGCAGCACTGAAGTGCACCTGAGAGATGGGAGGTTTCATGATGAAATAATCTCTAAGGAGAGGCATTTATGAGTGATGTTTTGACAGGCTGAAAACTAAAGTTCAGGATGTCTGAGAATGTAATTTGTGGATATATCCCAGCTGTGGACAAAAGAGTTTCATGAGGGGAATGAGAGATGGGCAAGAGTGTAACTGTTATGAAGACAGCTCATAGGGAATATGGCTTTCAGTAGGGAGTTCTTGGTAGATCACAGATTCTGAGGTTGGCTGTGCATGGAAGGTAAAAACAAACACCTTCCTCATGGGTATAAAACAGATGTTCATATTCATTTCCTTTTTATGCCATAATTTTACATCCTCAGATTCATTTCTAAAATCAATTAATTCCGTAAGTAATCACTTTTTCATGAACTACATGTAAATTTCACACTCAGCTTGCTAACTAGATTTTCCTCTCATCTGGGAAATCAGTTTTTAAGAGATTTATTTTATTTATTTTAATAATTGATTGTATTTGGTATACAGATAAGTGGTAATTGATAAATGTGTTTATATTGGATAGACATTGCCATTTGTCCTAGACAGATGTTAGACCATTAGGCTACATGCTACTTTCTTACTGTCAGCTAATTTAACAGCACTCCAAAAATTGAAGAATATGTGGCATCTTTGTTACCTGTAGATTTTTATGTTTTGTAGTGATACAATTTCAAAAGAAAAATTTAATTTCATGACATGTTTTATGTCCAAGTGTTGGTCTCCTTATTTTTTATCCACAAGCCAACTGGCACTGGTAGTGCACACAAATGAAGTACTCAAATGAAGTACACCTGCATTTCATTTAATAATTACAGATTTAGTGTATTTGTAATTTTAAAAGCCAAATTTCTGGGTGATCCCCAATTCTCCTGCAACAAGTCCTGACTTCTCACAGGTTCTTCCATGAGGAAAGAGCTCCTCCCTGGCATTCAGCAATCCAGAAGCATTTGTAACCAAAGGTCAGTGACCGTTGAAGCTATGAAAGAGATTTTTTGGCTACTTAACAGAATTTTCAATTTACTGTTCTGTTGCTGAAACAACATGAAGAGTATTTTTATGTGGAGAAGGAAGCACACCTTGTGACCAACACTGTTATCCCTACACCAGATTTGCAAGGGCTGCTGTTGTGCACAAAACTTGATTCGGTGTCAAATTCTTCTGATGCCAATTTTCTGTCCCCACTTGAGCAAATATTCAAAGGATCTGATTTATTTCCCGTTGGTCAACTGATGTGACTTCCTTTCTCACTTGAATTCTTGTTCAGGAGACCTGCCAAACGATGACTTGTGAGTGAAACAAGTCATGAGATTCCCATGGAACATCAAACTAGTGCAACACAGTAATTACAGGCTAGATATTTATTACAGGGTAGATGGTTTTGACGTCATTATTAAAAACTACTTGAACTTTAGAAGGAAGACCTACTGCAATTAGATGGAGCATTTAGTAAGATCTTCCAGGATCTCCATGAGTTTTCAGGTTCTAGTTGATGTTCTCTACATCTCTGTTCCCTACCTTTACCTTCTGCCACTGGGTATTTACAGACACCACTCTGAGTCCCAGTTGCTGCAGTTACTTCATCAGGTGTATGGACTTGTGGCAGCAGGAATATGAGGTTCCTGCTGTGGGGAATCCCTGCAGTGCAAAGCACTGTGCTCAGGAACTGAGGGCAGCATCTCTGGGTGTTGATTTTCCCCTTGTAACTGTGGAGTAGCCAAGTGTTAGTGTATGGCTCTACAACTGGTAGTTGTAGTGCATGCTGTCCTGAGGTGGTCATCTTAAGAAAGTTTGCCTGAGAAGAGGATATCCTGTATTCACTGGGGCAAATTTGTGCTTCTGGTGCTATTGTTACTCCTGGTGCTGTTTAGGATGGACTCTTCAGATCATGGTAATATTCTACATTTTATCCTTTTCAGGCAGTGCTTCCGACACAAATATGTCAAAATGATCAAGAACTGGATTCTTACTTAAAATAATAGGAAGGCCTTATTGTATTAGGAGATTACAGGCATTGTGTTAGTATACTATCTACCTTGTATTAATTTTTGCTAAGATAATGAGAATTTTTTCTGGCATGATTATATTTTAATACAATAAAATAATGTTGGAAAAGAAAATTAATATGATTTTAAAGAGAGATGTAAAGACCATAAAATAACCTCTGTGTTTTTCCTAAACTTTTAATTTTTTCCTAACTTAAAAAGTACTTTTTTATTAATCCTTTAAAATAATTATATTCAAATGAGCATTTAAAGTCAGTTAAAAGGATTACAGAGGGTTTTTTTCCACGTACTGTGCCGTATAAGAACCAAATTAATTCTTGCTAAACAAACATTACAAGAACCATCATAGAGACAATTAATGGAAATCTCCAAAGAACATTATCTAAGACTGTACATTAAAGTGTATTAGTAAATATTCTATAGCATATATTGGAAGTACTAGTGATGTTTTGTAATTTGAGCTCTCTTTACCTCATTCAAAGGAAAACTTTAATCCAGGCAGGCCCTTACCTGAGCCCTGATGGAAGTCTGTTAAAGTCAGAGGGAAGATTTCCATTGTTTTCATTTAGGTTTGGATCAGGCCAGGAGTGTGCAGCAGGGAGCACAGAGCTGTCACACTGCAGCACCAGCTGTCTCCTGTCACTTGGAGTCTCAAGTCCCCTTGTGTTCTCATTCCCACCCTCTCAAGGACAATAATAATAATTTTATTTTTTTTTTAAATGGAAATGGATGTAACAAAGAATAATATTTTAATGCAAAATGGGCTGGGGTATAATAACTGAGAAGCTGTGCTATGTGCTGCCTTAGTTCTTGGGCTGCTATTAGCCAGGAAGAGCTCCATGGGCCTGCAGGGTTCTTTGTTATGCAGCCTCAGAGAGCACTACATGGCTGAACAATGCAGGATCAGGCCCAGAGCTTTTACTGAGATTATTGTCACTCTGTCATTGACTGTGTCCTTGTTCCTCTGAGTTTTGTATTTTCTCAGCTCCTTGGGACCCAGTGGCTGTTTTGCTTGCTGACCTGACCCCCCTGTTGCTACAACTACATTTGTTACATTGAGTATAGGGTATGTTTCCTGGGACTTGCAGCCATATAATTCACTGCAAAGTAGACATCACCTCTCCCTGAAGGTCTTCACCTGGCACAGGACAGCAATCCAAATTCATCCATCCCAATTTTCTTGTAAGGAACACGAAGTTCTTATTCTGGATTGGTATCTTGGATACATTTCTGGCAATAAAAGAGAAACCCCCGTTTGCCATATCCCTCAATGAAATATCATCTGACTGTTTTGACACAGGAAAAGTCAGAAAGCAGTTTTCTTAACCTCTCTGAGTTTCTCTGTGTATCAGTTGTCCTTACTTAGAAGCTCAATAGTAAGCCCTACAGCTACAGAGTTCCTTCATGTGGCACACAGAGCCAGGACAAGGCACTTAACCTCTCCTTGGGTTACTTTGGGAAACAAACAACACTATTTTGAAGGACATTAGATAAAATTAATTAGTTCAGTATTTGTACTGCAGTGAAGGTCTGGGTAATTGGGAGTCTCATAAGAATCTCCATCTTTTTAGTTTTATTTTGTGTTGATTTAGCTCTGAAGGGTTGGGTTGGATACTCCATGCTGTATTTGAAATGTGCTATTGTTTAATTTCTATAAATAAGGGTGGATTTTTCAAGCTACTGTAACGAACCTCTTTAGTCTCTGTGTATATACCAATGCCCTCTGCTGGTTTGAAACACAACTGTTCAGCAGAGGGTATTGCTGTTCTCCTTTATTGAAGAAACTGTAATATTTAAATTCTTTTCTTCTGAGAGTGGTAGACTTTTGGCTGCCTATCCAGCCTCTTTGTGAAGTGCAAGCAAGTGCACCATGGGCAAGCTGACACCTGGGTGATTTCTTGTGCTGCACACACAATACTGTGCCAGCTTTTGGGTTGCCTTCTGCGTGGTTTTGTTTCACTGGATTTCCTATTTTGAGCAATGGGCTCCTAGGTAGCTACCTGGAGAGGGAAGGAGACACTTCCCTGAGACTCCTTCAGTGCCAAGCTCTGTGCAGATGTCAACACCGTGGCCACCTCTCTAAGGAACCTCTCTGCTCTTCAGCCTGGTCCAGGGCCTTCCTGAGAAGGTGAGGGGCAGTTGTGTTGACAGGTTGTGTTTTAAATGACCCTTGAGGCACAGGAGCTGCAGAGGTAATGAAGTGCCTGGAGGAGAAAGTCTTTGCTATCCAGGGATGGCTCCACAACCCCTGCCACAAACCAGAGGTCACGTGGCTGAGGAATGTGTATCCAAAGATAATGCTACCTTCAGAGAACTCTACTTACAGGTAAGTAACTCTTCTTTAAAGGAGGTATCTTTGTGTGGCAGACTGTTTATGGGAGCAATTTGAATTGAACTTTAAATGAAAAAGGCATATCTCTGTAAGTGGTAATAATTTTAGTCATCTCGCTGTGGCTAGGGGTTGTGGAATTCATTAGCACAGATTAACATATAAAGTGGGTGAGATATCTAATAGCAAACGTAGAGGTTTAGGGACCTTAATTCATCACTGAATGAACAGCGTGTACAGTATTAGGGACTATGAAATTTTTAATTTACACAAAGTGTCCAAGAATATAGGGAATAAATTTAAACCCAAAACAGATAATGGAGCTGTGCCCTGCCTAGCTGGCAAGTTGAATTGTTTTTACACTGAGTGAAGAAAGCTAATTATCCCAAGCACAAGGAGACTGCTAAAAATAATAAGATTATAAAGAATAATTTGCTGATATAATTACAACAAAATTGGGTACACACAATCGTCAGATACATGTATTGCTTGACCTGGGCGAGAAAGTGAAATAAATCCTTCCTCTATAGCCTTCGTAAATTTGTTTTTATCATCTCCAAGTGGTGTTTGCACAGGCAGCACAATTTGCATGTGTAATGTGGCTGTACAAATTGACAACAAGTAAATTATTCAAGGAAATAGGCTGGTCGTGGGTCTGAACTATCTCGCAAAGCCTATTCATTTTGAAGAATCACTGAGACGTGAAGCTCATACATCAACCATTTTCTGACAATCCTCAGACTTATTGTCTCCTAAAATGTCATTATGGCTATTATTTATGAAGCTAATTCATCTATTAATATATATTTAACTCTGACTTGTCATGCACCTTAGCAGGCATTCTGTGCACTGCATATTTTTGAATAGATGAAAGAGTTTTGCATGCTTTAATGATTACTGTAAGCTGCTATAGATTTATAGAATGCAGCTTTATTATCTACTTGCATTAATACCTTTTTGTAACTTTTTTTTTCTTAAGGCCATCAAATATAAATGGCAAATGACATATCCAAAAGATTGTATAAAAAGAGATTTTCTCAGAGTTTCTTAAATTTTAGGAAAGTAGTAGCTAACTGTTAAGGCCTAATACGTTTTTAAGAGTGTAAAAGAAAATGTGTTGATTTTTCATGTATTTTGCTAAAAATGTAGGGTGAAAATAATAATTTTTTTATTATTAATATGTCTTTCTGTTTGAGGATAAGTGTCCATCTTTTGATTATACCAACAGAGGGAGTACAGTTTAGAGGGGGAAAAATGCAGCTGATGGAAAATAGATATATTCTGCTATAGTACACATAGAATATAGATAATTTGCCTCACACAGAACAGTCCTTAGGAGATTAACAGCACAGAAAGTATGGATAATGAGGTTGCCTATGGTTCATGGATTTTTTCATCTTGATTCACTTATCTTTAGGGCATATTAAAAGACACAGGGATCACAGTAACCCTTCTCTGACATCTGCAGAGTGTCAGAAAATTAAAAATTGCAATCTAATATGAGAAACATATTTGGGGTAGTTCTAAATTTTATTACACACACCGAATTCAGATTAAACTTGTAATTATAATAACAAATGGGCTAATTTAAATGCATAGTTATTATGACTCTACAGTCAATTTCACTATTTGCAAGGGCACATGATCACAATTTGAGGCTACTGGCCAGGAGCCTCAGAACTGATTTTGAAGTTATGGGCTCCTGCTTGTGATGTTGATACCACCAATGGATTTGAGAGCTCATTTGGTCTTGGTACCTCAGTGTTCCCATCTGTAGGATAAGGATAAAAAGTTTGACTTGTCTCCTGGTGGCCCAGTGGAATAACCCACTGGGGCAAAGGAACTTTCTGGGCAGAGTTTTTCTTCAGTAATAAAATTAGGAATTGTCTTATTTTTTTAGTTACTCCCCAGGAGGTTCTATGCAGTAAAAGCCATACAGTGAATGGTCTATGAATAAGGAGGTTTTGCATACTGTGTCTTTGCCTTAAAATCTTGCAGAGCTGTGTTTTTCATTGTCAAAGCTATTCCACCTTGAGCAGAAGAGCACAATAAAGTCTTCATGGCTCAGAAGTCTGCAACACAAAGAACTACCAACTCCTTAAGAAGCATGGTCTTTTGAAGTTAGTGTTACAATGGTAAATACTATAACTGCTCCTATTGGAAAACTGACATTATTTTGAAATCTTCAACATCTTTAAAATGTTAATAAGAACACAAAAAGAAGCAAAGTCAACTGGCAGAAATAAAGAAACTCTGAGAAACCAGCTCAGTCCAGACAAGAGCAGAGAAACTAGGCATGTGGTTCTGAGTATGTGTGATGAATAACTGAGGCTTTTTTGCCTCTGAACGTCAGTAAGAATAATGACATTATGTGCTATGGAAATAGAAACTTATGTTTTCAAAAGTGTGCTGTTGTTTTGTCAACTTGTAATTTCAGTTGCCTGCCTCAAGACATCTTAGAATGTAAACCTACACTTCCAGAATATATATATATGTTGGTTTTTTGTTTTGGGGGGTTTTTTAAATTTTGTTTTAATGGAGCCTGATTGAATGGTGTAAATTTGCCCTATGGTAACCCAGAATGTTTTAAAATTGACAAAATACATTATTGAACTTCTGCAAAATCTCAAAATGACACGTTAAAGAAGAAAACTCATTGTTTCCGTGTTACATCAGAACTTAATGACTTCCCAGCTGCAGCTTTCACAAATAAAAAAGAATTTGAAGACAAGATTGATTTAATTGTTTAAGAAGAGCATGTATTTTCCTCATCCGAGAAGACATTACAGACTTCTGCAAAGATATGATACAGCACATCAAACTCTTCTTCATGCCATTACTGTGCACAGTAGTGGAGCTACTTTTTTCTTTTCCTGAGATCAAAATTACACCTGCTACATAAGATATTCCTTCATCTTTATTCAGTAACCTGTAAAATTCAGAGTGTGAAGAGGGTGCAAATCTGCTTGATAGTTCTGGACAAAATTTTTCAGCTGTGATTTTCTGAGTGGCTCAGCTGTACAGCAGCAGAATGATGTGAGAGGAAAGTGCCTCATCAGGCTGCTGTGCAGCTCTTGCTGCTGCTCCTGATGACACTAATCCATATTCCACTTCTAAGTTGGCTGCTTCTCAGGGAAATGCTGCTGCTTCAACATCTTTAACTGCTGATCCTGCTTTACATTTTTGGAACAACCCAGGAATTCTCACAGCCTCATTTATAACTGGGGAAAGTAAACACAATTTATTGTTTCATAAAACAAAATTGGTGAACCATGAACTCGTTATGTATTCTGGCTGGAATGCCTTGTGCTGTGTGTAAGAGCTTTAGTGTGTCCTCTGATAGTTGTTGCTGGGCTGCCATGGTGTCAGAGCATATGGGTAGCCTAAAAAGTGACCATCTGGAGATGCTTCCAACATGTTGGGTCTCTGTAGCTACAAGAGTCAACTCATTTTACTGTATACTGTATACTGCAGTGTGTCAGCAACATGCCTGGTGATACCCAGAGGGCTGCCTGTAGTTTGGTGCCTGGTAATCCCTTGAAAGCTAAAAATTTGAAAGGATGTAACGTGAGCAGCTTCTAGATGCTGTAGTTGCTGTGAACACTGCCTCTCTCTTAAGACTCAATAACTTGTATTGTAAGTACCTAGTACATTTTCTTCATCCTTTTTTTCTTCAAAACTGCACATTATTTGTCTGTTTCTTTTTGATGTGGAAATAAATGTTTTGATAAGGGCCCAGTTAAATCAGTGCTGGGTAGTCTAAATTCTAAATTTAATGTTCCCACAATGAATTCTTTGTATATCTAATAACATATATTTCAAAGTGCCAGAAAGCCCCAGCCACATATTTTCTCTATTAAACTATATATGTGCAAATTGTTTCTGATGTAGATCTGTGCGTGGCTTTTTTTTAAGTTTTGCACCTTTTCTTCCTACTTTTGTTCTGGGTAGGTATCACTGGGATGGATTCTTCTAGCCTGTTTTGGGGTAAGAATCAAAACCAGTCTGGTTTGTATCAGGCTCTTGATTAAACTCAGAAATACTGAAACTGGCTGGCTTGTCCACTGAGGGTTCCAAATTGAATCCAGTGCTCTTAATGGAGAATCCCAAAGAATAGATGCTTCTTTTGAGTTGCAAGCAGCATCTGGCAAATTACATATTATTTCTTAAAAGTTTTATGGATTTCTTCATTAACTGGCTGCTCCATTTTGCATATGGTTGGATCAGCAACAAGATCTTTGCAGCTGTGTGTAGCTGGCAGACAGGTGAGTGATATTTGCATTTTTGAGTTAGCCATGAGCAAGAAATAGATTTTAACAGCAATGAGGAAAGGAGAACCTGAGCACAAGATTAACCTTGCTGTTCATGCTTCTTGTTCTACTCATCCAGTGTAAAAATCTGTTTTGTATTGGAAAGTTCCATTGCCTCTTCTACAGTCCTTTAGTCCTTCCATGCAGTCACATTGCCAGCTTCCTAATATTAAAGAATTTTTAAAATGCTTAGTGGTTATGAGAATGTAGAGTTATAGTGTTTCTCAGATGTAACAAACATGCAGTAAATGAATCACAGAGTGTGGGATGAAAGTGGAGCTGGGACAGTGAGCTCCTGTATAACTTATTTACATTATATTGGGTAGTCACGGGTTTCTGTTCAAATGTGAAACAATCTGACTTTCTCCAAAACTGAAATGAGGAGGCACAAAGAATATTACTTGTTTGGGTTCTGTTATATTTTATTTTTTTATATATTTTACCAGTTTGAGACTCTAATGAGGAAAGCAACTCAAATGCCCTGGACTGGCATTTTTTTTGCTTTCTTGTATAGCAACATGGTATGTGACAAAAAAGATCCAGGTATATCCAGCAGTCCCCTCACTAAGTATGCACTTAAAATTGCTGGTACTTCTGAAGTGCTCTGCAAGACATAAATTCTCCCTTTAAGGTACCGTCATAGTGCACTTGACTTTTCCTGTGTCTTAAAAGACAAATCTTAAAAGCAAAATTAATGTTGGGAAAGGATTTGGATGCCTAAGGATTAATTACAACATTTTTCTGCAAGGTTCAGTCCCCAAGAATGGCCTGTATAATAAATGTGATACTTCATAAGGCTTTCAGAATATTGACAGGTGTTCAGCTCATGATAGGCCAAAAATTTGGTCAGCTGGAGGAACTCTCTTAGAACAGAAAATTGTATTGCTTTCACAGCAGAGGTATTCATACTGATGCTTATTTGTCTGAGTGTTTTATAGATATTTTGTATTTAACAGGGGAAAAATATAAACAAAAATGAATGGTAGAGGAAAAAGCAATTACCTCTGCAAAAACCCATGCATTGGAATAAAAAGTATTATCCACTGCAGTCACTTTTGGAAACCATATATACTATATTTTCTCTTCCTGAAAGCTACAAGTGTACTTGAGATTGAATTTTTAAAAAACATGTTAGGCCCAAGATGGATTAGGGAGAAATAATACATTTAACAGTCATCTTTACTGAATAATCCACTCCTCCTTGCCATATACTTGGTTTCCAATAATTCACACAGGATGTGTTTGGAGATGGTTGCTAAACTCAATCCTGCCCCATACGTTATTATTGCAGGACTGTACTATTTGGTTAACTAATCTCAAAAATGTGTATGTATATATTTTCTTAAACTACCAGAGTCATGTTTCTGAGCATTTGAAGCATAGATTCCATAGGATTATCTAAATCTGACATTTATCTGGGTAAAAGCTAACACATAAAGTGTCATAACTAGTCACATGGGTTTTTATACTTTCACTTGGAAAAGAAAGAGCACTGGAAGTGACACACTAACAAATAATACATAATCTGTACACGTGAAATAATCTTTACTGCTTTGTTACTTCTTAAATATGGGACATGCACTGCTCACAAATACAGCTTATTATCTTTGCAGTTAGGAATCATATTTATTGTAAGTAGCACAATAAGTAAAACATCACAAAAAATTTGAATTGGAAGACATTACCTGTTTGAGATTCCAAGGCATAGTCTATTTTTTTTTCTTTCTTTCTTTTCACTTATGTAGTTCTAAATAGAAACCTATGACAAAACTGTCTGCTAAGTCACACAGGGTATGGGACATTAGCAGTTATTTGGTTATTAGATATTTTTCAAGTGCTGCAAGATAGCCTAGCTTCCCAAACAAGTGTTAAAATAACCTTTACCTTGCTTGTGCCTAGAGAAGCCCAACTACATGTCCTATTAGTGTATAGCTATCATAAAAATAAATTAGGCAGTCTGCATTTTCAGGTTAATCTTCAATTTCATAATTGAATCAGTAATTACTATAAGTTAATATAATTAGGTGCTAACACTTAATTGAGAATTATTTATTCAGGAATCTTCACTATTGTAACATTTTTATAGCTCTAACTCATTCTGAGTAATATACTGCATCAAATAAGCTATTTCAGAAGTTGAATGGACATTACTTGGGATCTTGCAGTTTAGGATTTTTAAGCTACTTTTTGTCACTAAGGTTCTTGCTGAAATGAGAAGAAATACTTTTTTTTGGCATCTGAAGTGCCACCTGAGCATTTTCAAAGGACTGAGACAAATTATATTGGAAAAACTCCTACTGTCTCCAGTGGCTGTTGATTAGGGTCCCAAGAGGAGACTTTACTTCTAAGTTTCTCTCAGAGTAAATGACTAAAAGAAGTGAGTAGAAACCCCTGATCAGTGTCTGGTGATTGCATGTGGGCTTGTACCTTTAACTTCATAGCCAAACATGAATTCATCATCTCTTTGTTTTAGAAAAAGAAATGAAGCTTTATATCATAGTCCATAGATGCTATGGCTAATATACCTGAAAACACAGGGATGCAGTTTAAAGGTTGTCTTAGAGATCAGTGAAGTTTTCATCTCTCTCATTTGGATTAAAGTAATCCCTGCCAGGAATTTACTGAAGATACCCAAGTTAGTCTCTGTGGCTTTGTCTGTGTTATCTGTGCCTGAGTAGAGGCTCACTTTTTTCTGTACCATATGGTTTGAACAAGTTGTATTTCTTCTTTACACTACAATTTTCTTGAGTTTGCATCATGCTGCTCTTTGCCTGCTGCACTGGTTGGCTCACCTAGCATTAACCATAGAATAAATCAATGTATTGCCTGGGAGGTCAGTCAGGGGAGTTTGGATCGGAGTCTGAGCACGAATGTAGAGCTACAAGACAATGTATGAATACAATATGTCCAAGTCTTTTATCTAATACTCAGTATGCAAAAGTAAAAGAAATATGGGATAATCACATTTTTACCTCAGTCCTCCTATAAATCAGATCGATTTGATAGAAGTATGATAGAACTTAGAAGGCAGCTTGCGTGTTACAACCAGAGTTTGCATTGCTGATTCAATGTGTGCGTCTTGGTAGTGGTTCACAGGGGTTTCCCTTGCTGGTTCAGGGAAAAAAAGGTATTTTTCAAAGTGGTGTGAGCGTGTTAAGCTGTCTGACTCCCAGGAAAGTCAACATCAGTTGTGCTCTTAAACGTCTGTTTCTTTATAAAGTAATGATGAGGAGCAGTAGGTTCAACAGAACTTCAGAATTACTTTGATAAATCTGTCAGACGAAAGAAATATTAAAATCTGTGTACCGCCTGTTTGCCTTTTTTCTTGAAATATAAATTAATTATGACTATATAAAAACCTTTTACCATAGCTAATTAATCAGAATCTCCTCATAAACTATGTGTCGACAGCTCTGTATGTCTAATTATCTTTTTCACTTCAGAATTGTGCAGTTGAATAATGAAGAAAACACTACCTGATGAATTCTTTTATTTTATGATGATATCTCTAGAGACAGAAAAGACAGAACAGTTTAAATGCCATCTTAAATTACATCTTGGCCTTGGCAAGCTTTCAGCTGGTTTTGATTTGCATGGAAACCATTTTTGTAAGACTCATATTCTCTGAAAAACAGAGCTTAAAGCTATAACTAGAATAAATTATCTGTAGCTATTTAGGGCTCTATTAAATCTAGATGCTAGGCACCCTTTTCACATGCAGAATGCAATGGAACAGCTTTTAATACCCTGTCAACCTGTTCTGTGAAAAGTCGATTGGGCAGGGAAGGTTTGATTTGGCTGGTTTTATTAAAATATCTTTTGCCTCCTTACACCATCATGAACCACTCAGCCTAATTTAAACCAGGCAAATTCACCAATCTGTCTTGGGTGTCTATAGAAACAGCTTTTATTTTTTAAAGTGATGACATCCACCCATAACTGTTGGCATGCAAGCTCAAGACAGTTATTCATGCACTGCTGATAGAGAATTGTTCTTTATATGAGATAGCAATATAGGGAGCACATACACGGATTAAATGCATCCATGCCCCCTTTTGATTGCATCCTCCTCTCTACAGCTAGTTAAGCCTTTTCCCTAGGACACAGAGGAAGGGTCAAACTAAATATTGTTAGGCTGTGCATATCATTAGTCAACCTTTTAAGTTTTTAGAAGATGGCCACCTGCAATACCACTGTGGAATGTAGGTACCATCACAGCACACAGGGGTTCATAAGGATGGCTGCTAATGCAATTATGATCTGATGTAGTCTTATTAATTATTTAAATCAGAACTCAATTTGATTTAGTGTCTGAATTAAGTGCTCATTTACTGTGGTACAGGCCAGCTAAAAATCAAGGGAGCTTCTTGGAGTGAGTTTCTTCTGCTGGTGAGAAAAAGGAAGATAGTTATAAACATCTTAAAAGCAAATACTCATAATATTTAAATTAAAGACTTGAAAAATCTTAAAAAGAGAGTTACTCGCTATTTTACTTGAACTTCCTGGAAATATGGATCTAGATCAAGTTGTCAAATGTGCTTTAAAACCAGGAATGTCTTATTTAAGCATTAGACTTCCATCTGCCAGGTCACTTCTCCGTGGATCCTTGCAAGGTTATTGGGAAAAGTTGTAATAACACAAAGTGGGGTATTTTTCTTGCAGTGCAGAGGGGAAAAATAACCTCAGGACAAGACCAATTCTAGCTCTGAAATACTGACACTCGTGTACACATGTGAAAAAACTATCAAAACCTAATAGAGAGACTCATGTAACTTTTATACATTTTAATAAGCAATCTGAAAATGTATACCTAAAGTTCAGATTTAGAGCATGTTAGAGAGTCAGCGAGTCTGACCTCCATGGTTAATGAATTCCATGAGGAGCAAGCAAACACTAAAAATGCCCTGTAGCTCAATGTCTTCAGCCAAAAAGAACTAATCCAATTGACTGAGACCAAAGAAAACGACTGGGGATGTATGGTTCCAGAATGTCTCTGAGGTATTCAAACCCAAGTCAATTTAAGGACTTGTAAGTTAATAACTAGGACTTTACACATAATCCTGTACTTTACAGGTAGCCAGAGAAGGTTTTTTACAACCAGGGTAATGTGATTTTCATGCATGGTGTCAGTCAAAATTTCAGCAGCTGAGTTCCAGACTAACTGAAGTTTCTTCATCAGTGCAGGAAAAGCTACAAAATGCTGATGTGGAATTGCATTGGGGAGTTCTAGAGTGGACACAGGCTTGCAAACCTGTGTTAGCAAGAGCAGATACCATGTTTTTTCTCTATTTTAAAGCAAGATGTAAAATACTCAGTAGCTAACTGGGTAGGAATGCTAGAATATGACAATGTCAATTATTACCTGCTGGTTTATAATATCATCTCCCCAATCAAATATGGTAAACCAGTACGTTTTGTAGCTTGGAACTTTAAAAGCTGAGAGTCTGTATTGGAAAAAAGAATCACATTTTTAGTGCTTTGTGCTAGCTGTAATAGACATGTATTGATGGAGGGGGTGGGAAGTGGTTTTCTGGCAGAAAAATGTCTGTAATAATGGGCTGTTTTTTCCTTTTCATGTTCAAAAAAGTTACACTGGTATTTCAAGACACTAGATTCCTGCTTCAGAATTGACTGAGTGAAGGATATAATTTTTGTCTCCGGTGGCTGTTGTAATGCTGAGTTGTTTGTACCTTAGCAGATGATAAATAGATACAGACATTTAAGCATAGAGCCACCTGAGTTCATCTTTATACTTGCCTTGGCAGATGAAACTTGCTTTTCAATAGCTATCCTCAGATATGTTGCTGAAAGTTAAGATATGAGAATCAATCATTAGGGATGAAAGTGGTGGGTATTTATAGGAGAAAGTTATTAAAAGAAGATCAGCAATGGTTTTACCAAGACTAAATCCTGCCAGACAGAATACAACCGAGTTCTTTGAAGGAATGACAAAAGAAATAAATGATTGGAACGTGGTGGACATAATTTATGTAGACTTCAATCAGGGGTGTAGCCAGCAATTTGAAGTTTGTACACATCCTGGCTGATCCCTTGCCCCCTGCCTGCAGTATCCCCATAATCTCACGCAGCAGACAGGGCATTGCCTATGATCACTAATGCAGCAGGCACACATAGATGTAGATTTGTATCAGAGCTATGCTTTCAGAACCCAGAAAAAAATGCTGGCCCCAGGAAAAAAACAGATTGTATTTTGTGCCTGCTGCTTAAACTGGCAGTTCTAGAAAATGTCTGTGGGAAAATCAGAAATATGGGTGTCAGTATTATAAAAGCAGAGTGGTCAGTTAGAAATGTGCTTTTGTTGGACATGTAGTAATATTTCTTCAGATGTCTGCTGTTATTCAGAGACTACAAATAAACCCTTCATTTGGGGCTTATCAAATTTTGGGGAGTTTATCACTTTTTCTGAGTTTTTAAGAGTTTAGGAACTCTCCTCACTCTAGTTACTGTTTCCACTATCAAGTCTTTAGTAGAATGCTGGGTGTCCAGAGGGCTCCTTCCCTGTCATTACATCACCTGATGTCCAGTGCAGATGTTTTCACTGTGTTTTGCAGATATTGCTATTCCAATGAGTCATTAAATCTTCTCTCACTTTTTCTTTCTGCCTCCCCTGACAAACTAGTTTGTAATTACACAGGATTTTAACAACCATCCCTGTACTATTTCTAAAAGGCCAGTTTTCATATCACATCCATAGGTGGTAGACTATACTCTGGTTACTTACTTGTAACTTTTTCTGATTGCACCTGTAAAGAGTCTACTCTTCTTCAATTTATCTCCTATAATCTGAAAAATATTACTCGATGTTATTACCTTCAATAAAGTAATCTCCTAACTCATATTATTTCTATTCTCCTCCATGTAATTAACTAGACATTATTCTTCTGTGTTTCCCTACATCTTACAATTATGCTTAGCCTTATATTTTTTCCCAATTCCTCTGGCTACCTTAGTCTTTTAATTACTATTTCTTCATAATAATAATGTTGTAGCTAAGCTTGAATTAAATCTATGGCTTTGTAGAGCCACACATGTACAATTTGAATTACATTTCTAATCTGAACTTTACAGGTTCTACACTACACTGGGAAACACACTGGGATAGAGTCCTGAAACTTTACATCTGTGTTTCTATTTTATAGCTCACCTTGCTTTCTGAATAATATACGTAATAAGACACATACTGTTTGTTTACAAAGGTGTGTGCAACTGAAGTAAAGGAGAACAGATTTGTTTAAAGCTGGATATAGATTTTTTAAATCCGAGCTAAATACATTTCCTAGATCTTTACCACTCACCCACCAAGCGGGACATGATTAAGGGTAAATATGGAGTACACTGGGTTGTTTTTATAACACATAGTATGCAGAAGATACAGTAATTATGCCTTCAGGTGCCCAAACATGTGATTACAAAGGATACAAAGGAGCTGTAGTTTTTTGAACAGAATTTGAACCTAACATGAGAAGTACTTTACTTGGAAGACCTTGATCTATCCTCTAATATTTGCTTTGCTTTTGGCTTTTGACCAGTACTAGAAGTTTTGCAAAAATTTGATTTATTTTTTGTCCCCACCACATTTTTAGATACAAAAGTTTGGAAGAACACAGGTAAAGTCTGTCACAAAAAACAGTGCTTTTTCTTTTTGTAGCATCATACCTGTTTTGCCTCTTCCCATTTTTACTAATGTTCACCACTAGACAGCCAGGGAGATTTGTTCAAGTAAGCATGTAATCACATCCTCTAAGAAGTGGTGAACCAGATTATCACAAGGTATGGAAATGTTTGACAGATTTTTTCGAACTGTATGCTTGCTCAGAAGACTCAGACCAATCTCTCTTCTGGGCTATGTAGGCTCAAATAGTGGCTGAATTGTTTCTTCTGGTTTACTATGTAGGCTTCCCTGCATGGCAATATAGTGATATATGGTGGTCTCTCCACCTGAATTCAAGCCTTGACATGTACTGAATGTTTGCTCTGAATAGCAGCAGCTGAGATTTTGTTGTATGTTCATCTTTCCACCAGTGCTATCCTTCAGGGTGTCATTATCAAAGTAGAGCATACTTCTCAACCTCAAACAGTGTGAGTCTTGTGGAAAAAAAAAAAAAAAATCCAAGCAGCAAGATATGTCAACTTCTCATTGAATTAATGGGCCTCTTTGATTTTTTGCCCAGGAGAATACAAAAATCAAAAAATGTTTAAGCCAAAAAAATCTGGTGTCTCCTGGGTAAAATGTGAGAGTTGAGAAGTATGACATAAGCATTAGTAGCCTTTGTGCCTCTTGATAGCTCTGCTGAATCTCCCAAGACTCTAAAAGTTGATTTGTCAGCTTAACATTAGCTTCAGCCTTAGCTGCAGCAGTAGCTGTTGTTTCACCTTTATCAGCAGAAATGGTACAGCTACTGGAGGGACTGATGTGGTAAATCTTTTTGTGACACCATTTTGTTTTTGCTACTATCTCTAATTGGCTTGTTCGTGCACTCTGCATCCCAAGCCAGATAGGCTGAAAGCTTCATCACACTTTAATTAGAAAAGAGCTATTTTAAAGTTACAGAGTTGACTAATTTTATTCATCAAGTCTCTGAGGGTCACAATTTTAAAGTGGACTGTTTAAAAATGCCACTGGTGATCTTTTGCACAGACTGAATTCACAATACTGCATTATAAGTTTGACACATTCACAAAAAATTAATGTAAGTCTGCAGCTACAGCCAAACACTATATTTTTTTGTGCATAAAAAGCTTAGTAAGGCTATTTCATATTTACTCCTATATTTGTGCTTATGGTTTACAGCTTCCACTAATTGTTCAAATCTGGATGCCCAGTATTGAGTAGTTAGTAAAAAGTCACTCAGTGGTGTGCATCCCCCTTTCTGCTTTTTGCTTTTATTTCCTAATCATAGTGACTGAAACTACTATATGGGTTTGCAAATTAAGGCCAAGCAGATATTTTAAGACACTGAAGAAGTGAGTGTGGCCATTTGAGGGTCATGAAGAGTTCTAGGACATAGTAGGGCTATATCTAATGCCAAACAGTAAAGCTAATGGCACTGAACTGTCTGGACATCCACATCCTCATCTCTGAGCCAGTGTGTGGGAGGGAAAGAGACAAAAATCAGGGACATTCCCTGAGATGAACTGCACTCTTTCCTTAGGGTAATCTTGCAAAGTCCTTGCAGTGTCTTATGGGACTAGAGGGCAGTTGCTGTTATCTCTCATCTGCAAATCAGTTCCTTGTATCACTGTAGTCAGAAATATTTCTTACAGCAGTGGGATCCAGTTGCTCATTGGCATTCTCAAGCTGCAAACTATAGCTCCAGATATTGCCCAGAACAGCCTCTACATAAGAAGTGATTTTCAGTCAAGCACATTGAGAGATTTCTATTGTTCTGGGTCCTGACTTAGGGTTCTCTGACAGGTTGATCTTCAGGATTTAGCTGATTTTTTTCCCTGCCAGATAAAATCCATTTTCATTAGACAATCTAGTCCCACTGTAGTCTGGGAGGGATCTCTGGCTTCACATACCAGGTAAGTTGTGGGTCACAAATAACCACATCATCTATGAGAAAACCTCACATGTTGAAATGTGGGGAATATTTTCTCCTCAGCAGCATTAGCCACCTTGCATTTTTCTTTTCTCAGGTACACCACTAAAGCCAGCACTGGCAGCCTGTAATCCAGTTTTGAAGATCAAGCTGGCCAGCCATGTATTCCCAGGGCTGGTATGAAGTAGTAGGAGGAGGAAGCCACTGCTGAGATGTTTGCAAGAGTTAGAGTTCTGAGATTTACCTGTGACAAGAGGAGGCGGCTCTTTATTAGTCCTTTTGTGTTTGTGTAGAGCTGCAACACTAAATTGCCCTTTGGTTTTTAAAGCCTTCTATTTGTTTGTTTCTCTGATACAAAGAAACTTCTTAAGCAATAGTTAACATAATCTCTTTTTCTTATTATGGTTTTAGATGTTATCAGTCACAGTATCTTTCTTCATGTATAAGGACAGAGAGGGAAGCAGGAAATCTATCCTCCCTTTTTAATCAGCAGAGGGGGATTCACCTTGATTAAATGCAGTTATGCCCCATCAGATTTCCCATCTCACTTTGTGAGGCTTAGTGTTAACAGAATCTGGGGCATCATGAGGTATTCAAGCAATTTGGATGGCATTTAAGGCTTTTGTTTGTTTGTTTGCTTGTTAGTTTGAAGGCTGTGTCTGCACTTTCCTTATGAAGCCCTCACTTCCATCTGTATTGTTTCCTCCATTTTTTCTTTACCCCCTCTCTTCCCAAATATGCAGCCCAGGAAAAAAAAATATTTTGCAAAGTGCAGTTGAAAATGGATTTTTATGATGTGCTGCTATGCTGAAATTTTTGTCATATGCACACAGAAAATCTGCAGTTAACAGTAAGATAAAGTTTTGGTGCAGTTGGCATGCTGCATTGCCAACAGCAGTTCTGAGGGTACATGGTGATGATATTTTAATTATATTTTATCTTTTAATCTCATTTCCAGCGTGCAATGCAGGTAGACCTTTACCTGGTATGAATACCTCTCTGGGGATTCATTGCAAGGTTGTTGGGAACACTGTCATGCTGACCTCAGGTTTTGCCTTTCCACTATTCAACCAACTGTAATCTGATTTGAAATGTAGATCTAAGTTTTTGTGAGTGTATGGAAGATTTGGCTGAAAATAGAAATATCTACTATGCTGAAGTTTTAATGTTTCTAGAGTCGTTCTATCAGATTGATTTTTCAGTGTAATGTGTAGTTATGTAAACAATTAGAAAACAGAATGTTTCATTTTAGTTTGATAGAACAAAGAGATCTTTTCTGTGGTGTAGTTTGACACTGGACTGTTTTCCTTCATAATATACTACAGTGATTCGTGGTAAGTGTAATTCAGATGTTTTAAATGAATTAGTTTCAATTTCATTAAAATCAAAACTCAGTTATTTCGGAGGGAGTTTCTGCCTGATGGATATATTTAATTCTGTTTTTATAAGAAAATTATAGTGGTTTGGTTCTCTTTAAAAGAGTATTTTTTCCCTGGAAATAGAATTAGGCAAAAAATTCTCACATAGCTGTTGTGAGATACTTTGGGGAGTGCAGCCCTTATAGACACAGTGATACAATGAATGCCAGTTGTTTTTCTAGTGTCCTTTACATCTATATCCTGCTGTTTATTAAAGCTCTCATTTTTTCTTAAGCTCAGCCCTCTTCCTTTGTGTCCTTGTCCTTTCAGGAAGTTTCATGCCACGTAGAAGGATGGGCTGCCAGGAAAGCAGGAAAGTTGGATTGGAGAGTACTAATATGTCATGCAGATTGCTGGATTAATAAGCATGTGGTTATTTTATATCTGAAAGGTGGGCAAAGTGATTCAGTTCTGAACCTGTTTAGAAGAGGCAGACTAATCTGTGACCAGCCACATCCATCTGCCAAAAAGCCAACTGCAGTGAAGGCTTGGATGATGCTCAAAGTAAAATCAGAACCAGAACAGGATTATACAGACCTTCCCAGCCTCTGAAATTGGTTTGGTCTACACGCCACAAAATGCAGGTTTTGCTGTTTCTTCTCTGCAGGCTTCTATGTGACAACTCCATTAATGATTTTGGGATCTAAATAGTGTAGGGACATGGCAAGGTATTACTGAAAAATGGTTATCATTTGCTAAAATAAACCAGTTTTGTAGTTAGAGCTGATCGATAAAGAGAAGCACTCAGATGAACTTGGTATTTATTCTGGGCATGTATTGCCTTTATTTTACTTTCTCAGATCCAGTTATAGCAATTAATTAAGGTGTCTTAAGGGGGTTAGAAGAAAGTTTTGGCCAATTTGCTGGAGCTGAGGGCTGACTAGGTTGAACTGAAGCAGAAATTGTTTACCTTGTTTTGGACAGTAATGACTGCCTTTATTTCATCAGCCAGTTAGGACCAAAAGATTAATGCAGAGGAGCAGAAAAGAGCCACACAAATTTTCATTTTTAACTAATGGCAAGGTATATCATTCAGTAACCCATTCTGTATATTGTGGGGGGGACCTCAGGGGTTCTGCCCCCAGCCTGTCCTAATGTCCTCAAAACATAAATGCCAACTATTTTACTAAGCATAAAGACAATTTGTATCCTGAGTTAGAGATGCTTCCAGGAGAGTATGTCACGACAGTCAGCACAGTGATAGCAAGTGTCCTGGGACTGCTGTCTTTCCTCATTCTGTAAACAATAATAATTCAGGGCTCTTGAACCTTCATTAGATGAGCAATGAGAGGTGGAAGAGCAGACATGCATACACGGCTCAGAAGCTCTTCTCATTGGGAAAGGGAGGGGAAGTCCATGCCAATCCCCCTGAAAGAAGATAAAAATTAATTTTGAATATTTTATTATGCTAGATGTTTATGTTTGTCATATACATTTGCTACAATATTCTACTTACATGTGTGTATAAATATGCATATATTAATAGATACAGATTTGTCTTGTATGTATTGAATACTCATGACATCCTTGATATGGAAATAACAGCAATGTCCATTAAAAAGACACTGAGATTTTTAGAGCATAAACTTAATAGATCAGAACAAAGGTCTTATAACAGCAAGTCCCCTCTCTTGCTTTTCTTCCAGACAGAGTTTATGCTTTAAGGAGAGGGAGTTCAAGCCTCCACCCTTGCATTTCTAAACAATATTTTGTTTTCCCTTTCAACTACAGCTTTTCTTGCACATCCTAGAAAAATAATTCAGAGAAGCAAATTCGGAATTGGGAAAAAAAAAAACAAACAACACCAAAACTCTATCTTAAAAAAATTCTTGCTAATTAAATTTGGCCTTTTGTACTGGAGCAAAAGCCTGAGCCAGACCAAGAGCCTTTTGAATATCAACAGCACATCTTGAACTAGTTCTAATTTCTATTGGAATTATCATCTGGATGTATAGAAATAGTTTGACTGAATCTGTCCAAGTGTTGTTGCTGTGGTTTCCTATATTAGAACATTCCATTCTTACTCTCCTTTCTGCCATCCAGTGTAGAGCCTTCTATTCTGGTGGAAGCTACATGATCAGAAAGCAATCCATATTGTGGGTGACACGTGAAGCACAGCTCTACATAATGTATTTGGATAACCATTGATTTCTGAGTTTTGGAGATAATTCTTCGCTAAAATTCTGTAGCCTGAAAAAAAAGATTATTTTTCTACATGATAAAAAAAAAGAAGTATTTTTTAGCAGAAAAAGAATTCTTATTGAAATCTGATTTCTGTATTTTGGAAATGCAACTGCATCTGCTTAAGAAAGAAATATTAGCTATTTTTTATCCATAATCAAAATGCTAAAAAATATTTTTTTCTCATCCTGTCTTTTAGCTTTCTTTGAAGTCACAATATTAAACCTCCTTAAAAATATTTATGTGTATTTAGTTAACAAAAGCTCCTGTAAGTTGAATCCATGCTGGCAAAAGGTTCAGGTAAGCTCTCTATATAAGCTTACAGACAATTGTGTAAATCTTCAGCCATTAAAGAGAAAGGAGAAAAAAGCCATCCTCATTACACTGCTGTCATTTACTCTTCATCTCCTGTCCTCTTTAGCAGCATTAAGATGGGATGTAAATTTGCCAGTTAATGCTGTTAGAAAATGGATGGTTCAAGAAGGGCAGGAATTAGAGATCAGTATTAGGTGCAGATAAGCTCCTTTTCCTCCGCAGTGGCGGCTGTTTAACATTCATGGGAAAATCATCATCAAACAGCGTTATCACAGCTCTGTTGATGGCTGAGGAACTTCATCACTATGATAATTTTTTTTTTTATAGCTGTGAGCCAAAAAGCTCCCTTTTATTTCTGCTGTCTATAACTGTGATAGAAGCTTGTTTGTATGGGTAGGGTATTGCAAACTCATAGCTCTTCAGCCAGGTTTGATTTCTTTCCACCATTGCTTCCCCCCCTCAACCCCTTGTGTACATTGCACTAAACAGTAATGCTGATAAAAAAATACTAAAAAAAAAAAAAAAAAAAGTGCTTAAACAGTCCTTCAAAGAATAACTGATATTTTTGTGATCAGTAATTCAAAGTTTGACAAGTGATGCCATTCTCTAATGAAACTGTCATCCATTTTGTTGTGAATAAAGGGTAGAGACTGCAAAGCAAGCAGGCAGGGAAAAAAGTTAATATTATCTAATGTTACATTGACTTGACCAGGAGCCAGGACATCTTTTAAGGGTCGCAACGTAAGAATTTTTTTTTCATGAAGAGCCACTTTTTTTTTTTTCTTTTTTTTTGTCATCAAATGAAGGGATTCACAGCCTGTTACATCTTTTTATCCCTTCCAATGTGAGGGGAGCTGTACTTTTCTATATTTTCTTGAATCTTTTTTAACTCAAAGAGATGATAGTTCATCTGTAGGTATTTTGCCAGAACATACAATGTCCAGTTTTAAACTCATCAAATTTAAGGACTCACCTCTAAATGATATGGCCACCACATGCTCAGAAATCTTCAAATGTAGCTGAGATGCAGATCATGGATGTTCTCTACCTCATACTGGGGGGAAGATACACAGGTCTAGACTGTATGCATTCTTCCAAAGGAGATAAGGAGCTATTCAAGGAAATTTTTTAATTTATTAAGGTTCTCAGCTTGTGCTTCTTTGTAGCTTTGACCTCATTTTTTGTAGTTTGTCTGTTCTAAATGACATTTCTCATTTTGAATATATGCCAGATGGAAAACATTGTGCTAAACAGCAGTTTTATAGCCTCCACAGCACCACCTGATAATTTTGATATTTCCACTTTGAATTCAGTATTGATTTGATTACTTGGGCAATTTACATTTGGCACAAGCTCATTCCTTGTCTTTACCTGAGCAGGGACTTCCAATCATGCTATGTTGTGCTGAATGATGTTTGGAGTTTGGAGATAAGGACTTTTGTCTACTTGACACTCAGCTTAGGCCACCAAACTCATTTCCCACAGGAGGAGGGTTTGAATCCAGTCAGGAATCTAAGGGTGAAAGGCTAGTGCTTTATAATTTAAATATTACCATATAAACATAAGTTTAAAGCAGATATTGTGTGGATGGGAGAACACCAGAGTTATTTTGAGTGGGATTTCAAGGAGCTCTTCCCTAGAGAAGAAAAGAACCCAAGAACCCCCCCAAGCCACTGACTTCAGAAGATCCCAATCATCCCCAGGGTCACCCCTTGCTTCTGGACTAGGATGTCAGGCTCCTCCTCAGCCTGATTGTCACCTTCAGGAATGGTGCCAGGAGAAGTTTGCTGGGATGCTCCTGGGCTCTCTCCAGTGTCACCAAGCTCCTCCAGGAGACCTCAGGACAAAGGAAACCTCCCCTTGCTGACCTTTAAATCAAGGGAGCTCTCAAACACAGCCAGAATGAGGTGGTGGTCCCAGGAATTCATGAAATCGTCGAACTTCTTCATGACAAAATAAGGATTTCATAAAATAAAAACGCATTCTTGTCCCAGACTTTGGAAAAGCAACTGTACTCTTCCTGTGTTACAGCCTCATGGACTAGGGATGCTTTCATTTTTCTTCAGAGGGAAAGTTTGTCTCTTCCAAGTTTTTGAAAGGAATGGTCACAGTATTATCAAAAGAATTTTTCAGGTGCCATCACAGGCAGATAAAGCAGTTTGAATCTGTGGAGGCTTGTTTGTTTTAGCAGGATAGGGACAGTTCGTATGGAAAATGATAAATACTAAGCAAGGTCTGCTTTGGAACTCTTCTGCCACCATTACCATTACATGCTTCCCTTGTTTGTTCCTTGTTTTGCTAAGCAGGTAACCCCAACCAGTTTCTTCAGAGAGGAGTGTAGATTTAATATTTGTACTACTGAACTGGGGTTTTATCTTGCAGTAACCATACAATTATCTTTCTATAATGTAAGCTTGTGTTACCATAACATTGGTCTTCAAATACTGTAGACACACATTTTCTCTTTTTTTTTTTTTTTCTGTTTCAGAGTATGTGAAGCCTGTAAAATAGACAAATATATTGGGGTGTTTCAGGATTGTTTCAGGATGGCTTCATGACCCATTTAAATTTCCTGGGCTGTATTCACTTTTTCAGGGAACATCATAGTTTCTTATATGCTTCATTTGAAAATAACTTGACTATAAAAAAAAAAAAAAATGCCTTGGGTTCACAAGAACAAAAGAGGATGATTGTAATTTGCCTCTGCCCTTTAGCAAAGCAATCAGCAATTTTCTAGTATTTTACAGACATCCATCTAGCTATCTATAAATCTTGTAATGCCCTTACTTTTTCTTGGAAATAGTCAAATGTATTAACCTTTTAGCAACTGGTAACCATTACAGTGCCATCTTGCATAGCAAAGAGAAAACTTGTCTCTCTAAATCTTTGTATGCTAATTTACTGGTTTAGTTCCTTTCCTGTAGGTATCAAATTGTTGCCATTGCCTGTTGCCAGCAGCACTACTTTGGCTTCCAGATTGGCAGGAGGGTAGGTATTACCTGGTTCTCAGTATAGCTAAGACTGGGGTGACTGTAGTTCTATTACTCTCCAGCAAAGCTGCCTCTTTAGTTTCATTAAGAAGGGTCTAGAATTGACCAGTGACACTATTCAGCTGCCCCAGACTGTTTTGGCCATGCAAGAAGACACAAAGCAGTTTGTTCTTAGTCACTGGAGAGTGAAAAAGATGGGAACATCTTTGGCTGAGAAGGCTGAGGTGGGCAGTGCATGCCTACTTATGTCCTGGTTTTGTCCTGGTTACTTATGAGGTCTTTCTCAAGCAAAAGTAGAGTGCATGTTCATCTGTATTCATAGAAATTAACTCCTTTTATTCCTGGTAAGCCAGGCATTTAAAAAAAACCAAAACCAAGACAAACAAAAAAACACCAAACAAACAAAAAAAAACCAACCAACCAAAAAAAAAAAAAAAAAACCCAACAAAAAAATACCAATTCAACATTCTGTATTTTCTGAAGTATCATTCAAAGATACCTGATCAAACTGAACAAGCTAACTCAGGCACTGACAGCAACATACCTACCTCAACATCGGTGCCTTGCTGGCTAATTAGCCCTGGGCAAGCTCAATATTGCAGTGTCACTTGATGGTTGGGGAAATCTAGCACTTCTGTTTTGAAACGATGATGCTTTGAGCCTCAGGTATTTGTTCTGTATATACTACAAATGTATTGACTGCTGGTGGTTCAGTCCTGGAAAATCAAGTTGTAGATCAAAAAGTGGGACAAACTGTATCAGGAAGAATTATTTAAATAACACTGGGCTTCTAGTTGTATGAATCATAAAACTAGGCAGAGATCAGAGTTTTGTAGAACCACAGATATTTGTCAGAACCACAAGAAGTTGGGGTTTGATGGCTGCTGTAACTATGGACCAGTCTTGGCTGGAAAACTTACTGGTTTGAGTCAGTAGATCCTGAGATCTGCCCTTGAGTCGCTACAACTCAGATATCTGAGTTCCAGGAAAGTGAACTTATTAAAATTGTTTCCAAGTTTGATCTTAAATAATAGATTGATTTTTCAGTTCCCTGTGAAAGTTTCTGACTCCACCAAGGCAGTTGGTTGCCTGGGCAGAATGTTCTAGGGCTTAGGCTCACCTGAGCTGCCATTGCCCAGGGAGTGCATTTTGGGATTCTGCAGTATCACAGAGCCCTGAGACTCCTCTCACTCCAGTGCTTTGCCAGGCATAAGCTGCTGTTTTCCCAGGCATGACAACATATCAGAGGAGTTTTTATTTGCTGATCTTTGTGGCTTGAATCCACGCTGCAACCCTTAGACATACATGCTTTGTTCATGTTTCATTTATGCACTAAGGATGGAAACATGCAAGCAACTAATGCACAGCACTGTTGAGCTTTGCACTCCAATGCCTCTGACTGTCCTCAGCCCCTATATTCTGTGTCATCTTGACTCAGTGGCTTCTTTATATACTGGGATAACCAGAAACTAAGCAACTTTTGGACATTAATCTATAACCTTTAATAATTTGCTATGCATATCCATTCATTCCTTTGTTATATTATCAATATTCTGCAGTGCTACTGGTTTTAATAAGAAGCCTTTTCACTGGTTTTCTTTGTTCTAGTCATCTAATCTGCTAATGGAAGTTTCTAATTAAATTCTTACAGCCATTTTCAAACTGTGTTTTGAATAACAAAGTCTTACAAATGCTCAAAGTATATTTCTCCCCTGCCTTGGATGCCTTACCTTCCAAAGAGCTGTGGAGAAATGATGCAGTTCATTGTGGAGAAGTGTTGCTGAGAACTTGTCTCAGCTGAATGAGAAGCATATAAATGGGATGTTGTCTGTAGAGAAAATAATGCAGCAGGTTTAAGAGTCTTCCAGGATCTCTTTTATAGTTTGAATGGACTGATGAAGAAGGGATACCAGCTATTCATGGAGCAAGGAGCACTCTCCTGATGGGCCTGGTGCTTCACAGATGAAAAAACAGGATCACCAGTGAAGTTTATTACTTCTCCAAAACCTTCTCTTGGTTTTACTCACTGGGAACAGCTGAGGGCTGATTTATTCTAATCATGGTCTCATCACCATTTTCAGCTACTGCTGAAAGGGGAAAAGTGAAAAGGAAATGTCAGAATCAGCTCATAAATATGATGAATATGATAAATATGTAAGGCTCTGTTTGTCTAATTGATCCTCTTATTAATCCCAGGAAATATTGCAACTGGCATATGCCATAATTTCCAGATGGATCAGGAGCAGTTCACATCTAGCTAGCAAAAGGCATTTCTCAGTCTTCATGCCTGCATGTGACTTCCAGAAATTTCTGCATCCAGACCTGGGCTTCCCCTGGCATGCAGCTAAATGTTCTCTGACTGCAGACTTGATGTGAAAGCTTCAGCCAAAGCTGCCACTTTCTCCCCTTACTCTAAAGCACTGCTACATTCCTGCTGCTCCTGCACACCTGCAGAGGATATTGTTTTGGCCAGAATAAGATGAGCACAGGTGGTAACATAATGCACATTGCATCTAAATTTAACACCTGTTGCACATAGGGCTTATGAGTTTTAATCTGTTTTATTCAAGTTTTCAGCCCTTTCAGATTTTTTTTTTTTTTCTCAAAGCTGTTTAATAAAAGGACAAAGAGCAGCAGCAGATTTATTTAGAGGTGGCTGCCATTCGTCATTAGGGGCCTTCTCACAGAGGGACTTAGTTTCAGAAGTGCTGTTTTCTTTTTGCAGTGGTGTATGTGCATATTAAAAAGGTTTGTACATTCCTGGGATGTATAAAATAATATTTTCTTATGTTATAGCTAATATTTAAGTCAGCTGGGGCCATTCTTACATGAAAGTCACAAAGCCAGCATGGGTTCCATGCAGAGTTGATTTTTGGGGTTAGACAGGTTTGCTTTTGAAGACTTCTGCCTTTCCTCTTCCTGTGAGATGATCCAATAGGTGAATTTAGGTGGAAAAACCTGAAATCCACAGTATGGGCAGCACAGGTTCATGTCTTTGTGCCTCATGTTGTGTACTGACTGATCTGGGATTTGCTACTCCTGGCATTTTACTGCAAGCATAGAACATTTTTTGTGCTGAAATGAGATCCGTGTAAAACAAGGAAAAGTCTTTTAAATTCACTATATTAACTGTATGTTTAGTACTCAGAAATGTCAACATTTCTGCTCCCTCAACTTTCACCACAGAGACTCCTGTCCAGCACTGTACCCTCCCAGCTATGTGTTTAATTTTACTTGGCAATACAATGGACTCTTTAAAAGTGAGTTTTATGAGCCACCAAGAAAAAAGCTTATAGGAAAAATAGTTGGAAAAGACTGTCAATGTCATGGTCTTTTAATTCCATTTAGCTCCATTCACACGACTTTTCCATCGTCATCTGAATCAAACCCTGTTTAGTCAAAAACACTTTTTCTTGGAATTTCGTGGAAATTGTGTTCCCAGACCATTTTAGGAGAGTACCTTGCAAATGAGATTTTTTCAGTATTTTTTTTAAAGCCAAGACAGACATAAAAGCTTTCAGTTTTCACGTATGTTTGGGAATAAATTCCCTTACCTTTTTCCCCAAATAAAAAGACTGGTTATCTCTGGGGAGGAGACTCTCCACTACAGAGAACTGAATGCCTCATCAGAGATGGAGATTTCAGGACAGACAGTACATTGCCTGTAAACTTGGAGCTCAGATGACAGATGGAAACCAGATAAAGTGAGTGTGCTGATCACTGCAGGAAGATTACACTCTGCAATTTGCATCTTGTCTTCCAGTAACATTTGCTCCATTTTTGCCTTCACATTCACCTGAGTTTTAAATACAGGCATTTGAGGCCTGAACTTACATGAACTTTATTTTTTCAAGTGAACTGTTTCTCTTACCTGGATTTTAGTTCTTCATATAACAACATAAAAAACACTTCAGGCAAACTGTTTTTTTTTTTTTTGCTTCCTTAAAATTCATCACAAAGGCTTCAGTCCTGCACAGAATGCTAGTAAGTTGTTGTATTTAATGATCTCAAGTGCCTCAAGTGTCTCCTTGAGGACTCCACTCAAAACCATGTTTCTGAGGAATATCTCCTCTTCCTCAAAGTGCTGGGCAATTTTCTAGCTGGCTAAACATCTTCCCCTTGAGAGACATGCAGGATGGGGCTTAGGGTCCTTCTTCAGGGCCCACATGCCCCAGGCACTGCAGAGGTAGGTTGACATTATCCTGCACAAATATTTGCTTGCATCTCTGCCATTTTCAAATTCTCTCTCTTGTTTGCTCTCTGTTGTCACTGCCTATCATGTTTCTTTCCTGGCTATTGTTTTTAGTGTGTAATCTTTCTATGATGTGTCCTAAACCAAAGCATATTTGTCATTAACTATCTGAAAGACTGTTAATAGACATTAAAAAAAAAATTGCTAGTGTCTTGAATATGACTCTGGCATCAGTAGTGTTATACAAGGTGCACAAAATCAAGCCAAAGGCTTTTACTACTGGCATTGCAAGGCCAGTGTGCAGCTGATCTGAAACTTCATTTGATCACTTCTGTATGTAAAGATTTGTTGGAGTGGAAGAGGAGGAGGTTGAAGGGGGAACAGGAGTGGAAAGCTGCCTTTCCTTACTTTCATATTGTTTTCACTGGAGTATTGTGAAATCCCATTGGGTAGGAGATGATCATCTCCTTCAGGCTGTGTAAATGGTACTGGGTGTTTGTGAGACTGTATATGATAACAAAATATTGCTTGAAATGCTTAAAACCCAGTTCTGGACAGCAGAAGTAGGATACTGACTAGCATATGCTCTTTAAATTTGAAAAAGATCACGGTAAAGAGTTTGCATGTTTTCCCATGTATCTTGAACAGATAGGTTTTCATTTTAAACAGTTCTGCTTGCTTCTAAGTTGCCAACCAGTGGCATGGAGACCTTATTTATCCCTGTGAGGAGGACACCAGGGAAAACTGGTTTCAGCTAACTGGTTTTATGAGGTTGTGATGGATCTGAAGATCCATTTCTAACTGTCTCTGTAGAGAGAGGTGCAAAAAGCCTCAAGAAGAACTGCTCAGGGAGCAAGAAGCTTTATGACCCTGATCTTGGGGTTCTGTGTAGTCAATACACTCAGCAGCTGAGCCACTGAGGAATTTCCACTGTGGAAAGAACCCATCTTACTGCTCATGCAAGCTCTCTAGCACTACACACCCCTCAAACCTTAAGCCTTTTCCTTAGTAGCAGTTAATGAGAAACGTGCTGCAGAAGCTGAAATGGTGATGAGCTTTTAGCCTCAATGCAAAATACCTGTAAAAGCCAGAAAAAGTATTTGTGGGTCTCCAAGTCACATTGCTCCCCAGGTACAAAAGTAGGTGTAAACCCTGGCTGTAATGACTCCTTTGATTTTGCACAAGTCTGTTGAACCTTTATGTCATACAGAAAGCTGATGCACTCATGTCTCCAACCTCAAAAACCAGTGTTCTGCTCAATAACTTCGTTAACTGAGGGGAAATGAATCATTTTGGCTTTTTTCCTTTGTTGTCATGTGTTTAGTATTTTTTAAGATGTATCAGCACAGAGTGATGCACAATCAGTTGTTTAGGAGCCAAATAAATAGCTAAAGCACTTTGAATCTTTAGAAAAGGATGTCCTTTTTAATTATACTTAGAGAAATTTACATGGAATTCACCATAATTTCTCTACATTAAAAATAAGTGCAAGTATTTTATTTGCTCTTTCCTTCTCTCAACGATTGCTAACAACAGTAATAGCATTTTAAGGAGAGAATTAAACTCATTTTTTATGAGTAACCCAGCTGCTTTTTTTGATGATTGTGTGACACTTTGCAAGTCTTACAAGTATCCAAGTGCAACAATGAAGCTTCTCTCTGTGTCAAAGACACCTAAGAACATACAAGAGTCTGGAAAGCTTTTAAGCTTCGCCTGATAAGCAATTCATGAATATTGTAGCTAGAGTATGCACCTCACTGTTAGCTGAACTGATGTGTTGAATAGATGTCCAGTTTTATGCATCTGAATTGAAAGTAAACTTTATTTGAGGAGGGGGGGAGAGGGAAGAAAGCAACATTCAGAAGAGGAGACTTTGTTTTTGAAAGCATTTTCTTTCTTTTAACATAAACACAACATTCATCTATTTGAAGTGTGGCTCACAAATGTAACAGGTTTTATCTCAGAGGCAAGAAAAAACTTGGTAATTAAAAACAAAAATAAACAAACCAAAACAAAAAGTATTTTAAACTGTTTCCAAGTGCTTTGAGTTGTCTGGGCAGAGGCGGTACCTACATTTGGGGTGTAATGGAGTCAGGAATATTTACAGTGTGTCTTTTCTTTCTCTCTGATTTTGTTTTATGAGCATAATTCGTACATATCTCATTAAACAAATGTATATTCTCACAAACATGTTCTTTCTGCATTTCCTGGCTGTGGCTTATCATTCTTCATATTTGTTGGCTCGCCACTCGATTAACTTCTGAAAAAGTTGGAGAAGTATGAGAAAGTCTTGGTCTCACCAAACAACTTTGAGAAATTCATCAGTTTTCAGAGGTGCTGGTCTGAGAAAAATGCCCAATTTGTATTATATGTCTTTCCTGGTTTGATTTGTGTCATTTCTGAGATTATCTTCCTTATTCAGCTTTGAAAATCCTGCCTTGAAGACTCAATCTCACAACTCATTACAGGGCAGAAGGTCACAGATTGCCATGTTCAGGACAGGGATGGTACCAAGGTGGCCAAGTACCCTGGGATGGCTGTCAGAGCAGACCCCACAGGTCTTCCCACCCTTTTCTGGACCCATGCTTAGCACAGCACAGCAGGGGTTTTATTCCTAACCCATTGCCTGAGATTGATCACCTGGTGAATGTGGGGCTTTACCTTCCTATCAATGTGCTTATAAATAGCTACTTAATTTAATGTACTGGACAGGGGTGTCTCTCTTGCCAACCTACACGTGTTCTATCTCTGTAACATGAAGTTATGTATTTTTTAACTACCTAATGAGTAAAAGAAAGCAACCCTTGGAAGGAAGCCTATGAGAAGTTACTCGTGAGAGTAAGGTTTTCAGGAAGGGAAGGAAGATAAAGACTGCCCCTTCCAAACAGGTTTGCAAAAGAGATACAGTGCCCCATATTATCTACCAACACTCTGCCTTTTCACTCAGGGAGACAGACTTTAAGGTGCATTAGTCCTATCGTTTGTATGTCTGTAAATATCAATAAAGTATGTTATTTGGCATTCACATGTACACAATGAAGGAGGAGGACTATCCTTTTCAGGATATTTCACAGAGCCATTCACAAACAAAAGCTCAGTAATTTAATCTTTCAAAAGCTCAATAATGCTAAGTTCAGAATTGCAGGTTTTAAACTAATGTACCTGATAAGTAATGATGACAGAATTTAAAAGGTCCATTATTTGGTAATCTAATATTCCCAATCCCAGTTATCTGTCAAAGAGAATGCTCTCCCTTAAACAGCGCTAATGTGTTCGCATCTACATTAATCTCTTAGGGAGAAAAGAAGCATTCTTTACGGGCTTTATCTGTTTCCAAATGTCTGACTCCACAAGGAGCCATCTCGCCGTGCCGATGAGGCTATGTAAATGACTCGGATGGCTTTATAGAGAGGTGTGATTTATCAGGGATACACGGGATACCGGATCACCGAGAGGCACTCCTGGGCCAGCCAGCCCTCCCTGTTCCTTTCCATGCTGTGCCCAGTGCCTTTCAATCCTCTGCTGCTTCTCCCCTCCAAAACAAACATCATGCTGACAGGTTTGCTCCTCACCTCCTTTTCTTGCCGGATACATAGAACCATAGAATCATAGCATCATAGAATTGGCTGGCTTGGAAGGGACCTCAGAGATCATCAAGTCCAACCCTTGATCCACTCCCCCCGTGGTTCCCAGCCCATGGCACTGAGTGCCACATCCAGGCTCTTTTTAAATATCTCCAGGGACGGAGAATCCACTACTTCCCTGGGCAGCCCATTCCAATGTCTGATCACCCTCTCCATAAAGAAATTCTTTCTAATATCCAACCTAAACCTCCCCTGGCACAACTTAAGTCCATGCCCTCTTGTCTTGTTGAAAGTTGCCTGGGAAAAGAGCCCAACCCCCCCTGGCTCCAGCCTCCTTTCAGGGAGTTGTAGAGAGCGATGAGGTCTCCCCTGAGCCTCCTCTTCTCCAGGCTGAACACCCCCAGCTCCCTCAGCCTCTCCTCACAGGACTTGTGCTGGATCCCTTCACCAGCCTGGTTGCCCTCCTTTGGACCTGCTCCAGGACCTCAATCTCCTTCCTGAACTGAGGGGCATGGCTTGGCTGGGCAGCACAATTCTCCTCTCCTCTGTCTCCCATCCATATCCCAAAGAGTCCCCAGGCTACCATGTTGGTGTGACAAGATGCACAGAGTAAGAGCTTAAAAGAATTAAAAAGAAGAGCTTAAAAGAATTTTGCTGCTCTTTTCTAGAGAATGATATCAAATCATATATGAGAGAATCAGGATCAGGAGGAACACAGCTGCCCATGGACTCTCAATTCGTGCCAGGGTGCAGAGGGTGGGCAGAGGGAAATGGAGTCATGGAATGTTTTCCTATGTTTTCCTGGGTTTTTCAGGCAAGGCTGCTTCTGCTCAGCTTACCTGATCTGCAAATTTCTCAGCTTGCAGCTCAGGTCTTTAAATCCCATTTCTAGAGAAGGTTTTGGCCACAAGTAAACCTGAGTCTGCCCTGCTCTATTCTAAATTCCAGCTGATACAGGACATTCAAAAGTGACTGAGCAACAGAATAAAGACAGTCACTGCTTCAGGAATATTGTACTTTTTCTTGGCTGAATTTTTAAACACCCATCCAGGTAGAACAGAGATAAATACACATGGAATTCTTTACGTTCTTAGTTCTTTATATTCTTAGGTATTACTCTGTCTTGATTTTCAGAACTTCATGACAGACACCACAAAGTGTCCCAGAAACTTGTTTGAATCATTAATTATATAAATATAAAAAAACTTCAATAGCTAGGCTGCCTGGAGCAGTGAAACAATGCAATTTGTGTCTGGATTCTGTGGAGCAGAATGTAAATACACTTGGCATTGTGGTTTAAGTGAGTTCTGAATGTGGTGTTTATTTGAAGGGGTTTTTGTACAACTCAAAGAAAAGGGTCAGAATTGCAGTACCATTGAGGAAATTTAGTCGTTTGCAGTATCTGCAGATGATTAGTTTGGGAAAGTAGTTGAGTGGGATTTGCTTTTCAAAAAAAATCCTATCCTGAGTCAGGAAAAAATGTCACATGTTCACACGTGAAAGCAGCTCTGTTTAAATTTAGAGCAAAATCAAAGGTCTGGTTTGAGGTATGGTAGCTGCCTGCTCTTAAGGACTTAGGAGTGTATAATAAAAATATTAAATTGCATATTAAAATTATTAAAAGAATACATCACATTCAATCTATTTGGATATCATGAAGGCAGTGTCTGTAATAAAGAGATACAATATACTTTTGTACATAAAACCCATCAAGACCATTAATTTCTAGGTGTGTTTTTGCACCTTTGAGGGGTGTTTGGTTATCCTTGGAGAAAAGGAAAAAAAAAAATCTACTTCTAAGAATTTCAGAACAGCATAACGTTAGGAGAATGTAATATAAAATATAACCTCAGGAAAGCTGAGAGTTGTCTCTGGCTCACAGACAGAAAAACTATTGAAGGCAGCTCTATAGCAGGAAAGCACTAAAACTGATCCTTTAAAGCAGATGGATGACAATAGCAAGTCACACATGGCTGGTTCAAAACAATGTGCCAGCACTGCTCAGAGAGCAGGATGTCTCCTAGCACCTGCAGGAACCTGGGAGCTGCATTTGCTGCTGGCTAGGTGCTGCCTGTGCAAACTGGTCTGGGCACCCAGTAAATACCAGTCAGCCAAAGACCAGGATTTATTTCAATTAGGAGGTGATTTTCATGTAGAGTTTTCAAGATGGGGAAACTAAGGTGGTGATTTCTGTGACACGTGTGACCCCCGGAAGGTAAATTTCCTGTGGAAAACAAATGGCTCCATATAGTAAGTAAGCCATGCATTTAATACCTGGCTTGAGAGTCACAAGCAGTTATCAGTCAGGTTCAGGAAGGCTCTGAAGCAACTGTTTTAATCTGCATTCATATTTTTATGTTTTATTGAATAATGACACAGGCAGCATGATACTAGCATGACACGTATGTCTGGTGGGAATATGCACCTTATGCATATATGTATTTGCCCAGGACATATCCATGCCCTGCCTGCCAGCCTCATCTTCTGCTGCAACTCAGTGTACAGAAGGCACAAAGAAACTGAAGGAATGTTTACTGTCTCCTTACTTACATTTTATTCCCGTTTTCCTCTTTGTAAGCCTACAGGGAAACCCTTCTCATCCTGTTTGGGATTTATTTGGTGATGTTTTGAAAGGTTTTACTAGTTTTTGCAGCTGGACCATTGTGAGAAGCTGTCATTTTCACCAGTCATCTCAGTGCCACAGGTTACATAGGAAGATCAAATCCTGTGTGAGCCACTGAACTAGGAGAATGTGCACAGTTATTCTTTGTGTTTTCCTGTTTTACTTTGACCCTTCAACACCAGGGAGTGCTTAGTTCCCACCTAATGTATTATATCTAATTACCACGGGTAAATTGATCTTCATCTACAAAAATAGACCTTTCCCTCTGCCTGCATGAAAGCATCTTCCCAGGTGATGTTGTAACAACTTCATATTGAAAAGCCTTTGCAATATCAGTATTTTTAAAAAAATCGATCAGAAGGTTTGTTAGGTGTTCTCTGTACTTTTAGGCAATTTTTTTTCAATTCCAAACACTACCTAACAATTTTTATCTTTAATTACTTCTTTAGTATCCCAGCTTTTCCTTTTCTTTGTTGTTTCACTGCTCCTTTGGGTGCTTTTACAAAGCTCTTTTCAGTAGGTTTGGTGTAATGCATTCTGCTGTTAGATATCAGACTTTGCTCCAGTTTAGTTCAGCTAGACATCAATTCAATCATACAGATGTTTTAATTTTTAGCTGGTCTTTCTGACAGCCACTATCCACAACTCAATCAAAAACCTGTTCCAGGCCTGCCTTTAAAAGTCTGGATTTCTCCTCATGCTTATGGATTTCCCCCCTTACTGTCTTTTTTCATCTGAATTTGCTCTACAGGTCTTTAGCTCCAGCTAGTGGCTTACTCCAAAATGCAAATTTTGTCCAATGGCTTAAAAGAAAGCAGAAAGGTGGGGTTTAGCTGTAATTCCTGTAATGCTCTGAAGTCTGTGTTGAGAGGGAGAATTATTCAGAGGCACTAGTCCTTCCTGGCTAATTTGAATTAACCCTCAAATTCCTTAAAGTGTAATAAATGCACTCCCTTTTCAGATTACAAGCTCCTGTGTTATCACATTGGGCCAAATTCTGCCCTCAAGTGTAGGCTTGTATAGTTCTTCTGGACTTCAAAGAGAGCTGCACATACGTGTCTTAAAGCGAAAATCCCCCAATGTTTTATCAAATAAAAAGCTTTACCTTAGCTCCTACTTTGACTCTGCACCCTTCTTAATGAGAGATGGTATAGCCTTTGTACAAGGTGCAAAAACAAAACTAGAAAGCCTTTGTTTTTAAGTAGGGTTTGCAATTTGCAGCCACCTTTGGTGGAATCCCTTTTTTCTCAGGACTTTGTAGTGCATGTAGATCTCTTCTGGGTCTGATCTCTTCTGTCCTCCTGGTAGCAGAAGACCCTTTCTAGCCCAGTATCCCTTGCAGGAGCCTTTGGAGCTCCCACTGGAGAGAGAGGTGAGTGTCCCTGCTGCAAATATCTCAGGTGAATTGGAGTTCTGGCTCAGCAGATGCAGCTGTGTGAAGCTTTGGTAAATCTGCAGTCACAGGCAGGGAGGCTTTGGGAGAAGCTGAACACTGAGGGGAAGGAAGCAGGTTGTTTCTGATAGCAAATGTTTATGTCTTCACTCAGTTAATTCACACAGAGGGCTAATTTTAAATTGTGAAATCAAAATCCGCTTTAAATGCATAGAATCCCACATATTGCTTTCTCCCCCCTTTTCAGCTGGAAGTTTCATTGCGAGTGTAGGTTAAAAAGGTATAATTCAAAACTCTCTCCTTTCCCCCACCCCCAGAAGAAGTACATATATCCATACTCTGCAGGCTGAAAGCACACGGGCAGACACAAGTTGAGCTTTGTTGTGTGCCTCGGCACCGATACAGATGTGGCTGCCTTGGCAGTGCTAGAGGAAACCCATTTGAATTCTGCAATCCTCTTGTTTAAACCCAAAGACTCAAAGGTCTGTTATTTGTTCAAAGACTATTATTGTTTCCATTTCATTACTTGGTGAACTGGATACTGGGACAGGTGTGTCTACAGTCTGTTCATACTGACTGTCCATCTGAGATACCAGATAACATGATAATGCATTCCTGGCTTTCACAAACTTTATCACTTCTGCCATAAGACCCTGGCACCTAGTGTAAATAAATATATCTGGAATATAGTAAATTCAAGCCAGGTCTGTTCCTGAGGGCCCAGCCTTCCTTAGCAATCAGAAATTGTGCTCATCCTATGCTATTGATTCAACCCTTTCCTGGAGGTGAGAAAAGCACCAGAGTACATTAGGAGATGTTATGTCAACAGCTCAAATGTAGCTTTTGCCAGAGCTGAAGCCTGGAAACTGAATGACATACACACTGAGCAAGGCAGAAAATCCTCACACATCTGCTGTGCTACAGATACAGCTGTATCTCTGGTTCCTCTGTTTATATACCTATGCACAAACTCACATTTATGCACAATTTATGTCTGTGAGATATATATTTATACACAGAGTAGGTATCTTCACACACTCTCTCACCAGTTTGTTGGATTCCTTATCTCTCATAAACACTTTCATTTAATTCCAATAGAAATGTTCAGAGAGTGGCAGAACAAGTAGAATTGTTAAGTGCTTCTCAAGGTTTTGTTGTCAGCAAATGCAATGTTATACCAAGGCAAAAAACCCCCCATATCAGTGCTGTCATTTTCTACCAAGTGCACCAACAACACACCTGGGACCCATGCATAAGTTTATTGATCCAGTGGGTTAAGGACATTAACATATTTGAAATAGTTCTTTAGAAAAATAAAATAACCCACAATTTTTTGAATTGCTGTGGTCTTTCAAAGTCCATATGAAGTATTACGCAAGGAGACAAAGCTATTTTACCAGGCAGGCAGATATTCCAAATTACTGGTTCTTAACAAGCATGGTAATACATCAGTCAAAAGCAATAAATTTAAACTTAATGAAATCTCAATTTGCCTACAGTGCATTTCACTTTGACATTTTCTACATTGCCACGGTGCTTTGATAAAGTTTTTTAAAATGCAAAGAAAGTGTCTGTAAGGCTAAAGAGCAGACTTGGTGCCATTGTGCCCAATGGAACATTACAGTACTTAAGTTCCATCACTATATGCCCTGTGGCAGACTAAGCCTGAGTGCTAACATAGGTTCAGTTTTCATTATCATCATGTGATTATCCATTTTACTGCATTTAACTGATAATACAACTACCAGCTCACCTTAAAAGAATTAGCTTGGAGGTTTCATTGCTTTCCAAATGGAATTCATTTGACAAACAAATGACAATTAGCTCAGTCTCCCTGTTCTGTGTCAGGATGGTTTTTGATTGAACCTAGACCAATTTACAATTTTTAAATGAGTTTAGACATTTACATTTAAAATGTCTAGAGGAAATTAGCCTTGGGACATCTAACAGCCAAAATGCTTTTTGAAGTTGATTATTATTTGATCTAGTACCCTCTACCTGTACATTTTGTTCTGACTTCAAAGTTTTGGAATGAAAATGCCACCTACACCTCAAAGCATAGGGAAAAACTTAAAAGCAGTTTTACTCATTATGTTATGCAAAGAAACCTATATTTTAATATTCGTTTAATATGGTTAGTTAGCTTTAATGACACCAGTTTGACAGTGTCATAGTTTTTGAATATAAGACATTGATTGAAGTTTCCTGTGCTTGCTGGCATTTTTTTGTAGAATGAAAGAATATCTTTTGAAGGTGAGATTCATATGCCCCACACTACCATTCTGGCACAGATAGAAATGTAATCATTTACAGATTAATGCATGTCTTTGTACAGAGTCAAAAATATGTTGTCATTTCTATATTATTCTGTGTATCAAAATCTTTATTGATGTTTGTTTTGCTGCATACAAAATTTGCCCAACTCTATTTGTATTGGTCTTAAAGCAAAGAGGGTCTCCTCCTGAAAAAAGGGTTGTCAGTAATTCCATTATAAATATGCAGGCTCAGATAACACAGCCATGAAAATTGGGCTGAAATTAGGCACATAGTATCTCAGCCTTGAGGTGATGTGGATCATGCTATTTTTATTTTTATTAATAATTTATGCATTTCTGTAAAGTTGGAAAACTCTACATTTGGCCGCTGTAAAATTACGAGCATAAAAATAAGTATTGTTGTTTTTCTGGGTCCTGAGTCCTTAAAGCTACACTCAACACCTATGGGAGTCATATGACTTCCATAAATAGGCCTGGTTTGTTTTAACAAAATGGTCATTTGGCTTTCAAGCAGTAATGATCACTTGGGAAGTATTTTAAAAAAATGTTTCATGACTTTCTGATATATGAGCTTTGTATGAGCATACAATGATACCCAAAAACTCTGTTCTATCATAAATATATGTAATTTCTGCTAACAGTTCATACAAACCCTATTCAACAGGGTTTTAGCTGAAAGCAAATGAGATTTTGGGATGTGATCTGTTGGAAACCTAGGTCTGGACCAGCAGCACTAGTGTTTTATCATCCCATGGTTTAATTTGCAGAATGAAAGGAACCAAATTTTCTTAAGGAGTGAAATGGTCTTGTTTCATCATCCCACTATTGCCTAACTTCAAGTAATGTCAGCTCCAGTGCATGTCTATGTGTTATCAGTTGCTGGAGTTCAAAATATTCTACTCTGCTACATGCACAGAATACTAATTTTTGCCAGATCCATCTTCTTCTGAAAGTGAGTTCTTGAAAAGGACAAAAATCTTTGGCCTGAAATATTTTCTGCAGTGAAGATTTCTTAGAAATAGAGAAAATGGAAATCAAATAATGACCTGGGAAGAACCCTTGGGCGGTCCTGGAATGACAGGGGCTTGGAAATGTGATCAAATTTCAGCAGATCCAGGTATGCTTCAAAATGGATCACGACAATCAGTTCAAAGTGATGCTGCTGCAGTATTTCAGAAATAGTTATTTCTATATTTTCTGCATCTGCTATACTCTAAAATGTGTGCAAGTGTGATAAATATCCTTCAGGTATACATGTTGAGCAAACAAACACCCCGGGGATGGAGGTCAGAGACCAGCTCTCCAGGGAAATCTTTAACTATTACATTCTAAATCTTTAATTTTCTACTGCCTAAAAAGCACATCTTTATAAGTAGATACTAAAATCCTCAAATATGCAAGTATGAGTCTCTAAAAGCAGGGATGGAAGTGCAGTGGGTGGACTGAAGACACTGGAAAATCAGAGTGACTAATCCTTCCAATATCATCATTTAGAAAAGTACTGGTTTGACATTCCCACTAATAGAACACTTGGGTTTCTCACTTGGGAAACTATGGCTGATAGCACATGCAAGGAATTCTGATAGATCTTAACAATTTCTTCTCATTAACTCCAAGAATTTAAGCCTGGAATGGAAATTTGGATGTGAGGAAGTGGCATGGGTGGTAGTGCTCCTTTCCTGGCAGCTACAGGATGTAAGTCACCTGAGCATGAAATACTCTCTGTCTTTAGGGATTCTTTCTGTCATTTCTCACCCATGTGATACTGATATTTGGAGCATGAAGGGAAGAGAGGGGAGAGGCTGAAGATATTTATGTCAAAACACACTGCTCTAGAAAGAAAAGGCAGTGTTTTTAAAGGGAAAAAAATGGTGGAGGCCCAAATCATGGAGATCATGGACTTCCGTGCTCAAAAGCACCTTTCTCCAACTCCCTGTATCACCTCACTCAAGAACACACAACTCTCAGAAAGAGAGAAAGAGGGAAACAGCAGGATGACTTAGGATTTCTAGAAAAAAGTTTAGTTTCATTTATTATTTATAAATTTCATTTGGTACATATCTTTAGGGACATTAAGAGATTAGTAGTCACACAGTTTGTTCTGAGCATTAATGCTAATCCTCAAAGACAGGTGAAGGGTAATTTCATTAGTTTTTATAAAGGTTTGGAATAAAACTAACCATTCAGGCAACAGTTGGAAAGGAGACATTTAGTGCTGTGCTCTCTGGTCTCCCAGCAGGCTCTGCCTCTCAGAGGAATGTGTCAGCACAGAGTGGCATCTCAGCAGTAAGGGCACATTCCTCCCACGTTATTTTATGTAAAATAGGTGGGTCCCTCTTTCCTAAATGTGTCATATAAAATAATTGTCTCTGGCATGACATACAGTAGTTCAGGAAGGGAAGCTAATCTAGGAAATAAAGGGATACAGCCTATTGATGCCAAAATCAGCAATTACATTGTATGAGATCTCATGAATAATTCCTGAGCTGTGATTTAACATTAATCTGAGTGTTTAGTACAAAGCTGGGCCGACACCAATAAAATGCTGACTGATTTGTTTTAAAATAGTGCTCCTTCAGGCTTCACAACAGTGCTTTGAAATGAATGCTTTTAGGTAATACCTCAACCTTGCCTCTGTAAAACACAGACAGATGAATTCCTGTGACTGAACGCTCAAACTCTACCATAATTTTTTTTCCCTTCATTTTGGTCTGAAACCTTTTCCAAGTGCAGTACTTAATACTTGCCATGATTTGGGCAAGTGGGCTTCAGAACACAGAGCTCTCCCTCCCCGTGAAAACCTCACCAAAGCACCTGAAATGGTGATATTTGCTCTTTATGTGTATTTCAGGTGCAAAGAGGAGGAGACCATGTGTAGTGAAGCAAGTGGGAAATTACCCAATTAAACATTACAAGAGGAGTTTGGTGTATTACAATTGCTTCTCCATGAGGAAATAATGCCTCTTTTCAAAGGACAATAAGCATGTAGGGGAAACAGTGATGACCACTTAAGAAGACACCATACATTTATTCTGAAACACATGGCCTTACAGTGTAGCTATCTGTCCTAGAGAGCAATATTCATCAGGAAAACTACAATACATTAGGCTACTTGGGGAGAGTGTTGTGTCTTCACTATCAAAGATGATTTTTTTTTTCTTAAAAAAAACAAAAACAAAAACAAACAAACAAACAAAAAAACAAAAACAAAACAACAACAACAAAAAAAAACCCCAAAAAAAAAAACCCCAAAAAACAAAACAAAACAAAAAAACCCAAGCAAGGCAAACATTTCTGTGAGCTCATCTCTGGTTCAGTTCTGCACTCTGATGAGCATTATATCTCACAAAGTTTCTCAGTGGGGAGATCATGAATCACCAAATCACCCAGGCCTGGCACTATCAGCTGGGTGGAGGCAGTGGAATTGGAAAATAACAGAATAGGCTGCAGCTTTCTGATAGGAAAAAGAGAATTTTTAACAAATACTGTAATGAATGTTCTCACAGAGAAATTTTTTATATTGTCTGGCACTTAAAAATAACCTTTACAAAGAAAAGGATTTCCAACTAAAATGCACTTCCAGCACTCTGCACCAGCAAGTATGGAGAGATTGTTTTGGTTTCATCTTCTAACTGTGCTCAAGGATAAATAACAGTTAGGAACAAAATTTTTTGCCTGAATGTCTTCTTTCTTCTTCATATATTTTTTTATACAACTGCCTGGACATGGTGGAGTACCCTGGCACTAATAGTGTGTGGAGGTATTAATTTAGTATCCCTTTTCCTAATATCAATATTTATGTACTATGCACAGCAGTTGCATTTCTATTGATATATGAACCTATTCTGTCTTCTCTGATCACCACAGCGGGAGGGAAGGACAATAAAATGAAGCAGGAATATAAAACAATCTACTAGCTGAAGAGCCAGAAGACTGAGGAGCTCTCTAAATGAGGTAGGAGAAGAACCATTTCCACTCAGTATCTGTTGCTAAAACAGAATTTAAGTGATGGAGGAGAATTTAAGTGAGGGAGGAGAAAAGAAATTCTATGAGATAACATCCTGAGAGAATATTTCCTGCCCTACCCCTTCAATGTTTGTTCTCTGTTCCCTCACTCTCTGCACAAGAATTATGGAGAAAACACCTGAGGGCAAAGCCCCAGTCCCCCAGAAGTGATAGTTTCATTGCATTACTTCTTTGAAGCTTTGTTTCCAGTTTTGCAGCCCAGTGCTTCACCCTTTACTGGAGCATCTCTGCCTTTTCTCAGCCTTACCTGGGCAGGAGCCTGGTGCTGAAGTGAGCTGACAGGCACAGTGTGCTCTGGTCTTGCACATCCACTTCCAGCTCAGAGCCCATCCTGCCCAGAATGTGTTTCAGGATCTCAAGAACTCCAGCATGTGGTATTCACTAAGCTGGATGTTGAACCAGCAGAGATCAATCTCCTCTGGGGCACTTGCCAGTGTTTTTTATTGGCAAATGAGAGCTTGGGAGAATATCGCTTAGCAGTGGGTTTGAAAATAATTGCCCTTCTTTGGGACAGTTGAACTAGAGGGCAGAGATTGGAGTTCATGGGGTTTTAAAGTCTTTTTCAGAGCTATTTGGGTGACTAGCTCTCAAGATCCCTCCCTCTCTTATTATATAAATCTTTGTTACTATTATTAATTTCCCCATTCTCGACTCATGATGTAAAGCAGCCTCAGGACTGCTCCAAGTTTTACCTCTTCATAAACTTCCCTGGAGCTCTATTACATCAGAAGTGCCATAATAAGGAATATCCCAAACAGGTCACCTCTTATCAGTGGCATACCCTAGCATTTGACTCTATCCCAGTGCTAAAAACTACACCATGTCATCCTCACATCTATGCAAGGACAATCCTGTTTAATCCATCAGGGGAAGAAGAAAAGCATACAGTTGTCAATATTTAGACTTAAAACTCTGTATACATTTAAAGTGCACAGTTGAAATATAGGTAGTTGAGTTCATGCAGTGACTGTTATCCAGGGAAAAGTTTAGCCATTAAAATTGATGTACAAATTTATGTTTGCAGTTTGCAAAATGAAAGACTATATGGTGTCAGAAGAAGTTTTATCTTCTGTATGGTGTTTTCTTTTTTTTTTAAAATGTAATAAATACAAAGCAAATAGCATGGGTTTATCCAAGGGAATATTGAAATCCATTAAAAATGCACTTGGAGTAATCTGATTCAACAAGTCAGTATATTTCTCCCAAAAACCATAATGTGGGTACTACATTGTGTGAGATGAAGGTCAGATTACATTTCTTGCCAGTGCAATAATTCCCACATCATAAATTCTGATGAAATTATATCAATATAGAGAGTAAATGGATGTCTGACCTGCCGTCATTCTCTAGTTCTCAGATGTAGAAGCTGACATACAAGTAAATCCCCAGCTGCTTTCTGCAATACTATTACAACTCTGCCATTGCCTGGGAACTGTTATGAGCTGTCTTGACCAGAAATGGCTGTTAGAGTTTGTGGTTTCTGCTCTGAATATTAAACTTTGGCACACAAGAGTCCTTATTGTGGGGACTACTTGGAAATGGCAATACTAAATTGCTTTATATTTGCAGGATTTGATTGCTTCAGATGATACAGGTCTAGCTGGTGGGCCTCTCTCACTGCTTGTATTTCCAGATTATGAATCATTCCTTTGACAGGGTATCTGCCATAACCACTTCTCAGTTTCTGTAGTATCCTTCTTTCTATTACAGCTGGCAACTTGTCTTCTGGGCCATGCCCTTTTTGTATACTTACAACAATAAGGGCAAAATTGAAGCTCTAATGTATATCCTGTTTTTTACATCAAATGTCAGTGAATATGTGAAATTAAGTTTGGAAAGAAGGCCTGCTCCTTTCCCAGTAATGTTACATTTTAATAGCTGTGCTATGATCAAGCCCCGATATTAATGACTGAACTTGAAGGACCCTGTAAATGGCCAAAAATGCATAGTTTAAAACAAACCTAACATACTATTATTAGTGCTATTCTTGAATACCAAAAGTATTTTTTGAGAAATAAAAGCTCGCAGGTCATCTTAGGGTAAAAAGTTTGGGCAGTGTTTAAAGGTTGTGGCAGAAGCAGTCACGTTCATTTAGGACATTCTGTTAAAGCAGCATAACAATATTCTCAGAAATGGATGGAAAATCATTAGAGTTATGCTTCTCTGGTCCTTGAAGAATAGTGATGTTAAATTGGAAAAAAATAATCAAAAGGAATTATTGTTCATGATCTTATAGTTAGAATTTAGACTATAAACTATTAAATACAATTTCACAGTTTTTAATCATTGTTAATGAAGAGTCTTTGGATAACTCTTTGCTGTCTCTTATGCCCTTGTGAGATTAAGACCTCAGTGGTGTTCAACCCACCATAAAAATTCCTCATTAGGTCTTTGAGAATGTAATGAGACTGAAACTTCCCAAGTTTTGGTGTTTCTCATTAACCTGGCATTTCAGACAACTTCAAGATGTTCCTGAATTCCTAATTATTGATTATATCAGAAATATCCCAATTGATTTCCAGGAAATCACAGTAGCAACAATACAATAATTAAACAGAAAAAATACTTGGGTATAAAGCAAACAAGTAATGTTAAAGACAAAGATTTTAATGAAAATTTCAGAAGTGGATTTTCCCCATTCCCAGTTAAGCTGGGAAAAATGCCTCAGGAAATATTTTTGCTATCCAAGACCTGTGTACAAAATTAGAAGAATAGCTTTCAATTATCAGAACTTTTTCACTGGAAAAACTTGAGGTTTTACTTTTTTTACACTTTTAAGAAAATCAAACATTGATTAACCCTATAAAATAAAACATCAATGTTCTCATCTTGCAAATAATCATTTACTTTCAAAGAAAGATTAAAATATGTTTGAAATATGTTGTGTCCTAAAGCATTCAAATGCAGAGAGAGTAGGAATCTGACTCATCAGAGATTTTTCACTATGTGCAGATTCTGTGATGGAAAAAGCAAAGGAGGAGAAATCACTCATCTGCACACCCCATAAGTCAGCACAAAAACCCTTCTACATTCTTCCCAAATCTCAGCAAAGATCTAACAGTGAAATACTGTAGCAAGGTCTCACGTTGCCAGGATTTATTGTTTTCCAAAATATATGATGGATCACTGAGTAGAATGCCAAGAAGTTCAATTAGAAATAAGAGAAAGAAAAATACATCTCTTAGTTTTGAGGAAAAGCATATTTGGGGATTCAATTGGCTTCTCCATGTACTTGTACCTCAGTGAATTCTGAAATTTCTCTCCACTCTCTAGCAGGTAATGTTGACCCAAGCTAAGTTAATGTTATATTGATATCAGAAAGCTCACACTAGTGTTGATTTTGACAGTGAGATAAAGATCTTGCTAAGCCAAAGTTCTTTGTGGAGGAGGCAGCTTTTCTCATGTGTTGGGGCCATGCTTGCCCATCTTCTGCATCTCAAGAGGCACAGCTCAGTACATCACCTGCTGCTTTTCCCAAAATAATACGTGCCTGCTCTTGCAGCCATTACTGGGAAGAGGTTTTGTCTGATTTCTGATATGTTGCATTGATCAGCCCCTTCATTTCAAGTGCCCAGCACAAACCTCCCTGCTGGTATGGACACTCCAGTCATGCCCAATGCTGCTGTGTTGCAGCCCATTGATCAGCAAAGCTGCATCTGGCTGGCACTTTTATTTGGGGGAAAGTTGGAATTTGCCTGTATACCTGAGAATTTACAGGCTGCAGCATCACTAACAGCTGTAGATAGGGACACAAAATTTTTTATGGTATGAACATCATTATATATCCTATGGGATGTGAATGCTGTGCTATGTTAGACCAAGATTGCCTCACTCATGAAAGAATAAGGGACTGTGGTAGTGTAGAGCTAAAATTACTTGTGGCAATTTCTTATCCAAATTGAGATTTTTCCCTGAACTCCATGACCCAGCTGCTTGCTCATTCCATCACTGCTAAAGATGTTAACAGCACATCCTAACAGTCTGCCTTCTATAAATGCTGCTTATTTTCAAAAAAGCTGAGTATACAACAAACAATGTACAGAGGAGAGGAGGTAGACTTCACTATTACAGAAAATTTACTGGATCAGTTTCTGCTGAGACAGTTCTATGCATATAGCTTGTATATCAATTTATTTTGGATCCTTTCTGGATTCACAGAGCAATAAGAGATAGAGAGAAAGAACCTAGGTTATCTCAACAGTCAGGAATAATAACACTGGATGTGACACTACAGCTAAGTGGTACTGTAGCAGCTACCTTTGGTTTTATCAATTGCCCCAAAAGCTCCACATCCCAAGGAATATATGGATCTGGACAGGACAAATAAAGAATATGTATAACCCCCTTGAGATATTTAGTGGAGACCTTTAAATTAGTGGCCAGTGAGAAATCCCATCCTAGTGGGCTAAGAACAGACAGGGACTGTGCTGCAAACAAAAGTGTAATCCCTTTTGGAGCTAATAATCAGTTCCAACAAGTTTTTTGTTACCTGTTTCTTCATCTGAAAATCAGAGCTACAGGGTTTCCTAAAGCCAGTTCGTGATTTTGCATTCCTAATTGAAGGCCTCTGATTTCCAGAGAGATGGATATTCAGCATTTTTCCTGTCTGCTTACAGAACCCCCTCAAATTACTACTCACCAAAGAGAAAAGGCTTTTTGTATGTGTTTAATATTTATACAGTTTTCTGGAGCTACAGAGATAAAAGCCTACCTATATGTTGAAGGTATTACTGCCTTTCTCACTAGACTGTCACTGGAGACACACGTGCCAGGAAGCCAAATATAGCCACTAAAAAGCCTTTTGATTTTTCAGTAGAAAATCCTGTGCATTTTACTTGTAATTGAGTTGTTCCATCCCCAGATCCAAAGCACTTTTTCCCCAGAGCTTTGACCCTCCTGTGCCCTTTTTTTGATACTCTAGGAGCAGACCAGGAGCTTTGGCAGGCACAGGAGAGCTCAGTGAGAGCTGCCTGGGACTCACCTACACTTGGATCCTTCTATTCCTGCTCATCACCAGTTGTAATTGGGATGACTTCTCATTAGGTGAACTTACAAAGCCTGCACTGTCTGTGCCTTGCTTTATAAGATGCATTTTTCAAAGTGAAAAGGATGCTGCTTTTCAAGAGATCTCCTGGTGGTTTAGAGGAGGAGCAATACCTGTACTTTACACCTGGTCAAGTGGAACTAAAAACTGGTGGGTTTTTTTTCACAACAAATATAAGTTCCTGTGCCACATGACTTACAGTTAACTAATAATAAACCTTGTGGAAGATGTTAATATTGCAGGAATTTAATTTTGTTTATCCGGGGCAGAATATTCACTAATTGCCTGTTTAATCATGTTTATAATTAAACTCGTTATAACACTGATTCACGCATCAGGTTCTCTAATTACACAGGACAGTATTATTTCCTCCTTACACTTCCCTTATTTAGGCTGAAGAGGCTGGGTGTCACCTGCAGGCTTGTACTTCACATGAACTGCTGAGTATGAACAGTGTGAAAGCTGTTGTCTTAGGAGAAAGGCTCTGACTGACCCACCTATTGGTTCCTCTAATTGGACTCTGATTATTAAAACAAAAAAACAAAAAAACAAACAAAAAAACGGTTGAATTTACTTCTTTAAAGAGTTAAGCCTTATGTGAAATGCTTTCAGCATTTTCAGCAGCTGCATTTGACAGAGCTCCTGACTCTGAATCCTTGCTGGTGGGACACAGAGTGCTGACTTGCCCCCAGTCAGCATGCAGAATGATTGATGATGAATGATGATTCAAGGTTCAGACCATGAAAAGAAACAGGGGCTGAGGACTGAGGATGTCTGAGGCTTATCACTGACCTCTGTAGAGCCCAAAGTGAGTTGCTGGCAGGGTATATAAGAATGTTGTGACGTTGGGGGTGACAGGAGCTTCTTGGCAGAATGGCTGCAGCTCAGTACTGAATGGTCTGGCTACCTGAAAGGGTCCAACACAACATTTTTTCTTGTTAGATAGGGTTGCACGTTTCATATCAAATAAGAGCATTTGGTCTTATGCTGGCTCCACTTACAAGCAATTTGCAAATGAATTCTGCATCATTATCTCCAATTTGCAAACCAAGAGGTTAAGGCTGGGACAGGAAATGCACCTGAAATGGCATTGAAAGCTAATTCTCTGAGATCCACCAGGACTCTTACTGAATTGCACACTTGAAATACAGGTATATTTTATTTTTTTTTTCCTCAATTTTAAACAGATAAAATAGTAAAGAGCCAGGCAGTGCAATGTAGTTCATTCTTTAACTGATCACAAGAGATTCAGTTCAGGTCTTGCAAGAGACAGGATAAAAATTTCTGGGGTTGCATATTCATGTGTATATATAGCTGCAGATACATAATTAGTACTCCTGCAATATTACTTGCACATCATGGTTAAAATTCTGGAAGGTAAACTAGGAAACCTTATTTTCAGCACCACTGTCTAACAGCACTGTCATAAAAATTCACAGCAGGCTGAAAATATCTCAGCCCAGCAGCTAATTACTTGAAAACATTTTTTTTTCCTGGAAAAAATCTTGTTTCCTCCTTGAGGCAATAAGTTAAAATGTGTATCCTTGTTTAAGTCTCCACCCTTCCTTTGCTCATCTGCTGTAACTGAAAAACAGCCCTGTTATTTAGTTAAAACAATTGCAGACAAAATGAATCTGTAATGAGGATCAATTAGTATGGGTATCTTGGAATGTTCTTACATAATTAAGTTCCAGACTTTCCCAAGCAGATCTCCTGGCACAGGAATTAGAGCTGAGGTGTTGAGTTGTCACACAAGGCAGCCACAAAGCTGTGCAAAACGTGGAGAACTGTAAATGTTCTCAGTGCCTTTTTTCTCCTCTGACTTAAAACAGTGCTCTAAATAAATAGCCATAAATAATAAATAATAAATACTCAGAATTTTTTTTATCTGCAAAACAGGCATTTATAATCTAGGTCTTGCAAAGTATGACTACATAACTTCAGAATTAGCAAGGTCACGAATTAAACTTTCGTATCAAGACTGTGAGATACCTGTGCCCAGTTAATGCAACTGCAGCTTTTTGTGGCTTTATCAGAGATGCACCAAGCTGGGAACCCACCCGAAATTCTCCTTACCCAACTGTTTGAAGAAGCTTTCTAAGTTTGAACAGAGGAGAATATCACTTTTTGGGGTTCAGCTCAAAACATAGCCAATGCATAACAAAATAAGCCCTCTGAAAACATCATTTTTCACTGAACCAGAGCATAACCCTTGAGTATCAAGTAAAGGCTTTTTGCTGTTAATTTTTGATTAATCAATATTGCACTCAGAATCCTGGTGCTGTAGAAGCTTCCTGAGGCAGAATCCTAGGATGTTAGATGCACCAGGAACAATTGCTTCAAGAACAGCTCTCTGGGCTGGCAATAAAAGAACCACATAAAGTTTGATTGTATGAAGTCCCCTTTTTCCTTTGAAGAGTCACCTTAGAGCTGAGCAGAATTCTTCTTAGTACAGTATTTGAGCATCAACTGGTCAGTGACTGGGTGCTGTATTGCAGGGTGTCCTTGTGCCAGCTTCTTGAAAAGCACAAATCAGCTCCTTGTAGCCCCTAAAGAGCACCAGCTGCAGTGGGGTGCAGAGAGAGAAAGTTGGAAAAGAGTTTTTTTGCTTCAGTAGCTGAGAAGTCAGAACCAGTCAAGACCCTGGGTGAGTGCAAGGCACAATTCTAATGTCCTGTCACCATTCTAATGTCCCCCAGCTCACGGGGACTCTGCTTGGACAGCAGGCAGGGCTGACTTTTGGTAGCCTGGTGCTCTCCTGACCTGAGCTAATGATCAACTCACTCATTAAGTCTTTCCTGGAACAAAAGTCAGGGTTGATCCCTTTTTCAGGATATAAACTCTTTTTAGTTTGCTGGGAAAAAAAAATGCTCAGGTGAAGATCAGAGCAACAGGAAGCAACATATAAAATAGCATCTTAAAAATCTCTCTCCTGTGAAACAGTGATACCAGCTGCACCCAGTTACACTCCATTTGCTGGGACCAAGGCACTGTTTGTCTTGTATTTGGCCCAACAAAGCATCAGAGCATAATTCCTGTTCTGCTACCTAGTGGCTACTCTTGTAAAATGCATCCAGTATCATCCAGTCTGAAAAAAAAGAATCCTACATTTCCCCTCCTCCTTTATCATATAACTTGTTCAATTATATTGTCTTTTCTTCTCTCGATTCTTATCTACAATTATACCTCCCCAAAGCAGCTATTGTATAACCTGTGGGTCTGGGATTAAGTTCACTAGTCTAGTTGACCCTCATCCTGACCTTCACTTAATTAAATACAGGATTAAGCCCAAGAAGTCTGCAACTCAGATCTGGGGTTAAAGCAGAGGGAGTTCAGAGTGCTGGCAATGAACTGGCTGATGTTCATGAATGAGCTCACCTGGCCTTGTAAAACAGCAGAAAGTTCTTGATGGAGACTGTTGGTTTTGAAAAGGCAGCTGGATTTAACTCTTTCATGGTGACCAGGGTCAAACAGGAGGAGAACTTTCAACCAGGATGGTGAGAGCTCATTCCTCCCTCTGACAGAAGCAGCAGCCACTCCTGAATCCTGGTAACAGGGGGGAAGACAAAGTCTCAGCCAGGGTTTTGAGAGAAGTTCAATGTCAGGGATGCTGTTAGAGGTCTGAGTGCTATCCCAGGCATCTGGGGAGGTTTCCAGTGGTGTTACTCACCACATTGGCTTCTCCTCCAGTTTGCTGCTGCCAGGTCTCTGGATCAGGCACAGCTGATTATCAGCGTTTCTTTGAAGCTTCCATGGGAGTATGGATTATAGTTTTTGCCATCAGAAACACAGACCAGTTAAAGATAAACTAAGTCATAAATCAGCATAAGAAGGCACCTAATTATAAAAGCCAGGTATATGAAACAATTCTCCCTTCTGTAACCAAGTGAATTCTTCCTTAAAAAAATAAATACTTATGTTTAACCTTGGAAAGAGAGCATTCATGTTTAAGTGAAATAAAGCAGAAGCAGCAGAATGAGAGCCCCAAGTGTGCCAGGACTCCCTGCATTTGGTTCTGAGCCACACACCATCCTGTGTCATCCCTGGTTGTATTAGGATGTGATAAGGTGTTGAGGTGAGAGCTGTGGGTGCAGTGACTTGTGTTCAGGACAGCTGTCCTCCCTATAGCAGCTTGTACATTCCCCAGAGCTGTCTCCCTGCACCTGATTTCCCATAATCAGTAGCTTTTTCTATATCTGTGTATTAAAGGGAAGAGAAATAACCAAGTGCTGGGCCAAGTCTTTAGATGGTACAAATCAAAGGAGAAAATGGGCCAACCCTGATTTACACTAGCTGATCTTCTCATCTGAGACACTTGAAAACTGCCTGTTAAATTTCACAGAGAACATGTAGAGATAACACGCTGTACCTTTCCCATCACATCTGGCCATAAATGGAAATTCTGAGAAAGAATCCCCCATTATTCCTGTAATGGGGCTTTTCTAAGAGTAGGCTGTATATGAGGTCAAATTTAATTGAGGTTTAAAGTGTACCCAGGAAATCCTTCTCTGTTCCAGTAGTCAGATCATGAGGATGAAATCTGGAAATGGTCTGGACACAGGGTCCCAGCCTGTGAAAAGTCTTGTATTAAACAATTGAACTTCCTGAGAACTGAATGTGCACTTAAACATTTTACACACTGAATAACTAAACTCTCTATTCACTACCCCTAAAAGAAATAAAGGGAAAAAACCTCCACAGGACAGAGGGTTGGTTAGAAATGTTATGTCATGTGCATTGTCCAATACCTGGCTGCAGCATCTCAGAGTAAGGACCAACTTACTTCACATTTCTGGTTTTCTCCCCTGAGACAGTGTGAAACAAACACTGAGCTCATAAATTACAAATTCCCTGAAAAATTGTTCTCTGCTTTTCTGAGTATGATCCAACAATCTCATCCATCAACCAACTCCAGTGGGCACAAGCCCCCAGGCAATCGAGAGCATCTCTGAAGAGGACTCAGGGAATGCACTGACCAGTGTAAGAACAATTGCAAACACATTATTCAGAGTTTCTTGTATCATCTCTCTACCATATATTGACATTTTCTTGATGCTGTCTGCTTTGCAAATGTCATGTCACACTGGATAAAATGAAGAGCAGTACCAGGAAGACCACATAATCTGTCTGGGTCAGGGACTGAGCTCTTGGGAAACTCACAGGAGAACTCTTGGTCTGAACTTTGGCAAGTAATTAACATTCGGGTACTTCAGGTTTTAAATCCATTGCATTAGTTGAAGAGCATTTGCCTAAGATATCTGTTAGTGGTGAGAAAGAGTTTGCTTGTTTTTAAAATCTGCTTTAAATCTAGTGGGCTACTGAATGTCCCCAAACTCTGTTTGACAGTATTATTTTTCCAGATTAATTTTTTTAAGAACAAAAGAGCTCGACACCCCATACAATATGGAATAAAAACTTTGAAAATGAATAAAAACCAACCCCGTGACTAATACATTCACTATGTGAAGGAGCAATGGCTTAGTGGATCTGCTATTTCATAGGCAAAAATGCAGAGATTGCCTCTTTTGTCAGTTCATAGATAAAATCCTATTCTTTGTAATCCCTGAAGAAACAAATCAAATAAGCTCTGGCTGAGCTAACCATTTTCAATCCATCAAAGCAATCAAATTCTGTTTACCTGAATCAGAATGATTTCTAAAATGTTATTAAAAAGTAAAATGGAGTTTAACTATTCCAAAAAACTGAAAATGATGTGCAAACACAAAAGGGATAAGATTTCAGTAATTATGTAGACACAAAGTCGGTGCCATCATTTGTACCACAATACAATGTAGCTATGGCATATAAAGATAAAGCTTCCTTTGTCTAACATTACTGCTGCAAGTGATGCATAAACATAATTAATGCAAGAAGTCTTCAAAGGGGCGAATATTCATTTAGTCAGTTAGTTTTATTGCTCTTTCAAGCAAACAAAGGTTTTATAATTTAATAAACCAATTAACTGATTATATATTTTCCCCAAAATATTAGTATATCACATATAACTATCATTTCACCAATCACCATCATTTTTCACAAAGCAGAGCCAAGAGTGTGGTTAAAGCATTTCATGTTCATCTATTTTGCCCATTGTTTTGGACTGAATGCCATAAAAGGCTTGTGCCTTTTACATTCCCTAAATATAGCAGCAGGTTTCATCCAAACCTTATCCTGTGACAGCTTGGAAGTGAAATCATTACACTGGTCCTCTGTCATAATTCTTGAACTGATTTAAATGATGAAATATGGCACCTTCAGGACAGGACTTGGTGCATTTTATCACCCCTGCAGAGTTGTTTTTCATCCCGAGCAGAGAATTTGGAGGGTGATTTTAGTGGCAGTGCACAGAACAGCAGCAAATTCCAACAGAAGGGCTCTTTTGCTAAGAGAGCTGCCAGGGAATTCCTTTCTACACATTGCAAGGTGTGGAAAAATGCACTTTGTAAAAATTCTCCCTGAGCATTATGTCTTAGGGTACCAATCAAAGATTGATGCAGCATTGTTTTTAATATAGCCTAAACAAACAAACAAACAAAAAAAAAAACACACAGGGAAAACAGAACCAAACAAAATCTTCAAAGGCATAATGTGGGGTTTTGGGTTGGTTTTGGTTTTGTGGTGTTTATATATATATATATGTACATTTGGGAGCTGTCACATTTTGCATTCACTCCACAATTTAAAAATATTTGGGCTTCTATAGCTGCTGAGGGCCAATACTCTCTATGACAACTGCCACTGCAGTTCTGTGCCTTGTCAAAATATAGCCCTGAATTTGCCAAAGTTAGGGCACAAAAATTGTCCTCCCTGAGACTGAAACAAAACCTCAACTGGTAGCTGTTTCACTGCATAATAAGAGGCAGCATAGGCCACTGGTTAGACACGAGGCAAAAAGAAGGAACTCAGCCAGTCTCTTCCCAGCTTGACCAGTGCCTGTGTGTCTCTGGAAACATTTCATCCCACTTATGCCTCATTTTCTCAGGCAAAATTTAGAATAAAAATATTCTCCACCTTTTTAGAACCCAAGAGGTGTTCACACTGAGCTAACATGGCCAGTGAGGAGCAGAAAGGACTCGTGCACTAGATGTAGGTAAGTAAGGTCATTTGTTTGACCAAAGCATCTTATACCACCTGGTGTTACAGCCCTGCTGTCAGCTCCATGTAATTCTGGAGCTGGTGCTGGAGCTTCCATGGAAATTCAGTAGGTCCAATATTTATGCAGTGGCACTGTCCTAGAGGTGATTATTTAATCACTTCTTCTGGGCTTTGAAAACTAGCAAAAAGTTTTATCTCAGAAACTTGTATTCTCATCCTGGCAAGAAAAACACAAACTTGGGAGTCTGCAAGGCATCCCCAGACCTTGTCTGTGTAAGTCAGAACCCATCACCACCTCTGTTCCTCCTCAAGCCTTCATTGTTTTTCAGTATGTCCAAAAAATCCAAGAAACGTTCAGTCCAACAGTACATTTTTTCTATCTGTTCCTTTGTGTGTGTTATTTTTTTAAGATATAAATACTATCTCTGCAATTGCTTGCACTAAGAGCATGAAATAGTTACCTCCAGAAAAAAACCCAAAAAAACAAAAAAAACACCAAACACCAAACAACCCACAACTCTTTATTCTTTGTCTTTGCAACTGCTAGTCTAACTTTTACATTTCACTTTCCCACACAGCAAGGTGCTCATCTGCACTGATAAATATTAAGTAATGAGGAATAAACCAAGGTGTGCAGTGTTGTCCCTCTCATACACACAGTCACAACCACACACACACAAAATACTCAGAACATTAAAGAAAGCTGTTAAGCTAATCTGGTGCATCTAAATGGGCAATATATATTGAATCCATGCTCCATTGATCATAATTATTGCGGTGCCCTTTATCAAGTAACCATCTTAAACCATTATTTAGAGATCATTTTGCTTTCCATTACTGCCACTGTATTGCAGAATTCGCTAGGAATTGGCAGCTGTGTGATAGAGGGGTATGCAGCTGTATTAGTCTGGAATCTGTTCATGTTATCCAACAATGTTTCTAAAATGAGAGACTTAGCACAGTATTCACACAACTTTTGGACAGCCTTTAACTTCATTTTAGAGTGACAAGTCATCCACATAAGCTCTGTTTTCCACGTAACTCCTTTCCACCTCAAATTCTTTGCATATTCTTAAAATTCAATAGTCTTTCTGTGGAAGCACAGACTATATGTATTGAGATGTATTTCTGAAGCTGCAACTGAGAGTTACTAAACGCCTACATTGCTACTCCCAGAGGGTGTTTGAAATGAGTTATTAACCTTCCCAAAATCTTTATTGCTCTTTGGGGTATGTGAAGGAGGTAAAGGGGAGTATTTTGTTCTCATCTGGCCCTCTTAAGTCATGCATCACACAAACAATATGATAATTGTGTGAAACTCAGTGTATAAACATCTGGAGCTGAACTCAAAGCACAGTATTCTCACAAGGACTTGGAAGACACCTGCCTTGTTTGCCTTGTAAGAAGATTAGAGGAATGGAGTGAGAGAGGAAAACAGTTCTTAATGAGACCAACATCATTTGAGACTGAATCCCTATCTCAAGCCTCTCAAAGTGATGCAGCAGGCATGTGCTGCATGCTGTGATATTAATAGATGTATCAGGAATGCAGGTGTTTAAGCTGATATTTGGCAGTTTAACCAGGTGATAAGGAGATTTTAATGTCGTCCAAAAGTAAGAGGATGGAAAAACAGAAGTTTCAGACACTCATAATGAGCATTAGACTATGAAATCATACTAAACATGCTGGATATAGCTAAGTCAGCTTTAATCTTCTGACTTACAGCTAGGTGTTCAGCATATTAAAGTTCACTTGATCAGAGTTTGTCCCAGGTCTTAACACTGAATGGAGGAGTCCTTGCAACCAACTTGATACTGGGAGGCCTCTGTATATCACAGCCTAAGCCTCTGGAAAAAACCTCATAACCTCTCAAAGCCTTTATTTTCCTGTCTGAAAAATGAAGATAATAACACTTCCTAATGTCAGTAGTTATGAGACTTTGATTGATTGTTCAGTGATTATTGTATTATCATCTTTTGAACTCAAGAGAGTACATATGCAGTAAAATGTAACAGGTAAATATATTGCTTAACCATGGAGACAGTCATTGAATATTATCTCACTGGGGCTTAAGGTCAAAGGCAGAGAGAAGGCACCTGAATCTGATGAGTGTCACTGAACTATTTAAGTTTTGAGGAAGTCATCTGTATCACTTTCTTTGTGGCTTAATCTGATCTCAGATGCTGTATCTGCCACTATCAAGCTAAAATCTGTACCTTGTTCCATGTCTGAGGAAGAAAATATATTGACCAGAGGAGAAAATGCTTGGTGTCTTCATAGGCAAGAGCAGCTATTTGTTTCCTTCTTGTTGTAAAACACCTTCCCTGAGAGCAGCAGTGGAAGGAAGGTGATGATCCCTGGTGACCAGAGGCAGGATATGAAGGAATGGAATGAAGCTGTGTCAGAGGAAGTTCAGACTGCACATTAGGAGAAGATTCTTCACTGAGAGGGTGGTTGGTCAATGGAATAGATTCCCCAGGGTAACAGTTATGGTTCCAATACTATTGGATTTCAGGGGGGTTGTGGATGATGCTCTCAGTTTTAGTAGTCCTGCACAAGTCCTGTAAATAGTCCTGCAAGGAGCAGAGTGATGGATTTGATGATGCTTATGGATCCCTTCAAACTCGAGATACTCTATGGAAACCACTCTCTTTGCCAGTGTTCTCTGTTTTCTTAAGTACTCTTTGGAGGCCTTGTAGTTAGATCCAGGTACTCTGTATCTATAAAAATATCACACCAGTAAATGTAAACTATAAGGTTGTTTGAGAACATCCATCTCAATTCCTTAACTACTCTACAAAAACAGAATAATCAGAGCATTTATGCATAGGATTAGGGGGCAATCTGAAAAATAATCATGGAAAAATAACTCCAAAAGTACCCCGGGTTCCAAGCAGCCAACCTTGACTATGTTTCTTTAATCTTCCTTGAGGTTAACAATAAAATTCAAATTAAGGTCCTGATTGTGCCCCAAGATTGGTGTTTGCAGATTGGTGCTTATCAGGTTACATCAGCTACTGCTCTCCCATGCCACGCAGCAGATTCTACAAGGTGTAGCATTGATGGATGGGAACAGCCCCTTGAGGCTCAGCTCATAAGAGTCATTAAAGAAAGATTTATTTCTCCTTCACTTAAACAACAAAGAGGTTTCCCACATGCAATTTTAAAAGTGTTTGCATTGAATATGTTGACTAAGTTTGATTAAATAAGTGAAGTCACATAATTAATGCCATTAAGAATGATCAACGATTTCTTGAAAAGATAAAAAAGTCTTGTCAGGTCAAGGTGCATATATAAGTTAAAAATAAAAGAATGTAATCAAAATAACAGGTAAAGAAGAAAAAACAAGTGACTATATACTTTCTGGCAAATAAAGAGCTTGTATTTTTAAATTTTTCTCCAAAGCTAGGCAGTTTCTTAGTGTTGGAGTGTAAGTCAATTATGCTGTAGCACAAAAAGAAATCTGCAGTATTTTGCTGTCATTGTTGGTAATTTGTCCCTTAGGGTGTTAGTATTCATACATAATTGCATATTGTCTCTTCCTGTAACATTTTCTGCATTCTTTCTGTTAGAACAACATAAGAATTATTGCATCCTTGGGTTTTAGCAAATTATCCAGCTAACTTGATTTACATTCTATTCAGAAACAGAATTACAGAAGGGAAAAATACATTGGCTTTGGTTTGTTGTTTTTTTTTTAGCTATCATTTGGCCTTGAAAGATTAGAGTTTGTTCATCTTTTTTTTTTTTCATTTGTGTGTGTGAGCTTTCTTTAAAAGTATAAACAAAAAGAAGGAAACAGAATAGTATATGATGATATTGAAATCACTGAGTGAATCTCTTTTAAAAGACCAGATGTGGTCTGCACAATTGCATTGTAGCTTACATAAGAAATATTTGCATCTTGTAAAACCAATAACCAAAAATGCTCATTACACAGGGAAAGGCTACATGTTGACTTATTTTAATCTTCTAACTACTTGAGATGGAAATACCATGCAAAATTCCCATCCCAATATGGATACTCTAGTGAATGTGCTGTCCTAAACTTTGGTAGAGTTCTTCTCTGGACAAATTTCAGGACAGATGGAGCAGACACAAGCATCTTCAGGGCTTCTGGATCATAATCTAAGGGTGTCCTTGGATCCCAGGGTGTCTAGGGGTCACCTGCAGTTAGCTAGAAACAAGCAATTCTGTCTTAGTGAAATCTCCTGAAGATGCTTGGATTTTTCAAGATGGTAAAGATGGAAGTTGACTTTGAAAAGCTGCAGAAGAACCCTATCCACAGGAGAGTGATAGGGCAAGAAAATGCACATTGAAATTCAAGGTAGGAAAGGCAGTGTGATGAAATGGAAAAATTTCAACAAACATGCATAATTTTGCATTTACTTGAATAAAGTCCTGTCTGTCTGCAAGCATGAGAAAAAGTATTAAGGTTATAATGAGGAGTTTCTTGGAAATATCAATGTAATGCCAGACCACGGTCAAAATAAATCGAAAACTGGATATTAAAAGGAAAGAAATAGAGAACACAACAGGAAATATAATCATGTCCCTTTGTACATTCAAGATATACACAAATCTTGGGAAGCTTTTAAATCTGGAATCCCTTTATGTCAAGGCCACTGGGCCTGGAGGAGAAGGCATGAGACAGGTGACCTGGATGATCACAACTTTGCAATGGTTTCTGCTTGGATGGATGGGGAGATCAGCTTGGGGCCACTGCTCTGTTGTGTGGCCATGTGCTGGTCACCTTGGTAGGGCTTCCTCCTGCCCAGGAGCTGGAAGAAGACCTGGAAACCTCAGACAGATAATATTATAATATCTTAGACAGAGATATTGGTCTGAACACAAGATGCTGAGTGGAGAGCCATTTGGCACTGTTGCTGCTGAACTGACAGGCAGGAAAAAAGAGGAGTCTGGCTGTAATTAACAAAGCAGCTTAACTACTAATACCTTGGTAATGTCCCTCGTATTTTAGATGAAAGGCTCAATTGGCAATTTGAAATGAGAACAAACACACTGAAAGGATGGCTGCTGTGAGAAAAAGCAGTGAATGAAAACAGGAATTTATCCAAACCAGCAAGTTTTCTGGATGTGCTTATGGAGTTGTTTGTTTGTGCTTGAAACCACTTTTGCAACTTCTTTTTCACAGCTAAAGCAGGAGAAGTGAAGTTTCATACAAATCTTGCATAACAGCTCTCAGAGCAGCTCAGACAGTATTTTACCATTATGGAAACACCAGAAAACAAAGCAAACAAAAACACAACACAAAAGCTGCCACAACAACTTTTTTGGGAGGATTTTTAGAGTATACATCTACATGTAATAAAAAAAGTAATAAAAGGGTACCACTCTTGTCTGGGGAAATGGGAAAATGAGGACATTTTCAGCCTAAATTACATTGGGGGCCAAAAGCAGGCTTACGCACAGAAGATGTAGGAGGTTCCTTAGGGAGACACCTGATTTCCCAGTTGATTTGATAACCCAGGAAGCCAGTTGAACCCACCTACCTAAAAGTAAGTCTACATTCTACATAATTCCCAGGTTGCTTCCTCAACCTAATGTCCATTAATTTGGCTGCAAATAACTTAAACTTTCTTGCAAGGGATTGACACCCAGCAGGAAATGTTCTAAGTTCCCTGGGATCTCGCTGAATTAGTTGAAGCAAAGGTGATGAGCACCACTTGATGACAGGACACATTTCCATTTTCTGCTTTGTTGTCATTCTCTGAACACCATAACCTCAGGGAATACCCCTTCACAAAGAACTGCTGTATACATAGGAAAAGAAATGTTTTAATGCATCACAAATACCAATGTGCTTTTTTGGGGGGCAATGCATCAATTTTGTGATAATTCTACAGTGTAGTAACTGTGAATCCCTCCTCATGGATGCTTTTGGCTTACATAGTTAGATCATAGTGACCACAGGTAAACCTGAGAGTGCATCCTGAGGTAGAAAAACAATGGGTCTGGCAGATAATTTCTTCACAGATACTAATCCAGAAATTTGAAGGGTTTTTTTAAAGTTGGGGGGTTTTTTGCTGCCATTATGAAATCCACATGGTGAATTTTCTGGCATTCCATTTCTCTCTGTTATAGCTCTTACTCTCCTGGCTTAGTGGCTCTTTATATTCATTGCCCATACAGCATGGGCTATGTTTGCTTTGCTCTCCTCCTCCTCCTCCATCCCTCATGAATAACAAACCCATAAGAACAGACTGAATGTATGTGGAATCGTTCAGGTAGCAGATGAACTTTGAGTGTTGACTTTTTCACCCTCCCAGGCATTGTCCATTTACTTTCTTCTTATATCCCTGCTCTAATTTGTACAAAGCAACTTGTGATTAGCTGGCATTTACAAACACGTATTGATTTTTTTATTAATTTATAAAGAGTTCAGACAAATAGTGGTAGTCAATTCTAGCAATAATCCCCCAAGAGGCTGGGAAAGACACAGACAAAACTGCAGTGTGAAGGGGGTAAGATTTCAAATGCCTGTGCATACTTCATGTGTATCCCTTTGTGTACCTACTGAAGGTAGTAAATACAAATGCCAAGAGATTACTTGCAGCAAAGACATAATTTGAAATTGTCCCAAATCATATAAAAAGCAGTACGTTTATTAATTAATTATGCATTGCGAGGCGTTGGAAAAAAACTTAGGAATCTTTTGAGAAAAAAAAAAAGCCTGCCTAAATCACACTAAACACCAGAAGCAGAAACAGAGCAGTCAATGTAAGGTTTTAGCTCAGCAGCAAACTCATTTCATTTTGCCTGCTGGAGATTATCCTGAGTTGATCCAAGACTGCTCAGGAACAGAGCAGAGATTCTCCCCTTGCAGAGTGGGTGAAAGTACTGAGCAGTTTCTCTTGGAGACCCAGTGCATGGCAAGGGAGCCTTCATGGCAGAAAACATCGGAGGGCAATTTGGGGGGGGGGTGTCTATAAAACACTTTGCTGTACTGTAGAGATATGACAAGATTTCTTTCTCCATATGTTTCAAGCTTCTCTTTTTTTTTTCTTTTTTTTTTTTTTTTTTTTTTTCTTTTTTTTTTTTAAAATTTTTTTTTTTTTATTTTTGTCCACAAGTATTGATAAACATTCCCTATGTGGAGAAGTGCTATGTCAGCTTGGACAATTACTGTCCAGCAGAACACAATTTATTGAAAAGGGTGATTTGATTCAATTAATCTTTCAGAGTAAAGTATTCCATTATCCTCAAAACACCCACATCTAGTTTTGAGTAGCAGTATGAACAGTTTCAGGCATACTGGGGGTATGTGAGCCTAAGTGATCACTGGAGACCTCAGAGCAAAGTTCTGACTTGCTATGAGAAAGCCTAAAAGACTGAATCACTCAGTGCAGCTTGCTGAACCCAGAGACTCCAGCATGCTGCTAAAGGAAAATGCCTCGTTTATTCACAGCCTCTTCCCACCACCCTTGTCTGAAGGCCTGATAAATTAAGTGTGCATTGACAAAAAGTAGGGATGTCTTATGCAATGAAATATCTGTGACTGGAGGAACAGAACGCTTACAAATGATTGTGTGAATCATCCAAATAAAATAAAACCACCACCAGATAGCCTTCAGTGACATGTTAGAGAATGTTATTATCCAGGGTCTCACAGTCCTGTGGTATTTAGAATCCTCTGGCATTTCAGTGACCTTTTATAAGGCATATTGCATTGAACAATTAATTTATTTCATGACCATCCCATTGTATCCAAGAAAAAAAAAACAAAAACCAACCTGGTCTAAACCAGGTGTCCTGATCAGAGTCATGTATTGCATTTCAAAACCCATTGAGTGGAAGCTAATTTCAACAATTTGCATGAGAGCTTTTTGCTATCACTTCTATCATAGTATCAGTGTCAGCTCAATTTTCAGAGCAGCTGTAGCTCAAACACTGACCTGCTGCCTATTACAGTAGTGTAATGAAGTGCAATGGCCTGGTAATTATTCTACATTACCGTAGATCAAGTAACATGCAGCCTTCAGTTATCACAATGGAATCCCAGTTCTTGCTTAAAATGAGAAAACTGACCATGAAGTTGATTTAAGGGTGTCATCAAAAATTACTTTCAGAGCCTGAAAAATGTACTACTTATTTCCCAGATAGCATCTGACATTGCTGTGCAAATGTCCCAGAGTCACTGCCTACTTGAATAAACTAGTTTCAAGTAACTAAATGGAGAGTTGTATCTGAGAGGCAGGAGTAAATTGAGATGGGATGTTCTTAAAATTTCTGGTAATGAAATTGCATTAGGCAAATTATTTCAATGCCTCTTTTCTAAACACCATCTGTGAGACAGCCGAACAACTTACTCAGGAAATCATGTGGATTCTTTTTTTTTTTTTTATGTTGCTGCATATGAAATATTGAGCCATGATGAATTTGACTTAAAAGTGTGGCAAATTGCTCACTGCCTGCCTGTACAATAATGACCTCAGCCTGCTCAGATCACATTACTTCCAAGGAATCAGCCAAGATTTCATCAACTGACCTTAAGATCCACTCCTTCCCCAGCCCTCCTGATGCAACTTTCTCACATTTAGCCCTGTCTTTTGGAAGGTGGAAACCTTGAAGGGAACTCACAACACTCAGGGTACTGCGGGTGACAAGTGCTTCACAGGAATCAGGTTTTGTCACTCATTCCTAACACATTGCTTTGGAGTGGAAGAAGAAAGAGCTGCTCATAAGAAACCTTCATTTTTCTAGATAGAGAAGGGGCAAGGAGTTTATGGTAGTGGGATGTACACTTGGATTTTCCAAATTTTTGGTTTGCCAGCTACTACCAGCAATCGCTTAGGAAGTGTGTTGCTGCTTGTAGGGGTAATTATTTCTATTTTTTAAGCAAATTTTAAAATAATCCTTTCCTACATCACCATCAGTATCTGGCATGAAATTTTAGCTCTTTCCTAGCAGAGGTAACAGGATATTAAAATATATGAAACAAGCAGACTGGAAAGTTTAACTGTCAAACCCAGTAACATTGTGACAGGGGTAAAATTGATTTAAGTTCTAGAAAGGTAAAATAATCCCTGCAGAGCAATTTGTAAGAATCTGGGTGGCTTTTTTTTTTTTTTCCTAGAAGTGAGGAGAAAGGGAATGTGTCTTAGATTTTCACTTTCAGCCCACACAGAATTCACACATAGTAATTCACTTCAGGTTGGATATGTGGGGATGCACATGATGAGTTTACACTCCCAGTGGTATGGTCAGGAAGCAAACCCTTCTTTGGGACAGAAAAAGGGGATTGCTGAGGGGGGGAGGATGACAGGGCATGGGGAAAGGTACAACGAGGAAGAAAATTCAACAAGAATAAATTCAGCAGCATGTTTCAGAAAAATGGTTTTCTCTTTTGGCTACAGAAAAAAGAACAGCAAATGAAAAAGGAGGTTAATGCTTGGGCAGTGCTAGAAAAAGAATGTAAATGTGAGGTTGCAAGTTCATCTCAGGAGGTTTTTTTCTCCTTTTGCACTCATCTTCTGTAAATGATCACCAAGAGAAGGAGTAGATTTTAGAGCAGATTTTACAGAAAAAGCTGATTTTATAGAAATATCTTCCTGGTTACTTAAAAAAGCAATTGAGATGCAGGGGAATCTTTTATAAACTGAATCCTAATTCTAACTATGACAAAATTTCAGTCAGAGGCACATCAGTATGAAAAGGCTAATGTGTCCAACCAAAAGAATTTACATATTGAGACCTAACTATTTTCAGTAAATGACTCATTAATGAGCCATTAAGAGTTGATTGTATCAATAGTTGCACAATGAGTTGCAATAATAATAATAACCAGAAGAGAGCAGCTAATTTTGCATATTTCAGATAAAAGGAAAAAAATTCATCAAAGACATATTCACCACCATTTAATATGTATTATTCACTGGCACTAATTTATTATTCTAAACGAGAAGGTAACAAGGTGTTTTCCTGTCTGAGATTTAGCTAAACCTCTGGAGTTTTTAGCCTGTTTTCCTAACAAAGTTTACTCAGAAATACTGGCTCTCTTCTGACTGTCAGGAGAGCCCAAGTCTCTCTGTGTCAGCTGAGAGAAGCTCCCCATGCTGGCTCATACTTTTTTTTTTAATGGGAATCACACTAAATGTGATAATTTTAGCAAAGTGCTGTTGCATCGATTTCCAAGTGTGCTTTTTTTCTAATTTGAGCAGATTCTCTTTAGCATCAATGACCTGGCTGAAGGAATTAGTGGCTTTCATGGGTCAGCCTTGGCTTTATGGCTGGGGGAGTTGTGGGTAGGAATCAACTTGCTCCAGCAATCCATGGGGATTTCCAGGGACTGGAGAGAGAAGGCTGAAGGGGCAGTATGACCTTTTATTATTCTGACAGAAGCCTTTTTGCAGAACTGAGAGTTTAATTCAGCATACATCTATATGCTACCAGGAAAGAGAATTTGAAAGTATAGAGAAGTGTTTTCCTGGCTTTTGTTGGTCTCTGTGCCTCTATTGACTTGAATCTGCTAATTTCTATCTGCCAAAAAGCTGGCTCATGAACAAGACATATATTTGAAATGTAAATCTCTGATGCAAATATCCAGAGCTGTTTTGGAATCTCTTATCAGGGTGATAAATAATTTCAAAAACAAAAAATATACAAACACAGCAAAGAAAAAAAAAACCCAATGTGATTTATGCAGTTGCTGCCAATTCAGAATTTTCCATTGCAAAGTTTTTAATATTTGCAGTTTCCACAGAAAAATGGAATTAACTGTTTCATTTAAGTTGAAATACTTTTAAATCCCTTTGTGATTTTGATGATGATGATGATTATTATTACTATTAATTGGAGTGAATGCCTCTTGTCATCCTTTACCATCTGTGTGGCAGCAGGAGTTCAGCTCCTGGTGTCACAAACTTCTTGCACCCCCAGCCCTGATGTTCACAGCCACTTTCCCAGTGTGTGACCCAGGACAAAGGTTTTCACCTGGATTTGTTTGTAAGGAAAGGAGAATGCCAGACTTTCATTGTACACTGCATCAGTCCAGGCAGGACCTTATTGTCCTGATTCCCAAGAGGTCTGGAAGCCAATGTGCTGATATTTTTACTGGCCTGTATTGGTGTAAATTCATGGGACTTTGGGGCCTGGTTTGGAAGTCTGGGTTATAGGAAAGAGCAGATCCCAGATCCAGCTCCAAGGAGGTAGTGCCTGGCTCCCATATGCTTAAGAGAAATGCATTTTTGGTGCAAGATATTTAAGGTTTTTTAATCAGTAACTGAAGTAAAAAAAAAAAACACAACACATTAATTACAAAATTGCTGAAAGTTTCATTCTGTCAGAAGAACAACCAAATGAATCTGTTTGTCATTTCCTAACTGGAATTAATGTGGAATTTCCCTCCCACACACAAAAATTTCAAATCTTGTTTTTTAATCCCATTTTAAATGGAAAAGACTGAAATGTCAACATTTCTCCAGGGATAGAAATGCTGTACTTGCTATGCTTTGTAAACAGTTTTGAGTAGGAGACTGTTTCAGTGGAGATCACATTCTCAAATGCATGATTTATGGGCTTATGAGGGTATTAAGCATCAAATTAAGCGTCTGTAAGGATCTTTTTTCACCTGAAGAGTCTGTAACTTTAACATAAACTACCCTAAACTGGCAGAAAGTGAGAGAGATCAATATGACAGAAAAGAGTAGAACAACAAAGCACCTGATAAACACTAAATTAGCTCCTAAACCCCGTAAAAATCCAACATGACACTAAATGCATCCTTCATCTGAGCAAGCAAACGGGCTGCAAATTTAATGTGGTGTCACTCTCTCCTTTCTCTCCATGCTGTACATTCCCCTCTAGTGGCTAGTAAAAGATTTATGGGAGGAATTTCTTCTGAAAGCTAGAACCAAATTTGCAAAGGGGATTCGAGGGAAATTAGGCATGTAAATGCTTTTAACAGCCTAAGCAGGTGGCCCTTGGATGGTGCAGAGACAAAACTCACCCTCTTTGTGCTGCAGGTAGAGATCAAATCACTCTTTGGGCTTGACTAAGGTTGATTACATCCAGACATCAAAGGCTGAGCTGTTGATGTCTAGTTTGATGTCATCGAGCTGTTGGGTACAGCTTGAGGCTGGGGGATAGAGTTAGGGTTGAGAAGAAGACTGAAAAATATGTTTTGTACAAGTTTGGAACGTGGTGGGTTTTTGGGTTTTTTTTTGGTGGATTTATTTCTGCTGTTCTGCTATTTTCTCTCCTTTTTATTTTTTTTTTTTTTTTTTTTAACTGGGAAGAGTAGCATTATGGTAGCTGCTGTTGTATTTTTGGGGGAGTTTTGTGATTGTGTGCATCTTTGCTTGCATAGGTGCTCTGGGTTCCAGCTCCATCTGTGTCTCCTGGATTTGGGGATTGGGGTCTGGAGTGTGTTTTCTCACTAAAATTACAGTGTTTTTGCTCTGAGCACATTCAGTCCTTTTGTTGATTTCTGTGGTGTGCCTGCCCAAACCAGGGAGAAGAAGAATCAGAGGGAAAAGTCCCCAAAACTCTGTGGCTTTCATCTGCTTGCTGGAGGGAGAGCTGATGTGCTCGTAGATCTCCATAGAATGCTTCAGGAACCACTGATCTTTTTTGAAAAGGCACAGGCATCTGGATTCAACCTTAAATTTAGATTTAAGGTCTAACACATGACCTCTTGAGCTGGGCTGTAGAAGCCCCTGGGATGTTCTCAGGGCCAGCACTGGGGAAAACTAAAACTATAACAGGCAACTTCCAGTTACACCATTTCTTTGGCTACTGAGGACTTTCCTCCAGAGCAGAAAAAATCCACTTTGCACAGCTTTTCCCTTGCAGAATCCTACTCTTAAGAGGATGAGGCACAAATACCAGCAATGACTTCTCCTTCAGTTAGAACAGGACCTGCTGGACATGTGGGGTTTCTTTATGATTTTCTTGTGTCGATTAAACCAGGCTTGGAATGCCAAGGTCAATTGGCAAAAAAAAGCTAGAAAGAAAAAAAATTAAAAAATAAAAAAAAGGAAGACATACTTTGCTCTCAGTATAAATGATCATATAACCTCTGCTGGTAGAGGATTTTCAGTGTTTGGAGCCAGCAGCCAGCACATATGTTAAGTGGCAAACCAGGTCCCTGTAATTCCTCTTACAGTAAGGGGAGTGAACCAGGCTCATCAGCAGATGAGGATGTCCCTACCACCTTCCAACTGTTTTCAAACAACATTTGGGAGTGATTTATGCTGTGTTATGACATTGGTACCATCTGCTCATCATCATAAGTATGAATGAAGTGATAATGAAGAAAATGTTCTAAGCAGCTAACAAGATGATTACACCATAATAACATAATTTTGGCATAATTTGGATCTTCAGCGATCTACAAACACTTCATTTCAAAATCTAAAGGCCTGGAGCCATCTTGCTGCTACACAGAGCTCCCTTCTGGCTTTTAATATTAGCAGAAAAACAAAACTGATCTTGAAATGTTTTAGAGGCCCCATTCCACCTGCCTGCTGTCTCACACTTTCTCCTACACCAGAATTGCTGTGCTGCAGACTCTCTGTTTATTTACTTGCTTGCTTCACCTGTGGTTTGGAAACTTCTTCCTGGAGCAGACTCTGATTCTTCAGGGCAGGAACCATCTCCTCCTCCTGCCTCATCTACTTGCTCTTTCCTAAAGGGAAAATAACAAGAACTGCCCATTGAGACTATCACAACCCATCAGTATTTTTCAATGAAGAAGAAATTGCTGGTTCTGAGAAAACACAAGAGTGGTGATTTTGCATTGAATTCAGTCAAGTTTCAGCCAGAAAAAACCCTACATTTTTTAAAAATAAACCCACATTATAGATATGTTTTGTAAATTTTTTGTTTCAAAATGGCAATTTGCATCGAAAAGTAAATCTCTCTTTTTTTTTTTAAAGCCAAGGACTGAAATGCATATTTTCTTTTGGGTCTAACAGAAGTAGTCTCAGCTCAGCCACCAAATGAAGAATTTTTATTTCCCTGAAGATAGGACCATCTGATCCAGGTTAACCCACTTTTGTACTGTTCCCAATATTTTTCTTCTTGATAGCCTGTGTTGTTCCAGGATGGAAATTCCAGCCACCCTTACCAGTGTAGGTCCTGCAGCACTGTGGTTATGAGTTGTTTCCAAGAACCTTGTTTTTCCAAGCAGGCCTGTTGAGACAAGTTAGAACTTTCCTCTGTGATGCAGAGCCAGCCATAGCTCTTCACTCCTTGTGACCCCATCTGGTACTTCTTATACTCTCAACACTATCCATAGGTGGTTGTTGGCCTCTTCTCCCAGGGAGATAAAAGTAGGACTAGAGGAAATGGCCTGAATTTGTACTAGGGGAGGCTTAGATTTGATATTAGGAAGAATTTCTTTACTGAAAAAGTCATCAGGCACTTGAACAGGCTGCCCACAGGGATGGTGGAGTCACCATCCCTGGAGGTATTTAAAAAATGTGTAGATGTGGCACTTCAGGACATGCTGTAGTGGGCATGGTGTTTATTTCTGGGTTGATGGTTGGATTTCAGTGATCTTACAGTTCTTTTTGAACTGAAAAAATCCAGTGATTCTATAATTTTGATTTATCTTGAGGCCATTAAGGTCTTCCCACCGAGTGCACATCCCAAATCAGAGGTGTAACCATAGGAAAACTCTGGGCAAGGCATTTTGAGACTCACAGATTTGAAGCTTTTGTGCAGAAGTGAAGACAGCCTGTAAACCACAGGATGCTTTGAAACCAAATTGCCTGGACCATCTCCACAGCACGACAACACCAAATCACCTCAGTGGGTAACAAGAGTGCTTGAAGCATTCCTCAATGGGAGCATCTCCAGCTTGTCCTGCCTCTGTCTGCTCAGCTGTGGGCCCAAACTGCAGCTTTACATATGGCTTTTCTTTATGCCACCAGTTGTCAGGAACTGAGTGCTCCACCACAGCCTCTCCCATGGTTTGGTTGCTTATGGATATGAATTCTGGATGAGTGGATGTCTCACCAAGGCTGATGTGCTTCAACACAGCTGTGTGGCAGTGATGCAGCTGCTAGAAAACCTTTGACAGATTTTAGACTAATGCTGGCAAAGCCCAAGACTTTTCTAAGAACTCTTGAGCTAATTTCCTCAGCCTGCAAGAGCATTTCTCTCTTAGTCAAGCAGAAGTGGTGTCTAAATATATTGCTTTTGCCTGGGATATTTTTACTAATCAGTAGTCTTCTTCAGAGCAGAAATTTGACATCTTGCTACCAAACCGATACAGCATTTTGCTAGAAGGAAGAATGCCATTTGTTGAGCTGGTAGGATGGCACCAGACCTGCCATCCAAGCTGATGTGCCATCCAATTAGACTTCACTTAGCTGGTGATATGATCAGAGTGACTCCTGGAAGCAAGAAATAGAAAGCACAAAGCAGGTTTTTAGGCTGTTATTTTTCTTTCTTTTATTTTCATCTTTATATTAATCTTTGCAAAGTGAATATGTAGCATAGAAAGAACCCACTTGCTTAAGGCCACTACAGTAGTCAGAAAGTGAGCAAAAAACATATAAGTCCAGACATGTAAACATCTAAACATGTAAATCTGTTCATCCTGGAGAAGAGGAGGCTCAGGGGAGACCTCATCACTCTCTACAACTCCCTGAAAGGAGACTGGAGCCAGGGGGGGTTGGGCTCTTTTCCCAGGCAACTTTCAACAAGACAAGAGGGCATGGACTTAAGTTGTGCCAGGGGAGGTTTAGGTTGGATATTAGAAAGAATTTCTTTACGGAAAGGGTGATCAGACATTGGAATGGGCTGCCCAGGGAAGCAGTGGATTCTCCATCCCTGGAGATATTTAAAAAGAGCCTGGATGTGGCACTCAGTGCCATGGGCTGGGAACCACAGGGGGAGTGGGTCAAGGGTTGGACTTGATGATCTCTGAGGTCCCTTCCAACCCAGCCAATTCTATGATTCTATGAAAATATTAAAAAAATGTAGGTCAGAACTGAGGAAAGCCTCTCATAGGAATGTCTGAAGTTTCTGTGTGCTGGCACAGGGTCAAAGACAAATCAACTTCCCTGGAAAGGAATGGCATGAAGAAGTATTAGCAAATACTCTTCAGTGATTTAAAGAGGCAGCAAAATAAATTAATAAGGACCTACAAACAGAAAGAACCCTGTAAAAAAAAACCAAAACAACAAAAAAACCTTAATCAAAACAAATAGGCTTCTGTTGGTGTTGTTTAAATATCTTTCCTGATTTATTTTTAATCACGAGAAGGAAAAAAAGGGGAGAAAGGGAATAGCAGCCTTTGCCAAGTGCTCAGTGATTCTCATATACCTGATTCCCAGCTGCACCAAACTCATTATCGCTCTTGTGAGTATAACACTTCCCTGCAAATGCTCCAGCCACTTAGATTTTTGAAGAGGGCTTTTCAACAAGGATGGAATGTGATAAATGCAATTTAAACAAGCCACTTAATCAACTTATTTATATTAGATAACACTATAATCAGAGTGAGTGAATCCTTCATGCAGAAGCCTTCAGGAAGCATCTGTGGAAAAGAAAACACCACAAATTCCCTCCTTGTGCAGCCACCCTCACAGCATCTTTCTGCTGGGTGGCTGCTCTGCAGTCCCTTGGTTGGACTTTGCTGAATTTGCCCTAATGATTTCAGGGTAAGGTTCAGCTGCTCAAAGCTGCAGTTTTCTGGGAGGACGAGGAAGGCAGTCTGGGAAAAATAAACCAACTTGTATTCATTTTATTAATGTTTTATTAATTTCTGGAAAGATTGCCTCCAAGTAGCACTGTGTGTGTCCCTTTGTCCTTCTGTGACACTTCAATATGCCCTGACAGCACATGAAGGATATGGACCCAAGCTCTGTATGCAGCTTACCCTATCCAAAGCACCCAGGGACCTCAGGAAAATGTTCAAGAAAGAAATCTGTGCAGGTGAAGCTACCTAAAAATTTCAGTGAACAAAACTAGCTTTTAAAATTATATTTTCCAATGGAAAATAAGAGATGATCCTCACATTAGCTGAAGAATAGCAAAATAGAGGCAGAATTTTTATTTTAATTATTCATCTTACTTAATCTGAGAATTTAAGTTGATCCTCATTTTCCAGAAGCTTGTGAAATCCCTAATTTGAGATAAGGTCTGAGTGGGGATCAGAGACCCCAAGCAGAGAAGAGAGCTGATGGAAGTTTAAGCTGACAGGAGTTTAAAAAGAAACAAATGGGCTTTGCCGTTCAGAGAATGTAAGCAAAGACCACAGCTCTGGAGGGAAAACAAGACAAAGTCACAGTAAAATGACTCATAAACCACAGATTCCACTTCAGGAAATACAGAGGCAAAGGTGAAACTCCAAGCAGAGAAGGAGAAAAACTAGAGAGAGTTCTCTAGAGACATCCACGAGGTCTACACAGACAAGCACATACCAGCCAAGTTTCAGAAACCTTTCTGTCTGTGTAAGAAGATAAAAGGTGATGGAAGAGATTGAAAGATAAACAAAAGAGGTACCATTTGCACAAATGAGAAGGACTTGTAGGAAATGTTCAAGAAACAGCTATGTACAGTGGCTGAACATTACACTGAACATGAATGGAGTCCTCGTCACATGTCATTTGGACACCAATGCACAAGGTCACAAGAGGTCAGAAGTTGCATTAAAAATTTTGAAGAATAAATTGAGTAATGTTGCAAACACAAATGTAGAGCTTCATTAGAGTCAGTGGGGAACTTCTGAGCTAGAGATGGAGTGAAGATGTCTTTCAGCAGCAGGGACATCCTGAAATAGAGCAGGGTGTGATGATTAAAATCCCTGAAGTCCTTTGAAGGTTTTCAAGAGAAGGGAAGACCAGCTCAGACTGATTGAGAGCTTTCAGTAGGCCTGGTGTATCGTTGCTTCTCCGTAATAGTTCATTTTGATGAATGAGATGTGAAATTCACCTTTTACAAGATTTAGGATGGAAAATAGCACTTTCTGTAGCACTGCAGTTAGGACGCAATGTTAAGGTTATTTGGTGAGCAGTCTGTGAGAAGCTACAGACCAAACCCTCCCTCTCCATCACATGGACCTTCCCTCTAATGCCCACGGGGAGGATGTTTTCTGTTTTGCAGCTCATGTTTCTCCTGTATAACCATTTGGGAGTGTGAGGACTTACTCCACGTTCCCCTGAAGCTCCAGAGCTGATCTGCCACTCACCTGGTGGCCATGCATTATCCATGGCCTTCATCACACCCAGGATCAGTCCTAAATTCAAGCTCTTCTTAGCTGCCACACTTTGCTCACCCACACTTAAAATCTGCATTTGTGCAGCAGTAACAGCTGCCAGCCACTGATGGCAGGATCCCAAGGCTCAACCAGGTCTATGGTTTCAGAGTTACACTCACACTTGCCATATGGACAACCCTGCAGTAATGTGTCTCTTAGACTATCATGGGCTGAGGCTGGGAGTTCATATGGAAATGTTTTGGTTTTGTTTTTTTTTTTTTTTTCCCTGTGTGCTGGTTTTGCCAAACGTCCTGTTTTAATTATTCATCTCTGCTCATGAATAAATGAAAAGGGGAAACATCAAAAGTCGCCAAATACTCTGTGCTGGTCACAAACACTGAAGGTTTCTTTTTAATGTACAATCAGAAAGTTGGACTAAGATTCAATCCTTTGATATGTAGCTGATTATTTTTTATATATATGAAAAAGAGAGAAATTCCTGTTTCCTGCAATTAACTGTATTTTTTTTTTTGAAGCGCAACAGGCACAGAGAAATCACATATCTGTGGTGACTCCTTTCAAAGAAAACAATTAGCATCCATATCAAAAAGCTAATTCAGAGAAATTAAAGAACACATACATCAGTAAAATATAATATTTCCTCTTTAGCACATCTCATTGTGTACAATGTGTCACTGTAAAATTGTTAGGTTTGGAGATAATGAAGAGTGACAGTTGAAGGGTTCAGGGCTTCATATGAGACTTTTGGGTATGTAAAGATTTTAATTGCACATAATTATGAATGTGAAAGTGGAACGATTTAATTTTTTAGCTTTCATGCTATTAGAAGACTAATAGAACTAATATCAAACTGAGTTAGTTACAGCAGAATTACTAGAAGAAGCTATTTTTCATTCAGCAATTTAAATTAAATCAAAACAAAAAAAATTAAAATAGCTCATATGTTTCTCCCTTTCTTTTACATTTATATAGTGGTAGCAAGATAAGTGGTGTGTGCTATTAAGAGAGATGAAGAAAATAGTTCTAATGAGATTAGAATATCCTGTAATAATGGGAATGGATAGTAGGGGAGCAGAGAAGAAAAGGGACAACTCGAAATGGGGCAGTTACAGTAATAAAGTGGTTTTGGAGTTTTCCCAATGTATTCCATGCGAGCTCCTGTTCTTCTCTGTACAGCTGTAACACAGCCTGCCCACTACAGGGAATGGAGGGCAGGAAAAAGAGTTATTAGCAGAGAGAAGGGAGAGGAAATAGCATCCAGACACTCAACATTTGCTGCATCCCTAACCAAGGGTTCTGGTTCTGGATCACTTTTGTATTCCCTGTATCATGCCTTCCAACAGAGATAGAAAATGAATTTCTGTCTACTGCTAAACCCTGTTTAAGTCCATCTTTCAGCAGCAATTAGAAGTCTGTTGATGTTAGGATCTCTTTGCAGATCTTGGACCTTTTCAATTAATTTTAATCAGGTTCATTAGCACTTTTTTAATGTGTAAGAAACGGGCAAATACATAACTGAAGAGCCACTTACCTTTTAATGAAGGTAACAAATATGCAATTAAAAAAGCTCTGTCTTTCAGCAACTTTGCAGTAAATTAACTTGTTTTGTCATTACTGTGCATGCAGCATGTCACTTACTCTGGAGTTTTGACATAAAATTCTTTATCACTGTCAGAATTAGCCAGTAACATTAAGAACTAGGAAATGACAATTAATTCGTGAATTAGGTGGGATACACAATGTGTTAATTATTGAGGGACCAAACTTCATGCAATTAAAATTTAAAATCAAGATAAGAGTAATGTATTATTAGCCATCTGAGTATTTAATGAAGTTGCAAATGATTACCAAATTTTATAAATTAATTCTAAGGTTCCTTGACTATTCTTAGAAAATTTTGTGCCCTGGGACTTACAACAAGCTGCAGCTGTTTGTGAACAGAATAATAATATGAATCTCCCAAACCCTGTAGGAAGTTCTTGTCAATTGTACAAGTGCCTACAAAGATGTTTATGAAGTGTCTTGCTGCTAAAAAATATTATACTGATGCTTCTTCATCACAATCTTAATTTCAAAGCTCTTTCACATGTGATATCCAGCTCATTATTGCCTGTGCATCAGCAAGCTGCTGGAATTCCACTTTTCATTGTAAGTCTTCTTAAAATCAATGGTCTTCTTCCCAAGTGGGCCATATTCTGCCCATACTACATTCATGTAAACACAGAGCAAATGCAAACTTCACTGCCATGGGACTTGGATCACATCCACTGTATGGCACGAGACTCCATCCTGTGGCTGCAAGTTGGAAAAAGGCTGAAGTTAAACTGGCAAGATGTCATTTCACTGGGAGCAGCCAGCCTTGGATTGTCCCTGTGAAATACAGAGTAGAGCAATAGGCACAAGAGGAACCATATTCAGGAAGCATCATGCAAGCTCTAGGGCTGGGGTGGGTTTTGTAAGAGGAATTAATTCTGCACTGCTGTTTGAGGCAAGCAAGGGCAACCAGTGATGAAACCAGTCAGGACAAGGCTAAGGACTCCCATAGTCCACTCTCCATGTGTAACCACAGCTGCTTTTGATGTGAGCAGCCCATGGCTAAGAGGAAAGGGCATTTCACCACGTTGATTCTAAAAATCTAAAAATGAGAGAGAGAAGAAAGCACCTCCCTCCCCTGGGTTGCAGCACTGAGCAGTGATCCCACCTGGCTCCACTCATTTCTGCATTCCAGGACCACTTACCTGCCTGACAATGTGACAATGACAACCATTTAATTTCAACAGCTTCCACAAGATGTTTCCATAAGTGTTTCTCCTGTAAAATTTCCCTCTTTCATCCCTCTCCTTTGTGAAAGCCAACAGTAAACTTCAGAACAGCCTTGCTGGTGTGTTCTTGGAGGTGAGTCTCAAGTTGCTGCTGTGAGTGATCCTGGAGACTCCTTTTCTGCTACTAACAGGGAATAATTTGAGCAAAACACATGGAGTTAAGATCAGAAAATAGCTGAAGACTGACCAGTCTCTACAGAAAGGCTCCCTGGCTTTTAGTGGGGATGGCAGGTACCCAGGAGGCCTCAGAGGGGCCATCACCACATGCCTGTTTCTGGCTCTGTGGAGAAGCCCTCCTACACTTTTTGTCCTCCTATTGGCACTTTTTCCCATGTTTTTGCTCCAGCATCTGTGAATGACTGAATGCTGGAGTGAAGGATCTTAAGGGAAAAAATGTATAGATAGAAATACTTGTGGAGACACCCTATAAAACATTTATCAGTCCTAGGGTGGTGTCTCTGTACAGGAGGCTTTCCATGTCCCTTTTGTCCCCTTTCGCCCCCAGCAGTGGCCCCGTTGTGTGGGTGCTCTGGGGCTCCTCTGCAAGCTGGGGGTGATTCTTGCTGTACCTGTGCTGGGAGCAATGCAGTGTGCAGTGCTGATTCTGCATGCAGCCCACAAACAGAGCTCTGTGTAAACTATCTTATTTATTTCACCATCCTTACCCCACTCACCAGGCAAATTATCACATGTGTATTCAGTTTCAATAAGATAAAAAAATTGCCTAATAAAATATTTACTCAGCCTTTGTCCCTGCAAGTGTAAACTCATGTAATTACAGAGCACTCCAGAACCTGTGGCTATAAATCTCTAGAAATAAAATCCTCAGCACATTGACAGAATAAGGCTCCCACTTACTGTGAAAATGGGAAGCTAGCCCATGCCAAGCTGTTAGATTAACTTAATATGCTCCAACTCATGCTCCTTCACTCTCTTCAGTCTTCAGGCAGGGATGTTTATCTCTTCCTACTGCCTAGTGACGTCTGTCATTAGCTTTCCAAAGTGATTATTTCCCATCATCCCTGAAATCTTTGTCTCTCAACCCAATATTGGCTGCCACAGAGCCTGTGGCCAGTGGTGCCCGGGACATGCTGTTAGCAGAAAGGTCAATGTGTATAGACACAATCAGAAAATTCAGAGTATCCAGTTTGTTAGATGGGCAGGAGAGAAGAGAGGTTGTTATTCTTTATTTTTACTTATGTTTACATCAGGACTTCAGTACAGAGGGATCAAAGGACAAGGGAGCCCAAGCAATAACAATCTCTTTTGTACCTGACACTTTAATATATGCTTGCTCCCAGTTTGGCACAGCACCAGAGTTTTTAAAACAAAGTAGCTGACAGCACTAGGGAGTATATTTTGAAGGAACTTTTAATTAAGTCTGCCCTTGGGCTCCAGAGCAGAGAAAGGTGGGAAGCACCAGTGATTGTTTTTAAAGGGCTCCTCTGTAAAGGCAATTTTTTTCCCAGGCTATTGCAGGTCTAGAATTGGAGGAAAAAAATACCCAAACAGGTAACCTCTCCTAACTCAGCAAGTAACCTAACCCACCAGTCCCTGAAAAAACACAGCAACACAGGCTTTTTACTTCCCAAACTAATGACTTGAAAAAAACACTGCTTGGATGCAAACCAGGTATCAACATTGCCATTCAGCGCTGTCACTGCAAACCACAGCACCTGTCAAACACACAATAGGGAAAAGGAGGGAACAAAGAAGGAAAACCTCCCTTACTGGCTGCCCTGCAGAGAATCAAGGTGACCTGAAGAAAGCCCTCACAGAAATAGATGAGTGACCCATTCCTTAAGGCAGTAATAGCCCCAGAGTGCCCCTCTGAAAACCAGAGGAATCTTCCAGATGAAAAGCATTCTTGCTTCTTGTTCTTAGCTGGGCAGACCACCACAAAACTCAGGCTTTCCTTTGTCAGGGTATTTTCTGTTTGAAAACCTTGTGTTGAAGAAAAATCCCCCACAAGCTCTGCTACCAGCTTTTGTGGGAGGTGAGCCAAGGTAATAGCCCTTGGAAGGGCTGGAAGGGGGGAATTTCTTTAGTTCAAGAGGCCCAGCACCCAAGTTTCATGAGGGTTGTGTTTATGAAAAGGAGACTGTCACATCAGCCTGGGCTTTCACTCCAATCCTTCTGCCCAACCTCAGAGCTTCATCTCAGAAACTCATTTACTCCAGGACTCACTCTCAGTGCCACTTTTGCAGTGGTACATGTTAAGGAGAAACACATCCAGCAGTGACAGGCACAAAGCTCTGCCTGAAATAAAGTCATTCTCCATTTCCAGCCAGATTTCATTTCCAGATGATCAAGGATCACAACTCGGTGGCTTTGCAAAGACAGCAGTCAGAGTTCTGCCCTGCGGGCTGCCACCTGCCCTCGTGCATCCATTGCACAGGTGCCTGCTTTAAAGATGAATCACAACAGCCTAAAAAGGGCTGATTTTCTTCCATTTTCTGTATGGTCTTAATAAAAAACACACGTGGCCTTGGGAGATTTATATTAACAAAGCTAAATTCAGTTTTATAAAGTCCACTTTCTTATTCACTGTTAACTTCCCACAAATGCATCCATCAGATGCCACCCTGTGGCTGGAAAATATCTCTCCCAGATGGTGCCTCGAGCAAGGTCCTCTCTGCCTGCTGGCATTGCTGCATCCCAGCTCTGCAGGACAGCACCTGGAGAAGCAGAGGAGACCCAGGGGACATGGCCTGACCCCATGGCTGCGGGTGTGTGGGTGTGAGAGTGGGTGATGCCAACGTGGTGACGTCTGGAGATGTTCCTGCCTTGGGAAATCGGGGCTGGCTCCCACCCAGTGACCCTTAATAGAGAGAGAACGTGGATGTGTGGTTGCTTGTGTATAATCATACACACCATATAGGGCTATTTGCCACATGGGAGCAGTTGGAGCCCTTAGATCCTTCTCACCCTGGGCTCGTGGAGCCTTGGTGTGGGAGAGAGAGGTTTCAGGGGAGGGTGGGGGTTGCTGTAATTCCAGGGAAGGCCGGGATCGTGCCTGAGTTTTCTCATTTCCCATGAATGTTCAGGGAACAGATTTCCCAGAACAGCTGGAAGAAAGTAAGGGAGCACTGCTGGTGTCCTCTGGAATCCAGTTTGAAGGCTGTTGTAGGCAAGCCAGAGAGGTGCTCTGGGAGGTTTGCTTGAACCAGCAGCTCACCTCTTCCAGCAGGGACCTTCTCCCCATGTCCCCTCTTTCCAAACAACGAAATGTCTGCAGCACGGGGATTTCTTGTGCTCCAGGTGGTAATGCCTGAGGCTGGGAAGCAACCCTCCTGCACTGCAGACCTTCTGCCAGCCAGGACTTAGGGTGCCAGCAGCAGAGCTGGGATGGCTGCTCTGCTGACCCCAAAAACCTCATCAGGATGGACTCAGGTGGTCCCACTGGTCCTTCAAGACCATCAGCTTCCCTGTCCACACTGGTGATGCTGGTGCAAGTGTTTACAGGGCAGGGCTTGGAACTGGCTGCTCACAGATTGGAATGTGGGTTGACTACATCAGTGCCTATTCTTTTGTGGTGTCCACAGTTCCCTGACCAGATGATGCTGAAATGATTTTATGAGTTATAGTCTGAAAATGCTACATAGATTCTGATTTTTTTAAAATTTTATTTTTAATGTCGGGGAGGGGGGAGTCCCTTTGCAAAGGCAGCTGGGAATTTAGTTGTATGTTCCACAGTCTGGTGAGCATCAGGTTGTGATTCCCCAGCCTGAGTTTGTTTCTGAGTCTGCTGCTGAAGCGTGAGTAACCTTGACCAGACCACTTGGCCCTTCCACTCAGTTTCTTCTTCTCTCTTTCATTTTCCCACAGCATAAATTCCTTGATACAAGAGCTGGTTGTTGGTTTGCAGTTGTGGAACACGTCGTGCAAGGATGGAGAGTGAAGGGCCAAAGCAAAGGCACTGAAGAAACCCTGCTAACAGTGTGATAAAAACAATCAACTGCTTACATTTCCAAAGGCAGGGGGGTTAACTGTGCAGCTTGCCAGGCTCACATCACAAATCCTCATGTTCTGAGGCTTTTTCTTCAACTGGCATTTGTTTGCTTGCAGAGAAACACCTAGCAAGGGGACTCTGGTGAAGGCTAACAGTGCCTTTATGTTCTTTGCTCACCTGTACTCACCTGGGAGGTCCTACTGAAGCTGAGGGAGATGCCACCTGCCTCAGGAATTTAGCACACAAGGGCCATGCTAGTCAGTCTCCCTGGAGCCATTTATTCTGCCCTCTCTGCTACAAAAATGTGAGAAAAGATAGCACCCTGCCTGCACTTAGCAGTGTTAACCCAACTCACGCACACACATTACTGTCAATAAACCTGCACCACTTAACAGGTACTTGCAAACTCTTTCCATCCATCTTATGTGGACAAGGCTGAGTTTGATTTAAAGTTCTCCCCTGTTTCTCAATCTTTTTTTTCTCAGGCTATTGAAGCCACAAAACTGGCCAACAGACACAGCTGGAAAACACACTGCAGCACAAAGAAAAAATAATAAGGGCTGGGAGGAGTTCTTTTCCCCTCTACAGAACTGTAATTGGGCCTTCCATTTATTTATTTTTTTTTTTAAGCTCAGCTGGGGTATGTACTCCTTAACATTAGCTTGACTTATAGGAAAGGGAGGGCATTAGCATATTTATAAAAATTTACCTTGTTCTGAAACTGTAGACATGCTTCACCTTTTAATTTCATGATTAGTGTCATTTCATCACAGGGGAAAAGCCACTTTTTCTATCCAGCAGCACAAAACAAATACAACTCAAACACATGCTTTCTGGAATTATTCACACAATGTTTTCAAAAATCAACATAGTTCAATAGTTGAGCAATAAATTTTCTTACTAATGAGACACTAAAAAATGTTTTTGATGTTACGCCCAGGGAAAACTAGTTATTGCAGATTTATAGGCAATCTGTGCAAAGACTGTCCTTTGCTTCCAATGAGTTTCTAATTTTGATTTGATGATATCCAGCTGCAGAGATTTGGCCATGATATTATATAACATGTGATATCACATCCATACAGTATTTTCTTCACCCTCATTGACTGACCTTTGCACACCCCAGCTGAACTGCAGCATCTCTCCATCTCCCTCTGCAAAAGCAGCCATGGTGTAGAGTGTTTAGGGACCCCCTCCAAGAAGTGTAGGAAGTTATGGAATGGGCATCTCATAACTCTCTGAAATACAGGAGGCAAATTTAACTATTGCTGAAAACACAGATTTTCCTTCTAGTTCCTCCTGCCCTCTCCCTAGATGGGAGTCATCTCCCTAGTGGGCAGTCATGCACTGGAGGTTTTGAAGGGAATATTTGGCATTTCCCTTTGTTCCAAGAATCTCCTCCAGCATCAGCCTAGCTTGTGCCACCCAGGGCCAAGCACCATGCCAAGGAGCAGGGTGGCTGCAACCCACACCCATGGAGAAGAACATTCAGGGCAGTTGGTAAAGGACACCATCTGCCACCATTTTAGCAACAAGAAGCCCGAGGAGGAGTGTTTCTCAATTCAGGCACAGGATGTTTTCTCCTCTTGGCAGAGGCTGAGTTCATCCATTGAAGGTGACCACCTGTAGGTAACCATTGGTGTCTTGGTGCTGAGACCCTGCCAAAGACAAACATCCTCCTTGGGGCATTTCTAAGCCGAAACAAACCAAGCCATGATGCTCTGGATACTGCTGGCAGGCCCCCTTCCCTAGGAAATGAGGGAATGTGGTATCCCTCAGAGGGTAACAAGGCTCCTCACCAGGATACAAGAACGATGAGTGCTTCAGAAGTGCTGACAATTAAGGCCCATGTTTAGGACGCTTGGAAAAGTAATGGTGTCCCCAAATGAAACTGCCATACGTTGGTTTGCTCCACCACTTCTCCCACCTCCCAACAACATGGCTGCTTTGGGGGCAGCAGCAGACAGCCCGGGCCGTGGCATCTGGCAGCAGGCTCCCACCCCACCTGTGCCTGGGCACACAGGGACCTGTGGCCTGCTTGGCGGGTGCCATGTTGGCCTGGCCAGGGACCCGTGGCCTGCTTGGCGGGTGCCATGTTGGCCTGGCCAGGGACCCGTGGCCTGCTTGGCGGGTGCCATGTTGGCCTGGCCAGGGACCCATGGCCTGCTCGGCGGGTGCCATGTTGGCCTGGCCAGGGACCCATGGCCTGCTTGGTGGTTGCCATGTTGGCCTGGTCAGGGACCCATGAACTGCTCAGCGGGTGCCATGTTGGCCTGATCAGGGACCCATGAACTGCTCAGCGGGTGCCATGTTGGCCTGGTCAGGGACTCGTGGCCTGCTCGTTGGGTGCCATGTTGGCCTGGTCAGGGACCCATGGACTGTTCGGCAGGTGCCATGTTTGCCTGGCCAGGGACACAAAACCTTCTCAGCGGGTGCCATGTTGACCTGGGCAGTGTGTGCTGTAAGACTGCCGGGCCCCAAACTGCCCCGTGCAATTAGCAACCACACAATTAGCTCAGCAATGGGAAGAGCCAGGGGGGACAGAGGGTAACATCATAAGCAGCCTGGGAGCTGATCACACTGCAAGTAGCTGAAAAGCTCTTCTTCTAGTGGAAGACAATAAACCAGCTGCTTATTGAGCTGAACAACTGCAAATAAAGCCTGCAGAGCTTTTTTTTTTTTTTCTCAAATAAATATTCCTAACTTCTAAAAAATTATGAGGAGTCTGTGGCCACCCAAAATAGTATTAAATTAACTGATAACTCATGAACACTTCAGTCAGTTATTCTTCTGAAGGGCTGCTGGAAGCACACCCATGGCAGGGACCGCAAACGCCTTTGGCAGGGACTCCCCTGGGAGACAGGCAGAGCCATCCTCTCATTCCTCACATGCCATGCATATGCATAATTCCGTACAAATCATGGGCCTGAACAACATGCAAGCACTAAACAAAGTTAAGTGTTCGCAGAAACACATTCAGAATGACATCTTATTCCCAGCTTTCAGTAAGCACATTATCCGCTGAAGAGCTGCCATTCTTTTTTTCTTCAAAACCCAAGATTGTGGTCCCCTCCTCTTCATATGCAGCTTCTCGTCGTTGTTCTATCTCCAAATTCGCTGCTGATGCAAATGATTTCAGTTGCACTTCACACACATATGCAGAAAACGCAGCCAGATGTCTTCCTTGGATTTCAGGAAGGCAGAGAAGTGTCAGAATTAAATCTGGATTGTGGTGATGTCGCCAAAAATAGTTTCTGCACTCACTCTGTGTCTGTGAAGATGGATCTCAAGGCCAAACACAGAAATTAACTTCCATATCAACATTTTACTGTCACTTTCATCGCCAGGCCAATAGATTAGTTAAAATAACATCGTTTACTGGCATGGGGTGTTATTGCAAACAGATGTCATCATTAGGATAAAGACAAGTTCTACTATTTCATCCAGGAACTTATTCACGGAAATTTTTATTTTTCTCATTGAAACAAGAAACACGTTTCAGTCTTTGAATCTTTCATCCTCCAAAAACAGTTTAAGATGGTTTCCTTTTTTTTTTTTCTTTTTTTGTTTCCCGCTCCAATAAAGAAGAAACCAGCATTTTGCTTGACAAAGCAAAATTCTGGTGGTTCTTTCCAGTTAAAAGTTTTCCTTCAATGAAAGAAAAATGTTAATTGGAAAAATATCTATGAACAACTCTAATTTCCTGTATATATTTTATAATTGTATTTAATTGCATACTGCTTCCTTCAACTCTTCTTCATCTGGAGCTGAATAACCCTAGTCTCAAATATAGATGTTTTTCCATATGTCAAGTCGTTGAGCCACCTTCTCTCTCTGCTATTCAGACAAAACTGGACATTTATTTTTAATTATTGTTTTTTTTTTCTGCCTTCCTGTATTATGAAGGGATAATGGCTACACATTTTGCTTCATTCAATAGAAAGGAACATGACACAGTGCAATGTAATGAGATCAGCCACCCCAACATGGCAGTTCAGGAGAGGGAAGGTAATAGTGCACACTTCAGACATCTGAAATCTCAGTCCTACTGGCATGAGTGGTTGCACTCCAGTTAACTTCAGAAAGGCTAGGATTTCATCCTAAGAATTTAATAATGCTGTAGTTTCAAGTAAATTCAAGCAGAAACACATACTGGCATAGTTTAAGGCTCTGAGTCTTACACAAGGAAAAACCTACCCATTTAAGAAAAAAAAAATTTTGAGCTCCTACACTTATTTATTTAATCTAATCACAAGATTAAAGTATATATAAAAAAATACATTGCAAGAGATTTTATGTACCTCAGAAATAACTGCAAGAAATCACCTAACACACACACAAAAAATGGAATAGTGGCAAATTTGTATTCTTTGTTGTTCTACTCCAGAGAAGATAGCAACAAAGAAGGTCATGTTGGGCAACTGTGTTCATGTAGTGTGTTGACCCATTTCTGGGCTCTGGGTCTGTGTTCCTTATACCATGCCTAATAGGTTGTGTGTAACTCCTTTATGAAACTTACAGGGTATCTGCCTCGTGAGTTCTAATGCCAAGATGGAAACTCCCAGATTTTCAGCACAGCCCTGGCTTTTCCTCCTCCCCACATCAATGGAAAAATGCCTTCAGACCTCAGTAATGGAAGGTCACTCACTGAAATAAAAATCCCTTAGGAAGAAAACACAACACAACAAAACAAAAAAGCCTAAACCCAAACCACACCCAAAAAATCCCAACAAAAAATACCCCAATACAAACAAAACGAAACAAAAAACAAAACAAAACAAAAAAAAACAAAACAAAAAAAAAAAACCAACAACAAACAAAAAAACCCAAAACAAACCCAAAAAACTTACTGCAATCTATTTTTAAAGTTCAGCAGTTTGGTCCATCTCCCTCTCCTGCTGCTGGAGCAGAGGGGCAGCCAGGTATCCTGGTGAATATTGACCTAAATCTGCCCAAATGCCCCCAAAAGTGCATACATGCCCCTGGGACATCAGCTGCCTCCCTGGTGCTAATCCTCACCTCAGTTTTTCCAGCACAGGGTGTTGCAGGTCTCTGGGATAGCCAGGACAGGCTGTAGAACAAGCATTTGCCTTATATCCTCACTCACAGCCCAGCTCTGAGTTGCTTAAATGTGTAAAAATCTTGATCCTACATCTGCTGTAAATGCCTAGAGGGGACCACTGCTATTTCTCATTACACTGAGCCAAGAGCAGGAGTCACTTACCAATGACAGAGGAGCCCCCAGAAATTTTTGCTGGAATTTCTATCTCCTTCTGCACTTGCCTTTACTGTAATTATGTTTCAGAATAATTTCTATGTCAGTCTCCCACTTCCAAATATAAATGTCACTTCTTTTGCCTGGGTTCAAAACAAACTGTCAGTTCAAAATAGCCTCTAACCCGTTAATAATGAAATACCATTTTACCCCCACTGAGAATAAAATGCTAACACTAATCATACAGTTCTAAAGGGCTTATAAATCAATAAACAGAGAGGCAATGAATGAACAAAATGCTGATTGAAATCACAAGCACATCAAGTATCTGCAGATAATCAACGTCACATGTTTAAAAAAAAAGAAAAAGAAAAAAAAAGAGTTTTCCTTAAACATGTGGATACACACAGTGCCTTGCTAGATTTTATTCTATTAAGCCACAGTTTAATACCTCCTTAATACCACACTGAGGTAGGTGGAAACACAACTGAATGCTAGAAAATGAGAGCAGCAGATCACCGGAAACATTCAGAACCCAACGTGGGACAACCTCATGCTAAACCATCTCCCATAGCTGGGACTTTTCCTGTGTCTGGTTTCCCTCTTCATGGCTGGAAGCCAGCTTCCAGCTTTTGGTGCTGAGCAGTTCTGGTGAGATTGCCCAGGTCAGTGGCCACCAGCTAACCCAAATGCCTGGATGGGGTCACAAAGTGGCAACTGCTGGACCCTACACCATCACACACCCACTAACCCAGCCCACACCACAGCCTGGGATGCTCAGGGGTAGGGTCCCAATCCAGTTACAAGGCACTTTATGAGGGAGAGGTAATTTTTTTTCCTGCTTCCACATGAATGGCAAATAAATATTCTTGTATTTGGAACATTATTTTGACAATGAAGTTATACTGTACAAGTATTTTTCTGAAAGCTCTGTAATGTTATGCTGCCACTCTGTCACCGTTAAAAAAGCAGCAAAGAAAGGCTGGAAGTCATCTAACACCATTCTGCATGGTGTGCCTGAGGAGGAGAGCAAGGGAGTTGCTAGCAGCCTTCTTGAAACCTTACCATCATTTTCTTGGAGAGCCACTTAAAAAAAGAAAAAGAAAAAAAAAAAAAAAAAATAAAGAAATTATCTTTGTGCAGTTTTGATCAGACACATAGATGTCTGCTACCATAAGCTATCTGGGTAAGGCAGCACAAGTATCTTGGTAGTCCTGATTTTGTTAGTCCTGATTTTGTTAGGTCCCTGTTAGTGCTCTAGTGAGGGCCAAGCAGGGAAGACCACCCTGATCTTCATCCACCTTCATTCACCTTGGTTCTAGTCCTGTTTTTAAATATATATATTTGTCCAGTTGTATTCATAGCAGCTTGACAGGGAGCAGTCACACAGGGACCTCTCTATCCCAGCTATTTTTTAACACCATCAGCTTGCACAGCAAAGCACAAGTCACAGCTGGGTGCACTTGGGTCACAGCTCCTTCCTGGCTCAAGGAATGTGTCTCTAGGACCACCCAACCCTGCAGGGAAGTACAGGAATGAAGAAGCTGGCAGGGAGGGAAGTTTGATGTGAGCAGCAAGCAGTGGTAGTGCTCACAGGTCAGGGGAGAGCTGTGGAAGTAGCTGGTAGTAACTTGTGGGAGCCACAGGGAAGTGGTAACCCCCTGTCCTTGGGATGCAGGGCATCAGGTAGGAGACATCCTACTGGCAAGTCTCTAGAGTTTCCATCAGTTATATCTTAAGGACTCAGATCTTGGGAAATATCAGGATTGAAGCTACTGAGAGAACTTTATCTCTGCCCTTTTGCATGTCTGAGCTGTACTGGGTAAAGCCCTACTCCAGTGAGTAAAGCCAGAGACCCTTAACTCCCTCTAGAAATATGAGTGAATTGGGTCACAAATTGATACTTTTCAAATATTTCTCCATTCTCTCTGATGAATGATTTAACATCTCTTTCAGCTCTGCCCTATCTCTGTCCCCTTTCTGGCAGCCGTAGTCTTCTGCTTTGCAAACTTTTGAGCTCTACTTCAAGCAAGGAAAAAAAAAACAACAGCGAACCTGGCTTACAATAACTTTTCTTTGTGGAATGGAGCATCCCCTCTCTCCCCTGGCCGAGAGCACCTTATAGGAGTGAGCAGGGAATAAAACCTGGTTGTGGTGGGGTTTCTCCATTCTGTAGCTTCCACTGACACCTGCTGGAAAGAGGCGATGGGTGAGCATTTTCGATTCTAGATCCAAATGCAAGAGGGCTAAGCACAACACACACTTCTCCACCATTTAATCGGTGAAGACTATTATGTACCTGTAACAGGTAAATATGGTCAAAATCCAGAACTCTTGCCTATGTTCATCTCTGAGTTAGTGAAATAAACCCACCTTTCTCTAAAAACCAGACCCACTTCACAACCGTCTATACACAGAGATTTCCCAGCCAAAGAAAAAAAGTTTCTTAAAAAGATGAATGATCTTAAGAGCTCAGTTCTGGTTCAAGTGGAGGGAGGTTTGAAGAAAAGGAGGAGGAGGGAAGGTCATCTCTGCAATCTCCAGCAAGCTAAAGGAAGAATGGGTCTTGGTTTTCATACTTTCTGGTATGTGGGAATATCCGAGCTGCAGGGATGCCAGCTCAAAGGGCTCAGCTCTCAGTCCCCTGGGCATGCTGGCTGGCAAATGATGCTGGGGGAAGAGCACTGTTGTTTTCACTGCTGGGTTCACTTACTCCAGCATCACTGGAGGGGTTTTGACCTTTGCTGACTGACAGAAACAAACTGATTGCTCAGACTGCTTCCCAGCAGATGCACACACAGAGCTCTGCAAAAGAACAGGAGCACAATTAAATTGGAGTATGCATGAAGGTGGTTTCTGGGTGTATAGCACAGGGATGTGCAGTGTTCCAGCACAGCTCTGCTCTGCTTTCTTAGAGAGAAGGAGTCCAGGATGGTTTGGATTGGAAGGGACTTTAAAGCTCATCCAGTTCCAGCCCCTCTGCCATGGGCAGGGACACCTCCACCCAGCCCAGGTTGCTCCAAGACTCATCCAGCCTGGCCTTAAACACTCCCAGGGATGAAGCAGCCTCAGTGTCTCACAACTCTCACAGCATATAATTTCTTCTTATTATCTTATCTGAATCTACCCTATTTCTATATTTCTCCTTGTCCTATCACTACTTGTCCCTGTAAAAAGTCCCTGATCAGCATCTGAAACACTATAGGGAATTACAAGAATATTAAAAAAAAAAAAAAAAAACCAAAAAAAAACCAAAAAACAACCAAACCAAAAAACCAAAACAAAACAAAGCAAAAACCCACACAGAAAAATTTTAAATATTCTAAAATACAGACACAGACCTAAAGTTTTGAAAAATGGAAAATGTATCATAGTATTAACTGTAGGTCTTTCGTGTTGTTTTGAAGTGTCCCTGCTTTGCTTAGACAGGAAACAGAACTGGTCACTGGTGGATCAAAACCTCTCCTTCACTTTCAGATTAATAAATTACTTTAGTTTGTACATTGGAACATCTCAGACAGACCTGAGCTGGGTATTTGAAAAGTCCCCTTTCTATAGCTAGATCACAGCTAGGGAATTTTTGAGTTCTGTCCATCAGGGGACACTTAGGATGAGAAATTAAAGGACAGCTGAATCTTTTTATTGTATTTTTAATTTGGTTTTATTCTTTTGTGACCATCTCTCACAATTCCTGCGGTTATGGCCAGAAGGTGGCAGTGGAAGAGCACCCATTGCTCGACCAACTTTGTCTTTGGGAAATCATGGTTAACTTCAAGGGCAGAAGCAATGTTTCAGTATTTTAAGAGTTAGCACTATATTTGCAACTCGAAGTGTCCAAAATGTGTGGCCTTATATTTATTAAGGTGGAAACGTGTAAGGAACCCTATCTGTTCACTTTAAAACTCAGAGGAGAAAATGTCTTCTTCAAAGGATTACTGCAAAATACCAGATTTTCAGACAGCTTTAATCATTTTAATTACTCAAATAAGTAGTTAAATTTGAACACCTGAATATCAAGCCCACTTCAGCTGCCTGAAAAAAAAAAAAAAAAAAAAAAAAAGGATTCTCACAGTAAGCAAACTTCACAGAATTTTCCCAACATCACATTTTAAGCCTGTATTTGTTGATGAGCCCGTGGCCCCCTATTTAACTGCCCTCATTGTTGGGGTAACCCAGAAAAAATCACCAGAAGGAAAGCACATGGTGGGGTTGTTCGATGCTGTTTTAACTTTAATTTTAGATATTTTACCATGACTAATATCACAGTCCTTCAAGATGCTGCACATGGAGGGACTTGTCAGCCTGTTTACAATCCCTTAAAATAGCACTGATGCCTTGCTCACTCTTCTGCATCACTTTCTCTGTGTGTCTGTATTTCTCTTTTGTATTTTGGGGGCTACAGAAAGAAGAGTTTTTAAATACTTGTCTTGAAAAAGTGCATTTTTGCTCTAAGAAGCTTTGACTTTCATGCTGTAATTCATGTTAATATCTTACTCATAGCAACTCAGACTGAAGTCCCTGTACCTTCTGGGTGGTAACACCTGGGTTGCCCTTCAGTGGCCCAGGAGCCATTGGTGGCCACCTCAGGACTGTAAATCTATAGGGTAATAAAACAAGAGCAAGGTAAATAAACTGAAGTAAATTGATGGTTAAAAATAATCTGAAGAAAGGCAGTGGAGCATGCTGTCCTAACCCTACCCCACCCTGATGCCCTCAACTCAGAGGCCTGAGACAGCAAGGGTTAGAGCCTCGTATCTACCATAGCACTGGTGGATCTCCTGATCTTCCTCCCTTCCCAGGCAGAGCCAAAAGAGCTGAGTGCTTTCATTTTATCCTGAGTGTGAAGCAAATGTGAAGAATAGAATCTTCTTTCTTTTCCAACCTGTCCTTTCCATCCCTCCCTTACCATTCTCACTTTCTGTTTCAGAAGAGCCTGGCTTTCCCCATGGCAGCATCTTCCACAGCTCTGCTGAGTGGCCAAGGGAAATACCACGGGGGACAGCAGGAGTTTGGATATATCTGCCAGATCGTGGCATGATGGAGCACACCTCTTGCTCTGCCTGGATTTCTCCCACAGCAAGGCTGGGAGAAAATTCAGGACCAGAGGGAGGAATGCAGCCCTGGGGTTCTTAGGTGTCACTTGCTGAGTATTTGTCTCATTTTCTAGTGAAGAGAGCAGGATCAGGCCACAGACAAAAGAAAAAGTGAAAATCTTCCCCATTGCATATTTTTCAAGATTATTTGGGCCTGCTTTCCCTTTCTATACAGTATTGCCCAAATGGTGGTTTCTTTCAAAAAATTCCTTCCACAAGGGAGAAAAAACTAGGGAATAACTACCCTAAAAGCCTTACAAACCCTCTCGATTAAATTGTTTTATCTTTTTAAAGATGCATTAAAGAAGCAAAAGATTTTTATGGATGATTGATTAGGGCGAGTCGGGGCACAGCTCTGAATCAGGTTTAAGCTCTTTCCATTTAGCACAACAGTGACACTGACACCTCCTTTTCTCAGCACATCAGAATTAAAAGAACAATGGAGTGAGCCAAGCAGAGGTGCAAGAGATTTGGGAACATGGGAAATAGTCACGAGTTTTTCATTTACCTTAAACAGGGAGAAGATGCCTTCAGAAAGCAGTGAGTGAGACTGCTGGGACAAGTATCAAAGAAGAGCATTAATAGGTGGAGAGAAGATTTTAAAAAGTGAAGAACCAGATTTTACAGGTAATATAATGAGTGTGAAGAAACAATTCTGAATATACTTTGTGTGAGACTAAGCTAAGTATTGGATCTCTAGCAAATGAGAAAGGGAACTCATCAGCACAAAAAGCCAAGAAGGACAAAGTGCTCCTTGTCTTATTTTGCATTTCTAAAAGAAAAGATGAAGTGCAAAGACTGACAAACAGCTGCAGCAGAGCTGCAGAATCTCTCCCCAAAAATGCACAAGGAGGCATCAGCATACTTGGAGAGCTCAAGAGCTTTCATGCTGCCTGAACCTGATGGATTTCATCTCAGGAAAATGCAAAAGAATATGGCAGAAGTCATGGCAGAAGTCATGGCAGAACCCCAGGAGGTTATCTTGGGGAAGTAATGGAGTGTGAATAAGCATCAGAAGACTGGAAAAGGGCAAATATATTCAGCTTCTAGGAATGGACGGAAAAAGCTAGTCAGGGCTATGTCTATCAGCCAGCCTACCTTCACATGTCAGAAAAACCCTGGAAAGCACAAAATCTTTGTGAGCACTTGAAAGAAAACAAGGAAATGAGTAAGAGTCAAAATAGATTTGTCAACCCTAAATCATCTCAGAGCAAATTCATCTCTTTTTATGAGTGAGTTGCATGTCTGGATAGAGAGAAAACAGTAAACACCAGCAAAAACACAGGATAGGCTTTGATAACTTCTCCAAGGATCTTATCAAGCCAAAGGAAGAAATATATGTTCTACATGAAAGTCTCATAAGCACAAGCCAAATAAGCTGAATAAAGAGGCTGAACTTATGAAAATGTAGCAGTTTTCAGTGGTTCATGGCAAAATAGGAAGCAATTAACAGGCTCCTCAGACAACTATCATGGACCTGATAGATGAAAGAGAGAGTTATACTGTTAAATCTCTAGAAAACACAGAGGGAAGAGGAGTTGCAGGTACTTTAAGGACACAACTAGAAAGTCAGCTGGGCAAGTTGGGGACATCATATGAAAACACAGAATGAAACCTTGCAGGACCAAGCAGAAAGATGTGCATTTGCCAGGAGTGATTAATGGCACAAATAAGAGATGAAGTACAAATAGAAACTCCAGGGATCCAAGATTACAGGAAAACATGAGTCAAACATGAGGTAATGTTTTCTTATGGTGCTGCAAAATGAAGGTGATCATCACTGCAACCCAGGGTGCTGTTTTCTGAACAAAACTCATGATCTGTGCTTACAGTGAAGTGACATTCATGCAGCACAACACTCAAACATAGAATGATCCATTTCCTAACATCATGTACTCTCAGAGAGCAATTAAATGAAATTGCAGATTCTCTGTGAGAACAAATGGTGCTGGAAGGGACTGCAATAAAAGAAGGACCTGCCTCCACTAATGCTACCAACTCATTTCCTGAAAGCTGAAATTGCTGCGTGACCATCTGTAATTAAATGGCCTGACACATTTTAAAAAAAAAAAAAAAATCCTTTTTCTACAGCCAGCCTCTGGTGAACCTTCCCCCTGAGCTGCACAGGAAGCAAAGGCCATAAGAGTTGATTCAGAATTTCTGTAAATCTTTTAGCACAGGAATAAGAAACCTGAGCTTTTTGTGGCTTGTGAGAGGTAATCTTCACTTGCCAACATTTCTGAATTTTAGCATTGTTCTTATTAATAGGAACATTAAGTTCTATTAATAAAATTCTCTAATTCTAGCTACCTTCTTCTCTCTCTGTTTGCTAGGCAGAAAAAGTAACAATCAGAGATCCCCCATTTCCTGTAGGAAGGATGTGTCTATGTGGGTTGTCTGCAAAATTGAACTCTTGAGCCCTTGAATATTTTTCTGTGTGTTCCACTCCTCAGGAGCTGCTGTAAATTAGCAACCAGGCAGCTGAAATGGTCACTCTGATCTGCTGCATCCATGGAAGTAAAAAACCTCCAGCTATTCTCCCAGGTTTGTAGGCTCCTTTTATCTCAACAGAATCCATGACCTTTATCAGCAATAGATTCTAGGTACATGTACAAACCCTTGTTTATATGGTGTGATAAATCAAAGGCAAAAAGAGCCCACAGGATTCCTTGCTACATGGCACACTGTGAACAATCATTTCCTTTCCAGGGAACCATTAATTGGTATTGATTTGACTGCTTGCTCAGAGAGTTCACAGGCATAGGGAATGGGAGGCTGCACACCAGCTTGTGCAGCAACAGGATCCTGGTGTCCTGCAGCTTTTTACACGACCTGAAAAGATTTGCAAACAGAAGACATAGTCTGAAGTTAAGCTGATCTTCCAGTTGCCCCTTTATAAGTGGTTAATGAAAGAGAAAAGAGATGAGACACTATTGATTGGAGTGAGACACCCAATTGGAACAAAAAATGGGTTAATAAAGCAGTGAGGATGAAATCTGAAGTCCACAAAGAGGCTCCTGCTCCAGCCTGGTATTCCAGAATAAGGCATCCCTACAAATTCACTTTGCACAAGTGCCAAGCTAAAACCTGGAAGGCAGCACTGTATCAGCCCTAGTTTGAGGGGATGGTCTGTAACAAAGACCATCACAATGTTTGGATGTGCAGGGAAAGCACTGATACAACTCTGCCCATCTCCAAAGGTGAAGGAATCCAGATGGAAAAGACTCTTTGTATTTTCCCAGGTAAATGCTCCCTCAACAACCCTGACTGAGTCCACCATTTCTCCCACTTCCATGAAACCTTCTCCAGAGCCATGCTAAGAGCCCATGAGAGGCCAAGTATCTATAAACCCCAGTGCTGGTTGGCATAACTAGTCTCACCTGATGTCCATCACATGATGGTGCTGGGAAGGGAAATGGTCTGTATGGTAGTAGGAAGTCTTCTTGGAGTAAGGCTGATCTCTGGCAAGAGTTTTTCAGTTCCCCAAAGACTGAGAATAGCTGAAGGACCAGACAGGAAAGCCAAAACCTGCAGGTGGCATACAAATCCCACAGGGCTGGGTGCTGGGTGGGCAGGGCAGAGGATGCAGACAGAGATTTGGTGCCCATTGGTCACTGGGGTTTGCTGCTCACCAGCTGCATCCTATTGCTGCTTGGTACCAAGAGGTTATTGGGTTTAAATTTACTGTACTGGCTAAAAAGGAAGGTAACATCAGGAAGGAAATACCTAATGGGAGAGCTGGTACTAAGCTGAGATTTTGCCTATTGCTGGCACAGAGCAAAAGCCAGTTTTGAGTCAAGCTTTGTACTGATTATACTGGTCCATCCTCCTCCTTTCAGCAGGCACTGAAAAGTTTGGCTGTCAGTACCTCCTGTAAGAATAAAGAAATTATAAGATAAAGCTTCTTAGAAATAATATAAGAACCTGGGGACAGCACTTTAGTATTTCAGTAGAACCAGGTCTAAAATTAAGTGGAACCTCAATGGTTTCATGCCTCACTGAATCTTTTTAATAAATTTTTATTCATTCTCTTCAGTATTTATTTTCTTAACAGATTAGGAGGATTTGGGGGTGGGGGGTGGGGTTGTATTTTAATAAGCTTCTCTATTAGTATCAGATAATTATACTAATCACCCTCTTGCATATGTGGGTTCTGCCTAACTTCGTGTAATAGTATCTACTCATAAACCAACCTTGTAAAACTTGTTGTTTAGAGCTATCTAGAAATCACTCCCACCCAACCCAGCTGCCTCCAGCAGCAGTGCCAGTGGTTCAGCTGGGGCTTTTTGTGCCCTATTTAAAGGCTCTGCCTGCTGGGCTGGAGGGCCAGATGATGGGGGTGGGAGGAGTACACCAGGTTCATCAAGATTACTCCTCTTAGGAGAGAGGATGTAAAGGAAACAAGAAGGAAAAAACAGGATTTGTTTGTCTAATTTAGAAAGGATTAGTGAGAAAACAGCTGGCTAGTAGGTTCCAGGGAAACAAAGAATAACTTTTGAAGATACTTTTGGTGAGTAGAGATCCAACTATTTTGTAAAATGTATTAATGCTGCATGTTGCAGGGAAGCTGATACTAATTTCTTGTGAAGAGCTGGTACTTGATATATTGACTAGCTCTGATTTAGAGTTCTTGTCTCAGCTCTGGGTTAGGATTATGACTATGTAAATTAATGTTTTGCTATGTAGAAAATTTATTTAACCTAGGGCTCTTGATTATGTTGATAACTTCTGTTTAAATCCTTCATAGAGAGATCTGGAATAAAGTCACAAGATAGATTTAAACTGCAAGAGGAACATTGACAGCATCCCAGGCAGGTTGTTTACTTGTACAGGGAGAGGGTTTTACCCAAAATGTCAAATACTTTTGTGCAGAATAAGCTGCAGTCTGAGCTGAACTCTGTCAGCTCCCACTGAGGATGCCAAGTGCAGATGTGATTTTAAACCCTGCATCTCTGAGACTGGTTCCTTATGTTGGGCTAAAGAGAGGTGGCTTCATGAAAATCAGTACCTTTCCTTAAAAAATGTGGGGGGAGAAGGTAAATCTTCTCAGTAATGATTGAAAGATGGTTTTTCAATGCATAGTTATCTTTATCCGGTAATTTAATGACTTTGGGTTCTGGGAACTGTGACTTTTAATCCTTACTTCTGAAGTTTGACCTGGCTTTCCTGTCCTCACCCTTTTCCATGGAACAATAAGGGAAGAATGGGATGAACTATGAGAGCAGACAGATCTTGTCAGAGCCTGTATCCAACTTTTTTTGGGTGAGAAACATTTGGAGCAGAGCCTTCCTCAATGCCTTAACCATGAAGAAACTGCTTTTTTTCTAACCACAGCAAAGCCTGGCTCTCCAAAAGCCTCCCTGCACTTTGTTAGTCATGTTGTTAGAACTTTGTTTGACCCGTGATGATTTGAATTTCATCTGTCCTCCATCTCTGGAAAGGTTCCAAGAGGAGTCATATCAAAAGAACTTAGAGTGACCTGTGACAGTTGTATGGGTGGTACAAAAGGCTTTTACAAATAATCATCATTTTATACAACAGACATGAATACATGTTTTAATGAAGAAGTTATTCACAATGATAATATTATTGACTTGATAGCATTAAACAGGTCTGCCATATGCTGTGTCTAGTGCTTCAGATGGTTTTAAATTTATTTTTAATTTTTTCAAGTTATGTATATTAACAACAGATGTTGAATGTTGAAAGGATAATTGAGGGGAAATCATTCCAAAGCTGAGTGATGAAGGTTTTGTCATCTTAATGATTTGAAATACTTTGTATATAGTGACTCAGAAAATGATTTCTAATTGGTGATGTAGCTCATAGCAAACTCTTGCACAAGGTATTTGGATTATTTCCACCTTACTCCCTCCAGGGTTGCATTCAGTTGCTGAGGAATGTGTTGGTTGACCACTTGCCTCAGAACCCAATCCCCAACTTTTCAATTAGTTTTAGAAACCCCTTTCCCAAGTGCATCCACCCTCAACCCATCTGTCTCTGGACCACACACTGATGGTTCTGCATCCCTGGGCCTCACACTGCTGGTCCAGGCACACTCCTGGCTTGGTCCTCTCCAGGCTCACTGCAAGGCTGAGGGATGAGAGGGAAGATGCAGGAAAGCCAGAGCACTGAATGGGCACACTGCAGTGAGGGACCATACACCCAAGAAGGCTTGAGTAACTCCTTGTTAATTCAGAAACAGCCTCTGGGAGGTTATAGATTCAGTTTTTGGGTGGTTACTGTTTGCCTAAAGTCTCAAAATATTCTTTTTTTTTTTTTTTCTTTTTTTTTATCGACGTGCCTCCACCAGCCCAAGGGAGGTTTGTTTTACAATACAAATTACATTTACAATACAAATTACAATGCAAATACTCGAGGCTGTTGAAATGCTAGTACCTAGCTGAAATTAAGAACAGGATCTTTTTCTTGGTGCTCTCCAAGGGAGAAAAAGTCATCTCAATGCTCTCTCCTTTAGGGACCCACCCAGGATTACCCAAGGGATGGTGTAAAGTATTCAGTAGCAGTTAGAAGATGGCCAGGCTGCCTCCCCAGGGGATCAGGGGTTAAGGGAATGAAGATTAAATTTAATCTCAGTGGAAGTGATGTCCATTGCTTTGCCTCCTAACTGCAGTGGTGCCACCAACCTGAGCTGTGACAGGTGACAACCTGTGATGGTGCCTCAGGGCCACTCTGTGGCTTGGCTGCCACATTCTCACCAGAATGTTGGGCTCTTTGGGGGTGGGATGGGGTCACCCCAGCTAGCTCTCCAGGGATGAGAAACTCTAGCTAGAGCAACACCACCTCATGCTTCCTGTCCTCACAGGAGCACCAGCTGCCCTCCTCTCCTTTTTTTGGTGATGTTGGGTGGGATCCCGGGTGGGTAGGAGTTGCTCTCAGCCCCACCAGGCTCTGGCAGACCACGGTGCCAACTGTGCTGTTGTTATCCTCAGATACCTCCAGCAGGTTACCTGCAAACCAAGATCTGTGCCCATCAGGAGAGGTCCAGCTCCCTGCTGTGCTGGGAAGCAGGGAGCATCTCCTTGCAGCCCTGATAACTGCTGAGGAAACATCTCCAGTGCCTGATGGGGGTGCAGGGATTGCAGGAAATGTAGATGTAGGGAATAAAGCCATCGTCTTCTTTCATATGTTTCCTGGAGAGAGAGGGAAAAAAAAAAAAAAAAAACCAAAAAACAAACAAACAAAAAACAACCACAAGGAAATTACAACATAATGGTGATAATTAAACATAAACAAGATACAAAGAATGGAGAGCCCAGTCGGCTGCAAACAGCTAGAAGTGATCCCAAATGGATTTCCAGTAGGCTGGAGACAAAGCAGGGAGCTCCTGAGTGCATTTTTAAATTATTTGTATCAATTACTAGCTTCATTAACTTAGTTTGACAAAGCAGGCTGTAGAAAGGGAAAGTAAGCAGCAATAAGCAAGAAAGTGAATCCTGTCAGCTTTTTGGCAGAGACTTTTAGATCCCAAAGGGATGTAACCCCCAGTGAGGTACATTTAATCTTCATTCCCTTAACCCCTCACTTTTTATCCCCTGGGAAGGCAGCCTGGCCCTCTTCTAACTACTTCTGAATCCTTTACACCATCCTTTGGGTAATCCTGGGTGGGTCCCAGCATTGAGATGACTTTTTCTCCCTTGGAGAGCACCAAGAAAATGCTCTTGTTATTAATTTCAGCCAGGTACCAGCATTTCAACAGCCCTGAGGCTCCTGCATCTGCTTTCTGGTTGACTGATGATTTCAAAAGTCTGGGGGAGGGCTGGGAGCAGAGAAACAGATACAAAATGTGATGGAAATCAGCCTGGGCAAAGCCTACCCAATCTGATTATTTCAGTCTATGGTAAGAATGCATTTGAAACCTGCTCTTGAAACAGAGAACGTGATACCAGGTTCTGAAGGAATGGTCTCATTCCTATGGGCCAAGCACCTTTGGGACATCTCCTGTTGCTCTCTGGGACTCTCAGAAAAACAAACTCTTGTGGATGTGTAGGGAAGGACCACAGCTAGTGAAGATTTTGGACCCAAATGAGGTCACTGAGTCAGGGGAGGGGAATTTACTTGATGCATCCATAAAAATCAGGGCTCCAAGTGACAGACAGGCTGGGTTTGCTCCTGCCAGCTGCAGACTTGCAAGGCAAAAGATTGGATGCAGACTGTGTGTGAGGCACAACCAGCTATTTCTGCTTGCTGAAAGATGTCAGAGAAGTGACTTCACTTTAGAAAGCCTCCCTGATTGCTCTAGGCTTTCTCTGAGGCAGAAATCTTAGCTGTGGCCCTTGAGCAACATTTTATCCAGGAGAAGCAGAAGTGAATGAAATTTTTAGAGAGCAGAAAAAAGATAGTGGGCAGTGAGAGGTGAATCTCTGTTATAATTCTTCATGCAGAAGTGGCAAAGACAGCAGTGGGTGGGTCTACCACAAGCACATTGTTTGTTTCTGCCCTCTTCTCTGGTGGGCAGATTGATGGATGTGTTGTACACTTCTGTCCAATCTGGCTTCTTTTTTTTTTTTCCCCCAGCTTCAGGTGTACCATTTTCAGCTTATATCTTACCCTGTATAATGTTAGACACCTAATTATAACTCACCATTGGCACCTCAATAAGCCAGATTCACTCAATTAAAGCTGCAAAAAGCATCTGTTGTTCAGCTGGCACGAAAAATATCATCTCTTCCCAATCTATCTATCAGCTGAGAAGCACTCACCATGCTCCTGAGGTAATGGCCTTATGGCAGGATCTGCTTTTGCCTATCCCACATAAACAGACATTCCCTAAGTATGAAACAAATACAGGTATCTCATTTTTTCTTGTCTTAAAAAGCCAATTTAAGGCAATGTCTTGCACAGCCAAGTTAGTCTTTGGAGACTGCTCTGAGCTGCCATTTTCAAGGTGGGGGAGAGACTATTTCTACCTGACCCTAGCAGAGGTTTGTTTGATTGACTCTTGTTTTGCTTTGGCTGCCTGATTTCAGCTTTAGTGAACTGTGTTCACTATTTGATCTGGTTTTTAATTCCTGATCAAATAATAATTTACATTTTATGTGTTTTGAAAGCACATTGCTTTTTAATACCCATCCCACACTTGACCATAGGGAGGAGTTTATGTTTGATCAAGCATTGTTGCATCTATAAACACTGGAAATGCACTTTGTCTGCCAGAGCTCCACTCTGTGAGCCTCTCCAGCAGCTATGCAGAATAGCTGCAGACTGTGAAGCTATGATTCCTGCCATCTAAATCTGTGCTCTTCACTTAAAGTAGAGGCATCTTACCTTCCCCTGCCTCCCTCCATCCTTCTGTATCCCAATAATCTCCAATTTAAGGCGTGCGGAGCCTCAGGAGCTGTAGTGCCTTGGGCTCCAGTGAAATCCCCTGATGATTTTTAGAATGAATAAGTGTGGTCCTAAGTGGGTCCTCCATTTCCAAAGCTCAAGGCTCACCATGCTCTGATCACCCACTTGCTGGTTAATGCATTTGCTCCCCACCAGAAAACACCATCACAGGCTCCATCATCCACCTAGTAGTGTTTACCAGAGACTGGCATTTAGGAACAGCCTGAGGAGCCATCACAAACACCCTGTATTTGCTGCTGGAAAATGTAGAATTACCTGGGTGTCTACCTGCTTAAATTCTCTTGGTACCTGTAAGAAACTGAATGAAACTGGAGCAGGGAGCATTCTGCCATACCAAGTTTTGAATCAGGCTGCTTTCTGAAATGAAGGCATGCAACGGTTTCTTAAATTGTAATTAAAAATTATACCTCCCAAAATACTAAAGTGATGAACCCTGGTCCCCCAGAGAACCACAGCAGGTCCTCGGAGAGGGATGGGGATTAGCAACCACACTTCACATGACAGCTTTTAGTATTATTATTTGCATAACTGGATTAAAGCAGTGTACCAGTTTGCCTCGAAATCTTATTATTGTTTATTACTCAGGATATCAGGGAAAACAGTGATTACATTGAGCAGAGGTTCTTGGGGTTAGATTCAGAGGTGGTGCTGAGAAGGTATGGATGTGTCTCCATCCCTGTGAGCCTCTGGGACTCCCAGCCCCCTGCACCATCCAGGGAAAGCCTGTAAATATAACTTTGGAGGACCACTGAGATGGGCCAAAGGGGATCCTGAGGAGAAAGGGGAATTTCATGAGAAGATCATCTTGGGGGGCATCTGCAAAACCTGGTCCTGAGAAGGACTTGAATCAAGGGATAGGCTCGGAGCTTTTTGGTGCAAATGCAAGTGCTGACAGATTGAAAGGATGTTGTGCAGGTTAAACCAGCACTGAAAGGAGGGTGACCTCCTCGAGGTGACAGACCTTGACACTGCTGGAAAGGCAGCTCCAGAGGCTGCTGGTTGGGAGGTGTTCCCACTATGTTCATCACTGTAGGAAAAATACATGACCTGAACAGCCCTTTATTTCTGTCTGAAGGGAAATAAAAGAGATGGAAAAAATTAGGGAGAAATCCCACTTGCTGGCTTTGTGCAGCTCTCTGCAGCAGCAGCAATCTGCAGTCACTAACATACAAGAGAGGGTTAATAAATCAAACTGCAGCCTGGGCAAACGAGGGTAAAAACCTGGTGTGTAAGGAGGGAATGATCTTGGTTAGCAAGAGCCTTCCCTGTTACCCTGCTGGGCTTCAGATTGCTCCAGATTACAGGGTTGTGCCTGAGGTTGTAAACGTCATGGGCCATCTCCATGCTAATGAACCTCTACAAACTGACTAATTAACAGTCTGAAGTTATGATTCCAAAGGAGAAAAATCTGTCAAAATCGGGATTTTGTTGTTATTTAAAGCTGTTTTCTGCAGTGTTGTTTCAGGGCTCTCTCAGTGTCTCTCACTGTTCTCTTTAAAAGAGCCCAGAAAGAAAAGCTGAAAAGCTTATAAAATGTTGGTGGTTTGTTTGTGAGGGCTTTCTTGGGTTTGTTTTTTTGTTGTTTTTGTTTGTTTGTTTTTTTAATTACAAGTAATAACTTGGTATACTGAGCTCAAAGGAAAAGCAATTTCCTAAAATTCAGCAAATGCAGAATACTTTTTAATAAGTTGTTCAGATCTTTAAACCAAGGTAATCGAGGCAGCTCCACTAAATCACAGAGTAAACACAAGTGACTCCCACTTTGAAAGGACCTCTTGTTTTCTCTGTCTCTGTAATCAGCTTCTAATACCCAGTTCCTTATTACTGGAAGCAGCACAACTTGAAATTCTGAGGAAATTTGTGAAGAGGGATTTCAAATGCTTTTCCAACACTTTCCCCAGTGTGTTCATACACATCTCTGTATTTTTTAACCACATTAAGCTTACTGAATACTGATGAGTGCAATATTCATAGTGAGACAGCAGGAGATGTACAAACTAGAGAAACCATCCTCTCCATCTCCCCCCCTACCCTCTTGCCTATTTTTCTTGTCTCCTTGCCCCTACATTCCTGGCCAGTTGTGTTTGGGGTGATGCCTTTGCTGGCCATGGCCAAAGACTCTGCTGCTTCTCCAGCCTGATTTCAGACACTTCCTGGGGCCATCCAAGATCCTGGCTGGGCAGGCAGGAAGAAACCTCTCCAGGAACAATGCCTGGTTTCAGAACTTTCTCCTTTATGCTTATCCTCTCAAATCTTTTCAGTTCAGGCAGAGGAAGGTAGAAACCAGAAACCATTAGGTTGATTATAGCTTCTAACTCTCGTGTCTGATTGAAAGGTGAATGTCAAAGGAAAATTGACTTCTTCAAAAGAGAGCACTTGCCTGTCTGCTGAGTTTGACAGGTCTGTCTTTGTCTGGTCACCAAACCCTCCTGCACAGCTCAATGTCAGAGATGCTCCTGGGGACAGTGCCCAAGCCTCTGGCTGTCTCTGGTGATCAAAGCTGATGGCAGCACTGCCACAGGTCAAAATCAGTTCCTCAAGGAAAGAGCAGAAAGGATCTCAGCACTGACATCCGCTCCTTTGGCTGGGGGTGCAGCCACCTTGCAGTAGGGTCAGTAAATTGAAGTTAATGGCAGGAACACAATTCAATATAATGAAAGCTGTGGCGTGTCTTGATGTCCCCCTGTGTGGATGGGTTCCCACCGCACACGATGTTTCCAGTCTGTCCATCCTTGATGGCAGCATCAGGAAATCCTCCAGGTGACTTTGCAGTCACCCCTTACTCTGTATTTCAGCTGTACCTCACAGAAACAACATCACTGCCATTTCATTTCCCCTCTTGTGGTACAGCAGCTCAGCTCCCTACCTGCTGGGCTGCAGATTCACAAGGTGATGGGTTCCAAAAGCACAAAGCCTGTGTTCCTGCCCAGCGGGGTTGGCCCTGGCAGTAAGATGAGGACCCCCACTCCCAAGGCTGCTCTTCCATCCACTTGGCCAGGGACAAGAGCAGGAACATGGCAGGGAGGAAGGAAACCATATAGGGCAGACAGAGCCCTGCCAGCCAAGGGCCATGGGCATACAAGCAAGATGGTCATCCCATAGTGAGGAGCTTGGAGGGACTGTGGGTGCCTTGATGCCACCACCCCATGAGCAGCCAAATGACCCTTGCCCACTCCCTGTCCAGCTTATTTCCTCACCCCATCTGAGACAGCTGGTCAGGAAGGGTGTTAGAAGAGCCTTCAGCTATTCTGCAGCATGGCTCTAACTCAAGAGGACTACATGAATACTGTTAGTCCTCCACTCTGGTTCTGCTGTTAAGGACTCCAGACAGATATGCAGATTTAATTTTTTCCCAATCCAAAGTATCTCTTCACTGAGATATTTAGGTCTCATATTCCTCTGTCCACAAATCCCATATCTTTACTGACAGAAATATCCAAAATGGATAAGAGAGGTCCTTGTGGTTTACTTAAAGGTATCTTCCTGTGCTAACATCTCCTTGGTCTCTAGCTCCTATCAAAGAGTTAAAGACATTTTGGGGATGTGACATCTCCTTCTTCTCCAATAGGAATAGAGGTGCTGGAGAAGCCACACGAGACTTGTGGTGTTATAACTGAGTCCTGAGGGCAAACATCAAGAGTCAAGATTAAAAATGGAAGTGACTTACAGTGTTACCATAGGAAGGAAGTGCACTCCCACCAGCTCTTGTTCACAGCACCACGCTGGCCATAATGCAGTTTGTAGTGGGTCCAATCTTCTTCTTTCTCCAGACAAACATTTTCTTCAGCTCTCCCCTGAAGCTGTCGTGGAGCCAGGCGTAGAGGAAGGCATTGGTACAAGCAGACATCATTGCAAACCAGTGGCACAGCAGCTGGATAAAGTTGAAGTACTGCTTGTCAATCAAGCTGATGTCTATATCTTTTATCATGTTGAAGATGTGCAGAGGCAACCAGCAGACTCCAAAGGCTGCCACCACTAAGACGAGCAAGCGAAAGGTCTTTCTCCTCCTTGCTCGGTCCCACTCAGCTTGGCCCTGGGTGACATTGCCTGGGACCACACGGTTTTTCAGCTTGACTGAGATTCTCAGATAGGACAGGGAGATGACAGCCAAGGGCAGCACGTAGGTGATGATGAGAGTGCTGTAGGCATAAGCTAAACGATCCCTTTTCATGTGGAACCAAAACTCCTCGCAGATGGAGAAATCCAGCTCTGGGAACTCGGCGTGGTAAGTGTGGACCAAGGCTGGGGCGGCCAAGGTACAGCTCAGCAGCCAAATAGCAGCCAGGATATAAGCACAAATGGGGATTGTGAGCCTCCTACGGAGGGGGTACACCATGGCATAGTACCTGTCCACGGCTATGACGGTCAGGGTGAAGACAGACACAAAGACGGTGACCGGTTGCATCAAGAAAACAAAATAACACATGAACCTCCCGTACACCCATCCTCTGGGCTCAAAGGCATACGCCAGTGTCAGGGGCACGCAGGTGGCACACATGAGCATGTCTGAGAAAGCCAGGTTGCCTACCAGAAAGTTGGTGACATTGTGCATTTTTTTGGTCTTGCAGATGACATAGATGAGAAGGTAATTCCCAATGACGCCGATAAACACCACCAGCGAGTAGCAGGGGATGATGAGTGGCTTGAAGGACTGAACAAACTGGAGCCCTGAGAATAAATTGCTGGCGTTGCTGTGAACGGCAGAGAAGAAGCTTTGGGATGTTAAATTGTCCGAATTCATCATTTCCCTCCTTTTGTTGTCTGCTGTCAGCTGAGTGAAACAGCTACCACTCTCACTGCCGCGCTCAATCAGTGTGGGTAATGAATGGATTACTGGCTGTCCAGAGGCTACCACATGGATAGTAAACAAGCATCTGTAAAAGAATAAAGGTGAAGTTGTAATCCTTGAGAGACAGCTTTCAGCAGTTCCTAAAAAAATCAAATGCAACCAATTAAAGTCCTCCTGTATTTACTGTTAAATCTAGGTTTTGACAGCATGCTCCTAAATAAACATTTAATGAAGTGAATACTTACTGCTGGGGGGGTTTAATCCCATGTGATTTTTCCTGTGGATGCCAAGAAGTACCCTAGATGTCTGTCTTCTGCAAATCCAGGAGCCTGTGTGTGTGTATGTCAGACAGAGAGAGAGAAAATATACGAGTGAGAAAGAGGGTGATGCGCATTTACAAGCTAAGTAGAGATCAGTGTTTTTAAACAGGCTTCACTACCAGGTCTTGACAGATTTGTGTAGAAGCTTTTATTCCCATTGGCTCTCCTGGGTATTACGTTGCTCATTACGTGTTTCTTACTGTTAGTAATTAGTTCTTGAATATCCTTTCAAAAATTCCCCTTTTCCAGAGCATCTATAATTGCCCCTCACAGCTAAAAATCAATTTACATTCATCAGCATCAGCCTGCACAGCATCTAATTCAATATTTACTTTACTACAGTCCTAAGAGTGTCCAAAAAAAGCTACCTGTGTATTTGTTGCTCTAATCTGGCTATAAAATAGAATTATAATAACATGCTGAAGTCAAATAAATATTTATGCCACTAGAGGGACTCAGCTCCGTACCTGGTGACTGAAGTTAGAATTAGAAATGTGCATTTAGAATGCAGCACAAAGGATCTTCTTTTGTTTAAATTTATTTTCTAACGGTTGTGCAATGTTTGCTCACCCATTGTAAGCATTTTCAGTTGCACATCTTTAAATCTAAACACTTGAGAGCACCACAAAGGAAAATATTAATATCTAAATAACTTGGCTGTAAGGCTTTACCTGCACTGGATACAGCAAACTCTCCTAAGATTGCAGATACCCAAAAATAGTTCTTCATTCCTGCAGTAGGTTTGTTAACCTTTTGCCAGACAAGAGGTGCTACCCAGTCTGTAAAACAGTTTATACTTGTTTTGTTTGGTTCAGATGTTAGACAGCAAAATCCAGGATAGGTCCTTAGAGAGCAGACATTTAAGCCAATGTCTCCATCCATTCTCCCTTAATTCTTCTCCATTCCAACCACTTCTGGGTCCAGGATCTCAGCTGGTGAAGAACAGTGAAATTTCACTTATACCAGTAAGGGAAACTGAAAAACCTGAAAAACAGCAACTACTAAATATATTAGAGCAGAGAAGGTGTCTAGGTTTTGCAACACACTCAGGGAATTTAGACACAGCTTCAATGGACAGTATATTTCCTAGCCTCTTAAACTAATATAAGGTAATATTAACCCATTATTTTCTGTGAAGCTATGGGCAGATTCACATCCTTCTTTTGATTTGATGTAATTTGACAGAAACCAAAATCAATTTCATTTGTTTTATAATCCTTCCCTTAATGTAATCTAAATTAATTTTGGGTAGCCCTTGTTCAGACCAGAGCTGTTCTTCCACAACTCCTTGTGATGAATGGGAATTTCAAGCACTGTAAGAGTTACCTCTCTGCTGCTGCATTTATGGTTGGATTATGCTCTGGGTTGGAATCTGGCTGCAATTCCAGCCCGAGGGGGAAATGAGCATGGAGTGCCACCCTTCTCTTAATGGATGTAATAACCTTCCTATGACCCACATAAAAATGGGGGATTATGTGGCACTTGGGAGTCAAACCACACCTATCTGAGCTGGATGGGACTCAGAGGAATATAGCATCTATTAATGTCTACATACCCAAATCCAGGATAGGAGAGGGACACATACTTCTGGGTGATAAGCAGCATGCTGCAAACATCATTCCTAAAATCCATAAAATGCAATTGTTTCACTTAATGCATGGGGAAAGTATGGTCTGATTTCAATCCTGCCTCACTAGAATTTCAGTAGGCTTTGGACACTGTCTCTAGGATAAGCCAAAGACATAAAAAACAAAAAAAAAAACCAAAACAGGGGCCTTATGTAAATGGCCTTTGTACTGCCCACATCCTACTGGAACCCCAAGGCTTGTGCTAGGAAGGAAAGCTCACAATAATACCAGTGCACATGTAATAACTGAAAAATTGTTTCATTCCCCAGGTGCAGAGTAGATCTAATAACTATCCTCATTGTATTCTTAAGAGAAAGAGGTCTATACTCACTATGCCAGCATAAAACATCTAAAGTAGCCTTCAAGAGCACCTTAATGCTCAGGTGAAGAAAACCCATAGATAACTTTGGAGATTGTTTCATTTTAAGTTGTACCAAGCAATCTTCCTGCATTTTCTTCATCTTTGAAACCAGTAACCAGTTCACCTTCAGTTTGAAGGCTCTCACCTTATTTGTGTTGGTGATTTTCTGTTTGTTTTGGCTTGAGGGCAGAAAATTTCTTCAGTTCAGCTGTAGTCTACAGCCAAGACTTGGAAAGATATTATTTAATAGGGGATTGAATAGAAAAAGTAATTCGGCATTTTACCCCAAGGAAATCCCATTTCCTTCTTTTAAATTGTAAATATTAACCTTGTTTAGAATTTCTTAAGATAGATGACAAAGTTCTTCCTGAAATGAGTGTTTTCTGAATGCAGAATTTTCTCATTAAAAGAGAAAAGGTCACAGAAACTGCATTACTGTCATTTTAGAACTGGTTTGACATTCTAGGTGTGTAAGGGTGTCACACATAGGAATGCTGATTAGCATCGATTTGAAACCTTGAGTCAGTGGAAAATGTTTTATCTAAAAAAAAAAAAAATTTTAAAAAAAAAAACAAAACAAACCAAACCACACTTCACTGAAAGATTTCATAGCTGAATGTCCACGGTCTCTCACACTAACTTGTCCAAACCCCTTGAGTATGAACATTGTAAGCTGCTGTGTGACTTTCAGAAAGTGCTAAACCTCTCAAAGCCCTAACACTGTTCCTTGCATGCTTGTCTAATAAACCCTGCAGTTCCTCCCTAGAACAACATCATCCAGAAATGAGACCACAACCTAGCAGTTATCCTTGCAAAGTTCATCGATACTTCTTAAACCAGCAGACCCTCTTTTCTATTATTGAGGCTTTACAAACCAAAAAGTTTTCCTACATAGACTCATAGAAGCATTAAGGTTGGAAAGGACCTTCAAGATCACTGAGTACAACCCTAATCCAACTACCATGTCATATCCTGCAGTGCTACATCTAAATGTTTCTTGAATACCTCCAGGGATGGCGACTCCACTGCCTCTAAAATGTCACAGATTCAGGTGTTAGTTTTCTATGCTCTTGTTTATTTGGTAGATGTTTTCTCTGTAAAACACAACTTCTTTTGCATCACTCTTTTAAAGAGTATTTCACAGAATACTCTGTGCTGAGCAATTCCTGCAAAATCCACAATAAAAATAGACACTTTACCTATTTTGTATGAAGTAGACCTGGGTGTTCCTGGAGCAAATTGTTCTTCTGACCTGCCAGGGAATGAAGTCATGTGTCATACAACAATTTCAAGACAGGGCAGCATGTGCTTCCTTCTCTCATTTCACCATATAAATGCATCCTGCCTGCTCCTGCTGTGGGCTGAAACACCACTAATCTCTAAAAGACCTGTTTACAACCATGTGTATTGTTTTGTTTGCTTGGCTTGGAGTTTTTTTCTGGTTGTTGTCCCTATTTTTCTCAAATTGAAGAATTTTGCTTGGGACTGGCCAATTATAGCAGCCCTTTTCATGTTATTATTTTTGTTTCCACAAAAAGCAGGACAGGATTTGATAGAACCACCAAGTTTGGACTTGGAGATGATAGAGAGGATGACTGCAATGTTATACAGCAAAAAATTTGAAAACCTTAAGAAGAACAGGAGGAAGTTTTATCCATTACAGAGGGAAAACTTGTCATAAAACCAGGATTAAGCTCACTTGGTAATAAGCATTTTCACTATGGCTTAGGAGGGAGAAAATACTGTTTCAGGTCCATATAAAGGAGCAGGCAGTGTATTTGAGAGTGCAAGGAAAAGAAAAAGCTACTACTTTGTGATAGGATTCAGAGTGAATTTTCTTCTGCTTTGTTACAATCTCTTGTCAATTTTCTTGCTCTAAGTGTCTATTCACTGGAGCAGAATTGGATTGTATTCATAAAAAACCCTGAGGAGAATGGTGAACTCCAGGGCAGGTAAAGTCATATTTAAGATAAGGAACACTAACAAAAGAACAAATTCATCATGGGCAAAAGTAGGATGGAAAGTAAAACACTTCTAAATGGGAAGGTAACAAATTGACCCCTGGAAGTGCTGGCTTTTGGAACAATCATTATATTGTGAGGGATAAGACACCTGCTTTTAACAGAAAGCTTGATCATGCCTGTGGTATAATTTCTTGCATGGGACTTGGGCTCTTTGGGAGTTCTTTTCCATTCTTCATCAACACAGATGTAGACTTTGGACTTCATACAGCCATACTGGGAAATAATTCCACTATCACCTTTTTCAACAATATTCCCACTGTTAATGTTCAAAAGATAGAATTATAATTTCTGTACATGCACACCCAAACACATAGGCACAGCCAATACTAGATCCTAAGATGTTTTTGTGTTCTTTGTGGTTCTTCAATGTGAAGATTTGTTCACTAGTGCTTGTGCAGATCAACTAGAACAGCACTTGAAGGTTGGACAGAAGAACTTTTGCTGTCGCTGATCTTGGCACCTGCTCAGAACAGCTGATCTACAAAATAGCAAGAAAGGCAGGGTCAGCAGAGTCACTGTAAAAACATCTAAGCCCTGAGAAACTTTAGTCAGTAAAACCACTGTTTCTTCTTTCTCTGCCCTTTCCTTCCTGCTACCCAGATACTTGATACAAGCAGGTTTAATTCCCCACATCCCTACTCTCTTAAAATATCTTTTGCCAGCCTAACTCACACTGGAATTAATAACCAAGAAAGCAACGGACCTGTTTGGATTTTTTTAGTTGTGTTATTTTTGTGTGTTTGGTTCATTCTGGATAGGTTTTTTAAGGTTAGGTTTTGGTGTGGAATTCAGATGGATTGTTTTAATTTCTAAGCAAGGATAAGGAGGTGTTCATGTTGAATTTGTTGACTGACTCAAAAGCAGAATGTTGTTCAAAAATAGAGATTGGTTGAACAAGTCAGACCATCTCCCAGTTCTCTGGAGAGACAGCAAAAGAAATTAAGGTTTGTATTACAGATCCTTCTATAAAACTACCACTGAAATGAAGCCTTGTCATGATACAGTAAGAAGCAGCTGCTGTCTTTGCAGTTCCATAGGCAGGATATGTATCACTAGGAAAAAAGTGGGCCAAAACGTTTAGAAATATCAGAGCTAGAAGATTCTGTCTTCATTTATAAGTATGATTTTAGGCAATAGTACTGGTATAACATGATGAGGTGTGGTTACAGGGATTTTTTTATAGCTAAGTCAGGACTAACCTGGGAAAAAGGTATGTGGAAGTCTCTAATCAAAAAGCTGAAAGGTTTCTCTTAAAAGGAAGGATTAAAATGAAAAAGTATAAGGGCAGATTTGCATGCCCATTGGATGCAACAAACCCTGCACCTCCAGAAAAGCAAACATTTTTTCTCTGTTCGCAAGCTTCAAAGAGTTGTAAAATGCAATACCAATACCTGACCCAAGCCTGAAGAGACTGTGGGAATTTGCTCCCAGGAACATCCACAGATTGAATGCTGAGCCCTGAAGAAACTTAGTGAGAGAAAACCTAACCATCCAGGAATCAGCATCCCTGTACACCCCCAGGGTCCTGCATGCAGTTTAGCCCAGGTTTAGAAGTTGGCTGCCAAGAAAACCTGAGGCTTGAGTCTTTGCAGCCCCAGGGCAGAACACTGCATGGCCATTGACACTTCCCTACAACACCCCGAGCAAACTGTGCCCTCTGCTCCCCCAGGATGCTGGCGTGTGCCACAAACACTACCAGAAGCCTCCATCCCCTCGGCTCATCCACATGGAAGAGGGGAGGCTGGGATGGGATCTTCCAGCACCACGGACAGCACCCGAACCCTGCAGCACCACGGACAGCACCCGAACCCTGCAGCACCACGGACAGCACCCGAACCCCACCCCACCGCTCCCGGGGATCCCCCCCTGGGAAAAGGGGGGATCAACCCAGAGCATCCCTGAAAGGCAAGGGCAGGACTCTCAGGAAATGTCCCTCCCCCGCGCATCTGGGTGGTTTCACACCACATGCAGAACACTGGGTGTGCAACTGGTGAAAACACTGGGTGTGCAACTGGTAAAAAAGGGACAGAGACCCCCACACCCTCCTAAAACCAACGGGGGGGCTTTTCCCCCCCAGGAGCTAAAGGAAGGGAAAAGGTTTCCTGCTTCCTGCGTTATCCCCACGTCATGGGTAAAGGACAGAAGCAGAAAAGAGCAGCTGCTATCTGACTGTCTGCAGTGGCACTGCCATAAACTGTGTTTTTCACGGGGCAGTTAATTCAATTAATAGTTGTCAAAAACAAAAGGAAAGAAAAAACAAAACCCAAGGAGGACTAACACCAGTGCAGCTGTACTTAATTATATAAAGGAATAAAATACAACTTCTATTTAATGAACTATCCCACTAACAACAATTTGCCCTGGAGCTTTGAAAGCTCAGAATACTAAAGTTTTGTCTGGAGGACTGTCATCTCTTTTGATTAGAGTTTGTAGAGATAAGAACCCAATTTGGAAATGCCTTCTCATGCAAAATCAAACAAACAAAAAACAAACAAACAAACGGAAAAAGGAGGGGGGGGCTTCTATATATGTTTTCATCACAGTTCCACTTAGACCAAGGAACTGATATTTAAAAAAAAAAAATTCCAGCATACATAAAATTCCAGCATACTCACAGCCAGGCTATTTTATGGTCACTTCGCTCCTCCAAATGTACAGATTTATATTTGCTATCAGAACTGCTCTCTCACTCTATATGTACATCTGCAGTGTATCCCTTTTGATCTGTTCCTCACCATCTGGCTTTATTCTCTTTCTCTGCCTCCATTTGCATTTTTGATGCTTATTTTTCCCTGCTTAACAGCATCACTCACAGCAGCCATTAAGGCATCCATTGTTAGATGAGCAAAATATTAAGAAGAAAAATTTTAATGTGGGAGAAACTAGAGGAACATAGAAGGGGAATGGTCATTTAATGATGACTCCCATTGCCAAACTTACCCTCACCTTTTGCTTATTCTTTCATGTTATTCTGATATATGTAGCACTGGTTATAAATAGCAATATTTCTGACTTGAGTCCTAATATTGCCAGTGGATACTACCCCATTACCTGCTTGCTATTAAATTAAGAGTCTAGTGTCCAACTAACTTTCCCCTAACATTCTACTTTAGGAATTGTTTTGTTCACTTTATGAATTCAGCTTTGGTGGGGAAATTGTTTTTATGTATGGACTTTGTCCAGTATGTAAACAGCAGGAAAAAAATCGTAGTTTAGCTCTTATTTTATGAACATTCCTGTTTTCAACTGAATGCATTGATTGAACTACCATTGATTAGAAGACTTGAACATATAATGTCTACACTAAATATCTGTCCCAGAATTCATCCATTTTTCCACAGATATTTTTATTCTGCTGAACAACTCTGTTTTGCTGTGTAAGATTTCTGAGTATAAATTATTTATGGTCACTGTCTTCATGGCTGGATGTAACTATCTCCTGATGATGGTGAATGATAGCAAAATCTGTTCCCCTGACTGCCCCTCTGTTCTGACTCCTCTGCTCTGAATTAGGTTACTTCATGAGTGTTGATTTCATAGTCATTAACCAAAGCATGGGAACCTTAACCTGGAATTTTATGTTCTGTTGGCTTTGCTAAAAGCTTGCAGTAGAACACTGAAATATCAAAATAACTGTTGCTCAAGTGAAATACTTTCTGATATCATATAATACATGAGAACTTGGCTGAAATCTGTGAGGTTTACCATGCCCTGGGCATTTATATTTCTTACAAAACTTTACATATATTTAATTTCATCATTGCAAAAAAATCTTTCCTGTCAAGAGACATAAATTTTGTTTCAGATCTTGCATTCCTAGTAGTAGTGAATAGTGAGAACTATATCCTCATTAGAGTAAAACAAAAGGCTCTGTAGAAGTTAGCTGATAGGACTTGTTTATTTCAGCCTTGTTGCTGTAGTAGTACTCCAGGTGTTCAGGAAGATTTGCAATCAACATTGCTTATTGAACAAGACCTGCTCAAACAGATGAGCTAAAGCACTGCAAACTTAACCAGCCAAGAAGCTCACAGCATTTTATGCACAATGATGAATGGGACCAAGCAGAGATCACTGTCATCTCCACACTCAAGAGGGTGAACCTGAAGCTGAGTAATTTTTATCCTGGAGCAAAACAGATATTGCTGGTATAATTGACAAAGAAATCTAGAGTTGGTAATACCCTACAAAGGCAATCAACCTTTCTCTATTAATATATGAGGTATCTTCACTCCAGAGGAGTAAGAAGGTAAGGCAAGAAATCCTAATGAACCATTCTCCCCCTCTCCTGTTCCTTTTCCAACATTGTATAGCCTGTCTTCAGCCAAAATCAAAATACACAGCCCTAGGCAATAAATTCCTCCAAGCCTTGTCTGAAGATGCCCACACTACTGTATTTAAAAAGAAAAAACAAAACTCTATCCTGTATCAGTAACTGTTCCAATTTTTGGTTTTAGTAAGAGAAAAAACTTTTCAGCCTGGTAAAACAGTTTCTTCAGCAAACACATTATCCAGCATTTTGGTTAGTAGAAAATGAAGGGGGGAAAAGATCACAGAGTTCTAACTTCACAATTTCTTTCTCCAAGCACTATTGTCTTTTTACACTCATGAACAAAAAACCTCTTTTTTTAATAGCTTGGAGAGAAGTGGTGCACCTCAAAAAGGAACAAAAGCCATTGCTGAAAGGGAGTGATTAAGTAAGAAGTCTACATAGAAGCTCAGAAGAAATGCAGTAGCTGTATTTATTTAAGCTATTTTTTTTCTGTTTATTTTAATTGCATTAAAATCTTTGAAATTATTCCCAGACCATTTTATTTCTCTTCCTCTGAAGCATGTGTTACCTCATAAAGCAGCAGTGAAGTCAACAGCTCTGGAAATGTGTTTCAAATCTCTTCATTTGTATCCTTGGGAAAATGGAGCTACCATGAGTCTGCAGCCTGAATTCCTGGGGTGTAGTCCCTGATCAATGACCTTCTACATCTGGGATTCATACCCTGAAAAGTCCATCTTTGCCAGAGGTGCAATAACATGGGTTGATGAAAAATCACACCCCCCCATTCTGTTTTTAGAGTACTCAAGGTTATAAATTCCCCTTCACATGACCCCTGAACCAAACCTTCACAGCCTTGGGTTCACACTTCACTTCATGAAGGGAAGTTTCAGCAAACTGGGATGAAACCTCAATAGCTGAAAGCAAGACAAAGCCATCTTTTAATCGTCAGATTAGCTGGAGGGAAGAGCTGGAACTGCTTTCAGTCTGGTAAGAAGGGAAATCATTAAAGGAAATCATCCCCCTTTCTTTTTCCAAGTAATTAGAAGAACCATCTGTGTGTTCATTCCACTACAGTTAAGGGTGCAGATTAGCATTTCAGAGAGATTTGAGTTCAACCAGCAATACTTTGATGTGTTAACATGAATGATGCTAAAATTTCTAAGGCTTTCAATGTTACAGAAGTTTGAAAGGGTACACATGTCTCTTTCCAGTCACTCTTTTTAAATGACTATTCAACAGAGCCAAATTTACATTCAGAGAATTTTCCTTTTATCTCCAAAATTATGTTGAAAAAAATAATGTTCCTATTAATATAAATATAGTATTTACATAATACCCAGCTCTAACCCTGTGGACCTGTACTGCCAGACTGCACATGCTGACATAATGAAATCAGAATTGTACAAAAGGCTTATAAAAAAATCCAGATATAAGCAAGATAAGTGAACCTTCTAGTTATGACTGGCTTTACCTAAAAGGAAAGATAATCCCTCAAATATTTCCCCTGTGATTTACAAAGGTATATCAACACTTCAGGCACAAAGTCATAAATAACCACAGGACAGTGAAAACAGAAAAGTTCTACAGATTTAGCTTTACATATATAAATCACAACCATCTCTGCTGTGAGACCACCTCTGGTTAATCTAAGAACAAATCTTTCCCACCATTAGTTCTCTAAGTACCAAAGAAATCTGCATTTGACCTGAGGCAGAATGGAAATTATAAGATAATCTAATAGACCCTGCAGTCCTCATAAATAAAAGACCATGGGGTGTCCAATTCTTTCAATACAGATATCTCCATGACTTAAATTAACTCATACAGATAAGTGAAGCTCAATTCAGTTTTCCCAAGAGCCTTTGTGATTGTCCAGTTCCTTTCAATATACTTAAGACATTAGCCAAAATTCTGCCCATTTATTTACCAATAAACAATAAACTCCAGCTCCAACAAGGCTAGAACTGGCCTCTCTGAGCCCAAATCTCCCTTCACCATTCATCCTTATAACTAATCAATTAACCTAAAATAAAAATGCATGTCTCAGGAAGGAGACCTTTGAGCACGGAGTAAAACTTCACATCTCCCAGCCATACAGTGAAAAGAACATCTTTTCCCTTGAAAACAAATGGAATTGCCAAGGAAGAGCATAACATTCTAGAGCTGGGCATTGCACACCACTAACAGCTCTCACTGTTTCTTACAAGACAGCCCAAACCAGTGGACCCTGGGTGTTCCTCTTTCCAGACCAATTTCCAGGATGCTTTAATGACAGCTAACTCTATTGGTTTGCTCATGGAACTGGAAAAGCAAAACAAAATAGAAGCCTAAAAATAAATTTAATCTGATACATATATATATAAACACACAGAAGAATTTGGGCTTTTTTTCCCCCACATTTGGATGTGATTTGTGGAGAACCTGTGCTCCTCCAATCTGAAATTTTAATCCTCAGAACTCCCTCCAAGAGGTAAATTCTGCCACTCAATCTGCAAATAAGGGATGAAAATATGAAGTAACTAAGCAACTTTTCCAACAGAAGAAAGAAATAATACGGGAGAAAGAGAGAAAGCAATGTCTTTGCTCTATAAATGAAAGCAGAAGCTGAAGGATGCTTATCCAAATGGCAGGGGTTCAAAATGTGATGAACGACAAAGAAGGGAAGAAATTTATTTTGCTGCATTAAAAGAGTTATGTCACTCTGTCATTTCACCCTTGTGTCCAGCAGCATTGTTCTTAACTACTAAAGGCCAAGGATTTTAGCAAGACCATATTAAAATGTTGTGGCTAATGTACTCTGTTAATTCAATTTAAATAAAATGGTACCTATTTGGCATACCAGACTGATTAGATCTGCACACACTCCTATCCAAAAAAGAAGGATAATCTGTAATGCCCTCTTGACCTTCATCTTTCCCAGTGAGAGAGTTTCCTGTTAAAAGAGACAAAGTTAATCCAGCATGATAACATGTGACAAAGGGAGGTGTTGACAAGGGCTAAATTAAGTCAAGGGAAATAAATCTCCCTGGGCTTCCTGTAGGCTCAGTCAAAGATAAGCCTGGGAGAGAACAGTTAAAAACATAAAGAAATGAGAAAGAATTTATTTACTGTAAAGGTACAGAGCCCTGGAACAGGTTCTGGAACCCCAGGGAGGTTGTGGAGTCTCCTCTCTGGAAACTTTCAAGACCTGTCTGGATGCATTTCTGAGTGATGTGCCCTAGTTTTGGTCCTGCTCTGGCAGGAGGGCTGGACTCAATGATCTTCAGAGGTCCCTTCCAATCCCTGACATTCTGTGAAAAAGCAGCTAAATTCATCTACTGAATGGTCTGGTACACAAATTTACTGATCCCTTATAATCTGGCACTCAAGAAGTCTATCTTTGGTTTCACACTTTAGAAAGCCTTCATCCTCATTGGTGAAAAGGTGAGATTTTTTTTTTTGCTCTGATGCTTCTGTTATTTTTCTTCTGTTTTGTTAAATTTAATCTGTTTAAGAGCTGCTGATATGTATCAGGATTATACTCTCCGATTACTCCTCTTACTCTTTACTCTGTTACTCAGACACTTTTTAACTTCATTTTTTTACCATACAGTGTAGAACTTCAACATTGAAAGGGCTTAGAAGGAGAGATCTGAACGAGCAGAGCAAAATAATGTGTTATAGCTACAGTGCTACACAAAATGCCCCATTACCAAGGGAGCTGTTTCCCTTTTGTCCCATTTCTCTCTGAACTTAATGCTGCTTGACAACCACAAATCACACTAGATGCTGTTTCCCATTATCAGGACAGCAAAAGTAGTCTATAATTCATAATAAAGCCATTTTTAAGGCACTTGAAATGCTTTTTGCACTTGGAGTTGCTCTATTTTCTGCTGGGTACAGCAGGAGTTGCCTCCATCCATCTGGTTGCTGTACACAGGTTTGTTCCATGAGGCTGAAATTGCAGAGGTCTTGAGTGCTACAGAAATGCTGCAGGAAGAAACAAGACAGCAAAGAGACCACAGAAGCTGTGGCCAGCTGGAAAACCAAACTTCAAATCGATGGGAGACAATCAGAAACGTTTGCTCATCTGTTAAATGTGAAACAGAAACCAACTGGGAGCCTGAGCTTCAAAGACTGGGATAGCTGCATGCCTGTGCCATGGGAAAAGACACATGTAAGCTGCTGGAGTAACTTGTATGCATCAGGTTATTGAAGATCAGGCTATGTCCATGACTTCATGTCCACAAAGTGAAGGAAGAAAAGCTTGGAAAGCTTGGTGGAGGGAGGGAAAATCAAGCCACATCAGTTGACTGCATCAGCCTGAGAGTCTTCAAAGACATAACCTGGCCATAGGTTTGCTGCTGTGGAGCCACTGCCACCCTTGACAGCTTAGCTGGGAATGATGGAAGGCAGAGGCCACAAATGGGTGCAGCTCCATGGCTCCCCGTGGCTTGGAAGGTTAATTATCCAATTGGAGAGCCTAAAATTATTAAACCAGAAGGGCAAGACATTAGGTCCAACCAGAGAAGGAATTATCCTGCTGTAAGGCTCAAAAGTGAATCTATGATTCTATAGAATCAAGAATCAAGAAATAAATAAATAGAATCAAGAAATAAATAATTGAGAATCAAGAAAGCCAGTTCTATGATTCTATAGTCTAGTAGCTGCAGAGGTAGTGGTCAAGGGTTGGACTTGATGATCTCTGAGGTCCCTTCCAACCCAGCCAATTCTATGATTCTATGATTCTAAGTGGAGACTCTTGCTGCTCACAGGCTATTACTGACACCAGGAGAGGATAATGTGGGCTGCATTGTCCCGGCACATGAGGAGCCTTTTGGAGTCTTCCTCTTAAATCAACTTTCTGTCCTCCTTATCGCAGACATGTAATAAGTTGTCCTGTAAAAAACAGAACTGGAAGATCCTGGTTTTTATATAGATGTAATTCCCACATTCCCCGTGCCCCAGCAGCTGTCCCACACCCAAGTCCATCCTGACCTTCTTCCCACATTGCTCTCAGCTCCCCCATTACAACCACCAGCTGGGGAGGACTGGTTGCCACTGGGAATATCTAGCAATAAAGTTAGCACTTAGTGCTATGGATAAAAAGAAACTGAAGCACCAACCCTTTTGCAGGATTCATTTGTTAACCAGATGTTTCTCAGGTTTTCTCATCCCCAAATGTTATAATCTTTCCCAGGAACCCCCTCCCACACACACACACATGCACTGGGGTATCACAGCTGGTATATTTTACAAGTCAATAAAAGTTTGGTGTTGAAATCTTGGTCTTTCTGCCTAACTTTATGATGGCAAATTATTTTATATGGATGCTATTTATATAGACACAGCTCTCTACAAAATATCTACATATTTTGAAAAGAAAAATATATATGTAACTTAAAACCTTTTTTCAGGGGTATTTTTGTGTGGCAGTGAGGCATGGTATGGTGTGAAGAAAGGCTTTTGAGAAGGAACATGAAAAAATCATGCAGTTAGTGGAATATATATTACATTTATTATTTAATTATTACATATATATTATATAAAAAGCATGAATCATACATGCTCCTGATACTTTCAGTAGGAATATGATCCAAGTATATAAATGAGATCTGAAATTATGGAAGGATAGAGAAATAGTCCCATAACAGAAAGTGAAAGGGGCAAATTATAACTGTCCAAGGTGTGTGGTAAAGTAACTACAAGTCAACACTGCCCAAATCTTCCTTGGTTTTGCTCTTGAATAGTGACTTGTAATTTTTTGAGCTAAGTCCATGACTGAATGAATTGAAATTCTGTAACAGAAGAATAGCAGCATTAGGTTATCTAAACTACTTAGTCCAGCAGCCTCTGGAGAGAGAGGAGGCTCTTAGGAGAAGGAAAGGGGGAGCAGAAATAATATTTAGTGATGATTTACCTGGGATGGCCTTCTAGCAATCAACATTTTAGGTTCTTTAGGGCCAGTGGTTTAACCCAGAGAAGCTTATTCCATGGGATTTCATTCTACAAATTTGCCCAATTTTTTGCTGATCTCCATTCTTCCATATCCAAAACAATCTCAGACCCAAAAGTGCCACATTTTAATTGCACCACTTTGGTTTTTAAGCCTATTGCCTGCCTGATAACTTTATGGGTTGTTTTCTAGTTTCTGTTCCCTCAAGTTCTACCACATAGTGTGTTACACAATACCCATAAAGTTTTAATAGATTCAAAACCCAAAGCTGCATAATTAAAATGTGACACTTCTTTGGCAGAGGTTGTGTCTTAATGCCTGACTTCTTCAAACTGCAGAACAAGGAAAATAAATAAATCTTTAGCACTGTTAAAGGCACAGACTGAACTTCAAAACAGAAGACTAGAGAGCCTACAGTACCTGGCACTTCTGCATCATTAGAGAAAAAAAAAAATCTGTTGGGATGTTGTCACTAAAAGTGATCAAGTTAACAGATATTAAATGAAACAGAGATATCTTCCTGTTAAATTTTAATGAGTGTTTGTTCTCCAACCCTTCCTCAGCAATTCTCTCCTGTCTTTAGTAATTAATTAGTTCTGCCTGGAGCGGTAAGCTTACGAAGCTTAAGGAAAAAAAAAAAAAGAAAAAAAAAAAAGAAAAGAAAATCAGTAACTCAAGAGAGCCTTAGAAGCTTTGATCATTTGTTCGCTTATTTTAACCTACAAATCTTTCCTTTCTTCTCTTTAAAAATTCTTGCTATAAATTCCCATGGGAATCTCAAATGCTCTTGCTGAGGTCCTTTCAGGTGAACATCTTGTAAACACCTTCAAGCTCATGTTGCTATAGGGAGTTCTCCACAGGAGCTGTGGAATACACACATTAAGCAGATTGTCAGAGCTTCTCCAAACGATTAAGCATCTCTAATGAGAAATCAAAGCTGTGAATAAGTGCAGCATTTTTGATTTGTAACTTCATCCCCACCCCCAAACCCAGCAGAAGGCAGCCATGAAACCACACTGAGCTGGACAGTAACTGCCAAATGGAAGTACTGCAAGAAGTTACCACAAGCCTCATCCAAAATAAAAAATATTTTTTACTTTTTCATACAACGATCACTTCTCATTTGTCCTGCAGTAACTTAATAAAACAATTAACTAACCCATAACTTCATAATTAAGAATATCTTGGATCTATTATTCATCTTAAGAAGATCAGCAGTTTAGTCTCAGGTGAAAGGAAACTGAATATTTTTGAAAATTCTATGGTTATGATCTGGAAACAATATTGATTAATTTTTGCATAGTTAGTGCTAATAGCTATAAATACTATTAGAAGGAAACCTGAAATACGTTTTCAAAAAATCCTTCCTTCTCCAAGAACTAAATCCCATCCTTTGACCCTTTTTATTCAAGTGCTATCTACAAGAGCCCCACACATTTCCCAGCAGAGCCACTTACTACAGGTTAGGCAATTTATTGCAATTTAAACTCATTTGTAATTTAAAACTACTCATAACAGGACTTGGATTATTTCATTTTCTGGATGACTGGAGAGTTAATGTTGCAACAACTAATTTCCCAATTTAAACTGTTTCTAGAATGATAATCATGCTGTAAAAGCCTGCTTTAAAATCCGTGCTAGTGAAATTCACAAACCAAGGCAGAGTTCTATCCCCCAACTTCTCTGTTAGGAGAATTTGTGATATCAGGCTATTAAAACATCAGATTGAGGCCAAATGAAGATTAGGATCATTTCTGACTTGTCCTTAACCTACCTTTGCCTCAGCCTGGGGAGGGTGAGTGGTATTTTAAACATCCAGAGCAGTCCAAGCACTTGCCACTGCAGAGATTAATCACAGAATATTCTATATTGTAGTATTAGAAGAACAAAGGTTTATGAGTATTTTGTTCTGAAGATGTACAGGAGTGAAGACTTTGCCAGTGAAGCTGGGGTTCCAGATCTTCTGAGAAAACCACCAGAAGTTTTTGTTCTTTCAAAGAGGTGCAGCTTGCCAAAGGCTACATACTTGACCTTCCCAGCCTTATCAGCGACAAGGAATTTAGCTGATAAAGCTCTTGAGTTCTGGATCTGTTAAAAAATCAGCTTCCTTGTCAGCTGCCAGCAAGGACAGCCAAGGAGCACTGGTGGCTGCATGATGAGCCTCTGACTTCTTTCCATCAAAACCTCCCAGCTATGGGCATGAACTAAACACAGAAGCTGAAGGGACTGTTGTTCTTTTGCCACAATGGACGTGCCCAGCTCCAAATTTCCACATGCCTGTGCTAAACTAACCAGAAAACAAGTTGTAAGGCCAAGGCTGCTATTAGAGGTCAGGGCTTGGTTTGCTTGGAAATGCAGAACTCCTTCAAAGAGCTGAGCCAGCTGATGTAGCTCCCAGTTCCTCTCCCTGCCACTGAAAGTGCCTGGTAAGCTGCATCAGGGAACTGATCCAGCTTAAAAATAGCACAACAAAAAGCAAAATGATAAATAAGCAAGGTTGGTTCACAGACTGTTCCCAAACCACAGTATCTTTGACTCATGGCAGCCATCCCAGGGGCTGGAGATGGACAGACTGTGACTCTGGCATGGTCCCTTGTCCCTTTTCCAGAGTGGCATAAAACAGATGGGCATTTGCAAAGGCACACCAGGGGTGACAACATGTCTAGTAAAGAACACTGGACTGAAATCCAAAAGACTCTACTAACAGCTCACTGATTCCTGGAAAAAAGTTGTTTGACCAGGTCATCTGCACATTGCCCTGCAATGTCCCCATTTCAGGATGTCACTAGAGAGATCCAGTCACATATTTTTAACCTCTTCCCTGTCCAAATTCTATTGCTAGCAAATATATCCAGCTCATTTTTGCTACATCCCACTTGCATTCATATTTCTCAGGAAGTGGCAGCCAGATCCTCAAGAGTCACTCTCAGAAATCATCTTTTCCTCCAAAGCTACAGTGGGAACAAAATTCCAGCCATCCCGTAACAACCAACCCTGCTGTCTGAGCCTGTGCTGTAAGTGGTTGCTTCAATCCTATATGTGGCAATTAGTAATGAGGAGAAAGAGCCTTTAATGCACAGTTTCCAGCTGGGAGAAGACCAATGTGGCTGATGCTGACTGTGCCACAGAAGGACTCTGGCTTTTGGCTGAGCTTCCTGACATGCTGCTTCATTCCCACTCCACACATGGGAAGAGAGAGGGAGATGAGGTCTGGGTTAAAAAACCAGCACAGGCTCCATGAGACCACTGGATTTCTCAGCAGAGATTGAGCTGGGCCACAGCAGCATTCACTGCCCTGAAATCAAGCTCCATGTAAGTGAATAAAAGTGGTCTTGACAGCTCCCCAAAGGAAGAAATTGGAATAATACACATAATACATAATAACAATATTTGGAGATACAGAACTACCATCTCTACAAGTGAGCAGAGTTCTGCCTGCCTAAGGGACAGCAAAAAAATTCCTTATTTTTGTGTGTGACACACAATAGCTTCTGATGCCCCCCCCCACCTCTTCCACCTCATCCATTTCCATAAATAAGTGGACCTTTTAGGAATGGTTTCAGGATCCTTTAGTCAGACAATAAACCTTTCTTGTTTCTTCAAGGTACCAGCTAGACTAAGGAGCCATGCAGGACAGCCAGCATCATTTCTAATTGCCAGGTGATTAACAAGCCATGCAGAATTCCTTTCCTCCCACTGGGATGGTGCTGTGCTCAACACCACCTGGAATCTGCACACATCTTTTTTCATGCAACAAGTGCCCTCACAAACCTTGATGGGACAGATCCACAGCTCACAGAGACTCAGGACAGAGTAGATATCAAGGGCCACAATAAGAATTAGGTATCGTGTATAAAGAGGTCTAAAAAGATTGCTCGTTTCTGCAAAAAGATGGCTGTTTAAAGTGTCCTTGAGTAAAGTTAATATAAATAAATACAGAAATAAACAAAAAGACGGAGTGAATTACACTGAAAATCATTTGCACTTCAAAAATATAATCCTATTGATTTACATATACTTAAGTAATAAGAACACTGAAGTGAAAATTACCCTTTCATCTAAACAAATTATTGAAAAGTAATTGGACAAGGTGATTATTATGCAAATGTATATCCAAAGCAATCACCAGTCTGGCAGTATTTTCTAACACCTTATAGCTCCCCCCTTCCAGCACCTGTTAGGTTTTCCTAATCAGCCCAATGTACTTTGTCTCAAAGAGAAATATTTGAGAACATATACACACACAAATACATTTTCTGTTTTCCAGGAAATACAGATTTGGATGATGAAGGAATCTATGCTAATGTGTCTAAACCTTTGTAATGCATTTACTGCACCAGCTCATGATGTTTGGATTAAAAACAATATACACAAAGCTAATGTATTGAAGGCAAGCTCAGATGGCTTGGAGTGCTCAAGTTCAAACAGCACCCTTGGATGTAAAAACAGAGGAATATCATCCTGAGAGAAAGACAGAAAATGCTCCAGCCTCACTAGCAACAGAGCCAAAGCCTATTTTAGGGTCTGCTCTCACAGTCTCATTGATGGATCAGCTACAGACCCTGACTGCAATGTTTTTCCAGCCCTGTCCTTACCTTCTGCATGATCCCACTGCTCAGACAAGCTCTTGAGGTGAACAGATACTCACCCTGGGTAGCCTGTCCTCCTCAGAGCACCCATCTCCCTCACATGGCCAGAAAAAACCCTATAGCACCAGGCTATACCCATCCCACTTCTGCCCTTCCTAGCATCGTGGCTGGGTGTCTGCATTGCTCTTTGCTGTTTCTCCATTTCTCAATATTCTCTTGAAAGGGCCAGAGAAACAAATATTTTGGGGCTGCTTTTCCCAGACTTCACTCTTTTCATGCAAGACACACAGCAGCTCAATATGAGCTCATCCAAAAGGAGGTTAAAAGGTGAAGCTGTTCTGATCCATGCAGACATGGAGAGAACATCTGATAAAGGAGGAATTATTAATCTATAAAAGGCATAATGAGAGCTGGAGGCCAAAGCTGGAGCTGGAATAATCAACACTAAAAATAAGGCAGAAAACATGAGGTCTGAAGATTATGATTTGACACTCGAGCTGTTTTCTGAGAAAATGGATTTGCTCTTGCTTAAAATCTTCCAATAGATCTGAAGATTTAGGGGTCGATTGCCTTTCTAGAAGGTATTCTGCAGCTCACAGAGCACTTGCAGTCTTGAAGCAGTGACTGAGGTTGTTTTTGTGCTATGTAGAAAATCCAATTAGGCAGAGAGAGCTCCCCTCTTTCCTGAGGTCAATGTACTCCTCAGGAAGTAAGAGGAGGATCTACTTCTCTGTGCATTAAGAGTTAAACCCTGCACCTGTGGTGGACATCCCTGATTGTGCATTTTGCTAAAAATTTTTACTTCTATCTGAAGCCATCAGCAAAGATGCTCCTGAGCCACATGTCACATCCCTGGGTCACAAGCACAATCCTAGAGAGAAGCTGGGGCAAATGGCTCTTTGATTACAAAGGCTCAGGAGTGCAATTAAATTAGCAGGACAGTGACTGAGCTTTTCCCAAACAAAAACTTGGCACAGGGACAAGCACTGGCACATTTAGAATCTAGACAGAAACAATTCAAGAGTATGGTGTGTGTGTGCATTGCCAAAAACCTGCTTCAGTCCTCATGTCCTTTGCACCAAATAGCAATGCACAGAATTAAGACAGACTTCTCTGTCTCTCCCACAGCCATGGATAATCAGGGAAACATTCCTACTGGTGACAACAGACTGTATTTGGCCCATATTTCTTGAGAACCATTTCTTGCTAACCATGCAAAATACCTGAAATAATTATGAAATGGATGTAGGTTGGATTTAAAGATTGGGTTTGGTTTTTGCTTGTTTTTGGCAACAGGTGTTAAAAAAAAAAAAAAAAAAAAAAAAAAAGTGTGTTTTTTTTCCTAACTGTTAAATTTATTTATCAAATGCTCTCACAGAGGAGAGGTGGAATGACATGGAGTCCTTAAATTAGTTCCTAGTTAGACTAAAAGCTGTTTAAATAACATGTGCTCCTTTTTTTTTTTTTTTTTTTTTTAAATCATTATTCCAAAAGTGAGCTTCATAATACCAGCCTATCACACACCTTGGCAAATCCCACCAGCTGAATATTTCCTAAGGGCTCCAGTGCATACAGGGACACTTTTTACACCTTTCTGTAGGTATAAGGAACAGCTCCTGAGCACTAAACCCTCTGGAGACCAGGAAGCTGCTTCTCTTAACCACCTGCTCAAATCCCCCCCATCCCAGTCCTTCCCAGCTCTGCATCTTTCAGCTTTCCTAATGAGCAGCTGCCTCCTGGAAGCTCCAGGTAAGGAACTTAGCACACTGCCAGGCAGGCTGAGTGCTCCTGCTCACTGGATAAATAATGGATTTTGCAGTTTGAGGGAAGAATGAAAACAATATTCTTAAAACCTGGCTGCTCTGGATAAACGTTCTTTAAAATGAGGGATGTGGCTGGAATAAAGCAAAGGAAAACAAAGCAAAAACCACAAAAAATTAATTCAGGGAAGTGCTTTACCTATCTGGTATCTTCAGCTTTTCTTCCATCATCAGATATGCCACCGGTATGAAAAGCCAAGGTTGCTCTTTGAAAAAGAAAAAACAAAAAGAGTGACATGAAAATTAATTATTTGGGCAAGTCCAGAGTCAAGCTTTTTCAAAATGCTGAGAAGAGACATGTTTTTATATTCATTGTCCTCCTTTTTCAGTGTTGTTGACTTTTTTTTCCCCTCCAGCAGAATCTATTTCCTAAGTGCAATTCAAATTCACAAACAATTCCTCTCCCCCCAAGCTCTCACAAACCCTCAGGGATGGAAATGATTTTGTTACTCAAAAAAAACCCACCCACCCCAACCCTTTGCTACCCAACCTTAAAGTCTCTCTCCCTTATTCTTGTTTTTATCTTCCCCTGGGAAGGTATTAAGAGAGTAGCAGAATCTGTCACCTGGTTTTTGGCTAAAACAATGACAATCCTTCCAGGGAAAGGCTCAGCTACAAGACCTGAAATAATGGGTGCACTTGAAATAATGGGTGCACTATGCTAAGTTCTCTGTGGCCTGGCCTTAGATTAGTCAAAAAATGTGGCATTAGGGTTACATAGAAACTCAAGGTTGTCCTTTGCATATTTCCATTTACAGTGGCAAGTAATCTCTGGTCTAAAGGATAAATCTGATGATTTTATAACAAAGTAGACAAAGAATAAACTTGAATTTGCAAGGAGTAGTTTTACCAATATTTGGCTAGTATGACGTGATTTCAAAGGGAAAGTTGTAAATTGTTTCCATTGCAATTCAGTTTTATAAATCATTCCCAAAGAGGCACCTGGGTCCATCCCACCATCCAGGCTTCTAATCTGCATAACAATTACAAAATAATTCCCTCAGGTAACTGAAAAGATGGCTGGAACACCCTAGTGTTTGCCAAGATTAGGATAGAAAGAAGTGCAATGGAGAAGCTTTTCATCAGCAAAATGCTAACAAATGAACACATTTTGCTTTTGAATGGATATCAGCCCCAGGGGGCTTTTGTACTCAACCTTTATGTATACCACCTCCCTCATGCCCAGGTCCTACACTTTCCAATGTATTCCAACCAAGCACCACTACTCTTCCTGTCTTTTGACACACACACATAGATATTATTCCCTTAGTTAGACCATCCAGAGACTGCAAAGAATAAACAGAGGCTCTTTTTCAATGTGCTTGTTTCCCCTGGCAACAGATGGAACAAAAGGACAATCAGATTTAATCAATTGATTTCAATGGGCTGTTTTCAAATGGGTTTCCTTTAAATGATTCAAGAGACAAAAAGAGGGAGAAAAAAAGTCAAGCAATAAAATGTAATGATTCTCATTAACTGCTATGAATTGACTGTTTCATAATGTAATTTTGACAAAAACTGCGAGTTTTTCACATTTTCAATAGATGACATCTAATTTCTAAGCAAAGCCACAAAAATCTATACCGCAGTCATTGGTTGGATGCTGATTCCAGATTGGGTCCATTTTAACTTAATTTTTTCCATAATTGCAAGTAATCAAAATAACTTTTTCAGTCTAAAGTACTGCCTGCATTTGTCTTTAGTAAGTCTCAATTCACAAATCATCTGTATTTTCACATGAAGCCAAAAGGACATAAAAACCCTATTCTTGAACTGGAAATGATGTGAGGCCAGATGACATTTTCAAGAATGTCTCGTCAGAACTGTTTCTCACCTAACCTTTCTTAAGTTTATTTTCCATAGATTTATTACTGACAACAAAAGAATATTGTGTCCTGAAATAAAATATTTACAGACTTTTTATGTCTTTGTTCCCTGCATCTTCTGGTTCCAAGAATCACTCAGAGGCTTTTAAAATGTTCACCATGTTATTCCCATCAAGTGGGACTTTTGCTGGACTCTCTGCCCTTTTTCTGCTCTAATAATGTCCACTGGGAGAGTTTTTCTTGAAATCTAAATAGTTTCACCAAATACATGTAGGAAAGTCTTTTCTTAATCTCCATATTTGTGGTATAATTGCCTATTGCTAAGATTAGTGTGACTGCAAATGACTTAAAGCAGTGCCAAGAGGACGCATCCAGCTCTCAGTCCTTACATTCCTCATGCTTAGTTTAATTTTTTTAATAGGTCTAAGTCTTTGTAATGTTGTTCAGGCTCTTCAACTTCCAGTTCAGTATGTCTGGAGCACTTCTGGAATGGTACAACCAGCATGTAACATCTTTTATTCTCTCCTCCATGCTGCTTCCCTCTTTACATTTCCTCACCCAGCATTAACCCTTGCTTGCTCCTGGGGGTTACTTGAGCCCATTCCTGGTCAGTGCCCAATAAGTTTGTTACCAGAAAGGAATATTCTTGCACTTACCTCCTGCTTTTAGTTTACTTGCTTTCCCCTGATGTCTCTTTTTTCTTTTTCTAACCTTTTTTTTTTTTTTTTTCCTGTTTTCTTCTATGATTCCTTTTAAGCTCATTCACAGGCACACATCTCACATAACCTAACACTGTGTTCTTTCATATCTCTCAGGCGAAAGAACAGAAAGCAACCAAAAGTAGAAAACACTTGCTCCTTGATGAGAGAAAAACTTCTGTGATGTTTTCCAAGCCACCACCTTGTGATGAGTTTTCACTACCTGGGAATTTGACCTTTTAGCCTACAGTGAGAATGGGATGTGTGCTGCCAACCCACACCCTCCTCAGAGCCTCTAAACCAGCCCCAGTCTCTCTTTGAACCAGGTCTGTTTGTCAATATTCACAGCCTTTTCTGGGCCACACAATTCTTCACATTTAATGAGGAGGCTGAAAAGTTGGTAAACAAGTTGAGGAAGGGGGGAGATAATAGAGAAAAGGTCAGAGTCAGTAGATTGCACTGCATTAAGGACAAACATGAAGACATCCTTTGTGATTTTTTTCAGTTAAAAAAAAATAAATTTGATTTCTAAATTCTCAGGACAAACAGTCCTTCTCTGAAGGACTGAAGGTGAGAGGTGATGCAGGTATACATGCAACTTTGGTCCAGAAAACATTAATTATACTGCAAAGTGCTGGGAAAAACATCCTTTAAAGAGTGCATCACTGCTAAGAGAGCAAGACCAGGAGACGAAACCTGAAACAGGATTTTAATTGGATGTTTTGTTTACTCTGCTCTGTCAGACACATGCTAAGGTGAAACCTGTCTCATCTGCAGCCATCCTCCACCTCCTCTGGCATGTTCAGAAGCTGATCTGCTGCAGAGGGAACCTGGCCCAAGAGCTCAGGATGCTGCCATTGCCTGGCCCCATGTTGGGCACAGCCAGTTTCTGAGCCAACTATCATTTGGAGACAATATGGTTTTTTCCTTTGGTTTTGAGTGATGCCAAAGCATATCTTGGGGGTTCACTGCAGTTTGCCACTGAGCAAATAAACCTCAAGGAGAAAACAGAAGTGTTTGAGCTGGATCTTGAGAAGCAAGACTGAGACACGCAAGTCCACAGGGCTGGCAATGTGCTGCTATGGTAATAAGCTTTCAGGCTGGACCCTGCTTTCTTCTACCATACTTATTAATATTTCATGCTGAAGAGGAAGGACTACAGTTCATTTTATATGATTAAACAACTGATCAATAAAAGGCAACTATGATTCATCCAATACTTACCTACAGATGAATAAAAGCACGGTTCTGAGTCTGTCCCAAACTAAATTAAAAAATAAAAGTAAATGTCTAGGGAGATACAAAATAACAAGAGTTTTCCTACTTTTCCTCCTTTTCAATCTTATTAAAATAGAAGTTACAAATGTTTTCATTATTCTGTCTTCAGCAGACAAGCATCGTGACAGTGGACATAAAGTCATTTGCTAAATGAAATTCAGACAACTGTCAGCATGAAAGCATAAAAGGCTGGCAAAGAAAACTGGGAGAAGCTTGGCAGTTTTATACTATATAAGCCTCAAAACATTGCTTTCTGAGTCACTCAGCTGAGATTTAACAAATCCAGAGGCCACAAAGTACTTTTGATTGTGTTTGGGAGCAACTGCGAACCATAAACTGAATTTGTTTTTCTCCTCCTGTGTTGTCCTTCAACTGTTCCTATTGCTGAATCCACTAGACAAGGATTTGTCAAGGACTTGAAGTTATTGTGGCTTTTGTATGCTTGTTAGAGTGATTATCAGCTAGATACCTTGTCAGTTCACTGGTTGTTCAGATTTTCAGTCTGAGAGTGAATGAGGAATTTTTAATGGAAATATTTGTGCTTTGATGAGTCTAAGTACCACATTTAATAGGGGACTGTCCACTGGCTTAGAGGTGAAATGTGTGAAGGGAGAAGGTGAGGGATTATCCACCCCAAGCTTCAGGATCACTGCTATACAACTATTCTTGAACTCCTCAACTCTGTCCAACTTATTTCCAAAAGACAGAGGATACTGAGAGAAGAATATGCTAGTGAATATTTTTGACTTATAATTTAACTGCAGCTGTTTTCACTATCCTCGGATGGGGATGAAAAACCCAAACACAGACAGTTCTGAAAATAACAAAAGACATTCTCCTGGCTCATGCCAATGATTTTTTAAGAGGTGTCTTGCAATGCAGTAAAGAAGATTAAAAAAAAAAAAAATAAAATTTCAAAATGCTTTCTTATGTGAACAGCCAAATATTGTGCAACATGATATTGAATGTCAGTAATTCATTACCTGCTGCCAAATTCAGCTGTAAAACCTATGGTTTCCCTGAAATTTTAGCTGTTGTTTCAGCTAATCTTTATGGATTTGCCTCAAAGCCCACACTGAAATGGACCACAACCTCTCTGTTGACTTCAAGTGATCATAAATCAGATCCCCAGTGTTGAGGACATTACTGGAAAAAACAAGAAGGAACAAGATTCCCAACTTGTTCACAGAAGAATAGAAATGAGATCTTTGGAGTATGGCATTTGTTAAAGTATCAGTATCCAAGTCCTGATTTTGCACCTAATGAAAATGTTAAGGACAAGAAAATCATGGCCATTAGACTTTAGTGTCTGATTAGTGAGTATTAGAAGCACAGAAATAATTTTAAAATTCCAGAGATCTTGTGGAATTGTTCTTAAGAAGAAACATTATTTTTCTACCATTATGTTTCATGTATAGGAGTTCACATAAATTCTATATCTCAACAGAGACAGGAGGGGATTCATCCTCTTTAGCTGTAGCTCTCCCATCTCAGGAAGCTATCAAGGTTCCTGTAATCACTGGAGGAGAGCTGGTGATTCATTTCCAGCTGCAATAACTACAGACACCTTGTACTGCAGTATTTTCTCTCTCCTTCTCACTTTCCATAATGGGATGTTGGGCCACCAGCTAAGATCAGAAACTCACCTTCCAGGTTGCTAAATTAGGTGTGATTATTCAATTAGTGCTGACCCAAATTTTCTCAGCTGTTTCATATTCAGCAGCTCCAGAAACACACATGCTATTCACTTTCTTGTCTTTCTGGTGACTGCTCACTTGCCAGAAACAAGTCCAGAGTGTCAGCACTTGCCAGGATTTACACAACAGAACTTGCTAATTCACCAAAGGAGAGGGATATTTTCCTATTATCAGTTGGAGAGAAACAGAGAAGCTAACCCTCCTAGGTTAAAAAAAAAAAATCATAAGGGGAATCACAAATCCAACTCCCATTCAAAACTGCAAGATTGAATTGGAAAGATACATGAATGAAGTGGAAAAGTGCAAATTACTTTTAAAGAACACCCATGTTATCCTTTTCTGCCAAAATTCAGAGCTGAAAATAGTGACTCCTGCAAATTTCTACCATGCTGATTTACATTCTAACCTGCACTTCTTATGCCTGCAGCTATTCTGGCTCAGTTTTGTAACAACTCATACTCATTAAAAAATGACCAACAATACAGCATAAATGACGGATGACAAACTGCAGGCCTTAAAAGCTGTAGTGCCAAATATTTAACACATTCTGAAGTTTAGAGACAAAGGCCTTATTCCTATGTTGCATAAAATTCCTGACATCAATCGAAGCACTTCATTTCCCTTGCCTTCATCTATTCATGGGATGTTTCCATAAACAATCACTCATAAGTATCTAGACACCAAAAAATAAAAAATAATCACCACAAAGAGGGAAAAGACAGGCAAAAATCATCTCTGAACAGTGAGATTTTGTCTTAGCTTTGTTGTCCTTGGCTGCATTTCAAAGCCTACTGGAAATGAAGAACTGAAAATATCTTCTCTTTCCCCTCATTTCCCTGAAACATGAAGTAAAATAATGTCTGATCAAAATGTTCTGCAGATGGTAGATTCTGTTGAAAAACATTTTTAGGAAAGAACTTGAATAATTTAAATTAAAAATGTTACTTTGGTGCTTTATGGGAACTGAACCTTTCCTTTCCTTATGCTCCCAGTATCCTACCAGAAAAAGTAGCAACTGGAACTGGACCAGCCAAAGGGGGGATCCCTCCGCTCTAACCAGACCTGGAGAACCAGGAAACCCTATGAAACTAAAGGAACCCCAGCAAAATTATCTCACCCATATTATCACTAATCACTTAAAAATCTGAAGTTGAAAAGCACAAATGAAGCTACTTTTGAGCTGAAGCCACCAAAACCAGCAGTCCTAGCAATTGAAAGTGTCTTGAGACTGCTGTGAGCTACAGCAGAACACACCAGGAGCTGCCTCTGCTGCTACATTCCCTCTTCCATCAGTTTTTCATCACACAAGTGAAGCAAGAACCTCAATGTCTTCCCATTTTAGATATACTGCAAGATACCCTGGTTTGGAGACCAGCTGCTGTATACCTTAAAGAAAGCCCAAAACCTTATTCAAATGAGCAATCTTGTATAAAAGGCATGCTAATTCACTTTTAATTGAAATGTTGACATTAAATATGGACCAATCTCCATATTATAATCAGCATGTATTGCCTGTGGGACTCAGGAACCTCCACACAACTCCTGGGTCTGTCTGCTCACCTCCAGGCCAGCATTAAGCAGTGCCAGCAGCTCAAGGAATCTGCTTGGGAGGAGAATTCTGTTTTCTCTAACTTCTCATCTATGGCAGTAAATCCCTCCCATCCTGAAGAGAGTAAAAAATAGTTGTTAAAAAGTGGAGAGGCACTGGCACTTGGGAGGGATTCCCAGAGGATGACAGAAGAGGAAAAAAGCAGAGAGCAGAAAAGACCCCTGGGTTCTGAGGAAAAGTCACATAGAAAATGGGTGGTCTTTGACTTCTTGGAGTACTGTGACTTGCAGCCAAAAATCCTCCAAAACAGGAAGAGAACTTGAGAAAGAAAAAATCCATTATGTTGTTCTGGCTCAGCCAGGAATGGCTGCAGTTGGAACAATTTGCAAAGGGCTCAGGGGTCTCTTGTTCCTACTGGCACAAAGCCAAGATGAATGCAAAGGGTTCAAGCTCTGAGACCAGTGTTTGAGTTAGGAGTCTCTCCACAGAGCAGGATTAGTCTTTTTTTGTTGTTTTGTTTTTTTTTGGGGGGGGGAGGGCAGGATTGCTGGACCAGAAGATCCCACTTGGAGAGGCGAGAGAAGTTATACCTCTGAGGAGACTGGAACTGAAAATTATAAAAGTGTCTGGTGCTGAGCAGGGGGGATTTAGAAGTTTTACTGTTACATCAAGCTTCTTGATGGGATCTTTCCTCAGTACTAATCTTACTCGTGGCTTAATTACAAAGTGCACCAAAGCCAAACTCTGTGATACATCAGAGCTGCCCATGAGCATGAGCATGGCTTTGAGAGCAGGACTTGCAATTCATCATGCCTCTTGGACTGATCAAGGCACCTTAAGCAGCAACCCCAAAAGTTTTACAATTTCACATGATATTCAGGAAACACTTGGAGTATTTTTCAGTTGTCTCACCAGCACACTATGAAACAGATAAGACACACTGAGACTGTGAACCTCTGTGGCTGCTGTCAGAGATGTTAAAACTGTGCTTGTGAACCAGGTGGCTCAGTTAACCTGAACGATCAAGGCTGCCAATGGAATACCATAAATCTTCAAAATAATCCTCTTTGAGGTTAGAGTTTATCAGTTTCAGTTTGCCTGAACTAAGCCTGGCCTCTCGCATCACAGCTCCCTGCAGCCTATGGAGTTTCAGAACACCAAGACCATAAATCACTCACTCCAAAATCAATTGCAATCTACATGTTTGGGCCAACCATGTACTCCTGCCTTTGGAAAGGGAAGGGATTAGCCTTTACTTATGCCAGGAGCTTGCCTTGCATTGCAGAAGATAGCATAAGCCAAATAAATGACATGCTTGGTGCAGTGCCAGCCATCTGGAAGGTGAGAGTCAACTTTATTGATGCTCACCCAGGAGACTAACTCATGTCAGAGCCCAGCAGCCTGCCATCCAAACAAAACCAGAAAGAAAGTTTGCCCTTCAGCTTGTGAATGCATTCATAAGTCACACAGCCATAATTCTCCCTTTGCATGCTTTGAAAGAATTTCCAAGTTAACAGCTGGAGCAGTTTGGGGTGGTGTTTCCTCCCCAGGTCCTGATGGAGGTTGGAATGGGACTGTGGATGGTCACTTACAAACCCAGCACAAGCACAACCATTGAAAAGGAGGATTAGAAACCATCCAGGGTGGCACAAGTACCTTGATATAGAAAGCAACACTGCCCAAAATACCATTTCAGATTCCAGGGGAAGGAAAGGAGCTTGGTCAACAGCAAAAAAAAAACTTTTCTAAAACCAGTTTAAGAGCCTGACTTTACAGCTGCTTCACAGCGGATTCCCAAATTCTTTGCTGAACATGCTTTCATGGGCAGTGCATCACATTGGATTTCCCATCCTTAGGAATCCTCTGCTGTCACCAAACAATTCTGTATGCACCTGACTCCCTCATTCAAGTTGAAGCTGCATAAAATCCTGTCCTTGATGACACTTTCTTTTAGCAGTTTTTATTTGGTAATTCATTGCTCTACTCACCGAGTGTAGCTGGTGGGATTACAGGGGTGTGTGTTTTAAATATCAGCTGAAATTCAGTGGTACTCTTTGCTTTCATTTGAAGTAGCAAGGTAATTTACCTATTTCTACTTTTAAACCCCACTTCCCAGCCTTCACTTACCTGCTACGGGATTTGGAGATTTGTTTGCTGTCCAAATAAATCTCAGGCACAGAAGTAATCAAATTCCTCCAGCACTGAGAATGGCAGTGGAGCACTGGTTTTACAGAGATGATATAAGGGCATCATTCTGATCTGTTATAAAATCCAGGCTGACAGGAATTCAGAAATTAAATCAACAAGAGAAATAACTAAGATTTAAGGAGATTCTTAAAGTTAATACTTTAGATAAGATGTCCTAGACATTATTTTTATACATAATCTGAATCTTTTAAATTGCAGCACTGTTAAAAATCAAGACACATCTATCTTCAGTGTTTTATACACTGTAATAATCACAGATAAACAGCTGTAACAACTCTGGTTCTATAACAACAATGTCCCAATGACAGTGACCTTCATTTATAGTGGAGTGATATAACTGGACCATTACATCAATATCTGAATTGTCATTTCTCAACTTTATAACTCTCTTAGAACACAAACGTAGGCTTTATGAGACCACATGTTTCTTCTGGTACACTTTATGGCCACATGCTTTACTATGATCCACAGGGCTTGCAAGAGTCAACCTTCAGCTCCCATCTTCATGTTTCGTGCCTCAGTTTCCCTTTGGCAATGGAGGCATCACCATAGCAGAAGGGCAAATAATGAAGAACAGAAACTGAAAAAATAGCAAAGTTTCTGCTATCTTCAATGCCTCTTTTCTCTAATTTGTTCATTCTCTGTCTTCCTATTCTCACTGCCCAAAGGTGACAGACCCACCAAAAAAATCCCCCCCAAAAAATCCCAAAACAATTCCCAGTCAATACCTTCAGTGTGACTTCTGCAGCCACAAAGAGCTGTGGTCAGCAGGACATGCAACTCTCTGGGTACAAGCTCTTGGCTTCTGATGATTTCCTGGCCAGAGAGCACCCATCCCTCCCCAGATGCTGCTGCTGAAGCATTGGCATCATTTGCAGTTCAGTTGTGTTTCCGAACAGACACCTGGGTGTTTGCTGTGTTGTCTGAACACTTTTTCTCAGATTCTCTCCCACTATGGATCTTATCAGCCTGCAGAATAACATCCCAGCAGCCCAGCTTTCTATTTGCCAGCAAGTAACTCCAGCATGCAGATGAGGAGGCAGCCTTTGAAGTGGGCCACTCACAATATCTGGTCTGCAGTCAACCTAAATCCTCTGAAAGGCAAAACAGATGACCAAGTGACAAGATTTGATTGGTTTGCAGTAGGTTCTTGTGACCCAGACAGCAGTGGAGCCCCTGTTGTCTGCCATCAGTTGTGCTTCCTACCTGCAACTTCTGCTCCAGGGCTGTGGATACCTGGAGGAAAATAAAACCAAGAGTCCAATCCAAAACGACACAGAAGATACAGGGCTTGTACTGTTCATATTTTTATACTGAAGTAGTAAAGACTTCATTTGACACCTACAGAAAGGTACTAAGGAGGCTCACAGAACCAGCAAGGTCCAGTTTGGGCACAGGGGTTCAGGCAGTAGAGTCACATCTGAAGCATTCAGTGCCTGTGAGTGTCAGGGGCAGGGTTAAACCACCCCAGGCAAAGCAGCCTCTAGAGATGAGATACTCCAAAGATAAAATACCATAGAGAAGATGAAAACATACACATGTAAGTAGAAGAATCTGATTCAGCCTTGCACCTCAGGGTGGTATTGACAAGGTTTGCTTTCAAGAGATCAAAGGGCATTGATCCTTCTGATAGATCAGCCCTACAGAGGGGAGGAGGATTTTCATCAGTTGGGTAACTAAGAGAAAAGAGACAGCAAGAGAAGCCCTGTGTGTATTTCTCCACCTAAATCCTCACTCTTGTCAAGCATTTTGAGACAGAGATTCCAGTTCAAGGTCTTCTGCTCTCCAAGCAGCTTTTCTGCAGGCTGTTCTTCTGCAGTCAGCATCTTAGCTGAAGCTGAAGAAGGAGCCTTTTCCTAAAAGCATGTTTCTGTGCTAATTAGAGTCTGAGTCAGGCATGCCCTAAACTTCTTCACAAAATAATGAGGAAATACTGTCCTAATGGAATATTTATGGGGGAGTTGTAGTTTATACATGTAACCTTCACATCCTGCTCTTGGGCTTGTTAGAAAACAGTGTTCTGTTCTAAGAAGGATCACTCCTGAGTCCTTTTGATCAGCTGGCATATCAGTAACCCAGCTGGAGCCCACAGATGCAGGTAGGGAGCCTGAATCAAGAAAAGACCATTGTGAGCCCTTCTGATTTTGGAACAGGGACAAATGAGTGGACTGGATTATCAAAGTGTCTTGTAGGATGGAACACCACATCCTCTAGTGGGGATGAGACTCTGGATGAATTCAGATGGGTTAGCAATACAGGTAATCTTGTAACCATAACAACCATAATCCTCACTGCAGGACTGAAAAACTCACCTTGCTGCTATTTCTTCACAAAACCAATGCTTTAGCTTTCAGTATTCCTTCAACACTAGTAAAAAAAAGAAAGACTAAAATTAAATTTATCCCCAAAATTTGCTGCACTCGGAGTTAAAATATGTCAGTTTGCTTCCTTACACCCTCCTTGCACCTACCTGTGCAAGGTCACCAAAGGAGAATAAAATGGGTCTCTCTAAATAGGCATCAGTATCTGGCTATTCAGGTTGTATTGGGCACAATCCAGTTGTAAACCAAGCACATTGGACCCATATTTGAAAGTTCAGATGAAAGCTGTTCTTCAATCATCCTAATAATTATTTAAAAAATAAATATTAGGGCCCCACCAATGTGTTAAAGCAGTGATTTAGCTGTTCTCCTGCCAGCTTTTTAGGTTAATGACAACTTCTCTGTAACACGTGTGGGGATACTCAGTTGCATTTTGAACTAAAAGAGACATTTTGAACTTGTAAACAGATTGATCCAAATTTACATGTACGAAAGCAAGAAAACAGAATCGTCATGGAATCACAGAATGGTTTGGGTTGGAAGGGACCTGAAAAATCATCTATTTCCTCCCCCTCTCTCCTGTGGGATTAATGTTGCTCTTTAGTTCAGAAAAATCAGGTTTTGCTGAGGTTTGAGGAGCATTGAAGAGGATTAATTGAAGTGAGGAGGTCAAGAGAGGCTGGAATTAAAAGAGTTCAATGATCATCTGGTTATTTCAAAAGCATTTAAATTGATTTTCATATACTGAGGATACAAAGGGCTGTGCAGCTATCAGAACAAAGCTTGCCCTTCAGTCTGGCAGCAAACGGATGTGCTAGAGTTATTAAACACCTCAAAAGCACATTGAAAAACCTAAAGGAACCACTTAGAAAGTTACTGAAAGAGGAATAACTTGGAAAGTTATGGAAAGTTATGGAAAGTTACTTGTCTGTTAAATCACACCAGTAATACAAACCCTGTCATCTTTATAGCTCTCCAAAGCACTCCTTGAATATGATCATAGAAGTCTGACTAGTCTAACATTGTAATTTTAATTAAAAGTTCTGTTCCTCCTGACAGGAGCAAGTCAAAGAAAACACAGTTGGTACCCTACTCCAGCCACATCAAAAATACTAATGAATTCCTCTATAAAACAGCAAACTGGTGGCATAGCACAGAGATTGTTCTGGCCTGTGTTCAATGTGCAGACCCCCATAGTTCATCCCCAAAAATGGAATGTTATGGCTGATTCACTGTGCTAACACACAGAATGGCATAAAGCCATGAAACTTTTTTCTCCCTCAGGGAACTTTTTTTTTTTTTCCTGCAAGGTTTTCCATCCAGAAATCTCCAAGAAAGTTTCCAACATTACAAATCCACTGAACCTTCCAATTGCATCAAAATCTCTCCATTACTTGGAAATTTGGGGTTAGAATTTAATTCTGTTAGAAACTGTCACCTTGTACCAGAAGTGTGTGTTACCTATTAGAGAGAAAATCCATTTCCCAGCCTGTCCCATTCAGCAATGTGCTTGGGCAGTGTAAAGTAGTTTGACCCCACATGCCTACATCTCTCCAGTAGGTCCAAATCTGCAGATTACCAGGCAAGGTAGATCACTCCTGCACTCATCTCATCTCCACTGGCTGGATCACAGCCTTCCACTATTTGAAAGACCTGGAGAACCTCCTTAATATTCACAGAATCCAGTTGGCACCTACTTGAAAATATATAAATCACTCTGGCATACATACAAGGGGAGGATAAACCTTATCAGGTGTTAAAAACATCATCTTCCTACGTATTTGCTGGCAGTAAACATTGCCAGTTCTGCCTTCAAAGGGCAGAGATGTTAATCTGAATAAACATTACACAGCCATTTCTGTACACTCCTCACATCCTACAACTAAGAAGCAATCTTTGTCCTTTCTGGTACACGTAGGGAGGACTGGAGTCTTCTCAGGTGTTTTTCTTTTTATCATCCTGAATAGTTTCAGTGCCTTCTGGGTGCTCATGTGTACCTAACAGGTCAAAGGCATAACACACTCGTGTTGCCATGCACCAGTGGGCCAAGAACACTCTCCAGGGAAGCAATCAACACTCAGAGAGCTTCTCCAAAAGTAACAGCAAAGATCAACAACAACACTTGCTAAGAAGGGTGATAATCATAGCAGTTTTGCAATCAGCTTCTCTGACTGCAGAGAACAAAGGAGAACTCACACCCTATGATATTTTTGCTGGTTTGAAAATAAGGAGGTGCACACACTGCTGGTGCTGTGCTGAAGGGGCTGGATCTTTCACAAAAGCTTTAAGGGGAGAAGCAAAGAAGAAAGACAGTCCTCACCTCTGCAGCAAGGCTGTTTTAAAATAGTATAAAAGTGCCAGAGAATCATAGAATGTCAGGTTGGAAGGGACCTCAAGGATCATCTGGTCCAATCCTTCTAATATTATTGTTTATATGATATGCCAAGCTGTGACAGAAAACTTTCCAAAGTGGGGGAAATCCACCACTTCCCCTGCGAGACCATTCCAATGGCTGAGTGACCTTAGAGTGAAAAATTGTTCTCTTGTGTTCAACAGCAATCTGTCAAGGAGCAAGGTGTGCCCATTGCCCCTTGTCTTGTCCATGGGACTCCTGTCACACAGACATGTAGAAATAGCAGAAGTAATAAAAATGCTAAACATAATAAAAAATAATTAAAATATTAGAACTTTGCATCACTGTTTAAAAATCAAGTCTGGGTTCTTCTTCACTCCCTAAGGGTAAGAAGCAATTTAGCTCTGTGCTCAGGCAGCTCCTTGAATTTGAGTCTGGCCAAGCCTCAGCATGGTGGTGACTCTCACTCATGAGTTCCAACCCCTGGATGCTTCTTTCTGCCCCATCAGCTGCCCCTGGACTGTCCCAGAACCACTCCTTGCGCTCATAACAAGCTGTGATCTGCCCTTAGGAACTCATTCAGCCAACCCCAGCAGAGGTGAGGTGACAGGGTGGCTGCCCACCAAGCAGCTGGGGACAGCAATGTCCTCAGCCAGCTCCACTGCAGCCAGAGGGGAGGAGGGGGAAGCAAAGTCCTCCCACCCCTCAGCCTGTAGCCAAACACATCTTTGCTTGCCATGACCAGAGTTCAGTGGAATTTCATCATTTCTCAGGGACTCCACGAGTAAATCAGCCTGAAGGACATACAATGGGCATGAAACTGAAGGCCTGGGGTTCTCCTTCTGTGATTTCACAGGAGAAAATCAGTGCTTAGAATAAAATGAGTGAAGGAACTGTGATTTCACCACTCCCATAACTCTTTGCTCAGGCACCAATGAGTCCTGTGCTGCTGTAACTGCTCAAAACCATTCCTAAGACAGCCTCTTCCTTAGCCTCATGAAGGCACACACTACTTTGAGAACAAAGGGAAGCTGATGGAGACATGTCCTTTCCCTCCATTAGGCACTAAACCACTTTTCTATTTGCATTCCATTTTGGTATCACCATGTCATACATGAACAGCAGCTGTAATTTGATTCATCTTTCATGATGTAACCAAAGGGAACCACTATATTAAGCTGCATTGCTATCATTTTCCTCAAAGGAATGAGTCTCTTTCCTTTACAGTCACCAGAACACATTTTTTTCATAAAGCACAACAACTGCACCTTCCTGAATGCTAAAGAGCTGAGAGTTGACTGGGGAAGTAGGTGGCTATGGAAGTAGTTGTGCTGCCTTCCATTTTTCAAAGGCAGTTGGAGATGTGCACATCACTCACAAAACACATTACAAGCCCTGTGATAATCATCTGGGACTTAGTTTCTTTGAACAAAACAAAACAAATTAAAAAACCAAAAAACAAAACCCCCAACCAACCAACCAACCAACCAAAAAATGAAGCAAACCACTAAGATCTGCAAAGCCCTTAAGTGAGGCTGAATTTTACTCCAATTTCTAAATGCTGACATTTAGAAATACTTATTTTTAAAAATCACTTCACTAAAAAGGCAAATCTAGAAGTAGAAGAGAAATTGAACAAATCAAGAGGTTTGGTGTGCTTTGAAAATTCCTTACAGTCCCCTCAGAGAGTTTGCACAAAACAAATGTACCAATTTTGCCCAAATAATGCTACTCAAATGCCAATATCTTTGATTAAACTGCAAGTAACAGTCACATGATGAAGTCTGAAGACTCTCTGTCAGCAGCAGAGCTGGACATCTCTGTCTCAGAAGAGAGAAACAGACATAAAAAGGTGAAGTCTTGATCCAAACTACCTTTCCCAAGAAAAAAAAAAAAAAAAAAAGTTAAAAACAAACAAAAAACCCACAATCACAAAACCATCTTTCTTTAGCCTGTGCACCTTTTTTATCATCTCCATCCTCTTCTTACAGAAAGAATTTCCTAAATCCCTAATGGATAAAACCACTCTTAGGTCCAAGCTTCTCTTTCTCCCATTAGGCAGGATTTTCCATAGTTAAGCTTTCATCACTGTTCAGGATATTTCTTTTGAAATTAACCCAGCAGCTGGTGTGAATATAATTACAAATAGGATATGGATTCATTCAACCAATTTGGCTCCCGTAAAGGCCAAATGTTGACCATACCCTTGCCACAGAAAACCTTCCTCCAGCATAATAACTCTGAGGCACAGCAACAGAAAGTGCAGAAGCAGCTTTCTCAGAAGCATCCTTGGTGCACAGGTATCATTGGGTAGGACTCTGTGTCACACAGTGTTGCCCTTCCCAACCATCCTTTTATTTTCTGCAATTAGTTTGCAACAGGATGGTGAGGGAAGGGAAGCACTTTTAGGGTGTGCTTGGAATAAGTGATGCATCAGGGCCTGGATCTTCTAATCCCTCCTTGTAATCTCCTTCAGGCTCAACACAAAGAGAAAAGCTGAGCTGAACACTGCTGGGAGTTCTTGTATTTGCAGACTCCATTATAAATTTAAAAATATCAAAAGCAGAAACTCAATGGACCCTCTTCAGACTACGGGTGGACAATTAAACAATCCCAAGAAGTCTGCCAGAAAGGAACCTTGTCACATGGAGCACCCCACTGCCTTTTTCCACTTTCATTTCAACCAAAGCTGCAGGTTCATTTAATTATCTAAGTGAATAACTTAATGATAAATTCCATTTCTGACAGCCGTGTAATACAGAAGAATTTCAGAAGGGAATAATAAACCAGACATTTTAAAATTCACTTTGATTCCATCTTGTCTTTAATTAGGTCAGTTCTGGAAAACTTCAAGTCATAAAGGTCATTGCAAGATGTTGGCAAATTCATCATTTAGCATTAAAATCTAAAAAAATACATAGGTCCAATTTCAACACAGGCATTAAAGTAACCTTAAGGAAACTGCATGTCATTACCAAAGTATCACTATGTATTAATATGAAATGTAAAAATTACCTAGGGTTAATTGTAAAATAAATACTTCTGTGTTTAAGTTGAAAAATGGTTTGTCTCCAAATAAACCAGTTTGACATTTTTCTTTTCAAATCATCTCTGATACAGACAAACAGGAAGATTTTGCTCAGAGTCAGATTTCAAAATTATTTGACATGGAAGGTCATTTAAATCTGCTTACTAACATTTGCTTTTGAATCAAATTTTAAATAAGGTTCAAAATGTTTTAAATAATGTTCAAAAATTTTAAATAATGTTCAAAAAAAAGTCAACATTTCAAATAATAAGGAAGTCCATGCTTCCAAATAAAAAAAGGGATTATTTTTTCTCCTCATCTGAAACAATTCTCTAACCTTCCTCTAAATTCACAGCACACAGCTATGTTTGGAGGGGGGAAGGTGGTGATTCCCTTTGTTGAAAATGCTTCAATCAGGTCTAGTTAAAAGCCCTTGTAATGAGTTTCCTCCCCAGATATTGCTTGAATATCATCCAAACTGAGTGGATCAGATGAGCATGGTGACTACAGATGCCTACTAAAATGCAACACATTTCTCATTCAATAATTGTTCTGGGATTAGCCCAACATCTCCTGGGACCTTGTCTGGAGCAGAGGTGGAGGAACTGATGGAAGGAGGAAGAGCCAAGACCCTGGGGCTCTATCCTGCCCCCCAGCTCTCTGGCTTTCCTCCACTTGTGTTCTTTTCAGCCTGAAAGAAGCCAGTGGAGTCTCCTGCAGCCATTAATTACACTATAAAAGCATTTGGCTGCTCAGTGGGCTTGTAGAGAGATATTCTAGCAGAGGTGCACTGCTGGCTGTCAGTGCTTTAAGTGCTCATAAAAATAAACATATATCTTTAGAATGATTTTACAAATACATATGGGAACTATGCACTGCACCTGGTCCCATGGAAGGGGCCTGCACCCAGCAAACATCTTCTGGAACCTCATTTTCAGCCTAACTGGATTAGTCCCTAAATTTATTATCTTCTTAGTCCAGACTGGACAGGAGCAGAGCTGAGGTCCCTTGGGGAACTCTGTCATTCCCAATCATCTCATCAGCCAAGAATAAGACAGAGTGCAGATGTCAAAGGAAGTGCAGCTGTACAGCATGCTAAGGACTGCTTTGTGCCTGATGATCAAAAAGTCTCCTGCTTCCTGATGAAGCCAGCTCCAGCAGCTAGACAAGCCCTGGCTAGTTTCCTGCTGCTCTGAAAATTGTCTCCATGTCCAAGTGCCTGGAGAAAATGTGTTTTGTCCCTGTGACAACCTGAGGTCGGAGCAGGTTATTTACAAATCGTGATGACTGAATATAAAAATTAAAGCAAAACCTTTCACTGGGTTTGTGTAAGTTTGGGGGGTTGGGGATTTTCATGCTGTTCCAAGAAGTAAGATTCTTTATGAATGCCAGTTCAGACAAGACCCCTCATTAACAGTGCCATCCAAAAGCCATGTGGGATTTCAATGCAAAACAGCATCTGGACAGCAATGTTACTCATCAGCTTTCCCTGACAGCATCTGGTTTTCTCCCCGTTTCCATATCACAAACCTTATCTACTGCCCAAACAGAAACTGGTCACAGCCAGCAGGCAAAAGCTGGGGGGCATGCATCGTCCCCAGGTCATTTTTCTGACTTTCTGCTTTGAACAGAGGAGCATCAAAGCTGCCCAAAGCTAAATCAAGGACTGATTGAAGAGGACACAAGAGCTGCTACCACCACAAAAAGGTTCTTCTCTCTGATTCCACCAGGCTAAGCTCTCATGCACAAGAAGGTGCACAATTGTCACAAAAACCTCCCTCTTCTGTTGTTCATCCTGCTTTTTTGAAGCCAACCTCAGTCTTCAGCACGGGCCAGGCTGGATCTGCCCTCTGTACCCAAGAGGAAGAAGTCCTGCCAGCTTCCCCACAAAATTTAGCCCAGAGGTAGGGAAGAACCCAAAAGAGACCAAAAGGATGTGGGCTGGTAGAGCTAGCCAAGCCCAGATCTTTTTTCCCTTTTTTGCTGCCACTTTTGCAAGACAAGAAGAGGAGAATGTGTCTGCTCTGAACAGATGAAAAGACACAAGAGGACGAAGCAGCAGAACATTGCTCCTTGGAGCTTTCCTCCTAGCTCTTGGGTTATTCCAGGATGGTCCTGGTGCAGGCATGGTTCCTCTGAGCACACTGAGAAGGAGAGATTTGTAAGGGCCCCTCCAAGGCTGGGGAGCACTGGTCACCCCCACCCCACCTCCCCACTCACACCCCATGGCCCCAGGTTCCTCCTGGAGCTCTCGGGTGCCAGCACCCATCAGATGCTCCCAGCAGGAGCACAGGGACAACACCTGGAAGTGAGCTCTGTGCTCTCAGCTCATCCACCTGCACATTACAGAGCAAAGCTCAGTGATTATTTATGCACCATTGCACCACCTCATTTTCACAGACCTACCTGTGGCTGTGGGGGGCAAATTAGGGAAAACACAGCTCTTTGCATCCGAGATTCCCCAGGCTGTGTGTGCAAGCAAGAGCAGAGAGCACCCAGGGTAGTCAAGCAAATGGAACACTTGAGAGAAAAGGCTGAGGGACTAAAATGAGGCACAAAGCAACAGAATAAACCTGCACAACTTCTCCTTGTGGGATTTATGGAAATACCAGGCTCATCTTGCTTGCAGACTTTAAATATTCCTTACTGCCAAGGGCTGTGGTGTTTTAAAATTTGTTTTTAAATAAGGAGAGGGATTTTTTTTTTTTAATGCCTTCATATACAGGCATATATTTGTGTGAAGAGTTTAAATGAGATTTTTTTCCCCAGACTTTATAAAGTTGGCCTACTCACCTCAGAATGAGGAAGCAGCTCAGTATCTCAAGTTTCATTGCTTAGAAAACCCATCCCATGACATGTGCAGGGCAGCAGTCAAATCCACTGCTTGGTCATGGCACTTTTTGGGTGAGCCTCCAATTTCTCTGGGCTCACCTTGGCAGGGAGAAGTACATGATATTGATAGCAGGCTGCTCTTTGGGTTTTGAGGCCTGACATCCATTTGGGTCAAGGTGATGGTTTCATGTGAAGGGTAAGTAGAGCACAGGAAATGTTGGGGGATAAGCTGGGACTTTGCTTTGAGCTTGGTTGCATTCCCTACCTTTGGCAGACAGCACATCTTGCAGTTGCTCAAGAGCTGACAGGGAGATTCTGGGCACTCTGCCAGCCTGAGGTGATGAGGAGGAGAGAAACAGGGAGGTGCAGAGTCATTGCCCATCTGTTTTCTCCTGGTAGTTTATACTGGATGTCTGGGAGGAAAACACGAGGCAAACAGCTGTCAAACTTGACATCCTTCCTTCCCCTCCTCATCCACAGACCACCATCAGCTCCGTTGTCACATTTAGAGATATCCCCTCCCTTCAGGCATCCCCTCTAAAAAAGGGGTGAATAAATCCACCCCTCCAAGCAGAGCCAAGGTTTCAGACTCCCTGCCATCATCCACATCCCTTGCTGAAGCCCCTGACTCTGGACCCATCCTGACTTCCCCTCCAACCCCCACACTGCCAAGCTCCTCAGCACTGCAGGCAGTAACCCCACTCTTCCCTCATTCCAGAGTCCAGAGAGCTTCCAATTTAAAGAAGGGAAGGCAGATGTTACAACCTCCAAGTCCCACACCCTGGAAAATCAGACTGGTTTGGGTTAGAAGAGACCTTAAAGATCATCTAAGTTTCAACCTCCCTGCATGGGCAGGCACACCTCCTGCCAGCCCAGGTTGCTCCAAGCCCCATCCAACCTGATCTGAACACTTCCAGGGATGGGACATCCATAACTTCCTGGGCAACCTGGGCCTGGGTCTCACCACCCTCACAAGAAAGAATTTCTTCCTAATGTCTAGCTTAAATTTACCCTCTTTCAGCTTAAAACTATTACCCTTGGTCTTATCACCTACACGTCTTTGTAGAAAGTCTCTCCCCAGCTTTTATGTACCCCCTTCAGGTACTGGAAGGTGATCCAAGGTCTCTCCAGAATCTTGTCTTCACTGAGAAGAGCCCCAAGTCTCTCAGCCCATCCTCACAGGAGAGATGTTCCAGCTCTCCCATCATCATCATGTCCCTTCTTCCTGTGGACTCACTCCTATGTTCTTTTGATGTTGAGAACCCCCAAAATGGACACAGTATTCCAGGTGGGACCTCATGAGAGCAGAGTAGAGGGGACACTTACTTCCTTTAACCTGCCAGAGAAACTCCTCAGGGCAGGAGACAGATTCTTCCCCAGGGCACAGAAATCTTCACTTCTCCCCAATTTCCCAGCACAGGGACCTCTGCATCTACTCCCACCCCCTACCACGGGGGACAGGACATAACTGACTTTATTCCTTAAGCTATTTATTCCAAAGTCCACTTTACCAGAGCCAAGTTTCATCAGTACCACCACCTGGGTTGTGTACTCATCCCAACTGGGCACTGCCAATGTAAATGTCAGCACAACTCATCCCCCCCCACCATCCACACCTGAGGTCCCAGCAGAGGCAGCCACCTGCAGCAAGCTGGTCTCATGCTTGCCTCCTCTACCTTCAAAATAAGCAAATAAACAAATAAATGAATAAAAGAAATTATCAGCATCCACGTCAGTAACAGGGAATTTGTCTTAAAGGCTCAACAACCTGATTCAACACCAGCCTCAGAGGCCTCAGCTCTGTAACACAGCTCATTCATCATGGATCACCACAGGGATTTCCCTGGGGATGTCAGTGTGTGTCCCAGATGCTAACATATTAGGATGTTGGTTGTATACAGTAATATATTAGGATAATATATTAGGGTGAGAGGAAATGGCCTGAAGTTGCACCAGGGGAGGTTTAGATTAAAAATTAGGAAAGATTTGATTGAAGGAGTGGCCAAATTCTTGGAACAGGCTGCCCAGGGAAGTGGTGGAGTCACCATCCCTGGAGGTATGTGTTCAAAAAACATGTAGATGTGGCATTTTGGGACATGGTTGAGTTGACTGGTGGTGTTGGGTTGATGGCTGAACTTGATCTTAGAGGTCTTTTCCAACCCTAATATTCTATTTTATGGTTCTTCTCTAAAGCACACAAAAGGGCTACCAAAGGAATTTTTCACTAAAGTATCTGCAGTTCCTCTTGGAATTGTCTCTCTCCAGTAGGATTTGTGGGCAAGAGCAAGCCCAGCTGCAGGTGATTTCTCCCATGTGGTTTTGGCACATCAGGATGGGAGATCTTCTAAGGAGATGCTTTAAAGCTGTTCCCCAGGGCATGTCCATAAACAGGGCTCACACAGCACCCATGGCCACCAAACACTCCCCACGTGTAGCTCCAGCATGCCTGAATGCAGAAAAATCTGCATGTGACTGAAATACAGAACATATTTAGCAAAAAGACTCAATTCTTAACAATGAGCCATTTCAGACATGGAGATATCTGGATGAGGAAAATTTGCCACCCTCCCAGCAGCTTATTCTAGCAGTTGGTATCTTAAAAAGAAATTGCTCCTAGCTTGCCAGTTTCACTTCTAATCAGTCCTTCTCATTCTTCATCCTGTTGCTACATAAAAGAGCCCTTTTAGCACCAAGAGTCATCTCCATGAAGGTATTAGCACACTCAAATCAAGCACCCTTGTATTTCCATTAGCTAAAACAGGAATGCCTGCTCAACTCTCATGCTGCCAGGCTGTTTTCTTGCCTCTGGTTCTTTTCTATCTACCCTCTGCTTTTTATGTTTTATATTTCAAGCACACAGATGGTGAGGCTCTGCCCAGCAGTGGTCCTCCCAGCGTTGCTCCTTGCTCAGTCACCCAGGTTTGCCAACTAGTTTGCATCATGATTAGCAAAGAAATTAAAAAAAAAAAAAAAAAAAAAGCACCGTATGAAGCTCCCTTTCATCTCAGCAAATTTCACTTCTTTTTAACAATTACTCTCTGTATTAAAAATAAATAAATAAATATACTAATTGCTACTATCCCATCAGTAATTTCCTTAATCTGTCTGATCAAAATTCCTTGAGTTATCAATCACTACAAGATCTCAGCACCCTCTTCTCTTTCTGATCTGCTATGCAGAGGCATTTCCACCACTAACATGCAAATTTTTCCTTTATTCAATGAGCCTGCTCACGACTTGGGTATCAGGGCTGTGTATTTACCAGACATTTTCATGGACACTGAATCAATCACCTCAGAGCATTTCCAGTGATAAATGAAGCCTTATAGCTTGGGTGCAAAACAGTGAAAATTATTATTTTCCACATTAATAGATGCCCCAAGAGGTGTGAAAGTGCCAGTCACATAGGAACAGATAAATCTAAGGACTCCTGGCTTCAATTAATGTCTCAAGAAGGAATATGTTACACCAGGAGCTGCTGCAGCCAAATTGCTGGGAAACTGGAAAAGTTTAGGAATATCCATTTTGGTGAATCGTATCCCTGAGCAGGAGAAATGCCAGGCTGCAAGCAGCTTTCTTTCAAGCAATATGTGGAGTCTTTTCTGAACTCATAACCAGAGTAAAAGTGTGGTTTGCAGCATGTGCTGTTCACAGAAAGGGGAAATAGAAAGGGATGCAATATGCTGGGGAGGCTCTGGTTCTGTGCCACATCTCTCCTTGCAGAGAGGCACTTCCTAACAATAAAAACAAAGCCCATTGTTTTCCTGAAGCCTGTCCTGGGCAGCACCCACTTATCCAGGACTTCAGATGGTTTCATCCTGGATGCAGCAGCAAGTCCAAGGCCATGGATGAAGGGGTGACAGTGGAGAGGAAATGAGTCAGGACAAAGGAGCTGCATACAGCACAAAATCTAAACAGGGGAGAGACAATGGAAATGACCCATCCCAGACAGCCCTGGAGCTGAATTTCCACCATCAAAAGGCATCCTTAGTATCTTAAATGCATGAAGGGATTTAGCAGTCCTTGCATCTGTTGAAGCATTTAAAGGTTAATTGCAACCAAAATCTCTCAGCGATGTTATACCAGACAATAAAGGTTTCAGGCAACAAAGCCACCATAATTAAGAGATTGACACCATATTCACATCTCCCAGAACTTTCTGCAGTGCCTGACACTGACTCCAGGTCCAGAAGGACCAACTACAGAGAGTGAAGTTGGTAAAGAACCAGCAGGAGGAGTCCCCAGCCTCTAAAGGTCACAAGGCATATGAAGTGGAAGCTTCAATAATGATGTGGACTGACAAAAGTTGTGATGAATCTTTAAGCCTAGGAAGAGTCAGAGAGGCGAAGAAGCAGAAATGCAATTTGGCTGCTACATTTTGCATTCAATTCACCAGTCACATAACCAAGAAAAGACACCATTCTTCCAATTAATGTGGCAAGTGAATAACCAGTCATTAATACCAAGTGTTTGTTCTGTTACACAATGTTCACAGCCCTCTAAAGCTGAGGATTGGCTGAGAATGCTTCTTCAGAGACATGGACATCACTGTGGGAGATATCAAGATCAAACTCAGGAAGTTAGCTTTCACAATAGCTAACACAATAGCAAAAGATTTATGACTTCAACCAAGCCTGTAAAACAAGCCCCATCCCACTTCACTAGCTTTTCCAAAGTGAGAGGCAGCATTTGGGAGCAATGGATTTGTGGGAGCCCCATTTGAGCTCAGTCTTAGAGACGAGGGTGATTCCCACTGTGAGAAAGCAGAGCACTAAAAGTTAAGGTTATCTAACTTAAAAGACACCTCTAGTGAATTCCAGCCTGAGTTGACATGGTGCAAGATTGCTTTAAGGTTGCTGTTTGCAGCACAAGACATCTGGCATCATCCAGCACTGCAGCATCCCGGGGAAACTCATCCCCTCTGTACAATATACCATCACCCAAAGCAGAGAGCTGCTTCAGCAGGGATTGCTGGGAGGTAAATGGGAGTAAAAAAATGAAGGTATGAGAAAGACTGGGGCTCGACAGGAGTATTGCAATGTTAATTTTACAAAGTACCAACAGGGAACGTCTCATCTGCACACTGACACCAGACTGGCTGGGTAGTCTGATAGGGAAGAGAATCTCTGATGGAAAAAAATCTGCTTCACAAAGATCTGCATGCACACAGGTGTCTACAGGGACTGATGTACAAAACTCCCCTTTTCTGTTGGGGTCCTACCCCAAAGGGCTCTCCCTAAGCTCAGGTTTGGGGGTTGAGGCAGCATCTCCTCCAAGCCCAGAGCAGCTGCTGCTGCAGACTGAGCTGGAAGGCTGTTCAAGTCCTGAAATGAAATATTACCATGAGCAGGAGACCTGCACAGGTTAGCAAAGGTGAACCTAAAACTTCATCTCATGACCAAGACTTCGTACAATCTTCCCCTGACAGAAGCATTAGCAAAAGAGCCAGCCCATGGCAAGCATGAGGGATGCTTCTTAAAGCACCCCAGGAAAGTGCCCAGCTACTGCACCAGCACAACCTGTTCAGCTCAATAACATCTGCAGGACAGAAAGCAGGCAGTGGGAAGGTCATTTGGAAATTCAATTCCAAAAGAGACATTACACATTTACAATTTTCCATCCTTGGGAGGACAGAATTGAGTTGTTTATTCAGGAGGAAGCACGTCTGGTTAATGTTGAGTTTGCATTTAATTGGCACTGATGGACAATAAAGTTGCAAACTCCTTTTAAAAGTGCATGAATGTGCAGAAAACAATCTGCCACAGAACATTATATAGGAAATATTGTCCTTCAGCACCATGCAGCCTTCTGCCATGTGAATCACAGCCCATTGAGCAGTGACATTGATGCTGGGCTTCTCAGAGGAAGGAAAGGCAGCTCTGACCATTACACACCAGCCAACACCATTAGGGTCACTTACCCCATTAGGACTGAAACAGAGATGCTACGTGAGCAGAGAGCTTCAATACTTTCCAAGTGCTGCTTTCAACTAGAGATCCAAAATAGGCACGTGAAAATATGCAGCTATTTACAACCAGCACTGAGCAGAATTGGGCCCCTAATTAGGATTTAATAAGCTGGTAATTGTAATGGCAATGGTCTCATTAGCCTGATGCCTCATTACTGTGAGCACAGATCAAGATGAGAAAGGCAGTCAAGCTTGCAAGCCTTCCCAAACCAGGAGACTAAGAGCTGATTAAAGCAAGCACTGCTTTTGTTGCAGGCCCCAAAGAAAAGGGAATTCATAACCATTGGGAAACCAACAGTAATTTGTGTCACTCTTTTTAAGAGCACCTTTAGTTAGAGGCATGGGACTAGGAAGTTTTTTAAAACTAGATAAATGCAAAAGAAAAAAAATATATATAAAGGAAGACTTTGCAGTCAGCATGACAAAATTGGGAACACTTGGCTGGAACAATGTTTGCTCCAAAGAAACTTCATGGAAATCACTAATGACTGCTCATTGCAAAATCCCTAAAGCAGACCTGAATCACAAAGAACTTAATGGCTTTTGGTTACCTGGTGTGTTTATTTAAGCTGTCACTTCAGGTATACACTTGGGCACTGCTCAATAGCAGGTGAAATCATGCTGGGTTTGCTCTGCAGAGTTCAGCTTGCCTTTGATCAAACAAACATCTGTCTACTAATTCTTATCTGCCTCTGTTTGTACAAGATCACAGCTACCCATCCAAGATACAATCCTGCATTTATAGATAATAGAATTGAATTGTTTCATGAAGCTTTTTTCTTTGGATCCCAGGAATTTCAAGAAAAAGCCAGCCCATTCCACCATGAGCAAAACTGGAGCATAGATGCCATCTCACACCAGGCAATCCCCTAGGTGCCAATCAGTGAAGTATTTCTGAATGCAAATCAAGAAGGTGAGGCCTCCAGGATCTCTTGCTCACCTTTCACTCAAGACCATTCCATTTTGCACAAAAAACCATTTCACAGCATCTTTTCACCACAAGGAAGCAAAGTGAGCAGAGAGCTGGTCAAACGAATTCAAAAGAATCAACTCATTAAAAAAAAAAAAAATTGAAATGGCTTCAGCAAAACCAAATCACTAACAAGAAGGACACTTCAGGGCTTGATTTCTGGGTATTCAACTAGACAATTTTAAAGTTTCTAAGAGCTGTTACCAAGGAACAGACATACATGAGAAATCTTGTATGGAAGGGAATTGAAACTCATCAAGTTGATGGTGTTGTAATGGATTAACTGGTTTGGGTTTTGTTTTTTTTTTTCTGTTGTGGTGAAAAGATGCCAGCAGAATAAATCTTTATATAGACTGCCTTTGAGACAGAACACACAGTGAGTTCCCAGAGAGAGCAAACCCTGCTCTTGCCCTCAGGCTGGCATGGGATGGGTCTGCAGTGGGGCCAGGGAGCAGCAGCACCAGCTACACCATGGGGATCATCACTCAGGATGTGGCTGTGGAAGAAATGCAGCAACACTCACAGCCACCCAAACCAGACCAATGCCTCAGAAGCCTAAAAACAAGATTATTTTTTTTTTTTGAGTAGTTGAGGAGGTCTTATTTCTTCAGCTGACTTCAGCACTTGTGCTATTCTCCTGCACAGGTGTTGGTGCCTATCAGTCCCTGCAGGAAGCTGGTTCAGGGAGGGCAACACAGTAGAAAACCACTCACCTGCCTGGTTCTGCTGGGCTGCTGCTTGCTTTGTTTAGATCCCTGAACCAGCTCACCTCACAATAAAAAAATTAAAAAAAAAAAAAATCACAATCCAGAAAAAAATAAAAGAAGCATTGGTATCATCACTTTGAACATCAGTCATGTGCTTACTGCATTGACAGGAAACAAAAAGCATCACTTAAGGATGCTAATACACACAGAGACCACTAAAAATGGCCCAAGACCAGTACAAGAGAGTAAACAGGAGTTTCACAGAGGGAGTTAACACCAAGGAGGAAGAAAGAGCCGTGATGTGAGGAAGCCTTGCTGACCACTATTACTTTTATACTGAGAAATCCACCAGTGAGAGGATTCAGTGAGAAAGCTTTTGAGGAATGCTCAGAGAGCCTACAGAGAGCTCCTTTCATCAGAAAGTGATGCTGCAACCCCACTGCTCTGCTGACAGGATTCCCACCCACCTGTCCTACAGGCAGCAAGAGCCCCAACTCAACACCCAACTCAATGGGTGCATTCCCACCCCACCTTGGGCTGTCCAACTTGTACTTTGTGTGAGGAAAAGCAGAGCTAGGTTTGTTGGGTTTTAAACTTAGAATTCTGTCATAAATGGAGATGCTGGATGGTTACTTAAATTGTTCATAAATTCTTTTTAAATTGCTCATGAATTGCATTACTAACATTAAAACCAATTTGATGCTAGCAAATAATTGTACTGAAACAGGGCAGTAGGACCCAGACAGGGTTAACCTTTGTAAAGCAAGACCTCAACCAGGCCAGCTCCTTCTAGGAGATAACTAAGAAACCTTGAGCCCTGTTCCAAAGACAAAGGCTAACTCCCCCCCTAGAGATAATTAAGAGCAAGAGTCCTTTTCCCAAAACAGAAAACTACCATCAAGGTTAGCTAGGCACCAGAGAAGTATAAACACCTACACGAAAAAGGGCATAAAGCTGTCACAGAAAACAGATAAGAGGGAAAGTTATGGCTAGGGTCTGGCAGCTCCTTACAACAACATAGTGAGGTCAGGGAAAACAAGGGATGTGATAAACCCAACACCTCCCCATAGGAGGTTCTGCCTGGACTCCACCTCGACTCCACCTCGACTCCGCCTCAACCCTGCCGTGATTCGCCTGGTTCTACCCTAACCCCACCTTGACTCTGCCCAACTTCACCTATCATGAATATTGTAATAGCATGATGTAATCCTATGAATATGTATGTAGAGGTGCTATCACCTCCTCCCCTGAACTGTATAAATTACCTAACTTTTTACAAGAACTTTGGAACTCTTTTGTTCAGCACGAGCTGGGGGTTCTCCAACGTTGCAATAAATACCTTTGCTGTTTAAAGGCTGAAATTCTGTCTCTAAACAGTTTCATTTGGCCTTGTTGGGCATCAGTACCTTCTGGAGTTCAGCAAATTAGACAAAACAAAACCCCTGATTTTAAGCAAAGGAAAACATCTTGTGACTGGAACAAAAAGTCTCTCTATGCTCAAGCCATGAAATTATTTATCAGAAGTCACTGGAGGTTTCCCCACACATCTCCTGCCATAAAAGCTAAGAACCAGTTTTTGACCCTGATGTGGTCACAGGAGCTTCAAGCAACTTTTAGGACTCCCCCTGAGAACTGCCAGCCAGCTCCTTCAGCTGAGCAGAGCCCAAAGATGAGGGCAGAGACCCCAGGGTCCCCTCCTGCAGAGCCAAAGCCATGATTTGCAGAGGGAGTTTCCCCATCCCTTTGGGTGGGCCAGGGTGCTATGGAGATCTGCCTTACAACTGTCCCCATAAGTGTCCCTCACTGTCCTTGAAGAGATGGGGACAGGGAAGGGACAGATGATGAGCATGTTCAAGAAGACAACCTTAACACAGCTGCCACAACATTTCCAGAAGAGGAGGGAGGGCTGAGAGCCTTCAGGAGAAAGAAGCCTACAGAGAAGAAAGGTGCTGCCAGGCACAAACTTCCCACTCTGGAGATGTGGGTTCAGCCCCCTGTTCCCCAGCAGAAGTCCTGCATGAACCCACCAAGGGCCTGGTGCACCTCCCAGTTTCAGGAGCATGTGATGAAAAAATTACCAGAAATGCTGAAAACTATGGAGAAATCTTCATTACCAGAACCCAAGTACTCCTCCCTCCCAAAGGCTATTTCAGCACTGTAGCCACTGCATCTGGGGGCTTGCCAGGAGCAGTTGGATTCTGGAGGTGGGGTGGACAAGCAAAGCCTGAGATCCCAGTGGATGGAAGGATGACCATGAGCCAACAATGTGTCCTTGTGGCCAAGAAGGCCATGGGCATCCTGGGGTGCATTAGAAGGGGGATGGCTAGTAGGTTGAAAGAGGTTCTCCTCCCTCTATAGGGGGCCCCTGGTGAGGCAACATCTGGAATATTGTGTCCAGTTCTGGGCCCCTGAGTTCCGGAAGGAGAGGGAACTGCTGGAGAGAGTCCAGGGCAGAGTGACGAAGATGATGAAGGGAATGGAACATCTCCTGGTGAGGAAAAGCTGAGGGAGCTGTGGCTCTGCAGCTGGAGAAGAGGAGAATGAGGGGTGACTGCAGCAATGTTTATAAATCTGTAAAGGGTGAGTGCCGGGAGGAGAGAGAAAAGCTTTTCTCAGGGCTGACTGACAATAGGACAGGGAGCAATGGTTATAAACTGGAGCATAAGTGGTTCCGTATAAATATTAGGAAGAATTTTTTCACTGTGAGGGTGACAGAGCACTGGAATAGACTGCCCAGGGTGGTTGTGGAGTCTCCTGCCCTGGAGACATGCAAAGCCCCCCTGGATGTGTTCCTGTGTGACCTGCTATAGGTGACCCTGCTTTGGCAGAGGGGTTGGACTCGATGATCTTTTGAGGTCCCTTCCAACCCCTCATATTCTATGATGCTATAGTTCCATGATTCTATACCCAAACTGCAGCTGCAGTAAGAAACCTGCTGTAGTAAGAAACCTTCCTAAAACTGGCAAACTTGCTGCTAAGCTCCTGCTGTAGAGCTCTTCCCAGCAGCACTGATCTCTATCCCCAGGCTCTCCAAGCACACATGGAACAGAAGCTCTACAAGAGGAAAGACAAGTAGGGGCAGGCTGGGTGACCACAATCTCCTTTCTTGGCTGTCCAAACAACCCCAAACACAACTGGCATGTCCTGCTTTCCTCCATCCCTCCTCCTCTCCCTCCTCCCCGAGGGCACCCCGAGCTCCACAAGCTGCTTCTGCTGACAAGGGACAGAGCACCCAGGGTCCTGGTGGGGCACACACTTGAGACCTGTGTTTTCAGGCCAGAAGCAGCACCCTAGACAGCCAAGTGTGTGTTGCCCATACATTCAGAGGGCTGACAAGATCTGACCAAGTTTGCACACAGCAATTGGGCAGTGCCCCTGCTTGCTCCTCAGCAGCACCAGGTCTGTTCTCAGGGGGAGAGGCAATGGCCCAAAGAGCACCCAGCAATCAAAAACACCACCTTTAGCAGGTGCTGCAGGCCCACGATGAATTTTCTTTTGCCTTTTCAATGCCAGCATCTCGCAAGATGCTGCAAGCAGGGCCATTGGTTTCAGACAAACTTTTTCAGCCCTCCGCCACCAGTGTTCAGACAACACAGCAAGCAAACAGAGCCCACATCACCTCCTGCCCTATTGCTTGGTGAAGGAAATCATCTGCCATGAGCTCACCCAGCTTGAAGACACTCTTAATATCTTGCCTAAGTTACTGGTGAAGCAGTTTCTGCATGTCTGGATCCCCCAACTCAAACCACAGTGAAACACAGGATCCCTGTTTGGTTTGTGCATAATTTAAGGAAAAGCCAGATGCCAGTTCCTGCTTTGTGCAAGAGTGGATGCAGCTGCATGTCTGAGCTCTTTGCTGCACAAACACCTCAGGTCAAAACTTCAGCCCTGGGTATTTTGCAGGGAATCCCTCACCGAGTTCAGCAGGGAGAGAACTTCAAAATATTTTTCTAAGTTCAGCAGCCTTCACTGTGTGTGACACCTTGTTTCATTGTTCATTACAAGCCCAGATTCATTTTGTGGTGTGAAAGGGTTTATTTGCAGCTCTGGGATTTAAAGAAACTTAAAGTATATTTTCATTTTAAAACACAGGCAAGAAAAATATTACTCTGCAGTGACACAAACCTCTGGTATCCTGACTACACCACCAGCCCATCTTGGAGCACACAGCAATGCCTCTCAGTCATCTCTTTCAGTCATCAGGCAGGTTACTGATAGGTGGTTGGTTTTCATTTCTTCAGCTTCCAAGAATCTTCCACAAAGTAGGAAAAAAGCCTTTCTGAGAGATCTGACTCACAGTGAAAGGCAAAAGTAGTGACAGGCTTGGATGGCTTGAGAATAAAATCAGAGAGAACACACAAATGACATCAACTTCAGACATATTGAAGTAGACTATAAGAAGGTGACAGCAGAAGAAAATCTTAGGAATTGTAGGAACACATAAATCAGGAGAACTTGATTGACAGCACAGTAACACCCACAGAATAGCAGGCAAGAATAGCTGGTAGAACATTTAAATATACTTAAATCTATTCCCTCATTCCCCCAAAAAGTGATTATGTTGATACTGGAAGTACCTAAGATTTCAATCTGTTTTGAAACATCAAGCTGCCAATATTTTCATCTTTCCTGCAATAAGGCCATTAAAGAGAACTAAAATGCAATCCTGCTAAATGATTGCCAGCACATCACCAGCACAGAAGAGGGAGATTGAAGCTGCTCTGACAACTGCAGCTTCCCCCAGCTGCAGAACACTCCTTGTGACAAACTGACTCCTGAGCAGCACCCAAGGATGGCAGCTCAGAAGGGAAAGGGGACAGACAGCTTCAAAGGCTCTTCAGGGGACATTTGGAAAGCCAGAAGCACAGATTGCCAAGCAGTTAAAACAGGATTACTAAACCCAGGGGAATTCAGGTTATGGTATTTCTCTTTAGGAAGGGACAAGGAGACCACCTACCTGCAGTCTGGTCCTTCCTTAGCTCAGTAGTGTTGACCCATCCCATCTATCCCATCCCATCCCATCCATCCCATCCCATCCCCTCTCCTTCCCTTTCTGCTCACCTGCTTCTAGAGGTGCAGGGAGCAGCCCAAGGACCACTCCCTGGCCTAGGAGAGATGTTAGGGGATTTGAAAACGTTCAGCAAGTCAGAAGAGACTGGAGAGCCAAAATAGAGACAAGATTTGACATTCACATGGAAAAATACAAATTCCAGGGAGTATGATGGAGAACCTGAAAAGCACTAAAATTCTTGCCTATAAAAGCTCACATAAATCTTGCACAATCTCAGCACATGCCCAAAGATGTACTCTTGCCACGTTCTGTATGACTGAGGGCTGTGTTCTCAGCTCTTCATGAGCCTGATAATCCTCAGAGATCAGTACCTAGGGCTGAGCCAGTTGTTTTCTGAAATTTATCTGGAGGAGGGAAGAATTATTTCTTCTGTATGAACATCACTCTTTTGCTTTAATTTCAGCTTTTTTTTATCATTATTTTGCTTGGTAGAAAAATGAAGTCACAATGTCTCACTTAAGAGTGAGCCAGGTATAGTGGGTTTTTTCTGTGCATATGTAGCTCATAGAAGAAATCAAAAGAATAATTTAATAATGACCAAAGCATTTCTCTGCACTCAGCACAAGGAATCCATTAAAGTCAGCTTAAACTAAGTCACTCTGAGGAGGCAGACCAACAGATAGTAAAATTAGCTCTAGTGGGAACTAACTTCCCATGCATTCTTTTTTTAGGATGCTTTTAAAAAAGTCAAGAAAGCTGTTGAAATGGCTTAAATGCAACTAAAGGCTGGCTGCAAAGCAGCTACATCAGCTTAAGAGTGGTGGTTTGTTCTGCCCTGGGAATTATTAAATGGAAACACAAGCACAGTTTGGTGGTATAAATAATAACCTCCTCCTCACCCAGCACCCACCTCCAGCCTTCTACTCCATTCTTCCCCAAAGGCCAAGGAAGAGCTGTCTTCTGTACTCAATTAAGTATATCCCAGGCAAAGGACAATCTCTTATTTCTCTCTCTATTAGGCAAAGCAGATAAAAACCTCAAAGGTTAGCCATGGGTCATACACACATCATCATTACATCTTCAATTAAAACCTTCTCAGGGCACACACATCTGAGCTTGGGGTACCACCACACCCCCAGCACTTCCATAGCTCAGCAAAGACCCTCAGAGGAGCCAAGTTTGGAACCAGAAAACCACAATTTTGGCTTCTTACAACAAAGCCCAGGTATTACATGCTTCAGGAGGGGCACAGTGGCTTTGGTTAATTCCTGAAATCTGCAGATCTGTGGTTTCTTTTAATGGAGCAATCAAGGCAGCAGGTGTGATGACAGGGAGTTTCAATAAATAAGAAGGCATTGAAGTGCCCTGTGATGAAGGAGACCATTCTACCCCGACAACTGTGGATGTTAAACCCTCAGCTACAGCTGCCAAATCACTGCTGAGCTCCTCTGCTCAGTCTCCTGTGCTCAGTTTGGGTCTTCAGATGCATGTGGGTTCTTAGAAGACAAGTAGCTGTGTTGGCAAGCAGAGAAGTGGAGCTGCCAAATAAGCTGGCTTCTTTTCTTGTCCTGTATCAGCAGGTCCCAAAGTGGCTGATGAGCAGTTAGTCTGAGCTCAGAGAATCTGCAGCAAAGAGAGCTGCAGAAGCTCTTCGCTAAATAAAATTCATTTATTCTCATGCTAAAAGTCCTTCCTGGTTCCTTTCACCCACGGAGATCATAATGATCATCCCAAATTCATCAGCAGCATCAGAGTGTGACATCACAAATTCCTCTTGTCATCTGTGATGTCAGAGTTGAGACACTGGAGTCTTTCCAGCACTACCTGTGTGCCACAACACTGAGCTATACAAAATAGGGATGCTGAGGGCTTGTTTCAGCAATTTATAGCATGGATCCATGGCCTTGTATGACAATAAATATGGCTGAGTTACACACAGCAGATCACTCAACAAGCATGTGGCAGATAGAGATTGCCACAGTTCTCTTACCAAAACATTTGTACAAAGCTACCATGAGATAATGGAGAAGCTCTTCCACATCAATAAATTGCCACCAGAAAGCTCTGGAGCAGGAACCAACAGTGCTCACAAGGGAAAAAGGTGACCTGCAGATCACCACAGCACTGGGTCACCCTGAATACCATGCTCAGAAAAAGCTGGAGAGGAAGTGAGCAGTGAAACACGAGGTTCACATGTTGTCACCCAGGGAAGTAAAGAAGAGGAATGACCACAAAGTGCTCCAGGACTTACAGGGGGGTAAGAAATCCAGAGTACTTATGTTTACATCACCTAACAAAGCTAAACATGGGGAAAACACAATCCTAATTTTGCTCTCACAAGGAAGAGCCACTATTGCCCACAAATACATGGTGGAAGGTATGACAGATTGCTCCAAAAGGTGTTAGCCTGAAGTACAGCCACTACTAAGGTAAATTCAGCACTGGGAATAATTAGAAAACAACCCAACATATTATTATGCCAAACATGAATGAGGTGGAACATTTGTATCAATGACTGCAGTTCATGACACATCCCTGGAGGGAGACAGAAACCAGGAGGATGGGTGGAGAATTTCATTGCACTCTCTTGCATATCTGTACTCAGTCACTGCAACATTTGGAAGAAGATTGGAGCCATCACTGGGAAACATGTTACCACTTGAACATGCTTTCAGAAGTTGTAACTGAGGGAACAAATGGGATAATGAGATTATTTTCTTTCCAAGTAAAGAATCACCAGGAATGATGAATCTCTGTATTTTAAGGGAAATGGTTCTATAGCTTGGATGCAATTCTGACTCACATTCATTCCAACCAACTCAGACATCAAAAGCACATACCTTGAACAACTTAGGCTATCCAAGCAACTGGGAACAGCAGGTGCCTGCTCAGTGAAGAATTAATATAAAAGTCAGCAAGAAAAAAAAACCAAACCATCCCGTTTGCCTTCTGCTTTTGCACAGGTAGAACAGGTCCTGTCTGGCAAGTCCTGCCTCCAGCTCCTTTGATGAGAAGACTTCAAGTACCAGCAGGCCAGGGCTAGTAGCAGAGATCCCCAAATGGAAATCCTGAGGTATACCCACCTAGTGCTGCATGGCACCTGCTGGAGAATCCCTGTTTCACATTCACCATGTAGGGAATTTAGGAGAGGCACTGTAACATAAGATTTTTTTTTTTTAAGATTTTGTGCCTTGACCCATTTCAAGTGTGGCTCTTGTGTCAGTGCTCAGCCATTCCTGTTACAGCAACAGGATACTGGGGAGATTTGACCTGAATGTGCTGTCCATCAGCTATCCCAGGGTCACTGACACCTCCCTTCATCGTCTCTACAGGACAGCACAGGACCCTGCTCAGGTGAACCACCCCAGCTCTCTGACAGTACAGTCAGACCTCCATCCAGCTTGTATCCTCCTCCAGGTTCTCTCCTCCTGACCATGCATTTCATTCCCAAGGTAATATCCACCAACCATCCCAAGATTCTGATGGCTGATGGATGGCAAATGGTGCTAACAAATAAATTACCTGCTGCCTGCTACCAGATACTGCTGATGACCCATGTAACCTCAGAAACTGTAACAGCTTTGATTAAGGAATGATTAGGTGAAAAACAATACTGAAGAGGTAATAGGAGCGATTACTAAATTCATTCTGTCACCATTAGGGGGGTGTGCATGTGCCAACTGACCAACTCTGCTATTAGATCAGTAAGCAGATGCTCAGGAAGAGGAACATTAACCAGAGTGTATCTGGAACAATCCAGAGACAGATGAAGACAGCTAGAAGGGATTTCAGAGTATTCATTGCCTGTGAAATTTTGGAAACCCCTTAAACCAGTCCTTCAAGTTAGGTACAGATATATGGGTTTAATCCTTTCACTCCCTCCAGCAAAGTACAAAGCACTTTGTCAGAGAGCTTTCAACTGAGGCCAAATCAGCCAGTGTGTGTTTTGGCAATGAAGTGATGCTGATCCTCTGGGCTCCTGACACCAGGTACGGCTTCCCCTTGCACCTGATTCTGCTCCCCACTCAAAGAAAGTGGGTTTCAGTGCTGATGAAGATGAAACTTTTGCTTTTCTGACCTTTTTCTCTTAATAGGTGCTAAGGGCATAGAAGTATCTTGCTGGGAGAGTGTCACACCAAACTCTGCTATGGTAAGTGATGTCCTCTGGGACATAATTACTTCTTCCTTCTGACCTTTAATAACTAGACTGACACCTGCCAGAGTAAGTCCAGCTCTGGTTCATGCCTTCTATGATTACCAGTATCTGAAGTTTGTAAACCTACCCAAAAGCTTGTTTATCCTAAACTAAATCCAGAATTAAAGTCTTGCAGTTCTATAAGCATACCGTACTCAGTAGGATGGACTGTCTTGCATCACATTGCCTTGGAGGCCAGCACAAACACACATACAAAAAAAATACCAAGAGACAGATAACCCATAGCCCTCTTCCCTGGAGGAAAGATCCCCCCTCCTCTACAAGGCAGCAAATATTTCCCAAGACAGCTCCAGAAGAGAAGATCAACCACTACCTCTATCTTACCAAGCAATAAAGACTGATAGGACCGAGATCTCAATTTTCTTTCACAAAATCCATTATAGTTATGAACAGAGACCAGAGTCTGGCCGAGAACATCCATGATGGGATGTGCTGCAAAGTGCCTGCATCAGCCTGGGGAGGGAACTGCCCTGCAGGGCTCCATCCTGCCCTGGGCCAGAGGAGCAGCATGGAGAAAGCTGCACCTCTTACCAGCCAGGCACATGTCCACGTCTGCTGCTGCAGACCCCGAGCTTAGGGACCAGGGGACACACCAAACCTGACCCTTTACATTTTTCCTGCCCAGTGATCATGTTGGGACAGAGCTTGCAGCTCAGTGCTACACAGGCAAACACCTCCACGCAGATGCAGTGATCTTTGGTGAGCATTAAAATGCCATTAGCAGACTTAGAGCATTCAGGCATGAAAAGCAATCAGCCAAGGAGATAAAAAAACCCAAAAACACACCAACCAAAAAACCAAAACTAAGTGGCCTCTGGGTGCCACCCCATGCTTGCCAAGGCATCAAAACTCCTTTATCTTTTTACAACTGGAGCTGGGTTGAAGACAGGAGTCAAATTTTTTTGTTTTTTTTATTCCATAGTTGTTTTTTTATTCCATAGTTCTACAGAACACTCCTTTCACCGGGGTTGTCAAAGCATACAGGGGAAACATTCTTCAGTCACTCAGAACGTGGCCTTTGTGGTTGGTTTCTATGGGTTTGGTTTGGTTTTTTAAACCTGCATAAATAAAAATAAAAGGGAATAATCTGGCTGATTGTATTTCAACCAAACAACTGGAGAAAAAGCTTTTGCTTTCAAGTATTCATCCACAAATACCTCCTCAACAAATGCAAAAAGGCATCCGGGAGATGCAACTGTAGAAAAGTTGAGTACTTACCTAGTTAGACCCTCCCCTTCAAAATTTGTCTCAAAAAAGCATCTTGACCATATATTACTGCTGACTATTTCAACTTCCCGAATCAAGGAATGAAATTAATCTAAAAATACTTTAATGTAGCAAGTTTGGGTATAGTACCAGTGCAATATCAAGAGGACACCCATTGTATAACCAACTTTACTGCTTAATCTTAACAGAGAAAGCTACAGATGCAACGGATTTACCACAAGTTATCTGGTTAAATTAAATACTGCAGTTAGGATCATGCTGTTGGTAATTGTGGCTTTACAGTACCAATGCTCAAGTTGGCTGAGTTAGTTTTACTCTAAGTAAAACACAAGTTTACAGAGAAACAAAATAATTTAGTAGAGTACGCTGTATTCATGCTGAGTCACGTTGAGAATGCCTTTGACAAAGTAGTTCAGCATTATGATAATGCCAAAACATACAGGAATTTTAATGCCAAATTTACAACATAATACAGTGCTTAACAAACAGATTCTCAGGCATGGTGGCCAAGTGAGGACAATGCTACACAGGACTGAGAAGCATCCAAGCACTACCCGGTGCACACAGAGTGAACCACACTGACAGGAATGCTTTACCTTTTGATGGACTTATTGTTTTAGAAGTTTGTGCCCCAAACACAGTGCATCGTAACATGAATGTTGAACCCTTGCCTCAAACATGAAGCCAAACCACTACATGTTATTTACAAACTTGAACCAGTAAAACCACTGACAGAACAGAAGAATTGTGATCACTTGACAGAGAGGACAGAACTTGCTTACTGTATTACATGAACTTGAGTGGCAATGAAGCTGTAAACAGACTTTAACCAATTAAGGTTAATACATCTATTCTTAAGAATATTGTCATTTCAGCAAACAGTGATTTTATTTTATTTTTTAAAGCTAAGGACACTATCAGAGGTTTTATTTTTGTTTAAAGCCAAAACTGATAAAAATCTGGAAGCTGGTAAATAATTTTTGTTACCTATTAGCCTTCTTTACCTTCTCCATGTGTGTACTTCAGCAAAATTTTCAAAACCCCTGCTTTTGTCTCATTCTGCTTCAACTTAAGTAGCTGATAGCAAAGATGAAAGAAACACTACCAAGACTTGAAAATTCCCTACTCAGAGTGGTTTGTTTGGCCACTGCTGGGGATGAGATTCGACTGCTGGCATTGTGCTATAGAGAAAACAAAAGAAAAAAAAAACAAAACACTAAAGCATTAATTTTTAATTTTAAAAGAAAAACTTGCTCAACATTAAATAGGTTTTGCAAATACGCAAAAAAAATAACACAGGTGAATTGGATCAGAACTTGTAAACCTCAGCAGTTTCTTTCTCATTCATCCTCCCCCTCACCCTCTAAATTAACAGCATTGCCAAAGTGGCTGATGTGAAACTTAACAGAATTAAATTCATTTATATGAAGCCTGGCTACAAAACAAAAAGAAAAAGCAACTTTGTCCCTGCCACATTGATTTTTTCATCCTTTTCCTGCATTTTGTAATGATTTCATGCAAACATAAAGGGATTTGTGCTGGGTTTTTTGTGTGTGTTGTTCTGTCTGAACAGGCATAAGCTGTGCAAAACAAAACTAAATAAACCTTTGTTTCACTTCAGAAAGATTTTATGTTCCCAACTCATTTCATAACTAAAGGTGATTAAAAAAAATAATAAAAAACAAAGGAAAAAAACCCCAACAAACCTGTAGTCAAACTGCTTTTTCAAGTATGTTTCTCCTCTCAGGAAACAACTGCATGAGCCATACTACTGATTAAAACCCGTGTCACAATAATTAAGATTCAGACCATCAGCCCAGATCTCCTGGATCTCTAGCTGAGTGGAAGTGGGAGGCTGATGGGTCCCCATGCATCCAATGCACCACCCCTCAGTCAGCTCCCTGAGCCTGACTTCAGCCCCCATCACACCCCCAAAACAGGAGAGAGGGCACAGAGGCTGCAAAGTGATCTTGGACAGGTACCATTGTTTGCTGATCAGGTGCAAATTTGGTTTGTGCTGATGGAGATGTGCTTTGCAGACCTACCAAGACTGAAGAAATCTGCTCACCATGTTTCTACACAGCACAGCATAAAAACACATCTTGGTATTTCCTTCAGTCTGGAATTCACACCTCAAGCTATTGCAATTATGGAAGCCAATGGAAAGTCAGTAAGAGGTTTCTACAAGAGCTGGTCCCAGCATTAAACACTAACACATATGGCAAATAAAAGGGGACAAACCTCCAAGTCACCACTAGTGATGGTGATAGTTCAACTTTTCTTTCTTCCTCCTTAAATTCACCTCCCATTAATGCATGAGAAAAGTGCAACTTTGCAGCATGTTTGTTCACATCAAGTTTTTCCTCAAGAACACATTTTGCAGTAACAAAATATGGTCTATCAAGTTGCAAAGTGCACAAGCTGAAGGCACAGAGTACAAACACAAAGTTAAACTGATTTCAAAATAAAAATAAAGAGAGAAAAGAAAAATCTGGAATTTTAAACTCCCTGACAGAAGATAAACTTATAGGGGACCAACTCTTAAAAGGTGACAATTTTTGAACTAATGAACAAATACTGCAAAATAATGAAACTTTATTCTTATTAAGTAAAAGCTCCAGAAAATACCTTGAAGTTTAAAAACTAATACACTGACGTGTTAACTAGTTTTAAGAATGTCCTTAATATTAAGAAAAAGAGTGCAAAAAAGATTCTTCCATTCTAACATTTTTGGAAGCTGCTGATTTTGGCTGCCCATTTCCACTTTGAAAGGATTGGTTTTCAAGGTGCATTCCTCACAAGAATCGCTGAACGTGAACTTGTTGAGAGGCCAGGCCAAGGAATCATGTCTTTCAAAGTCATCCCAATTGTAGCAGCAACTGACATTTTATTGTATAAAGAAGAAAGTCCAAAATTCTTCTTTGAGGCATAGTTCATGTCAGAGCTTGAGTATCAGCAGTTGCCAAAGGAGGCTCCGGATACCACCCGTGCTCCTCCAGTGTCTGTTCTGGCTAGGAAGAGAAGCTGATCCAGTATATTCACTATCTGTAGCCCCTGGAGCTTGCACAAGCTGATGAGCCATCTGAAATGATATTAAAAGTCCCAAGAAATTCTCTCAGATCAAATTTCCACCTTACGTCCTCTGCCCCCTTCTCCCGACAACTCAAAACCAGCATTGCCTGCAAAACATTAACAGTGTAAACAGAAGCTGATCCACCATCTAAACATCCCTTCATTCATTCCAGATTTAAGAAGAGTTCATCATAAAACTGTCTTGACATCATATGGTAGAAAGTAAAGCAAATATATCCAGCTGAATGCACAGGAGGAAATTTGGTGGAAAGAATGCAACAAAATTAATTTAACAACAGCACTAGGACAGATATTATCCCCCAGCCCCCAAGGCTATTTAATGAAAAGTTAAATTCAATCACAAACTAGAATGTATGGGGCTAGATTCAATCCTGGATGAGTGTTTAGTCAGGGCAGAACAGCTCTGTACCCAAATTAGGATTGTTTGAAATACAGCAAATAGGAAATATCTCTTCCCCACACTGAGAGGGAAATTAAGGGAGTAACAAAGTGAAGCAGCTCACAGTCCAAAATTCAGCAGGAGACTTTATCTACAGATGGAACAGAACTACTCCACTGCACGACTTGAACCTTTGTAGCCAAATAAGGCCTTCAGTATGTCAAGGGAGGTGGATCTCAGGCTGTGCTAGACAGGTAATCAAGTGTTCCAAGTTGAAAAGCTTAAACCCCCCCAAACAGAAACACCAAGTGGGTAATGAATATCAGAAGTGTTCTGGCTCATCATGTCAGTGCCTGCTGTGTGTATCCTGACCTGGCAGAGACTTGGGACAGCTATATTATTTTTCCTCAAGACTTCAGCTTCCCCTTAAATGAAGTGGAAGTATCTAGGCCTTGGTAGCCAGGTTATGTTACTGCCTTTACTGGTGATCTCTAGAGCTAAGAAGTTTGTCTTATTCCTTACAGTGGCAAAGGTTACACTGGCAGACAGCTAGCCACGTGTGGTGATGACATCTCTGACACCTTGCCAACCCCAAAAACCCAGATGTCCACCTCCACCTGCCTGCCCAAGCTATCAGGATGCTGGGGGGCAGGGTTAGATGCATACTTACTGTAAGTTAACTCTTCCCCAGCTCTCTTGCGGGATTGATCACCTCTAGGAAAAAAAGGAGAAAGGTATTGTCATGATAACCTGAGCTGATGGAAGATGTCCCTGCTCACTGCAGAAGGGTTGGACTAGATGACTTCTGAAGGTCCTTCCAACCCAAATCATTCTATAGTTTTAAAAAGTGAAAACAATAGTGAAATACCTTGGCACAATCAACTTGTGGACTTTATAAGCAACAGACTAACACAGTAGCAACAAGACATGGCTGCAGGATTCTCCATTTATTAAAACAGAAGTACAAACTGTAGTGCATAGATTTAATTAGCTCACTCCTTTGTTAAAGATTGTAGGTTTGAATTTATAGGATAATTTTTACAAAAGTAAGATGAGGAATATTGCTCAGACATTCTGTCATCTGAAATCGTGCATAAAGTTGTTTTCCTTAATTCAAACTCCTCAACCAAACTTTACAGACCTGTGTGAAAAGCTCTGCATCTATCAGTCTAAAAAGGTAAGATCCTCCTGAAAACCCAACACTTCTCAATTTTCCTGTGCTGGTAGTTATGCTACTGACACTGTTATATAAAAAAGGGAGACACCAGCACACTTCTATCACAGTGGCTACAATTTCACATTTTTCTGCTGAAACTTTTTAGCAACTAGGGCTTTTTCCACTAACACAAAGTGTTTATCCCTGAAACCACACTTAAGGTGATGGAACTGCTGTTCATGCCTTGATTAAGGTCCTTCACAAGAGAAATACTGCCAAGCAACTGGCTTGTGCTCTCACTTTCTGCATCAACTCTAATATTAAACACTGTTGATGAGCTGGCTATTTCAACAAGAACCTGACATGCCACTAATACTGCTGAAGATCCCTCACTGTTCTGTATTCCTGAAGGTTATTGTTGTAAGAAATGCAGCAGCAAAAACATCACTGGTTTTGTGTACAATTAGAGGTAAACAATTGACATTTCATACTAACTCAGAAGACAATTGCTTAGTAAGAGAGAAAAACAACCTTTTAAAAATATAAACAGAAATATAGATATAAGTATATATGCATCTCTATGAGAAGGAATATAACCTCTGAACAATTCTGAGAAGTTATAAATAAATACGTCCTCTGTTCATAACATAGGAAAAGCTTATTAAGTCTTGAAATGCATTTTAAGGCAAAATGCATTTCAAATACCACTGCAAAATGCCATGTAGAAAATAAACTACTTGTATTTCAGTTTTATTTCATCTGTGCCCTTTTACTGATGACAGACTCTAACACTTTACATAACCTTCATGTTTACCAGGCTGCACTGTCTCCCTGACAGTACTGTCATGTAAAATATGCTGTGCAAAATGCATTCATCAGACACTAAACACCATCAAACAGTTACTCCACTGTAAGGGTTTATTTTACTTTTTTTTAAATAAATTGAAAGCAAGATACATAGGAACAGTTGCACAAAAGCGTGGGGCTACAGTCAGCCAATTTTCTAACCCTCCAGGGAATACCAAAATTCTTCACACATCCAATACTCAGATGATGCCACACTGCAGAGAGCCAGAGGGAAGAACTCTTAGAAATTAAGACTCTGCAAGCTGTGAAACAGAAACCTTGACTTTTTTCTTCCTTCCATGACTATCTTCAAGCCCTAATCTGTTCTTTGACAGAGAAGCACAAAAGACAGAAACAACTTCCTATGGATTTGCATTAGTTCTAGTGCCAGAAAACTACTTTCCTGCATAAACCAGGAGATGCTACAATACATTCTGAGGATCCCACCACATCTCCAACAAGAGAGCACCACAGAAGCATACAGCTTTTGCAATGCTGGGTCCTTCCCACTATTCTTCCTCTCCTTTGATACAGATCATCCTCACAGCACCAGCCCAAGAATTTCACAGCCCAGCTGACATCCCTGTCTTTTTTTCAGGTCACTGGGGAAAAACGTTTCTGAAAACAACTGTTTTTGTGGATGTGGACTGCTACTACTTGAAACTTCATTTTTATTCTCTATGAAGTGTGAAACTGGAGAAATGCAGTTGTAATAAACCGCCAACAGAATTAGTAAAATTGAAAGGTAGACAAAACTAGCATCTTCTTTTTTTTTTTTTTTTGTGTGTGCATTGCATTCTTTTGTCAACATTATATGCCTACTCAGTTTCAAAGTCTCAGCCTTCTATTTCTTGAGCAAAATGCACTGCTTCACTCAGCCCAAGGTCTTACAGCTTTGCATCTTAACTCATGAGTATCTATCAAAAAAATTCTCTTGCTCAAAAGAAAACCTTACAAGGGCTGAGTGTAGAATACCCTTTGCATTTGGGTCAGTAGTAGAGTTCTGAAGCTCAATAATTTACCAAGCTTTGAAGAGAGGTATTACCTTTTAGAAAAACTACATGAGAATATGAAATCCAGGCACAGATCTAACACCAACCATCCCTAGTGACTGTTTATTGATTCCCAGCACTGCACAGGTAAGAGGAAGAATGCAGAAATGATCCTCTTGAGGACACAGTGATAGCTTCCCCAGCTTGATCTTGGTTTGACACACTCCTACAAAAGCAGCCCAGTGCTGAGGTGTAAGCACAGTGCTCCTGTTCAGGCAGTTTAACAGAGGAGCAACAAGCACAGCCCAGAGTGAAAAAAAAATTGACAATGAAAATTTTCTACTCTTTTGCCATTCTTTCCCCCCCCCCCTCTCCAGCTCAATACTCAGAAGAGAAATGCCTTTTTGAAACAATAATCTTGACTGTATAAATAGCTCTGAAAGTGGAATAAGAAGTTATCACCTGACATTTTCAGAAACATTAGGAGAAAAAACTCAGCTTGTAGAAAATAAAACAGCCAAAGTAAAGGCTGAACAAAAGTATGATCATGCATTGGAAGCACAGCCAAAACAAAGGGAGCCATGAACTGTAAGCAATCTGTTTCAGGAAAATATTTCAAGACTTATGCTCCTCTACATTTTAGTGCCATCTGCATGGTTGGCAGTGCTCAAAACATGTGGAAAGTAAGGCCATAATTCAGATAATGAGTTGTGAAAATTATCAAATTATTTCTTCAGTATGTTAGGTGTATTCATTTTAACCATTTCATCACTTACAGAAGACTGGAAATTATTACCTAGTAAATCCATTCTGCATAAGCTCTCTTTGAAGTTTCTGGTCTTGAGCAGCATATTCCTGAAGTTCAGATTCCACAGCAGGGGGTAGAATATTTGGGATGAATTTAGAAAATAAAGCTGGTGCCATCTGTACCCATTCTATAAGAAAACAAACACATGGAAGAGATCTTATGTGAAAATCTTCCTCTTTGACAATTGTAATTTTGTTTTATTTTAAATACATTTTAAGACCTCAAATTTAAAAACCACAAAACTAAACCATACACACACACACACACACATATATATATGGCTTCATAGAAAAAGAAGTCAGCCATCTCACATCAAAGATCTGGACATTTGAAGAGCAACTCACAATATAACTTTCACCATTTCAATACTTCTTAACTCCTACCATGACTGACTCATTAAACACTCTTGCTTCTTTATCTCCACATAGCAAAAGAAACAGGTCTTTGAATCCAGAGTAGGATTATTTTTTAAAAAAATTTATTTGGTATTCAGATAGTACCTTGAGCAGGTCACAGAGAAGGATAACAAGAAGAACCAGGGCTTTTGCATAACTGAACTAAGCATTCTGATAGCCACAACACCATGCACACTTGTTTGTTTAAATGTACATTAGGCAGACTGTGACTGGATACATGTTCAGGAAAGCATCATAACCACAGTATAGGAGCCCTAGAAACATTTTTCTTTTTACCTGGTCTTAGTGTATACAGGCCTTTCACAATATTTGCCATGGTTGAAGGAGTTATTTGAAACGGTGTTGACTGAGCTTCCAAAAGTAAAGCTGAAATAAAATTAAAATAATTAGTTTTTCTAATCAAGAAACACAGCTCTTACACATCCATTTTTGTATTAAAAAAAATACAGTAGTTGTAGGTTTTTGTTATCTGATGTGCTCAAAGGAAACAGTTATCTGACAACTTAAATCCCCAGAGAACTAAAACATCACCATTAAATAGAAGAATTCTGCTCAAATTATAAATGATGAATATGTGCAGTAATTTATTTTTTATCCATTTTCAGAAGACAACTGGAGCTGTGAGGAAAAACCAAGCAAGTGATACCTCGAAGTATTCAGACTAGAACTGAAGTAAACATTTTTAGAATAACTCTCATCCTGAGTGTACTGAACACCCAGAGACACACAAATCCTCACTTTATAGCATTCAGCACTTTGCCCATAAAACTAAGGCTGGATCAAAAGCCTATGAATGAAGGACGAGTAGTATAAATAGTATTAAAAAAAAAAAAAAAAAAAAAAAGGGGGAAAAAAAGCCAAACTAAAAATCAAGAAAAAAAAAATTGTTCATTTTTTTGAACGCAAGGGAACTTTTCTACTTCTCTTTTGTTATTTTTTGTAGCAAACACTGAACACTGCAATAATTGCATCTTTCTCTAGTGGCAAAACCTGGCAATAGCAGCTTTACTGCTTAGATGACAATAGCCAGGCCTTTAGCCTGCCTTGTATTGACTTGAGGTTTGTGCATTCATCTGAATTACAGAAACAAACAAAAAAAATAGATCAATAGGGCTTAAACCACCTGCTGCCCTCCAGTTTTTATGCCTCTACAAAGGAACTGAGCAGTGTAGACACCTTCTTGTAGCCACCATGTAGAGGAGAAATTACCCTTACAATTCTACCTGCAGGCATCTCTCTTGTGATTACACTGTAGACTCTGGTTTTTAAACTTCAAAGATTTTCCAGCTCTGTCTTCAGCATTGGCCATTACAGTACTGACCAGGAAAAGAAAAAAATTTCGGTAGCATGGTCTTCTCTTTAGGTGGCTCATATAACAGGAAGATTAAAAGGAAAGTGTTTTTTCTAATCTCCAAGTAATCAAGGTGGTTATATTTAACTGTTACAGATTGATTTATTTTACAAAGAACCACCATAAGGTGCTTGCTCCTTTCAGCTGAAGCCTTGAGGGGATGGGAGCCTATGATCTGTTTTGTAATGACATATTTACAGTCTAAGGATTTTTCAGACAGCCTCTTAGCATCCAGGAAAGATGAAAATCCTAACATTAAAAAGGGAATAATGCTCTATAAGGAAAATATGCAACGGTAATGCACAATCCAAACAAAGTCTCTGTGTCTGTATAAATACATACAATTTTTAACTAGAATGTAGCTACTTCAGCCTAAGCTTCACCAATAGATTTGTAAAGTGGCCAAAGAGCTACAAATATATATATAGCTAAAATATGTATAACTAATGATTTAAAACAAAAAAACCCCTAGGAATTAATACTGACACAAAGACCAAAGAGTCCAGAGGAAAGTTGTTTGAACATTTTGAAAGATGTTAAGAAAATTAGATTAACATAGCTTTTGAGTTAATTTCTGATAAACTAGTAACTGTGGTCTCAGTAGTGACCAAGTTGTAACTAGCAAGAGCAATTAAAAATACTGCAGAAGCTACTTTATATAACTGTATGTGCACAGGACATTTTGTGGGAGAGAAAGGGTTGTTTTGGGGACAAACTTAGGAATTAGCAGAAGCTTCCCACTAACACAAACTAACATCTGACTGCTTGGATACCTCTGAGTAAATGGAAAACTGCAGGTTACACTTGTGCCATCTATATAATATACAGCAAGTAAATAATATAAATATAAACAATATAAAGCAAGGAAAATCAGCAGTCACTTGCTTCTGTTCTAGATTTTGGACCACATCACCTGACATTAGAAAGGGATTTCATGAATGAAGCAGTGGAAGAAATCACTTGGAGATCAATCCTACAGAAATAGCTTTATCATTTGATTGCAGCTCATAAAATAACATTTCATCTTTGTTCTTGCAACTGCTTACACTGCATGCTATAATGCAATTTAAATAACTCACTCCCCATTTACAGTCAATAAATATGAGTATGTTGGTACTATATTCAAAAATATAACAAAGTAATGGAATATATTCCCTGTTTCTCAGGGAAGAAATAGAACATACTATTCATTCATTATAACCTCATCCAGCCTAGACCTTTCCCACAAGCTAGATATCTAACACCTGAAGGATGGACAGCACTGCTTAGTATTTGTATTTTCAGACTGATTTCATAAGAATGAACAAGACTTTCCCTCTCTGGCTAGAGCCAAAAATATTCCTTTGCACACAAATTCATCTTCAGTTTTGCAATGAAACCTACTCAAACTTTCAAGCCTGTGCTCCTTTTTCAGAGTGGGTCACTTAAACTCAAGGAACAAAAAAAGCTGAGTCAGACACTCTCATGTTACTGCTGGTGTTGACCTCCAAAGCTAAGGCTTTGGCTCTTGCCTTATTAAAATAATTAATGAGACTCTACAAGACAGAAGTTGCACAGACTCCTTCCACCTACTCCCAGAAGCTCACCCCGTGGCATTTACAAAGAGCAGGGTGAGGCAGAATCAAACTAAACCTCAGATGAATGGCAGTGGTAATGACACTCTTGATACTATCTGACCACCTCCACAGCGTTCATGACTTCATATTGCATTTTACAGACTAAGTAGCCAAGATGCCAAGAAGTTAATTAACCTGCAAATAAGTCTTGAAAATAGCTCATGGCAGAACCAAGGAAGAGAAGTGTGGGTTCCCATGATGAAATGCTGCAATTGCAGAAAGATAGAAGAGGCTTTGAAATATTTTGTTGAACTGACAGAAAAGCCAGAATGGCCTCGTGATTTGTTGGAGTTTGTTGAGATATGGTGGAAAAACTGTATGGGAGTAAGTGAGGTATGATCACACAGAACTTCAGGTTGTCTGCAGTAGCTGAGTTACTCCATTAATGCAGAGTAACACTGATGAATCTTGTCCCTTGATGAAGGTTTAAGCTTTTTCTTAATTACCTGGGTACCTGGGACAAGACCCAGGATCCCTGTAAGGCCAGGAGTAGGAGATGATCTCTTAGAATTTCCAACTCGCTTGGTCATAACCCAAGAGTCACTAGCAAAAACTAAGAGGTAGCTATTCAAAAAACCTGTTTTTATCCTTCAACATTCCTTTCAAAATATTTACTTTTCTTGGCAAAGATGTAATTATTCTGGCAGAAGTGACAGTTTTGCATGTTAGCACACCACATTTTTTTTTCCTCCCTTTGCCATAATCAACTAAAGAGTTCAAAGTCAGTTATTCTAACAAATCATACATACATATGGCTAAAGCAGATGTTTTCAAAGTAATAATTATTCAATCATGCACTGAAAAAAATTATCAGGTGTATTCCCCAAGAGCTTCTACAATACAGGCTTTAGTCAGCTGTTAGTCTCCAGTCTTCACAGAAGCAGAACTCTTCACCCCATTGTACAATGTACCTGTGTCTACCAACATTTGGAATGAAGACAGGAACGAAGGAAAGGAAGGAAAATGTTGATTTAAGGTTAGAATGGGAATTTGATGGGGAGGTAATAGGATTAAACTATTTGCCTAAGTACAATAAAGCGGAAATTAAACACTGAACAGATTCACAATCTTGCAGATGGAAAAAAACTTTTTAAAAAATTACTTTTTAACTAAGAAGTTGATAATGAATGCATCTCTTCACCACAACTCCAAAAGGACCCCTTGTTCTGGTACAAATACAAAGGAACAGACCAGCATTTTCTCCTAGTGCTCTACTACTTTTTTAAGACACTCATTTTAGCTACCTGGACATGCCAAACCTTTATTTTTAATTTTTTAAAAAATAAGCCTACCATTTTATTGTTCTATATAATCTTTAAATTAAAAAGCAAGAAACACAACAGCTTTATGAAGGTGATGGAGCAAGGCTGTGCAGATTTTCTTCTCGTACAGATTTGGTACAAATTGAGAAAAAAAGAAAGCAAAGGGGTGTCTGAAGGCTCAGCTACATCCAGTGTATTACAGAAGAGCCTCAGCAATCAAACTGGGGCTTTTTTCAACATATTACTTTTGCCATCACACTACACACCACATGTCTCAAAGAAAAAAGACTGGTGATTTCAAATGCTCAAGGGCAGGTTCAGTATGAATGCTTTAGTTGAGATGGGAAATGTGCTTTTGAAGCAAATTGACTGATCATCCCCACTTACCATTCCTTGGGACATACCACAGAGCTGCCTTGGAGCACATTAACTCCTTTCCTTTTGGGCAAAATTAAACCAGATGTGCTCCAACTACTAACTGACATTCTGTCCATAGGACCAGACTCTAGCAAGTGTGAAATAAAACTCTCCAAAACCCATGTTAAGGTAGACACTGGGTCCTCAAGACTAAGATGTAGATACTTCACACTATAGGCCACTTCACACCACACCACTTAACATACACAAAGCCTAAACTGTGCAAAGAAACCTTCAGCTCTTCCTACAAGGCACAAACCTTTCAAGATAGAAACCCATGGCCATCAAAATTCTGCTGCATCAAACTCTAATGATGCTCTATGTATTTTTGCCACAACCAGGTCACTCAGCTACACTGATTTTTGATGCAGTTCAGTACAGCCATTCAAGAACTTAATTTACAAAACCAACTGCTATTTCCTTATGAAACACATGCATTGGATCTGATACGGAAATGAGAAGTGCAAAGAAGAACAATTTCTAGAATGTAAATTTAGAAGGGCAGCATACAAAAAGGGCAGAGACAATGCTTGCTGTTACAAGCTGAAAAATAACAGGTTTCTCCATTTTCAGGGAATTTTGTCTGCAGTTTTCAGGGTCAAGGATATGACGGCTTGCTTCTCATATACACATCATCTGAGAGATGTTAAAGCAGAAGGAGAAAAAAGAAAAGCCAGCTACAGAGGGAGAAAAGTCAATCCATTCCATCTTTCTTGGTTGTCTCTGCAAAATGCACAGAGAGTGAACTGCAAAACCCAACACACCAAACTAAACCCTGTGTTCTCTCTCAGGCTATGACCCTGGCAAGCAGAGTCTTCTCTCAGCCTGTTGCACTGCTCTTCTCCTGGGGTATTATCATAGAAGCACAGAATGGTTTGGGTTGGAAGGGACCTTAAAGATCATCCCATTCCAACCACCCTGCCATGGGCAGGGACATGTCCCACCAGCCCAGGTTGCTCCAAGCCCCATCCAACCTGGGCTGAGACACTGCCAGGGATGGGGCAGCCACAAATTCCTTGGGCAACCTGGGCCAGGGGCTCAGCACCCTCACACCAAAGAATTTCCTCCTAATGTCCAACCTAAATCTCCCCTCTTCATGTTTGAAACCATTTCCTCTTGTCCTCTCCCTGCACCTCCGTGTCCAAAGCCCTCGCCCAGCTTTCTTTCAGGACCCTTCAGATATTGGAAGGTTGCTCTAAGGTCACCTGGGAGCCTCCTTCAGGTTGAACAACCCCAATCCCTCAGCCTGGCTTTCCAAGGAGGTGCTCAGCCCTCTGAGGATTTGAGTGGCTCTGGACACCTTCCAGGAGCTCTGTGTCCTTCTTTATACTGGAGACTCCAGAACTGGACACAGTACTCCAGGTGGGGTCTCGCAAGAAAACAAAAAGCAAACAAACCAAACAAAAAACTCTCTCCAAACAAAAGCTAGCTATGGAATTTATTAACAAAAAGCATGATGTAGTGGCAGTACAGGGTCTCTGGCTTCACGGACAGCAAGAGGCTTCAGGAGGTCACTACAGCAAAACAAATCTGCTAGGAACATAGGTCTGGGTGCCCATGGGGAAACAAAGCCTCTCCTGCTCATCACAAAACAATTAAAAACCCTGCACAGGAAACATGCTCCCTGCTACATTTATCAGCCTCTTAACATTTATAACTTGGTTCCTTCATCCACTGTAATTTCATGTTACATCTGTACCTGCTGCAACTAATAACACATTCATACAACTTCACCTTCAGAAAGCTGTTAGCAACCTTCAAATTAACTATTCTGGTACTTCTCTGAAAGCACAAAGATAGTGGAAATAGCTTTCCTGATGCCTTTATAAAGGAAAACCCTTTCCAATATAAACAGCCCTTCTACTGAATTATAATACACCTTAAAAAAAAAAAATTAAAGAAAAAAAAATTAAGAAAATGGAGCAGCAGCAACATCTCTTCCCCACAGCTGAGTCCAAGTGACACAACGGGGAAGAAACAAAGCTGTCATATGTAAGTATCTTCAGAGAAAAGTTTTTAAATTTTTCCCAGTAACATAATAAAACAGGCTGTGATTCCTCTTCTTCCTCCAGACTTTTTTACTTTTTTTTTTGGGGGGGGGGGGAAATACTGGAAAATTGTGAGAAATGCTGTTACTTTTATACACAGAATATCTTTACACTGGGTTTTAGCTCTGAACTCACCCAAAAGCACTGCCATGGAGAACAGAACTCAACAATTGCCTATGTGCTATGAGAATCCACATGCAGGTATCCACTCTGTATATGCTCAGGTTTCAGCAGCTAATCAGGTCTTTAACTTCATACAAAAATTATCTTCATATAAATCATGAACAGAAATCTGAGACAGCCAGAAGCTCAGTTCTAATGCTTTAATCCTCAAGAACCATTTTTCCTACATCTCCCATGTTGTCAAGCTCATGCTCTAGTTCTGAATCAGTAAATTTCAGGGAACTGCCTCATTCACAGGCCATGTTATCACCTCTAGATTCTGACAGTCATCTTAAGACACATAAATTATTGGGCCCTATTTATTCTTTAGCATTTTTGCCGTGGCCCAAGATATTTCCTTTCCTCCAGATAAAAAGAACCTATTTCCATTACCTGTTCCTGACATGGGAGGTCAAAGATGGGAACACAAATATTCCCTGCTTACTCCAGTCAACAGAAACAAAATCAGAAGTGTTAAAAAAAGCAGTTCTCCCCCTGATAGAGTTCACATTACTTTCTAGTTGAGTCACTTCTGCCCAGTACAGGCAGATGCTTCTTTGGAAAGAATTTTCTTGTATTGACTCAGTACACTGCTCCTATAAGAAGAAGAGAAACCTCTTCCTGAACACAAATATAGAAGGAAAGGAACAGTTTGTACACAGATATAAATGGCTGAATTACTACAGGGATATGCTAAGGCTACCACTTATTTGGAATGCCATAATCAACTTGATACATCCTCTTTCCCACACAAATATCACTGTAAGCAAAGAATAATGACAATTCTCTTCCTCAGGTTGCTTTCTAAAACTGCAGAACTCCAGTCTAGAACCCACCTCTTTTTTTTTAGTTTCCAGAAAAAGAGGAATAATTGCAAACTCTTGTAATTGGAAACCAAGTGATCTGTGCACCAAGAAGAAACAGCAGCATGCTGATAATATTTTTTCTCTTTTGTTAGGTTCAAAACCAAGCTTGTTTTGGGCACTAAGCTGCCAATATTAAAAAGAAAAGTAGCAGTTACTTTCAAATACACTCTGCCACTGCAATTGTACCTCTGGCAATTACTAAAAATAGAGTTTCAGGAGCTGGTACTTATTTTCCCCACTGAAGACAGTTAAACCTTACAATAATTACCATTCTTCTAGACACATGAATAAGCAGGCAGCAAGCTTCCAGGTCACTGTGATAACAGCCCAGGAAATCCACATCTAACCTACTACAAGAGACAGTGGCTGCATAGGGAGAGAAAACACCTTCTGGATTTTTCTGCTTAGAAGTCATCTCATGTAGGACTCTAGGAGGAATAAAGGCAACATTCTCCACCACCCCCTCCTTAGTGACAGGAGATATTCATCTTCTCCCATTTCTGAAGCTTCTGGTAAATAAGATGCTGTATCTTCACTTGTTACATAGAGTTAAGCAGTTCTGCACATAGCAACTTCTCCCAAGCCACTTAATACATCAGCCTTATCAGCAAGAGTCAGCTTTAGCTTTGTAAGGAAAAAAAATAAATCAGGATATATTGGGTTAGTTCAAATGTATCCACTTCAATTTGAAGAGCACTGATTTGATAAATATGTGTGAGCATAGAAGTATTTCACAAACAAAACTGTGTTCATGGATCTGTGTATTATGTATTTTGTGTATTTATTTAGATTCTCAGAAGTGCTTTAGACAGTGAAGCTTCCTCTCTTTTTTAAACAGGTCCTCTATGAAAAAAAAAAAAAATAAAAAAAAATAAAAAAAAAAGGAACCAAGCTTGTGTTTGCACAGGCAAAAATCAAAATTTTCAATTTTTCAAATTGAAGTTCACTCAGGTGACACTTCTTCTGTAAATAATGACTTTATACCTTCATCACTATCTTCTGCAATTAAGTGTCAGATATAAGACCACTGTACCATGACTTTGTTTTCCATCTTCTTGCCTTCAACCACACAGCCCAGGGCCTAGGGCTGACTCAACCCTGGGAGTCTGAGCAACATCAAGCACTGAGGAAGAGATCTGTTCTGCATTGCTTTTCTGACATTTTTTTCTCCTTCTTTTGAAGTAGGGTAGGAACTTCTTAAGTCAAATGAACCTGAGATATATTTACAGTCCTTGCTGAACACAACTTCAAATAGAAAAGCTTCCAAGCTCTGATAGAATTACAAGATAGTACAAGGAAAAAACCCTTTGTATGAAAAATGTTGCAAAAAATTTGAAGAGCAGATGTTATTCTTGTCCTCTGCGTCTAGATCATCAACAGATTAAACAGATTTTCTTGTTTGTTTTTTAAAATAGAGGGAAAGCATGCTGCTTCTGATTGAAGTGGCAGCTGCAACATCTCAAAAAAGCAGCCTCAGAATTCCCTTCCTCTATCTAGATCACAATTTCACTGACTTTAATTTCCTAGGCATACCCACTCAAAATACTTTTTTTTCCTCCTCCCTGATAGTACAAAAGCACCCTTCCATTGAATCCAATCTATTGGGAAGTAATTAACAAACACTGACTTCTGTTCTGGTTTCACAGAGCATTTGCAGTTCAGAAAAATCAAAGCACAATTCTCACCTATTATGATAATTAATTCAGCAAGCTAGAAAGAACAGCTGAAATAGCACACTAGAACAAAATAATAAACTAGAACATAATAAAATAACACACTAGAACTTTTTCAGCATCTCTATAGTACTGTATCATGTTCTATATGTCTACCATTATTTCCAGGAATCTTGCTAGCAAGCTTAGAATTTTATTTAGGCATACTTTAAATTAAAGATCCTGTTATCCAAGGCTTAACCAAGTCAGATCACCATTAGGAAGGAGTTCATACAAGCCAGTATACATTATATTACTTAGGAGTAAGATAAAACCTAAATGACTTAGTATTAATAAACTGACAGTTAAGACTGAAATGAAATCTAAGGAAGTTGCTCATTGAACAGTAGATCCCATAAAGAGGAACACAGTCAGTGATAATTTTTATTTTTCATTGCTTTCTTTTAATTTCAATTCTGCAAGTACTAACACAGAGCTGGAGAAAAGTATTGCAGATTTCTCATACATAACCACAGCTCTTTTCCTTTTGATCTGCAATTAACTTCTGTTTGAGTCTCCTATCCACATAAAACTAATGATGTGGTAACACACACGTGACATTGCTTATATTCTAAAGATCTGACCAGTGTTACCTTCACTCTGTCATTGAAAAAAAGTAAAACAAAATGGGACATTAAGGTTCTCCTTGTTGGAAAAGATGCATACACTTAGAATTAGGTGTATTTCATTTTAAGGCAGTATCAGCTGAATTTTTTATGATCCTGCTGCAGCAAACATCTTTCCAGGTTTTGTGACATCATTAAACAGCTTTGGCACAAAAGAGAATGCCAGGTCCATGGGTGGCATTTGTGGCTGTCCTGTTATTTCCAAGCTAAGCTGATCTGCTACATGACTAAAAGCACTTCTTAGGGAGACTTTGTCAGATGGAAAGAACAAGACTGGCAACAGAGCTGATGATCTCCCACATTCCAGGTACCAAGCTCCATGGACCTCAGGGCAGTCACCTTGCTCAATCCCCCTTCCCCTAGGATGCCAACCCACAGTGACCCTAAAAAGCACAGGAAAGCTCCTTTCCCCCAGCCTTCTGCTGCAGAAAACTAATACTCAAGCAAAGACAAAATGGGGAATATTCTGGACACTAAATCACCCATCATCTGGCAGATAGTTGGTGTGCAGAAGAGAGATAAAAACAGAGACACTGCAATAGAGCTGGAGCACACCAGGCTCCAGACTGAACACCTGGAACTCTCCCAGCACCTCCTGCTCACCTCTTTGCAAACCCTTCCAGATGGAACTCCAGGTCTGATTACCTCTTTGCTAACTGCCCTCTCAAGCAGGGTAGCACCAAGGTCCTTGGGCTCACACAGGCACACACTGATGGTGACAAGTTGCAGGCAAATTCAAGGGTTTCACCACAGGAGCACTTAAAGGGACAGAAATTGCCTGGAGCATATTTTATTTGCATTATCCCATTAGCTCAACCAGCACTGTGCAGTTCACCAAGCAGCAGGGAGTACTGGAGTACATTGTGATAATAACCCCAGTGCTACTGCAATTCTTTGACCACACCACATTCTTAATGAAAGCTGAAATTAAAGAGTAACGGCATCAGCAACAGGACAATAAAAAATTTGTTACCTCATCATCACAAGTCATAAGGGAAAACATTTGTTGGGTGTCCCAGATACTCAAGAAATCCATGACTTCATACAAAAACATATTTTTGTAAAAGTAAATGGATGCGTGCCACATTTCTTCATACGGATGCCTTAAAAATGAGTTTGTATTTAAATTCACTTATCACTTGACATTTTCTTCCTATTTGCTGTGAATTTCTGCAATACCTCAGAGCACTGAGGTTTTCCAGAGTCCCATTATAAAAAAAACAACAATCAATGGGTTTACTTACGCATTAGGTTGTAAATGTGCTTTTCTGCAACATGTTCCGTAAACAGCTTTATAAGGTCATCTTTTAAGTCTCTGTTAAGCTTGGTTTCTATGTAAAATTTATTCTGGAAAATAAGGCAGACGTTTTCAAGTTGGTATAAAGTAATTCAAAATATCTGAATAAAAATAATTCAAATTTTTAAAACTATAGAATATTTGACACGTGTGCTTTTTTCTTCCTTTCTATGTCTACAGATATAACTCTGTATCTACCCAGACTAGAAAAACAAAACACTCTATTTTACAACTTCATGAAGTCTCTAACACCAAAACAGGGCTGGACACCATGTTCCTAACAAAAGAAAATATTTCCACCAATGTCTAAAAGTGATTAAACCCTGAAAATAGGTATGTTACAATAGCACACCATCAGTACAGCTCTCCACTTGTGTGGTTCATTGATAATCTTAGAAGACAGATACTCAGAATTAATCAGCTGTGGAAATAAGTGACATATACAAAACTGAGCAACATTGAAATTTTTAGGATTTAATTATACTGACCCACTCAGCATCGATAATAAAATAATCTCTTCAACCCTCAGTGGATATTTTACTCATGAGTTACCTGAGGACCTGTTGTACCTATTTGGTGTTATTCCTCAGTTCCCAGCCTGAAATTAATAGTAAGGTTTCTTGTCTGTACGTCATTCATATGTGGGTCTTAAATGCTGGGAAAAAATAATTACTTCAAGATAATTCTCCTATATTTACAACACTAACACACAAGTAGAGCAACTGAATTTATTTGGACAAATTGTGTAAAAGAGTTAAACAGATGCCATAATAGAAAACCAACTTATTAAAAAATAATGTACTAGAACATTTATCTGAGAGCTTTACTAGAGAAAGGGATATCTTGAGGGAGAAAGGTTTTTCCATACTTTAAATCAAGTTGTTTTCCTATTTGCTAAAGCATTTAACATAACTGGAACAAACCCTTAGAGTACTATTAGAGCAATGATTATATTTTTTGTGAAACCCATTCTCATGACCCTTACCATAACTACACACATATTGCAACAAACTGCCCATGCAGAAACCACTTAAATTTTCAAGGCAAGCATTCAGCAGCAGTTATTTACCTTTAATAAAAACTGAACCTGTTAGAACCAAAGATGAATACATGCCCCTGTTGAAGATGAGGTTTTTTGCAATGAGAGACAACTACCTGAAAAAGATTTTTCTAAAACCTATTAGCTTTCCACTGCTGGTTCCCTCCCTGAAGCTATCCTACCTACTGAGGTTTTACCAAGGGCTGTTACTCAGTTGTTTCCCCCTTACCTGGGCCTGTTCTTTGAACAGAGACTGAGGGAAAGGCTCTGCAGACAGAATAACCTGGAAGAAACAGATTAACTTCATCTCTAATAATTTTGGTCAATGGGGAACTGCCAAGAGAAGGTCACAGCAACTGAAGATGTCCATCTCCTAGGGAGTGTTAAGCTACACACCACACTTCAGTCTTTCATCAGACCTAACTTCGTAAACCATTTCCACCTTGAGCTTCCTGACCACAAACTACTCACCATGTACCCATGGGTGCAACACACAGGAGCAACAAGAGCATCTCCAGACAAAGCCCTGAATCAAACCTGGCCATGTCAGGCTACTGATTCTTACAAGCTGACAGATGACATGCATCTGGCTAAAGAAAAACAACTTAAGTCTGTTCCATTCCCAGCCTTCTTACATTAAAAGCAGTTGGCAATATGTGCTAACTGTGATGGTGGTTTTTGTTCAAGAATTGGGAAGCCTACGCCTTAAATTTCCCAACTAGAAAAGCAACACAAAAAACCCAGCAGATTCAAGAAGAGTTACAATACAGTACTTATACAAAGAAGAACTGTAAAATTCTCTTCATGTTTGCTCACTTGGAAACATCATTCTAAAGAGATGTTATACTTGCCTGGATTTAAATAGACACTGAAAACCCAGCTAACACAAGTACTTTATTTCCAAGCTGCAGTGCTGAACCAAGATAGCAGAGCTGTCACCTTCCCTGTTCTTGAGAGAGGAAAAGCAGGAAGCTTTTCTGTCTAAGATGTCACTACCCAGGCTGTACCAGTAGTTCTTGAAAAGTGTGTCAAATCACCTGGAGGTCTAGGTGACAGCTTAAAGGGAAGCAGATATCAACACCTGACAAAGTCAGACATGACATAAGCATCACTTCTACAAACCACCATTTTACACAAGGCAATCTTGCAACTGTTAAGACTTATAATTCTGCTAATATTATTAAAAGGAGAGCAATAAATACCCAAAAGAGAAAAAAGAAAAACAGTATATGAGTGCTTATCTCATTCAGTTACATATATACACTCACATATATTTGTGTTTAGACACACACAAAATGCCCTCTAGCTGATAAGCAATGAAATGCAATACCACCCAGCATTGTTTTAGAGGCAATAAAAAAACTCTTAACTATCCCAAAATCACAGTGCTCATAAATATTAGGCTTGTGCCACTCCACAGAAAACAGATTTTTAGCTAAACCCAAAGTATAATTAAAAATTGAGAACCTATTTAAAAAAAAAAAAGTATTAAAAAATTCCATAACCATAATTCCATAAAATAGAAATATGATTTTTCTTCATTCATGTCCATGGCATACAACTATATGCACAAGCTGTAAGCATCCAATACAACTTCATTTAGATTTATAAAGCAAACAGTTATTCCCTTGGAATAATTCTTTGGAACAAAGCACCATGTTCTAAGCTGACTTCCAGTTTAATTCACTTTATCTGTGGTTACATCCTGAGTGGAACTTTGCAGAGTATGAGTGACAAAAGCAGACCTTAATGCTATCTTGAAAAGTCCACTGCAACACCATATCACTGAAAAAAATCCATCACCACCTGAACCAAAAGAACCACTGGTGCCCCAAGGAAAAGAAGGGAAAAGGAAACTCCCTCAGCTACAAAGTTACCATCCCTCAATACAAGCTTCAAAACACATCTTGGTCACATGCAGGCTAAGAAAACACCTTTCCCATATTCCCACACGAAAATAGGGTTTGGTAAGCACCAGGAAAAACAAGACTTGTGCTGCTGTTGATGTCAAAACACCATGCACTAAGCTTAGGGCAATGTCTTTTTTGGCCACCAAGGCACAAAATCATGTCACATAAAAACATGTAGGTTGTCCCTGACTTGCTAGATTTTTATATATTTAAAGGCATATTGGTAAGTAATGATGTAATTATCCTTTCAGAACAGAGTTTCAGTGCAATTTCACAGCCTTGGAAAGTCCTGATTAAAGCAATCGCATCACTAGGAAAAAGAAAAAAAAAAAAAAAAGCCTTCTGGCATTTCTGACAAAAAGGCAGAGTTCAGTAGTTAATCCACTTAAAAATACACTGAAAGTATCTATTAAAATAAATACAACACTGTAATTTATATTGTAGAGTAATTAGGCTTTCACCTCTTGCAATTGTTTTGTAATTGTATTTTCTTGCCTAAATAAAGGAAACTAATGCTTCTGTATGAAATGAAGCTTGATTAGATGCTATAATGTAAAATTGCTAGAGTGGATGTTGATAAAAGTACTTCCAAATACATACAGAAAAAACTGAGAAAACCATTTTCATTCTGACTTATCTAGAGATACTTTCCCCATCATGCACAACACTGATTAGTTATTTCAGAGAAAAAGTCTGAGCCAAATCAGCATTTTCCTTCAATTTCCTTGAATTTTTAATTTTCCTTTTCTTGTTGTCAAATTAAAAACAAAACAAAACAACACTCTACCTAACTGTTCATTTTACAGGTCTCTTTATTACTCATTAACCACTTTTACTATATTCAGATATCAGCTAGACTCAAACTCTAAGATAGAAATGAAGGGATAAGTGTGCTCCTGATTTATAGATACACACACCACATCACATCTGTGCATTTAGAGGGATACAGAAGTTTATTGAGCAACTATACCTTGTCTGGTGACATAAATAAAGCTTATAATGATAAAACTTGTCTGCTTATATGTCTATAATGAACATATTTTACCTTTTTTTTTAGTTACTTAAGTCTTAATTGTTAAGGATAGCTTTAGACCTTTGTGATGGAAGTGATGGATATGAGCACTCAATGGAAGTACACAACTGAACAGTTTATCTCCATTTGTAAATGGATATTAAGTTATAAGACTGGTTAAACACCTACCTGCAATAAACAAGCCAAGCACACAGGTGAAAAAATGGCTAGAATCTAAAAATAGCTGAATGATAGTAGTCTCTTCCTATTTTTTTATGCAATGAATCTATAAGGTGACATTATGTTGAAGGACTGTAGCAAATTACTGGGTTTCAGGTGCATTCACTGAAATATTAGACATCTTTATAAAAGATACTGCTTGCCAAACCCTTGGAAGCTATCAAGCAGAAAAATTTTGTAGAGCGAGTATTATTTAAACTAAATCAGTTTAAATTCTTCTTTTTCTTTAAAAAGTAGTTTCTTTCAAACAAATAATTTCTTTTCTTTTTCTTATTTCTAAGTGATTCTAAAGCAACAATAATTTCTGGAAGGAAATTATTGTCTGGAAGGACAAATTTCAAGCTTAAATTATTCACTACTATAGAGAAAACAATACAAAGTCTTGGCCTTTAATAAAACCAATGCAAATTATAAACTGACTTCAGAGGTGTAAGATTTTATACATTCAAATATCAGCACAACAAACACTTATGGGGAATGGTTTCTGAACCCCTGCAAGTATGCCAGACAGTGCTATGAACCTAAGTTCATCTTCATCCAGTCAGTGCACTAAATTCCTTTATCAAGGGACACAGATGTTTCCAAGTGACATTTCTTTCTTTCTTGTCTGATTCTGTGCAATTTCAAAGCAAGAAACAATCACCTTTTAAACCTGCACAATCTACCAGAAGAACGTAACAAGCCAACAAGCTATCACTGTTCAAAAACATGTAAATAATGAACTAACTATATGGGAAGGTTTTTTTCCAATCAGAAAACATTCCCTCCCCATTCCCAGGAAAGAAAATTGGTTTTTACCCTAACATTTAACTCTACATTTAAAAGCATGGCTTCCCCTTCCCTCTCCCCACACAATTTGATCCGTGCTGTTATGCAGGTAACAAAGCCAGGCATCAATCAGAAGTTCTGCAAGTTAAAAATCATTAGAACTGCACTTTATTCTTTTCACTTTCAGTCAGCATCTTGCATAAGGACATAAAAGGATTTTCTAAAACTTACCATATATATGAAAAGAGGCACAATGCTCTGCAATGCTCCCATATACTGTCCAAGAGCTACATTAAATCTTTCAATATAGAGATCTGGAGGGCTGGCCTGCAAGAAACCATAAAAGTCAGGTTGTGATCTGAACAAGAGAAATATCTGGAACAGCAGGGGCTATGCTTTCATAGCAAACTCCAAAAAACTGTCAAGTATTTGATACACTAAATCTACACAAAGCAAGCCACACATCATTCCAGAGTTTCTACTCTAACTCCCTTCCCAATAAACAGGGGGCTTGATAACTGGTTTTTGCCTAGGGCTGTGTCACTGCCCAGCAAAAGGCCCATTCAGTAAGAAATAAAATATATGCCTGTAACAAAGTAGCATTTCACATAGGCAAAGAAAAACACTATTCAAGCCCAGACCTTTGTTTTGAAAGACTTATTTGTCACAATTAGAATCCATAACTAAATTTCAAGATATGCAGCAGCAAGTGCTCCAACCCCTCCATGGGCTTTTACTCCAAGATAGCAGAGTAGGGGGGCATTAAGCTCCTATTTTACATCCCAGCTGCTTGCATTGCAGCTCCAGGGAACACCATCCTTCCCAGAAAACATTTCTGGGTCACCTAGGGCAAGGTAAGTATTTAGGGTGTTGAGAACAAGGGACTACAAAGCAATGTGTTCAGTCAGAGCTCCACATCTGGCATCCTGCACTCCTGATGAAAACCTCCTGCAGTGAATGCTCCAACACACAGCATGACCCTGCAGCCCCAAGAAAAACTTTACTACACAACATCTCAACGTGCCAACTTTACAACAGGCCTTGTAGAGCCCAGAGTGACAGCATTGCTATTTTCTGTGTACACCACCATCTTTCCCAAAGAAGGAAATGAAGTTAAAAAGATTCTGCAGCAAGCTAAGTGACATTGAGAAGGGAACCAGAAAAACAGGAAGCTCTAACCACTGTTTCTTTCACATATATTTACCTGGAGGTGAGTGTAGACATCACCACATTGACCTGGAGGGATGCAGGGGAGCTGCCTTGGAGTATTCAAGAGTGCACTTATACACCCAGGGATGGAAGAGAAATTGGGGTAATGTGTTCTTCCATTATCCCTCCCTCCATCCCAACCCACCTACATACACAGCTCTGCCTCTGGCCCAACTCCTGCTTTCCCTTTTTGAGAGAAAGGGTGGGTAGCTGCTCAAGTTTCTGCTGTTCATATACACATACACACCCAGACACACCCAAGAACAGTGTTGCTTGCTGACAACAAGCAAAACTTCCCTTCCCTTGCACCATTTTCCTCTCTGACAGCACCAGGCCAGAAGAGGATGGAGAAAGCAGCACTGCCCAAGACCTCACAAGAAAAAAAAAAAATGCTCGAATATATTTCTAGAGCCAAAGCATTTGTGGTGTGAGAAAAACTCATGGTCAGCTGCACCTCAACCACCTTATGAGAACTGAAGGCTCTTATCTTCACAGAGCAGATTTTTCAGCCTTTGTACAGATATTCACCAGAGGCACTAAAAGAACAGTTAAAATTTTGTTGACTTCTTGCTCTGTTAAGTATTCTAAACTCATAAAAGTAGGTTTATTTTCCCTTTAAACAAGCTTAATGAACACGTGGGTAGTTTTCACAGCAAACACCAATACAGAGCAGACATTTCAGAAAGGAAAGCAAAACTGGCAAAGGAATAAAGAGTGTTATTCCATATGCTGTTGCCAAAGGTTATATATGGTTATTCCTCATTTTGATCATAAGCTTTTAATCTCATTGCAGATGCAGTTCTCAGGGGTGGCCAAAAAATTTGAGTTCAAAATGCCAACAATGTATGAAAGTGGCTGTGAGCTCCAAGGACTCCCTTTCATATATAGTTACATATATAATTGCTTGCAAATAGCATGCAATGAAATCTGCATTTCTAAGCAGTATGTATTCCTGCTTCACTCCTTTTAAACCTCAGCTTTAAATATGGTTACACTCTGATTTGTAAAGACTTGGTATACAGCTTCCAAGATTAAAGAAGAAGGAAAATTCTACTTCAAAGAACATGTCAAACAAAAGGAGACCATAGCCTGACACAGGGCACCACTCCTCCCTCTCTGACAGTTTGTACTTTCCATAAAATAAAAAATAAACAACTAAACCTAAAAAAACCAAAACAAAACCCAAAAAAACCCAGAGACAGAGACAGTATGTGGTTTAATCCCCTGACCAGACACCCAGAACTGGGACACAGCCATTCTGCCACTCATTTAACAGGGGATGTTAAGGATTGATATCTTTTTTCCCCACTTAAAATGAAAACTCTGCTACCTGGTGTCACATTAAGAGGGAGGGTTTAAAAGTGAATAACAACTGCACACTCAGCTGTCTCCTGAGAAGCACCTCAAGAAGGATACCTGGAAGCTGTTACCACCACCACCTTGCAACCAAGAGGAAAGATGCTTTAGGTCAAGACAAAAAAGCTAAGAAAAGTCAGGACAGCTTGAGGAGAAGCACTCATTAGTGTCGGGCAAGTATCAGACCTCAGCCTTCATCTCTGCACTGCACAATCCCAGTGTTAACTGCTTTATGAGCCTGAGATGTTACCTTGCAGCTTTATTCCCCTGCATGTGTTTCATGTCAAGCCTCAGTGTCAAGACAGTAAGAGGAAAGCAGATGCTACCCAACTCTGCTTGTTTCCAAAAAACCCACTTGTAAACTAATGAAAAAAAACCAAGCCAAAAAGCATCCAGTAACAATATTCTCACAGCTCATCTCTGAATCACCATAATCTGTGTGGAGAAAACAGAAGCATCTGTTTTCTGTTCATTAGCAGGTTACTGTATGGCTGCTCAAAACTGGAAGGCTGCATTTAGTTACTTGTTTGAGCACAGAAACTTCCTTCTATATCTCTACATTCACACTAACAAGACTATAGTTCTATAAACTACATTACCTCTATAAACTAAAAAACAGTATGCAGCACCAGATTCATGAGTAAACAGATGCTGATAAGATTATTATATGAAATGGCCATCATTAGAGTGGAGTCTCCATTTAAATGTATATTTCTTCAACTACTATAAAAAAAAAAAAGAATAAATACTTACTGATATTTTTTCATTGTTGGTTCTAATCCAGATAAGACACAACATATATTCATCTGTTTTAACCACAGGGGAAGGGGTGGAACTAAGCATGACATTTACTTCTTATAAACCCCCAGAAAATAGTAAGTTTTTAAATCCACTCTTACCTGGCCTGAAGGAGGCACTACAGAAAATATTCAAACTAAAATATACTGCTAGCCTAAGGTTATCCAGGAAGGAAGAGGACCCTTCAACTCCTTCAACTTCCCATTCTGAATCCTATTCATGTGTTGCTTTGTTAGGGGTTTTTTAAGACACTGTATATGGGGAGACAGCTTATATCCTCTCCTCCATTTGCTCTCATCTAACACTCAGTGTTAGGAACAGTTTTTCAGTAGCAACCACAGAGTGCACCTGCCTACGTGGGACTGAATGTTTGGTCACACTTCTAAAACTGTGACACGGTTGCACTGGCTTAACATCTTCAGCTTGGTTTTGAGCTGAGTACCTCCTAGCAGAAAATACAACGGTGGCTGCTAAAAACTGGTGTTAAAGACATCATTTAGTCTCTGTACACACTATAGTGGACATCTCAGCAGCAAGAGAAATCAAAAGCAACAAGAAAACACGTTTGAGAAACGATGACATGCAAAACAAAAACCATCAAACAAACCAAGCAACCACAGACCCAGTATTCTAGATCACCCTTCCCTTATTTGAAACCTGGTATCTAGGAATTCCAGTGAACTTGTGGGAAAGACACTGCATACATGAAAAAGATGTGGTTTTCTTCAGTTTGAATATCAATCTCTGCCTGAACACATAAATGAAACCAGAAGATGTGCTGCTGGCTCAAGACAACTCAGAAATGGCTCACAAGAAACACAGACCACAGATCTGAGTTACCCTATGACTGGTCCTCTGGCACAATCAGCAATATATTCAGGAATGCTTACATTCCTATGTTGAACTGGCAGTTCCATTTTCCTGGGAACATGCTCCCTGCCAAAATGCCAGCATACATGCTGCAGCATCTTTCCCATGCCTGCCAAGTAAAAAGGGAGAATGGCTGTGACTACACAACTTAACCTGTTATTCATGTCAGTGGTCTGAACCTTTCAAAGCAAGTTTTTGTTCTTTCTCAAGAAAAAGTAATTTGTTTACTTTGCCTTGCAGACAACTTATGTGATGCCCAGGGCTACCTCACTAGAGAAGGGTGGTATTAATTTTTTTGTTTTTAAAAAAACAGACATCAAGGCAAAGCACAATTCATTCAAAGACTGACTGTGTCTTTCCATCGTGACATTCTCCTGTAATTGTCACAGAGCAAGGGAGCAGATGTAGCCCATGTTTCCCTTTCCATTCTGCATGTTGGTAAGACAAAAAGACGTTGTATCTAAGGAACATCAAAACTCTGTTTATTAGCTGGAAATTTTCAGAGCCATTTCCATCTAGTAAATACACACTCATTTGTGCTGTATGTACTTAATATCTTTCTGTAATTATATCAGGGGCCTCAGCACCCAGTGGAGTTTGGCAAGCTACCAAAAATGACTGCAGAAACACAAGGCTTTTCAAAAAGCTGTCAGTGAGGATGCTTTTCTCAGGTTAGCCTGCTTATGACAATGTCATTTTTAATAGCATTTCTGGCAACTTGGTGATGTCTACACTCACCTCAAGTTAAAAGCCATCCTTTTTGATGTCCACACATGAAGATAAACACATTTCCAACACTTTTGTTTTCTCCCATCTGAGTTCTAATAGTGATCACTCATTTGGCCTGATTCAGTTCCCTATGATTCACAGCAGTAAAAGGCTTTTTCACACACAATTAAGCAATATTCTTCCAGCAAACACCATGGATAAAAGTCTATGGATGCTTGGGGTTGTTTTTTCACCTCTAAATATTAGAGACCAGATCAATGGTCAGTCTGAATCTCCTCTTTAAAAAAAACAAGCTTTTGATATTAAATTGCAGTTGTAAAAAGTAGTGATTATGTAAGATATTTAGTAAGAAAAAAAATCAGGCAATGCAAGCTCTCAATTTCCATTTTTCACCTTCATCTTTCCTATTGGCAGAACATGAAGGAGAGAGATTTGTTTTCTATATAATGTGTTTCTCAAGAAACCATTGAAAATATGGAAGTTATTTCAGGGAATCAATTATTTTTTAATTGAAAAGACTAAATTTGACTATTATTTCTATACTGTAAGAGAGGAGACCTGGCTGGTGCAGAAGGCTTGCTGTTTCTCCTTTGGCTGGCAAGTCAGGCAATGCCCACACACAGTGTGATAGAACAGGCTTCTTCACATAGATGGAGGAGGTAACCTGGCCTCCCAGAAGTACATTACTAAAGTCTAATCATTTAAGTCTAAGCTATCTGACTTGCTAAGTTTACTCAAAAAAAGAGCCATAGATAATGCTGCTGCAAGTTCTATTTTACAGACTGGTATAACTGCCCAATTACAATATATAAAGATAATGTAATCACCAGCACACCTGGGAAGGAAAGCAAAATATACATACAGCAAAATCTGGGGTAAAATTACCTTAAAGCATAAATATCAAGAACTGTTATGAGGAGGTACTCCGTATGTAACTCTGCTCATGGTCAGAAGTTCAGATCTCAGACCCCCAGAGCATCACTTGGTTGCATTTTTATACCATCTGACTACATGCAAAGCTCACATGTAAATGTGACATGCCACTCCAAACTTCCTGTTTGTACTCCTGAGAAATACTGGAAGTTAGACAACTGTGTCTGGAATACAAATAAGGAAGTTCAAAACCTAATCCAAAACCTGGAGTGAGGCATCTGGATTTATCAGATCAATGCTTCAGAGAGTTAGGGCAGGAAACTACAGGCTCCTCACCACTAGATAGCAAAACTCCATATAATCAGAGAGGACCAGCAGAAGGTAAACATGAAAGACAGAAAGGAAAAGGCAAGGAAGGAACAGGTTGTCCACAACAGATACTGCTGGCATATTTTTAAGAACAGATGGTGACTGACAGGGACATGATAGAAGGCACTCAGTTCCCAGAGATCTGGCAGTCCTCAGAAGAGCAGAATGACTTTTACAGTAACCTGACTTGAATGACTCTTCTTCCTAGGAAATAATAACTGAGAAAATATTTTCATACACTGCTCTGAGTGGTTTGAGAGCTGACAAGACAGAAGGCAGAGAAACTGTGAGGACTAACATAAGGCAGGAAAGGTTTCTGCATTGCACAGTAAAAACCTTAAATCTGCACGTCCTGAGGGTCACACAGAAACCAGGAAAATTATCTAACATACCAGTTTAGGCATGTTCATTATAAAAAAAATGCACATATACATAAGTATCTCGAGCCATAATAGAGAAGAAAATGCCCAAGTAATCCCCAAGACTGTCAAAAACATAAGTACACAAACAGCAACTGGCTCTAAATTTAATCCAGTGCTTTCAGGTAGATGGAATTTAAGAAAGAAATACTGGTGGTTTAGCTCTGCTACTTCAGTTTGATTTAAAACAGAAGCAATGCAAGCAAGCCAGTATTTATTTTCTTGAAGACTGATTCTCCTTCCTAATTTCAACAAACAAAAAAAGGCAACTTTTGTTATGGGTCAGCTCAATGCACTTTGATTGCCAGTGCTTAAAGCACTACTCAGTGTCATTTGCTGAAGACATACTTAATGGCCAGAGTAATTGATTTTAAATTACTTTATCAGTGTGTAAGAATAAGGTAAGCCAGAAATACCAGTGCCTAATGCAAATATTTTTCATTTTAAAAAGATGTATGTAATTTGAAAGCATATGCCTGTGTATCCACCCTACCTCATACACCTGACTGACTCAGCACTTAGCCACAAAACCAGCTATCATTATTTTAAACCACAACAGAATCAACTATGTTTCCAAAAAAAAACCATCTTGGGAAAGTCATCTGTTGACTACAACATGCAGTATGACATCTGTCATCCTACAAGCTTCACAGATCTCAAGACAATAGGAAACATGTACATCAGGAACATGTGCAGGAAACATGCTTCCTGCAGCCATTAAAACACAAAATCCAAACTTCTGATCAACTCCAGAACTAGGGAAATTTAATTTTCAATCACTGGAAGCTCCATATGGCAAAACTCAGTCTTACTAATGCAGAGAAACTGGTCAGACATCAAGTGCAAGCACGGAAGGCAATCCTTGCTTAGAGCCTCCCTGTAACTGAAACAGGCTGGAGAGAGGATCATTTCCTTACACACAGAGTTAGCAGGGAGCTATAGATGTCTTGGGACAAAGAAGGCTCCATATCAAAGAGCTGATGGCCTTACAACAAGCATTTCATCTCATCTTAAGTGTACTACTTCTCAGCAGGCAACTTTTCCTGCTCTTCACCCAAGGTCTAACACGCAGGGAACACATCAGTCCACCCACATTTTCATAATGTTTTTGCTCCCACTGAAAGTTTGATGGTTTTTTTTAGGTGGAAGCCTGTGAAGCAGACCCACATGGTGACAAACACCAACACCACACAAGGGTCTTGCAGCCTGAAAGAGCACAAGCCATGCAGGGGATGAAGAAAGAGAGTGTGCATTGCCCTGTGGGATCTGGGTGGCATCCAAGACACTCAGTGCCCAACACTGCTGACTTCAGCTGAGGGAAAAAAAGAACAAAACCAACAGAACAGGGAATTTCTGCAGTGAATGCCATGCAGAAAGAAGACAAACTCCAATAAGGCTAGAACCATGCAAGAGCAAGCCTGAGCAGCCCCCTGAGATGCTCCTGGTTTTACTATTTGGCATGTGGCAGTTCTAGTGCTGTTGCTGAGTGGGTCTTGGAGGAAACAGCTTGCTCTGACATGCTGGTTAGATGCAGATATTCTGCAATCCACCTGCTATTAAACCATTGCACTTCCAGGCAAAGAAGTTGCTCAGCTTGTCCAGATTAAGACATTGCATTTGCCTGCCATTTCAGTTTTCATGGTTATCTGCTTTCTGAGACAAGCCAACATTCATGCTTCTGCTGGGCTACATTTGCATCTCTGCAAGTAAAAAAAAAAAATTAATTATCTTGCATCGAGTTCCATTCTGCCAGTTAAACAGAACTCTGCAATTACATTAAATATCACTGGCAAATGGAATGAGTTTATGTCAGAGAAAGCAAAACACCACATATTGTGCATTAAAAAGGATTTGCATATACAAGGCTTTTTTATAATTAGCCTGTGTGAACCCAAACCTCCCAAAGAGACCAACATCCACAAAGTAATTTGTTATTGCTAGGGTAAAGACCTAGCACCATATTTTCAGGATAAAAGCCAAATGACTACATGTCAGCAAAATGTATTCAGATTAAAAAAGAAAAAAAATAATCAGGATAATATATTGTCACAAAATAATTTCTTAAGCAAAAATTTCATAACCCACAGTCACAAGTCCTTTATAGAGTTTTACTTCCAGCAGCTCAAAAAGATGGATTTATCATCCAAAACCAAAATAACATTTATGTCATACAAAACTCTCATACTTCACTCAAAGATGGTATCATATGACAGTCCTCTTGCCACCTGCCACAAGGTGTGTCTAACCTAGGTGTAGAAACTTTTGCAAGACAAAGATTGCATTCAGCAGTTGTCCCAATTCTTGCAACAGCTGATGTTAAGAAGGCAGCCTTGTTTTTAGGCAGAAGAATTTAATGCACCTTTGTGTTAAAGTAAACTTTAAAAGCAGCTGCCTCGTTTTGGAACTTTAGAGGAACCAATAAAGGATTACACCACAGAGTAAAGAATCTGGGATATTCCCAAATTCAAAGCAAAATAATGCAGTTCACTACCATGGGATGTATCAGAAGAACTGGCCAAACCTGTACAGCTGCAATGATCCTCAGCTTTCACAAGAAGAAGAGAAATATACAGGGTGCAGCAGCTCTGCAGAACCAAGGGAAGGCTTCATTTTAAACACTGGGTCCTAGCCATTTTATACAGAACAGCAAGGCTGTCATTCCACAGGGAAATGAAGAAATTGCAAAAGAGAAAAGATGCAAACAACCTGGCTCAAGACCACCTAGATATTTTATAGTCAAAGACTGCCCCAAAGACTGTACCCATTAAATGCAGGGTGCTTATTTTTCTTCATAAGAAAACCCACAGGAGGAAAAGAGTGAAACAAAAAGAACATCAGAACAATCACAGTGCTATAAATTTTGATGGGAGTGCACATTTAGCCAGAAGTACCTGATGCAGTTAAAAGCAGTTCAGATGACAGAATTTAGTTATCAGTTGTGAGAAGCAGTGAAGGAGCTGCTGTAGTTTAGGATTTCTTTGTCTTTGGCATCCCCACACAATCCACTGCAAGTCAGTACCAAACTCAAAAATCAGTTAAGGACAGCACTGCTGCTACAGAAATGGCAATTTCAACAATCTGTCAAGATTCTAGCCTAAAACAAAATTTCACCAAGGAACATACATGAAAACAAACATGGATGCACAAATAAGATGCAGAGAAGCATAGGGATACACAAGCTGTATGAGGACTGCTGTAAACCACTGACATCTAGAGATAGGCAAGAAAAATGCAGAACTGTAGCACAAAACTTTCATATGCAATAATTTCTACTTTATTCTCCACAATTTCTATTTAACTCACTTGAATTTTGTCCTTTAGATTTTCTCTTTTGGGCTGCTCATGATACACAAAGACTATACAGAGTTTATGTAGATTAACAGAGCAATGGCAGACATCTGTGTTGTGCTCAGATCAAGTTTGACTGAAGCCTTTACATCCCAGGTTATACTGTAGACTTCCTGTTCTCTCATCTTTGACTCTCTATTACACTTTCAAGTTTAGCCAATGCTCTCCACATGGTTCAGATCTCCCAGGCTGATCAGTGCCATACAACTGGACCTAGTAGTTGGTATTCTCTCTGACAGCCAGTTAATGAATGAAGTAGTCCACAATTCAGTGTAAATCCCCTCCACGGGCCATCTACATGCTCTTCTGATATAATCACAGATCCCAGGAAAGACAGAATTAGATTGTGCAGCTTCTTACCTGCAGCTCCTTTGAGACTCTCTCTAAGTGGTTAGTTATCTTTTTTATTAGGTCACTATACATCTGTTCCGAATGCTGCTGGCATACACACTTATACACACAACTGCAGAAACAAATATAGGAACAAACAATGAACTCACAACAGTTTGCAATGAAGGATAACAGACTTCAAGTTATTTTGTTCAAGTCACAATTTAGAGGATAATAGAGTTAACTGAATGATTCCCCAGCTTTTCAATACAGCTCTAAGATTGAAATGAGCTCTAGCAGATGCTTAAGTCTCCTCTGGAGGCCCCACTGTGTCTGTCTTGCTCCCCCTCCCCAACCTCATTTTAATTTACAAGTTCTCCTAACAGTGGCTTTTGTCTCTCCTATGTGAGTGAAGTCTCCATTACAATAAATAGGTTGAATGATTATATGCATATTTAGGACAAAACCCTTTTAAAATAAGAGATGACAAGAAGTCATAGAAGTTACACCAAAACTGTGCAGGTATTTTAAAAAGAAATGGCCAAAGTTCTAAAATCACAGATCCAAGCATGTTACTCCACCCTTTGTTACTTACATTCTAAGATCTAACAAAGATCTTTGTTACTTACATTCTTACCCTAATATAGGGTTGCCTATATTTTCATAATACACAAAGATGGAGAGAAAGAACAAAAATCTTAAATTCTACACTCTGTGGCTTGGATGTATTAATGCTGGTCTTCAGCATCCCCTCTTTGTTTTTTTTAAGATCATTTTATTGCTGCCATACTGCAATATAACATAACATATCTGCAAAACAAGGCTATGGATTGTAAACATATTTACCACCATTGTAAAACAAACACATGTATTACTTTCATCAAGTAGTTCCATTAAGGTAGTGATCATCATCAGGCCTAACACCAACATTAACACCAGCAGCTTTTAATTCCCTTGAGTGCTTTCATTCCCTGCAGACAGCATTTTGAAAGCCTGCTGCCAAGAATTAAGAGGCACAAGGAATACTTCACTTGGTACCTTGGGCATCTCCCCACACTTCAGTTCTGCTCCCTTCTCCCTCCATCCCTCTGGATGGAGCACTGTGACCTGGAGCACCTTAGGCCAGGGACTGCTTCTGAGGATACCTGCAAACAAACTAGCAAGGTCCAGATCCCAGACTTGAATTCTTCAGGCTTTTAATAACACCAAAAGCCTGAAGTGTTGGTACAGCAACACTGTGTCTCCATAGGGGAACTATGACATCCCAATTCTCTGCTGAGAAGGTCAGGGAACAACAAATCAACAGCAAAAATGGGATTAAAAGTGCTGTAAGCTATGGGCTATCAGAATTTTCTAAGGCAAATGAGAGGTTAGGCACCAGCTCCAAACCCTGGGGGTCCAAGACACTGCTCTCACTCAATAACTGCCACCCTTGAAGTTGTCTAGAGGAAGGTTTTGCAAGCAAATTATCTCTAACTTTTTGAAGTTTGTAATTATTTATTCCTTTTGACGACTTCAGAAGCCTCAAAACCACAGCATTCCCTCATCCCTATGCAAAGTCTACTCATTTAGAAAACCATGTAATTTCTTAAAAACCAAAAGACAGCCCACACTTCTATTAAATATTTAAAAATAGAGTATCTGTAGTTTGATATTATTTAAATAACAGTCAAAATTGTCCTGCTTCTTTCACATGAACTCTACCATAAGCAGAACCTATTTTGGAACAAACAAGTGCAGAAGCCATTTTTGGTGTGATGAGGTAAAAGCAAAAATATCAATTTTCTTTGGATCAAAGTGAGAAACTCTGGTAAGAAAAGCCAGACTGATTTTTGTGATCTCTTACAAACCAGCCAGCTGGGTAACAACATCAAAAGCCCTATGTATCCAGTCACTTCCACAGGTTGACCACTTCATTTGCAATGATGCAAATAACCTGAATTTTAAAGCACATCCTGTATACAGGATGTGTATACAACATTGCTATCCCTACTTCTGCAGCACATTCTGTAGCCAAACACCAATCTTGACCTGTATGTGTGGAGTGTGTTCATATTGTATTTGAACACTTCTATTTCAAGGTTTCTTCCCCATTTTCAAATCCTGCTTTCAGTTCCTGATTGTGGGCTGGTTCTGTGAATCATCCTTGCTCTGCTATAACCCAGAAGAAGTCAGCAGCTTTTTAGTGCTTCAGTGTAACCAAACCCCTTAGGAAAAAAAAGACCCAAGCAGGATGTTAGAAGGTTCATGTGATCAGAGGGATGAAGATCTGAGACCTGTAAGTTGTCCCAAAGAACAGCAATCTAGTTGTAGTGTACCTGGGAGGCAACTTCAGTACAACTTCACTGCTCACATTTTCCTCACCTCAAAGCTTCCTTCACATCTCTCTGCCAATGTGTTTAACCCTTTTCATAAGAAATAACTGCACAGGCAGGCTTTGGACTCAAAGACGAAAACAGTCACTAATCACACTTTGATACCTTATGGGTAAACTGATCCAGAGTAAATATCTGCATACACACCTTGGAAATTATCTCCTAGCTGTCACTGCTGTGGAGCAGGCACCTACAGTTACCACTGATCACGTCAAACACAGAAGTTTGGGTATCTAACCCTGAATTTTGAGTTTGCACAATGGAAACCTTGATTCCTTTAGTCAATACAAAGACAATCAAAAAGACTGATGTATTTTCAGCTCAGTTTCACTGTAAAAAAAACCCCAAAATTATAAAAGATTTGTGGCTGTTTCAACCACTTTAAAAAACACCCAATTTTCAGACTAAAGAACCATCCCAAGGGGAGTGCAGAGGATCTAAACCTCAAGTCTGCTACAGACCTCCTGTAACACTCCAAGCAAGCATCATCATTAAATTCAACAGAAAAAGTTGTTTTGCTTCCACCCTCAATCTACATTGTCTAGATTGTAAGTCAAACAGAGACACTCTCAAAAATAAAATTTAAAAAAAATCCAAACAACTCCTGGTTGGAAGAGGCTGTGTCAGAGTGAGGACATCCAAAGACAATTTTTATAAGAAAACTTAAAAATCTGACACAGTAGCTTTACCAGCAACACTAAACTACAAACAACTAAAATACAAACTAAAATTCTGGTAAAATACATGCAAAAGACAACTGGGCATTACAATACTGCCCCAAGTGTCACCATGATAGAGAAGGATTATCTAGAAGAAACTTAAACCCCGTTGATCATTTAACAAATAAAACTTTTGAGCAGTAAAAAGATGGCAAAGAGGATAAACTGCAACTATCTGAAAATCCTGACTACAGTAGGTACAGCCCTACTCTGGGTATTAAAAAGCATTAATTTTGCAGACCTGTTCTTTAACAGGGATGACTATGGGGAGATGCTGGCTTAAGTTTTACTGACCCATGTTTGCACACCAGAGATTCAACCTAGGAAAAGGATTTTGGTTATTTACCCTGAAGATGCAAAATGTCTCTCAATTCAAATTTACCATCTCAATTATTTATACATATGCTGATGTCCAAATTCTGACAACATCAGTTCCAAAATTTTGGAGAGGGAAAGGGAAATTTATTCAAGTTTTTAACTGGACTTAAAGAGGGAAGACTAAAAATCTTGCTCCAGTTCCCCAATCCAAAGTTTCAAACTGGAAGAGATGAAGGGGCTAAAAGCAAGCAGGCAGGAGGCAGCAGAGCTGAAAGCTCCTGACAGCACCACAGTAAGGAAAAGGAAGACAGCAGTGCTGGTTGCTAGTGCTAGTAGTTGTGTTCCTGGCAAGGGTCAGCTTTTTTACCAGCATCTTGGCCAGTAAATAAAGCAGCAGATGCTCAGTTTCCATCCCATTTACCAACAGGAGGGATCCCCATCACCTACAGAACAAAACTCTCCATTTTTAATCAGTCTCTTGGGAGACTGCTGGGCCTCCCACTGATTTAGCATTTTGGTTTGGAGCAGTTGTGTGGTTGTGAAGCAATCTCCTATCATCCCCACTATCTTAGTGTGCAGGGCAGCTCTGCTGTGTCACTAGATCCCTTTTAAAGCAAAGTAAACCACAGCACCAGGCCAGGTACAAACAAAATGTTCTCCAGACAAGAATGGAGATATAAAGACCTGAGCCTTGTGTCAGTCCTTCAGAGAGTCTCTAACTGCATGTGCAGTGGGAAAATCTAACAAATCTACCAAAGCACACAAATGACAGCTTGTATGGATGGACCCTGTCACTTCTGTTCGCTTCTGCACCTCTGCTGCACCAAATTGTTCCTGTTTGACATGATCTTCTTTCAAAAGAAGCCTTTTGAAATACAAAGTCAAACACCTACCATGCCAGTCTCTTCTTCCCCTTTGAGGAAACGAATGTTGAGACTTTAATACATTTCTTAATATAGCACACTCAGCAGCTGTGGTGGAGCTTACTTTCAAGTTTGCTTTCAGCACTCATGCATTTTAATTCTTTAGTATTTATTCCTTCTAACATGGGATGTGAAGATATATCTATTATTCAATCATTCCAACCATTTAAACAATATTGTACTCCACATAACCTTGTCACTATCCTCATAAATACAAAATATGACATATGCACAGGCTGCAAGATAAGATAAACATTTAAGTGTAAAGAAAAGGGGAAATAATGTAGCAAATAAAAGTAATAAAGTTAAAATATTTCCTTACCTGTATATTTGTTCATAGGAGATAGGGATGTAGTCACCAGGACTCTGAGTTAAAAGCTGATCTATGGCACTGTCCAACTTTGGCCAATATGTGCTCTTATAGTCTTCAATTGTTATAACATTCATTACTAAAAGGAAAAGAGAAAACTACATTTAGTGATGTCAGCTAAAAGATTAAAAGCAGGCAAATGCTCTGCAGTTTCAGATCACACCAATAAGCTGGCCAAAACAATCTGAGAACAATTCACTAAGATAACCTCTTCTAAAACTAAAGCCCAGGCTTGAATGTGTACTTTTTTATTTACAGTAAATAAGCCATCAGAAAAACTGACAGATTAGTGCTTGGATATTATTTAGGGGCCCAAGCAGCAGGGACAAACAAACTCCTGAGAGTTCTAGCATGATAATACCGTATCAATCATTTAAAAATAAAGAGTATTTCAGTAGTTAGTTCACATTAATAAATTCCACAACTCTGTGCAAGTCCAGAATAAGTAATTACCACTTGCTCTTCCCATGCAGGTGAACAAGATTTGGCTTTTGGAATATTCCTTCCCAGCAGATCTATTAACTTTATAAGTCTCAACTGGGACCAGCAGTTTCCTTGTTCTAAAAACTGATGAGATTCCCTCTGCTTTCAATTGCAGTGAGGCTCAGAGGAAAATTCACTGAATCTGTATTACAGTTCCCCATTTAGCAGGCATAATACTGCTCCTTTCCCAGATAAGAATCAACACTGGGAAGAACAGAAGGTATTTTAAATCAGTTTTCCCCATCACTCCCTGATTTTCCTCCTGAGCTTTCCAAGTGCACCCTCTAAGCAAGCCACTTGCTGTGCCTTCACAAACACAGCAGAGTTTTAATGTCTTTTTTCAAGGAGGATTTCTGCACCAACCATATGTGGCTTAGTTCCAACAGCAGCCACAGTAAAGGGCAAGCACTTTCCCTTCAGAGATGTTCTTACAGGACTACCTTGCTGGCTTGTCACACCAGCATAACTTCCCTGCAGCCACCCAAAAGAGAGTCCTCAGTAAGGGACAGCACAAGGTACATACATTTCATACCAAAATTGTCCAGCCCAGGAAATCCACCCGTGGGTCAGGCTAAAAGGTACAGAGAATAAAGACAGTTCTCACCCCAAACAACCCAGTTTGAACACTGCACTGGAAAGACAGATTTTTGAGAGGGCTGTGCTTTCAATACATGTGTAAATGTAGATTGAGTGCTGGGTTTGAGGTGGAAGATTTCTGAAATGTTATTTTCATAAGGGGTTGATAGGAGCCAGGTCAGTCATTTTAGGCAACATTATGAAGAACAGTTGTAGGGAAATACAGGCAAAACAGTTAACAGTTATGAGGAAATGAAGAGCATAAAGAGCAAGAAGTGTAAGATAAGTGTTTGAACAGCATCTGTAAAAGCAGATATTGTAGATTCCTGTTCTGTCCCTTTTTATGGTTTTTTAGTCAGACATCTTGCTCAAGAGAAAAACACTAGTGCAGTATTCTAAGTGATGGGTGCATCACCTAACCAGCTGTTGGCTCACTTTTGCCTCAAACCTGTTACAGAAAGAGACCCAGTTAACACAGTATGTATTGACCAGGTCACCAGCACCAATTGCTGCAGGAGTCTGCCAGCTGAAACTATGACCCCACTTACTAACCAGTTGGTGCAGGTTACAGCCCCAGGTCCACAACTACCAAGATGTAAGTTAACAAGCCCAACAAGTCAGCTCCAGGAGGTAAAAACATTCCTGTAGTCAGGAACAGCTCAGCACCTGCCTGACAGCAAATTCACCTCTCATTCATCTCTTTGGATATGACTTCTCTCCCCTCACAGGCTCTGGCCAGATGTTCTCAGGAGCAGCTTTACTATCCAGGCTTACACTCAGCAGCAAGATTTGAACATTTATATTACACTTTGTTATCTCTCCCCCCCCCCCAAAAAAAAGCCAGGTCTCCACAGAACTGTTCTGTTCTACAGAAAACATTAAAGTCAGCAGAAATATTAGACTAAGTCTTGATTTAAGATTCAGTGCATAATCACACCCACGCCTGGTTTAACATATTAAATGAGCTCTCGTCAAGTAAGAATTAAGAAAACTGCAAAATGTTTTGTTTGGTTGGTTTTTTCAACATGGAAAAAGAAAAATTGCAGATCAGAAGGTCTGCCCATTAAAAATGTTGCACAGGTAAAGCACCAAATGCTTTTATGAACAGCCCCAGGAGACTGGCAAAGGAAACACTGATGAGTTCAAAGTAACATTGTAGAAAAGCTTCATTTTTACTGAAAAGGCTCTTACAAATATTTCCACACTTCTGTTCTGAAACTAAGCCAACAATAATATTTATACAGTTAAGAGTCCAAGGAGAAAGCACTCACTGCTCATTTAGTGAACTACAATATTCACTACTGACAACTAAAGAATCACTATTTTTATTCTTCTAATCCAGCAAACTAATTATTTTTCAATAGTAGTAACTGTCACAAGTAATTAACATCTTTTTTTCTGGCAGTGCTTACATATACAGACACAAAGTAATGAATGCCCTAAAGAAGCACCCACTGATGACAAACTCAACAACCTCAAGACCACGAAGGAAAGGCATGACACCTAAACCCTTTGAAAGAAAAAACAAGATGCCTTTACAGATACTTCTTTAATTTCTTACTTTTTCATCTTTTTAGGATGTCATTGTTAAATATTTATCCCCCATGCAGTAGGTATTTATGATTTTAAAAGGATCTGTTCAACAGCCTCAGTTTCCAAATCAGAGGGGAAAATGTCATTTCCTTTCTCTGAGATTTATTAAGATTCTGAGAAGTGACACAGACATTTTGTACAGAATGTGCTGAAATGCATGATTTTATCCAGCTACAGCAAGTTTGGAGTGACAGAGAAGACAGAAATCAGACTGGACAGAGAAATCAGACTGAAATCAGGTTTCTGGAGACAGGATCAGATGCTTAGGAAGTAACTATTTTCCAGCGAATGACAAAAAACTTGACAAGTGAAGCTTGAGAAGCCACTGCTGCTTTTCTATATACAGAAAAGTTCAAAAGAAAAACTGTTTAAGTCAAATGCAGCAGTGAAACCATTTAACTGAAAAAGAATATGCATGAGCTTCACATCATAACCTAGATATTTCAGTATCATAGCCATAACTGAAATATAGCCTGCTCTAAGGTACCCAAGGCTTTGGTATCAACTTCAATCAGAAGAATGGCAAAAAAAGCATTAAGATTTTAAAATAACAAAAAGTTCAGTATCAGGCATATATCCACCATTAAACTGACTAGAAAAGTTTACAAACACATCGCTAAAAAAAAAAAAAAAAAAAAATTGTCAGAACAGTCATAAGCACAGAATGTGAAGAACAGAATAATAACTTTTTAAAACACCAATTATAGTGTTGTTTTTGTTATTCAGACAGCTTAACCAGAAAAAATACTCAAAATATTTACTATGTTGACATATATTTTTAAAAAAATCCTTCCTTTAAAATTATACCTAAAAAAGCAGGGGACAGAGAGGAGAGTTAATCCAACCTGTCAGCAGATATCAGTCTGACAATTATCTGTCACTTATTCTGACAATAAAAACCAAAGAAAGCAGGTAGACATCTTTCAAAAGCTTTATTTTGTCTCACAAAGTGACATTTATGATGCTTTGTGGCTTCATTAGCAACTCTAAACCATTTTGACAAAGTGTACAAACTCTTCAAGCCGCTGTCAGACAAACATTCAGCCTTCCAGCTCTGCACTCTCCTTTTTCCCCCCTGTCTGTGCACATTTTCAGAACAGATTTTTCTACACCCCCCAGCATCCATCAGCAATCTCATGAGTCTGCCCTGTAGGTGCTTTCAATTCTGTTCTATTTTTATGACATGTTTCTCAGTCTGCATTAAAGCTGGTTAGTAAAAACGTTAAACATTTACCTCATCCATTTGCCTAAACACTGCACTGAGCTGTCATACACCAGGACAGTCAACTGCTTTAATTCCATGCCAACACTCACTGCCACATGTGCTCATCCTGCAACTACTGCTATAGAAGAGTTTTGTTTCAACTATTAAAAGTTCTTCCTCTTCTCCTTTACGGTCTTTGAAGACTATTTTTCATGACAGTACTGCTTTATAAATCTGTAACTATGACTGAAACTGATCAACTGGGAATAAAGACTTGGTTATAAGAAAACTTTTCAAATTGTTATAAACTTAAGTTGCTTTAACTACAAGAAAAGCTATTAAATGTACTATGTACTACTGTATGCAATTTCTGTTCTCAGTCCCACGAAAATCTCAAGGAAGGAGAAATGGATTTAGGGCCTTCAAAAGATTTTAAAGAGTTTCCATCTAATCTTCTTCCTCCATTATTTTACCAGCTAAATTAGACCAAAAAAGGCCCACAAGACAACTTTAGCCTCCAACTACAAACAGGAACAAAACCAACACACTGCAATTAATTAAGTACTGGAAGACAGGCACTGGACCTTTTGTTTTGGATGAAAGAATCAGGAGGGAGAGACCTATCAGAGGCACTCCAACTTATCACAGGTTTGTTGGAAACCATGACACCCTTATTTTTTGAAGGCCACCTGTAGGATAACCTTTCTAAGACTAGCCTCTCCATCCTGAAGCAAACAAGGCATGAGTCCTTGCTTGTTTGACTCAAGAAGTTCTCCATGCAGCAGAGAAGACAAATTTGCTATCAGCTTCTCTACACCCATTCTGCCATCACTCAGATGGAGCAGGCAGGAGGGGATCTGCCACACAAGACCTCCCTAATCGTTGTCCATTTTCATTAAAAGTGACCTTTCTACCTTTCTCTGTACGTGAAAATTAAGCAGAGATTACAGGATCCTCTGTCACAGCCAGGATAAGCATCCCACTCAGCTTCTGTATTTACTCAGTCCATACTTCTTCACTGGGCTTTCTCTGTTCATAGACAAATACTGTCAAAACTATCCAGAACACAAAGATATCAAAAGTTCTAATGAACTTAACTCAGACACATTTGTTCTTCACAGGAGTTTTAATATTCTTTTAAAAATTACTTAGCATTAGTAAGGCAGACACTATGTTCAGATACCAATGCTGGAGAAGTGAAAATAAGAACCCAAAACCCACACCCTAAGCAACATCACACAAAGCTGCTTCTTCTCCCCCTCAGACAGAGATTAACTGGAAAAATAACCTTCCCGTTTGGTGAGGATCCAGCTTTAAAACCATTTTTCATTCTGAAATTGAAGGGAGAAGTAAGACTCTGGATTGGGAATTCAAGAGCTTAGTTTAGCAAGGCTGAACAAATATTTCATTTCAATTGTCTCAAGTGTTTTCAAGCCATCTCAAGATACCTGAAGCCCTGACAAGCAAGGCAGGCAATGAGCCAGAGAGCTCACAGAGTCTGGGAGCCTCAACTTCAAAGCAGCCAGCCTTGGCAATGTGCCTGCAGCCAGGAAACCCAAGGATCCTAAAGCCTGGACTTCAAGGTTCTGATGGGCTCTGGAGCTGAACTGCTGAGGAGTTAGTTGGGCAAGGTGAGCTTGGACTGGGGAAAGGGCAGAAACAAGGAGAAAAAAAAAAAAAAAAAAAAGAAAAAAGGCATGTTTCCCATCAGAATTTCATCATGGCAGCTATATGGTTACACTTCCAGGAATGCTTCTAACTGGCCAAATCCAAGTTTTCCAACGGTCATTAGAGAAAAGGGCACATTTCCCCAGAAACCCAACTTCTGGAAATGAAAGTAGCATTGAAATGCAAAGTAAACAACCTTCCCTTCCTTCAACCTTAGCCCAGCAATAACAAGAGAAAAAAACCTGCCAGTTCTGTTAAAAGCTACACGGAAAAGATCTTTTGAAAATAATTTTTTCTTTTTTTTTTTTTTTTCGGGGGGGGGGAAGTTTGTAAATTGATCTCCAGCTGTTGTCACCAGACCTCTGCAGACCCAAATCCCTCCCAGGGGCTCTGCACACCCTCAGCGATCAGACAGAGGTTCCAGACCCATCTTTTGGGCTTTCCAAGATGACAGGAAAAGTCTTTAGGAAAAGACAAGCTGAGCTGAAAGCCTCAGGAGAAGCAGCAATGCCTCTGGGCAGCCTCCTCTCTGATCCTCAGCCAGACCCACCGCATCCCTTAGCCGGGACAGGGCAGCAGCCAGGATTTTAAGGGATTTTAAGGGATTTTCTCCTTCCAAGGCGTCTTAACCCAATAGGTTTCTCTTTGGGAAGCCTCTGGGATCAAGATCTCCGAAAGGGACCCGCAGTGGGTCAGACCCGGCACCAACCAGAGAGGAGAAAGCAGCCGGGGGTGAGGAGGGAGCGGGTACCGGGGACAGAACCACCCCCACCCCCTCCCCCTCCCCAAAAATGCGGCCCAAGCCCCGGGGCGAGGGGCCGGGAGGTGACTCACGGAACTTGGAGGTGGAAGCGTTGATGTTGATGGCGGCGGCGATGGCTCCGGCTCCCCCTTTCCCCCCCGGGCTCCCCGGCTCGCAGCCCCGCAGCAAACCATTGGCTTCGGGACCGGCGGAGAGTTCGGGCCCGGTCGTGGGCCCGGAAGCGGTACCGAGCAAGAGGCGATCACCGAGCTGGGGCAGGTGCCTCCCGTAGCCGCCGGAGCCCCAGTTGTTGTGATTCTGATCGTCCATCATGGCCTCGCAGCAGCCGCCGCCTCCGCCGCCCTCCTCCTCCATGCTCTCCTCCTCCATGGCGGCTGCCGGCGCGGCGGGGACCGGGACGGGGCGGGAGCTCAGCGCCCACCGCCCATGGCGGGGCTTTCACCGCCGCACGGCTCCGGGTAGAACCCGCAGCCGCCAGCCCAGCCCGACTCAACCCAACCCGGTCCGACCCGGCCCAGGTTCCGTTCTCACCGCACGACTCTTTGCGGCGGGCGGGACCGGAGACACCGGGCCGCGGGGCATGCTGGGAGTTGTAGTCCTGCGGGGCGGAGCCGCCATTGGCTGCAGAGCGGGGACCGCCGGCCCTGTGAGGAGGAGGAGGAGGTGGAAGTTGGAAGGGAGTGGGGTCACCTCTGAGGTGCTTTCCAAGCCTAAGGGTTAATATGGAGCCGGGAGGTTCCGACACGTCCACCCAGCTGAGGGGAGATGTTCCGGGATGCCCGAGCCACGGCCGGTGCCTGCCGGTCCCGTCCCGGTCCGCATCCCCCTCTAGCGGGAACGGGCTCCGGAGGCAACGGGGGGAAAAAAAAGGCAAAATCCCTGTTGGAAAAACGCTTAAAGAGAGCTGTGAAGGGCCTGCGCAGCCTTGCTAGGGGACAGAGTTTCCTTCCTCCTGTTAAGTGGGGAAGTCTGCGGGAGTAACATGTAAAACTCTTTTGTCAGTGAAAAATGCAACAGTAAAGAATTATTTTTTTTTTATGTCTTAGTTGCCTTGTTGTATATTTTCCTCAGGTTTCCAGCTGGCTCCTTCATTTGCACCTGGTTACTGGGATGGGAGAAGGGAAATGAGTAGTGGGTTTTTACTGGAAATAAATTTTCACTGTGGTGGGGTTGCTCTTGCTTGTCAAACAAACAAAATAAAAAAGCATCTGAAATCAGAGATGTCAGTCTTCTTTCAAAAATATCTCGGGGTTTTCCCCCACATAGAAGTACTGATTTCTATTTCATCATGAGACAAAATTGTCCTGTATTATGATAGCAGAAGATGCCCCTGATGCCCCCACACTGTGGCATAAAGTTGCTTGGGTAAAAGCAAGGATTAAAAGAATTTGTCTCTATTACTTTTTTTTTTCTTATGTATCTGAAGGAAATCTTTGGGATCTAAAGACTGATAACATTTTATCAGCAGAGACTTTTTCTTAGATGTGAAAATCACCCTGTGAACATCCAACTTACATCCTCTCCATTTTCTGTCTTGGTCTCAGGGCCCAGGAGCTGGTTTGGTGCATTACACATGGAGCTTAGGTGATGGGGTCAGTATATTCACACACCCACTTTGGCTGTTGATCTATTTCTACCTACACCTTAACCACAGCTGTAGAAAAAAAAAAAGAAAAAAAAAATTACATTTTTATTCACCTCTGCTGCATCTTCGCATTTATGGAGTGGGATGTGTAATACAATGTAAATAGCAGTAGTCATTTCTAATGGGTATTGAACTCAGAAAGCTAAAGCAGCAAACCATTTTTAGGTTAGGTAGGTGCTGCAATTTTCTTATAACCACAAAGAAACGTCAGGGAAGTTTGCATATCTCCAGTGCTTCAAGAAAGACACGTTTGGGTTCTCAACCTGCAGAGCAACTCCCTCCTACTCATCCCCTTCCACTGATCCCAGGAGCAGGTTTCAGATTGTATTAAGAACACTGTGAGCTGAGGAGAAATCAGGAATTAATCAGTGTAGCTTTAGCTCTGTCTTAACTCTTGCAAAGGTGCTTATGGTAACATCTAAGAGCAGTGGGAAAGCAAGACAAACACAGCATTTTTCAGCTCTAGGATTTCTTATTGTGCATTTCACACACTTGTTGCACACACCTGGTTTTGTTACCATCTCTGCAATGTACTCACCAGCTTGGGTCTTTTTGAGGTTGTTTTTTTGTTTGTTTGTTTATTTGTTTTTTTTTAACCATGATTTTTCCTTTCTAATCCCTTTCCCAATATTCCTTGCCCTGTGCCTGCACTCACTGCACTTCCTGGTGGCAAGAGTCCAAAAAAGCTTAGGAAATACTTTACTATGGAGTCCTTTACAGAGACTCCTCTGTTGCCTTGTGCAACAAGCTGGCTCATCTTACAAATCAAACAAGAAGCCCTTTCTTGCCTGCCATGAGGCAAATGACAGGCTGCAACAGTCATCTCTGGCTCACACTATTCAAACCCATGACTGCATGCTGATAAAGGCACTATCAAATACTTCATCATTAAAGCAGCACTTGTTTTTGCATGCACTTCGGAGACTTCTCCACATCGTTTCCTTTTTTCCTCGTCAGCATGTGAGAGTTTGAGTCAGGCTTTAAATACAGCCCGAGCAAAATTACATTTTGCAACACCAGAGTTATAATTACTTTCAGTACTAGTTGGGAATCCAAACGTACAAACAAAATTCTGACAAGACCTCAGTATCCTCATGTCTCCACAAAATCCCTGGAGACTTGAAAGTTGTCTTTATTTCAACTAGCTCGCCAGTAAACTGTGGTACTTTGGCCAGGAATGTAACATTTCACACTTTCATTTTAGACTCTGAGTCTATATTTCATTACTCAGACAAATATCAGAAGCATTTGTTACATCTTCAATAATGCAATTTTTTAAAAATGTGTTTTTTTGGCCCAGCACTGTTTATAAGCAGGTCACAGCCACAAGCTTTACTACAAATTAAAAGGGAAGATCAGGGTTTCCTAACAGTACCCACTGAAAGTGCGAGTCATGGAAGAAATATTTTCTACACAGAAATTTGTTGAAATGAGGCTGCAGGGCAGCTTTTCCCTCAGGGCTCTCAGAAGCAGGCTGTGACACTTCCTTCTGCTGGATGCTCATCTTTTGCATAGCTCCAATTTTACATGTACACTTGCATCCATCACATAAGGCTATGTTTTTTCCTCAGATATCTGTGTTTATGAAACAGAATTATTAGGTACCCCAGAAGAGCTTGTTGCAGCACAGCTGGGGTTTATAGGAAGCAGTTAAATGATACATGAAGCCTGCTGGGAAAAGATATGCATAATATATTTTGGTTTATTGACTGCTATTGCTGATAAACATTATGACACGGGCACAATTCTTCTTTTTTTTTTTTAAACAAGAACATTTTTCCTTATTTCCCAAGAGCACAGGCTGCTGAAGTCAATAGGGAAGCTTTCATTGATTTCAATGGGATTTTAATCAAGCCCTAACTCAGCATGTAAAATGCTGCTCGGGTTTATAGCTCTGGTTCTAAAAAACAATTGAAAAAAAATAATAATAATTCCGACAAAGAAATATGAATGCTAAGCAGAGCCTTAAATAGCACTCTGTTGGGAGGCACACAAAATGTGGCACTTTCAAGGCAAGTGAGACAGCTGATTGCAGAAAAATGGCAAAGAGCAGGTAAACCAAAAGGGAGGTTTGAGTGCTTGTTTTTGAGCCACATTTTGAAAAAATCCAAGAGGTGACTTGTTCTGATGGTCCCTCTGCAGGCTGGGGGGTACCCCTCCCAGGAGCATAGGGCAAGCTGATTAACTTAAAGTTTTGATGAAAATGCCCCAGTTCTGAAACAGGGAGCCCATCCTTAGTGCTTCTTGAGTATATACAGTCTGTCTATATTGCAATGGCTTAGTTGGTCTCTGCCTAGGGGAAAAAAACAAAACAAAACAAAACAAAATACAGAACAGCATATGTGCTAAGTCCTTGGGAAGGAAAAGCTGTTAACACATTTTCCCAGCAGTATCGATTCAGGAGGAAACACAGCACAGGCAGAAATCAGCAGCCTGAAGAGGAACATTCCTTGCCATCCTCCACAGGCAGGAGAGAGCTCAAGAAACAGAGCCTGTGGAACACAAGGAAACCCAAATTACCTCCCACCAAGGCAGCTCCAGCCAGGTGTCAGCACGGTGCCTTTGGTGCAGCAGCTCTGCTCACCACACAGACATGGAACAGAGGGGTAAGTGCTGATCAAACCCCAAGAGAAGTGCTCCAGAGATGTTTCTTCTTGCTCCTGTACAGCACCAGACATGCAGGTACACTCTCCCTGTGCAGTGCATAACAGAAGTACAAAGTCAAATCAGATTGTATTCTCCTGAAAGCAGCCTAAGAGAGAGGAGACACACCATGGTTTGCCTTCTGTAACCCTGAAAAAAAATGGAAAAAAAAAAAACACCTCAGCTGGATAACTTGCATTTTGAGTAAATGAGAAAGTTTTACATTAGGTTGAAGTGCACACCTGCTTCTGTCCTTTAGCAAGTAAGGCTGTGTTCTTCCTCTCCAGCCTTCCAAAGAGGACAGGACCCAGGGCTGTGTGAAGCTGTTTATAATGCAAATCCACTTCCCTTTTCTCTGCCTGAATGACATCAGCAGCAAGATATTAAAAGCACAATGACTGCAGTAGTATATTCACTGACATTTTTCCAACTTCTCCACTAGTGGTCACGTTCCCTGCATCATCTGTGCCTAATGGGAGGGCCCTGAGTGCACTAATTGACTATAATTAACACAGCCAGACACACCTAGGACCCCTCACCCATAAACTTTCTGCCCTTTTGTCCAGCTCTATTTAAGCTCAGAGCTCAAGGTTCACTCCTTGCCCATTCTATGCTGTGTATGTCCTGTCACTTCCTTCCACCAGGTCTGCACAGGTCTCTCTCTCATAAATTATTAATCAGGATTATTTCAAGGTCAGTGTCACTCCATCCTTGGATATGACAATCACTTGGTGTTTAGCCCATGGGAGAGACAGCCCTGAGCAGACACACTCCCTGGGCCAGAACCAGCTGAACATACACTGGATGCTCTGTTATCTGTCAGGACCATAAAGCAATGTCCTAACCCAAGCCCTGAGGACAGCAGAAGAGGTGGCATGTGCAGCCTATAATTTTACAGCATATATATTTTGCTCACAGGGGTTTGGGTTTGGTTTTATAGTGCCAATAGAAAGCACCACTCTTGTTGCATCATTACACTGCAAGGATTTTTGTGGTATGGGATACTGGTTAACTATTCTGTCCTGTAAGCAAAAGGAACTCAGGTTTAAATAATAAAATGCATTGGCTGGTATTCATTTCTAACCTCATCTTGGTTGTTCCTTGGGCCTTTCTTCAACCAGTCTGGCTGATGCTGGGCCAGTAGGAGCAGTATCAAGGACTCTGAAATCAGTGCTCGACCAAACCAAGCACCTGTCTCCAGCACATGTGAAAATTGTGCAGGGGGATCTATTGCTGCTTGTGCACCACAAAATGTGCAGACAGCTGAAGAGAACTCTCTCCCACCAGGCACTTTCAAGCACCTGAAGGTCCAGGATGCACACCAGCAGCTCACCCAGTGTGGAAGAAGAGAGAACCTCTTCTTGTGTGCAAAGACAAAAGGTGAGGTTTGGCCACCTCTGAGCTACACCATGCCAGAAGGTGACACATATTTCACAGTTTCAGGATGTCCCCACAGGCAACGCTCCCCCCAGCCAGGCTGTGCCACCACTGCAGCTCCAGCCACCCCATTCCCAGCACAGGGCTCCTGCCCCCTGTGTCCTCACAGGGGATGTGATGCCACTTTCACCCAGTCTTCTTCAAATTCCTGGCTGTGGGTCCTTGTGCTGGGTGTTGCTCAAACAGCTTCCCCACCAAGGGTCCCCACCAAGAGGAGCTGGCTCCAGCCCTACACCACCACTGCTTGGTGCTCCAGCTGCCTCCACTCTGTTCCCACTGGAGCCAGAGTGGATAGAGACATCACTGGCTCCCCAGTTAGGTTCTTCAGGAGGGGTTGGATGCATTTAACACCATAAAAAGCTGTAGAGGAGTTTCTCCCATGCTGTTTTTACAGCCTGTCATTAGATGTCAGCCCACTCCCCTGGGCTGGGCGGGTCATCAGCTACAGGGCTGCATCCAACCACACACACTTATAGGCTTGCATAAATACAAAATCCATGGGTTTATGAATGGAAAAGGCAAAAGCAAAACAGCATGTAAATTTTCTGCTGTTTCATCATGTTTTCTCATTTGACTTGCTGCATTACCTCCTGGTAATCTTCTGCCCTGCTTTCCTCTCCTCTCGGGTGTGCAGGCTGGTGGAAGCTTTCTAAGACTCCCCATTTATGAAGCAAGTGCTTCTTGACTAAAAGCAAAAAGCAAACTCTAGACCTGCCAAAGCAAATTTTACTTATTATCTCAATAATATAATTTCATTGATTTCTCCCAGTGTTATTCAGAGAGTACGTGTGAGACCATGAAAACTTTGGTAAAAGAAGAGTAAATCATAGAATACACTAAGGAACATCTCTGGAGAATCTGCCACAGCTTTTCTGCTTCAGTATTAGGTCCAGGTCCCCCTTTCCACCTCTTATCTGAGAATGCAAATACAAAGATGTTTTTGGTAGAAAAGCACAACAATTTTAATAGTTTGTGGGGAAAAAAAAAAAAAAAGTTAAAAGAATTTTGATATTAACTGATGCCAATAGGGTTTTTTCAATAGTTAGAGACATTTTTTAAAAGGGGCATTACCAATACATATAGGTGTAAAATTTAGGAAATATGTGGGAGTTTTTCATAATACAGTGAATAAAGTGAAATTCATTCCTTCTAAACTTCCTGCAGGCAAGTGTAACAGCAGCATTGTGCAGGTTACTGAGAGCCATCGATGTAAAAAAAAAAAAAGTCTGCTTTGGTTTTTCTAAAATGAAAATGAAAATGAAAACAAGGCAGTATAAGGAATGCTGGGCAGCTCTCTCTGTAAAGCCAGCTGTCCTTCGCCTAGAGGTGGAGCCATTCATCTGCAGGGCTGAAAACAGAGGAACGACATTTTCTGAGCAGGAATGTAGGAAAACTGAGAAAGAGAGAAAAAAAGAAGTCGTGTATTTGCTTGGAAAATGGCTCTGTGTGTGACACATCCTTCTGAGGAGTGAGCAGCAGATTACTGGAAGGTTTGGGTTATGTGTGATAGTTGTGTGATAGCCTCAAGAGAATCTTTTAGGAGAAAAGCTGGAGAGACTGGAGGAAGGAAAGAGAATGATTCCACAAGGCAAAACAGTACATACCTATATATATATATATATCTCCTTTTATATAAAGGGGAAGAGAAGAAGTATTCATCTCCCCTTCAGACTGATGCTTTGCTGCCCTGCCACACAGAGCCTTGCTAATGATTTTACCTGTTAGGCTGCACTTCTCTTGCTGTTTCAAAAATAGGCCTTTCCAGGCCAGTTTAATTAGATGTTAGGAAAGCTTTCTCCATCACTTCTTTAGTTTCCTTTCACATCTAAGACATTCTGGAAAATAATATGAGCACCACATATCTGGCTGGCCCAAACCACTGGTATGCAGCAACAGAAGAACTGGTTCCCAGTCTTGTATTTGATACTGGATATCAACTTCCTCATTCTTGATAGTTTCTCAGAAAATGGAAAAATAGCATCTGTAGTTCCTTCTCCAAGGTAACACCATGACTGAGCTTTAAACTGGGGAGGGAGCTCTCTTTCTGTGATACAAGAGAGAAAATTCTGGTTAAGACTTTTGCTGGCAATAAGCTGCCACGGTGGGGAAGGCTTCAGAGGCAGTCTTTTCGTGGTTATCACAGCTATCTTGTGGTTTCTTGGCCTGTTTTCAATTTGATACTTAAAGGAAGGTCCCCCCACGTGTTCTGTGGGACCTGGTGCTCTTTCCCACATTTCATTCTGAATTCTCCAGGTGTTCAGATATTGACACTCGCTCTGATCCGCTCCAAATTCTGAGCTGCCCAAAATAATTCCCCTCTGTAGAATACTTCAGGGTCAAAGGAATTACACAAATGCAAGAGGTTTTACAGGCAAACTTAAACACTGAAATAACAAATGCAAGAGCTTTTTAAGCATGGTTAGTCAAGGACCAAAGACACACAGACGCCAGTCTCTAGTCCTCATGTTCTTACCAGTGTGGCAAGTGGCCTTATCTTAATCAAACTTCACAATCAGTGTTCCAGCCTCTTTCTCCTCAGTCTGCACAGAATTTTGGCATCATACATCACCCACAAAACTTTCTTGCCTGGCTTCTAGGCTCAGTACTCTCTAATTTTCTTCCTACTCCAGTTACTTCTTCCCTTCAGCATCTTTTCCACCACCCAGGTTGTGTTTGTGTCCCTGGCTTAACTTTCTCTCCTCCTCCCTTCCTTTTGGGCAGTAAGACAATCCCAACATATCAAGCTATAAGCTCAACTTCAAAGAGAGCTTTTAATTTCCTTCCTGAATCACTGCCTTATCTCCTTCCCTTACGTCTTCTCTTGGGCTCAGTCCACCTGGGTTCTGCCCTGGCTTGGACCTCTGTGTCCCACATCCTGACTGGAAATGGGTGCAAGTAACATTTTTGCCTGTAGGTTCTCTTACCTACCCAGCAGTGCAAGTCTCCTGAGCAAATTCTCTCCTCTTTTCTCAGTGACAGTGACCTTTTTTTCCACTCCTCCCCACCAAATGCAGTCATGGTCTCCCCTCATCCATCAAACCAACCATGTTACTGAACCATGCCAGACCCCTCTTCAGTTTCTGGACCACCTTCTCTGTGCACCAAACAGAATCTTCCCTTTCAAGGTTCCTAATGATCCACTACTTGTCTTCCATTAAGTGTCAGGAAACCAACTCTGTCCCTCAGTCCCTTCAGGATAAAGCCTTTAACTCCCAGTTGTTAAAACACTCACCTGTGTGTTTCTCCCCAGGCAGACACGAGTATCTGTAAAACCATCCTCATTATTCTTAAAGTTCTCCTTTGACATTAGGTCAATAAAATCCTAAAGTGTTGGGCTGTGCTGAACCCTCTGACTAACAGTAGCTCCTATTTCTTTCTGCCTCCTTGCCTGTCCATATCCATTTAGCAGTTCTTGTTTCATAGTGAGATGAAACAGAGAGATCTCAGGCTCTGAGGGACAGACATTGCCTTTCTCTTTCACCACAAAGGAGTCTGCATCCCTGACCAGCTGCTACAATACAACAGCAAGGGAATAAATCAATCCATAGTCTTTCCTCATCAAAAAATGCCTCCAACTCCTTTCTATTTGAGAGCAAACTTCTCCCAGGTTCACCACAGACTGCAGGAATATAGGTGCAAAAGACATGTAGAATATTGCATAATAAAAAGAAGCAAGAACATTGATGCACATCATGGATTCTGACTTCAGAATGAAAGAAAAAATGAATATGGAACTTCATTTGTTCATGACATATAGCAAATGTGCACATGGCACACCAGCAGAAAAGGGATAAAAACATGCAAAAGCATTCCTAGTAGGTTTCTATACATACAGTGTTTTAAAGTATTTTAAATAATAAAAAAAAAAATCACACTTTTGCTTCTGTCAAGGATTTGTATCTAACCACTGAGAGACCTTATCAGGAAATAAGAAAGAGAAAGAGCCTTACAAAGGATTTCTAAAACTCATTCAAGCCTCAAATATCATTTTCTGACATTGCAAAAAATGTATCAAATCTCACCCTGTTTTGTGGTTGTTCCATGGTTATAACATCAACAGCTTATGCTTCAGGACAATTATTCTCTCTGCTCTTGATACTCTTTGCAAGCAGCTCCTTCCCTGCTCCAAGACTGAATCACCCAGACAGATTTTATTCCTGAAGCAGACACCTTTCCACTTGTCTTCATAGAGATCTCCCTCAAAGTCAAAGCAGAACTCAAAGAAAATGCTCTTATGTCTTGATGTGGTAAAACAATTTGTGTTTTCCTCTTAGACAACAATTTCTTGCCTAAGGCAGCTTTTGTTGGCAAAATTATAGTGGCAGCAGAGCATTCCTGATGCAAACATTCCCAGTTTGACATATTCCTGAGTCTAGAACAGGGGGACTAAGCTTTTAAATACCTTAATTCATTGGTACAATTTCTTTGATCTGTATCAGCTGAAAATGTTACCCAGGATCAAAGTCATAATGGAGATGCTACAAGGCAACAAATTGAATGAAAAACAATGCAGGAGCAAATCTAAACAAAATCAACTTTATTTACAGGGAATAATGAATGGGGCATGAGGAAAACAACAAACAAATGACTTTTTATGTGTATTCATTAGTATGGCTCAAGGCATGTGGAAATTTTACTATGAAACTCACTGCTGCTATGCAAAATTAAGAAAAGCACAGGGACTTCTTACTGGTACAGCAATCTAACCAGCTGCCATATAGTTTTCTTCACATGTTCCCTGTTGAGGTGGAATGAGAATTACCATATTGTAGGTGAGGTTTTGTGTGCTGCTTGATAAAACAAGTTAACTTCTATGCAAAACAACACCAAATAAATGACCAACTATGGAGGATCAGCTTGAAGTAGACAAAGCAAATTAACTACTTAGTAAGCTGTTACTTAAATAAAAGTATATAAAACAGGTAGCAAGTAGCCTCTCGTGTGTGTTCACATACATGAAATTTCTTTATGGTGTCTTTAAATGTTTCTTCTGTAAATGAAATAGGAAAATAAAAGCCCGTATGACAGAAATAAGGGAAATTAGGACAGCTTCTGGACTCATTAATCATTGTAAATGCAGTATATCTTCATTTCATACAGTTCTAAAATGATTTAAAGTGATTGTTTTCAAGTCAATCTTCCATCGTCCACCTCTTTTTTTTTTTTTTTTTTTTTTTCCAGAGGCCAGAAATAGCACTTCATAATTTATCCTCTGTCAAGCTTTGTCACAGCTATCCCTTTCTGAGCCACTGAACTCAGCTTACTGCATCTGCTTTCAATATGCATACTGGAACCAGATTTTCTTTATTGCATTCACCTGTCAAATACAGTTTAAGAGAACATGCTTCAGGTAATGCTAAGAAATGCAATATCCACCAGACTACTCCTGCACTTGTAATTCAGTGTGTTCCTGATCTGTCTTCAAAAGCTTACAAAAATTCATCAACCTTCAGCACATTGCAGTGAACTAATGCTGCTAATTTATGAGTTGACTGATAATTTTTAAAATGTCTTAACATTCGCAGTTCCCTTGGACCTAAACAGTCCAAATTGCTGCCTTATAAAACTGTGAAACCCATGTTTGTTTTTGCCACCAGCCTGGTACACTCAGCCCAAATGAATTCCCAGAGCTTTTCCCAGTTCCCAAGGCAGGGTGCAAATCCTTCTCCTGTGCTGGCTCTGTGGGGAGACTCGGGCACAGACATCTTGTCCCTCTCCAACTTGACCTGGATGCTGCTCTGCTTCAACCAGAAAAAAACCAAAAACCCTCAGGACCTTGGTTCAGAAGTGACTGTAGTTTTGGCAGAGGTGCCTGTGTGGGGCAATCAGGAGCAGGATTGTACCATGGCTTGTGCTTGCCAGTCAGCATTTTTGTAGTGTTTTTATGAATTTGTAAGACCCCAGTGTAGCCAGGCTGCTATGCACAATTTCTTCCTTTTCTGCAGCTTCCCAGAAAGTCTCTTGTGGCTTTTCACATTGCCCAAATGGGATTTAGCCTGATCCAGTCAGAACAACTTTGGTGGAAGGGTTCTCAATGCTCTTGCCATTTATTATCTCTTGGAGGAGTCTACCAGGAAACATGCCCAGGCCCAAGTCCCTGCTGTACCAGCCACTCTCCAAGAGAATAATCTATCAATAAACCTCTGCTCTACACAAGTTACTGAGCAGATGTTGGACAGGATAAAAGGAACAAGCCAGATGATGGGAGAGAAATCTCCCAAAGTTGAACCTCACCACACCAGCTTATTTATCACTTACATGAACATCCACAAGGACATGGCAATTGGCACGTGGCAGTTTGAATCCCTTTATATTGGTATCTGCTTCTTCATCTTTCAAAAAGTAGAACTTGCAGCCAGACCAAACTGGAATGCAACCAGCTCCATGTTGGAAAAGGCAGAATTTCCTTTAAGAGGTAAGTATCCAGCCTCAGCTTTGTTCAGCACCACCTCCCAAAGAGCAGGAATTATGTTTGAAAGGTGTGTTCTTTTCAGCAGCCCCTGAATAGGAAAAACTGCAGGAGACTGCACATTTTTACAAAGAAAGGATGTGCTCTTCTCCATTTACTGATCCAATGCTCAAAGAGAACAGAAATCACCTCCCGTGGCTGCCAGGCTCTGAGAACAAAACAAAACAAAACAAAAAGAAAAATGGATATTCTGGTAACTATGGAGAGGCTAAAAAATGTTTTTCTAGGTCACTGAATGCAGGCAAAACTGTTTTCTTTTTTTTTTTTTGGAGCTGTTTTCTATTCCCACTCTGCTCGCCTTGATGCTCTCCCCAAAACATAAATAGTTCTGTGATTCATTGGGAAGCCGCTCTTATTTTTGTTGTTGAATCTTGAAAGAGAATATAATTGCTTTTCCCATGTACTGGTAATGATGAGAGAACCCAAGACAGAGTTTTTACACAAAGCAATATGTCATTCATCACAATTACTACTGCCTCAGCTGGAGAATTTTTAGCAGAAGTTCCATCTTCTCAGAACATGGGCTGAAAGGGAGTCAGATAAATAAAGGTTGTCTCCTTTTACACAACACATCAGACTCTAGCTTGCATCTTAACAAAATCTTTCATATTCTCATAGGAGCTGTAGGTTGATGAAAATACCAGCCCAAAGCTGGTATGCACATACATCTATGTGTAGATGTATAAAAAAAATAAATTCTCCATTATTCCAAGTGAGGTCAAACCAGTTCCTAGTGAAATATGTAATCTTTTACAATTCTTTGCATTCTAAGTAAATAAATTTAAGTAATATTGGACTAAATGCATGCATTACAGCACTACAATCAACAAATGGAAAAATATATTAGGTTTTAGGGATACATTTTTAATAGTGAAGGTAAAGAATTAAGAGATGTGGCCAGTGAAGGAACCAGCAAGCTCTCTGTTTACCCTCACAATAAATCTCTGATGCATTCTGGCTGATGATGCAGTCCTTTCTTGTTTGAAAAGCTTCCAGGACTTCACTAATGAAGTCATCTCCCCATCACTATCTGGTGTGCAGTATCAGCAACAGACCTGCTGGACCCCTATGGCATTCCAAGAGACTTTGTCTCACATGGAAACCCAGAGCAACAAAAATGATGGCATGCCCTTGGTGGTCAACAACAATTCCTTCATTGCCTTTTGGTTCATCCCCTGCAAGGGCAGCATTTCCAGCAGCAGAACCCAGTGCCTGTCACACAGGGGTGCAGAGCTGGGAGATAAAAGTAAACGTGCACCTTTTTTATTTCTTTAAAGAAGAGTTACAGAGTCAGAATGACAGCCCTTTGCCCAGGATGCACCTAGCTGTACAGCAACTGCAACACACCAATTGCTGATGTTATCACCAGAAATAACATTTCCAGCCACCTGGGAAATATGTCAGCAGAACAAATGGATTCAAATAAACAGCAGCAGAAGGCATACAGAAATATTGATTCATGGCATTTTATCCTCTGTCCTTTTCAAATGGTCCCTCTCCAGCACTCAAGCTGCTGTGATAAAAACCTCCTCCCCTTCCTGAATTCTTGACCACTGAGAATACACTTTCTGTGATTTTCTGAAGGGAAAAAAAAATTAAAAAAAAAAAAAAAAGAGAAAGAAAATTTAAAAAGAAACATCTACACTCTTTAGTGATTCTGGTCTCAAGCCATTAGCTTGCCCTGCAGTATCAGGCATCACTCTGAACATCTCCCTAATACAACAATGCTTGATTTATATCAAGGTGCTTCTCAGTAAAGGCAGGTATTTGAGAAAAACACTGAGTTAAGCATCACTAACAAAAGATTAACAGTAGAAACACATCAAGGAAAGCAAGATCAAAATCACTAAAGAGTAAGTAACTGAAGCAGCTGGAAAAGTCCTTCCCATTCAGATGGACCACCTATTCAAGACCAACCTAAATCAGAAGTGAAAATGAGCCTTCTGTAGCTCTGGAGAAAGCTCAGAAGTCTCTCTGCTGGGTTTACATCTAATAGACAGCCCCATCACAAAAACAATTGCTGAATTGCTGTCACATTTAGCAAAGGGCAATGCAACATTATAGGCTTAACTAATTTGATCAAAATCTTTGTTAAAAAAAATTAAAATTATGTTCAATTTTTGAATAAACACCATTACCAGAAGAGGTTTTTTGCCACCTAACTATAAAAGCCCAGAAAAGATGAGCAAAGGGCTTTTGTTAGCTGCTGTTTTATCAACGGATGAGAGGGAGGCAACAAAGCCCAGGCAGTGTCCAAAGGCTGAGTCCTTGGTAACCATGTGGTGAGGGGCTCACCTTCTCTTCTGTGATTCTCTGCTTCAACTGCAAAGGGTTATCAGCTACCAGAAGTGCCATCTCCTCCTTCCCTATCCCAGCTGCCTCCAGGCAAGCAGAACCTGCTTTGGTGCTTGGAGACAATCAGGATTGTATCAGTCACCAATGCTGCCTCTTCACAGCCTAACCCCTAAATTAGGTTCAGCATTTGAGGAATACCTGCAGCATCCATCCCTAAGAGCCTGGCTTCTTGAAGCAGTGCTCACAGTTCAAGTCCCACCCCCCAGCCAAAACAATTCATCTTCAAAGTGGAGGCATCACAGAGACATTGCTGATCTAGACCACATACCCTGAGGGCATAGCTCCATGGCTTTGTAGGGAAGGAAAGGAAAAAAAGCCATATAAATGTGGAGAATTGCTTGTGGTGATCTCTGCCCCTGGGACTGCTTACCTTAGCTGGCACAGACCTCCTGAGAAGCCAACTCCAGGTGAAGGCACAGCCTAAAACCCCTTCTGAAGTTCCTGGCCCAGAGCACAGTTCTTGGGGAGGAACATGGGGGTTTTAGTGAGCTAATGCTGCTCTGCTGAATGATCTGCAAGTGCTTATTCCCTCCTGTCCCTCCACTCCCTCCAACTGTCCTTTTTTACTGCCATAAAAATATCACTCTGACTGCATGAATAACTGCCCATAATGAATTTCAGGAGTTTCACCACATCCAATAAAAACAGGAGTCGTTAGCAAGTATCTATTTGACCACTGACAGCTGAAACAGTGAGAAGAGCAATAATTTAATGACAGTTAAGGTTAAATATATTCCTGTAGTTTATCATCAATCACTTTCCTTCAGCACTTGACATCGAGTAGTAAGCACTGAGGAGAAGGAGTGTGTGAATTACACAGCCTGGCAGATATAGCCATAAGCAGCAGGGTTGAACATCCTTGAACATTCCAATTGGAAACAGGAGCCTGAAAACAGTGCCAGGGGATCATCAGGTGACATTAAAGTCCTCATAAGATCAACCTCTCCTGTGTGTGAGAAATTGGAGGCAGCTCCCAGATGCTCGATACCACCACAGTGATGTATGGGCTGTGTAATAAGGAATGGAAAGGAATTATGCAGGACACATCATTTCTCTTGCTGGCATTGTTGGGCAGGAAAGATCACAGCACCCTCCAAAATACTCACTTCTCTTCTCTGCCCCCTATTCCAAAGATGAAGTGGGAAGAATGAAGAGGTTGCCAGGACCCCCTGATTCAGAGCCAGGCTGGAGCAGCTTGTGGTGCCCTGGCTCCCTCCCTTGCAGGAAGATAACACCAAAGTACTTCATATCAGGAGAGAAGGAGGAGAATTCAATACTACTCTACAACTCAACATAGCTTTTGCACTAGAATGCCAGTGCATGATAACAAAGCAAAAATACCAGCTATGTCTGTCACCTCTGCAGCAGCAGGCAGCTTTTCAGTCCAAGTTCCCTGCGTAGTCATTTATAGCAGTGCAGAGCAGGTGGAAATCATTGCTTGTTCTGATCTGGTGGCATTTTACACCCACTCTGGATCAGAGAAAAATCACTTTAAAGAGGTACAGTTTAAGAGAGTTAAATATCTAACACAGCCTCCTGAAGACCAACAGTTGGCAGCAGCTCATTTCCATTCTCACCATCTCACACCTGCAAATAAAATTAATCTGCTTGGGCAAATGTAATTGTGAGATGCTCTGGCATGCTGACAGAAAGGAGGAATTGTGTTAGATACAAACAAGCATCCATCTGCAGAACAGAGCAGGTGATAATCCCAGCTCCATCCAGCACATCCCTTCCCAGGCCAGCTCACCTTTTGCAGGTTTTCTCCCTCCCTGAGGAGCAGGGAAGGCAAACTCACTCTTCTTGCTCCCCCCAAAATTTGCACCTGTCATTCATAATCTGTGTTTTCTTATTACAGAGCTGACAAAATGACAACAATAATTAATCTTACTGTGTACAAAGCTGATTGATATCAAGCAGAATTAAAGTATTGTAATCAAGTTAGTCCATTGCAGATGTGTGAGGTGCTACAATTTATCCAAGTCTGCGGGCACACAATTTGATTCTGCATAACAAGGGAGGACAATATCCACAAAATACCAGAGAGGCAATAACATGATGCAGGATTTCACGAATGCCTTTCTTTTTTAGCTCTTAAAAAATGCCACTCTTGTCAGTTGTACAAAAGGTGCCAGGACATGTTAATACATGTCACATCAAAACTGTCACAGGAGGCTGCACGCTGGCTCCGTGGGGATGTGCCCTGTGTTCAAATCAACATGTGCATGCCCAGGCTTCTCCTGCGGCACCAGAATTCCAGAGGCTAAAGGCTCCTGAAATCAAGTAATGGGAGTAACTGTTCAGATCTATAAAGGTGTGAAAAGATGCTGCTAAAGGGCATGCTGAAATAGAAGCAAGACTCAACAAGGACAATTATCTCTGTCAAAGGCTTTTGGTGATCGATGTCAGCTGCCATCACAGTAGGATGAGGGAAAACCACAACATGAATATTTGATCAAATTAGGCCAACCCGAGAGCATGTGATGTGATGTGCTTTCTGTGGCAGGGCTCTTCTTTCACAATGGGTTATGTCTTTTTCTTGCTTCACCAGTTTCTTCTCCAGCTGAAGTCTTTTCAGCTCTCATGACCAAAGGTGCAGCTTGTGGGTGCTGGGGAGAGCCGCAGATCCACACAGCTCCCCAGTACACTCCCTGCTGACCCAATCATCACAAAGAGGCTGAGAGGGCACTGTCAGAGCAGCAAGAAAGGCTGAGATGGGCTACCAATTGGCTACCAATTGGCTACCTGCAAAAACAGGCAGCCCTGCTCTTCCACTCCACCTACAGTGATTTTGACCCCCACGTCCCCATCAAGCCAATTCAATGCCCTAAGGAGGCAGATGTCAAACCTAGGGGACAAAACCAAGTAAAAAGTTGCCTTGAACATGAGCAAAGGTGCCAGAAGGGAAAGCAGGGGGGTTGGAACTAGATGATCTTTAAGGTCTCTTTCAACTCAAACTATTTTATGATTTTAAGAGGCATGACCCTTATGGCAACAGCAAGGAACTGGCTCTGCTCTCCCAAGAGCCAGAGGATGTGTTGCATTCAGAAGGAGCAAGTGGTGTCAGGTCTTTATTTGAGGCACCTCAAGCAGCTGAGAGAGCCTGGGGACTGCCTGCACAGAATTCACTAATCCTTTGGCATTTATTCCCTTTCCACTCATGATGCTTTAAATCTAACCTGGATGATCCATCGTCTGCCCTTGATCCTGTTCTACATATCACGTAGAGAACTAAGATGCTCTGCACCCTGGCAGGGAGTATATTGCTGTTAACAAACTATTTGCAGTGTGGCTGTTTCCTTGCAAAGACCTACCTGGAGGGCAGAGCTTATTTTCATTAGCAGCTTTGTCTATTCAACTCAGATCCTTAATCTGTCAGGAGGACCCTAACATGTCCACCCAGTCTCCAGTTTCAAAGACTTTTCTCCAGACTAGCCAGGTTTTCTGGCAAATGCCATCAGAACAGGAGCCCCTTGGCACCTCAAGCAACTCCACAAAACATGCTGCCAACCCTGCCCCAAACATGCAGTCACAAGGAGGGACATGTCCACCCATCCTGCTGATCCCCTTCTCCCACAGCATGGAAGGAGATGTTTCTAATCCATCAAGGCAATGAATTTCCTCCTTGCAGGAAAAATTTCCTGTGGCAGCATTTACTGCAGTGTGTCTGACTGTAAGAGCAACACAGAAGTGCTGGAAGACACCTTCTAGGTTGCAAAGACTCAATCCTGCTATTATAGATAACTCTTCCAGGTAAAATTCCATGCACATAAACTGATCAAACTCTCTCCTTAAACCAACCAAGGCTATTGCAAGGCCATAGTCCCCTAATGCCTAAAAGCTCTCTGCCAATTTCCAGCCTCTATTCATTTTGCAGCTGGTTTATACTAATTTTCTCTGTTTACCTCCTATCAATTCCATTGACTGACTCCTTGACCTCATATTATTTAGTGTTCCATTGTGTTCTTTCATGCTCCAATACTAACAAAAGGAACTGCAAACACAGGAGAACACATTGAGAGCAGCAGGAAGACTCATACAGCTTTAAACAATTAATAAGGGATGGGGCAAAAGGTAGGGAACAGCTCACAGCTCAATCTTGCCGATTTCTGCATCATAAATAAAAAAAGAGGGACTCAAAAATCGGAGCTCTGAGTCTGAAATGAAACAAGATTCAAATGGAACAGCATTAATAATCTCATACAATGGCCTCTTATGTGTCAGATCTGTATGGTGGGGCTAAACAAACACAGCTGGGGAACCAGCTCTGCAGAACAAGGAAGACTTGAGGAAAGGAAACATAATTGTTGGAAAGTGCCAAGAAAGCAAATTTCCTGGTAGGAGAATAACCTGGTGGTAGAACTCCCCAGACAGTTCTGGTAAATAGATGTAGGGAGATATTTTTCCTCTGCCCTCCTCATGGAAGATGAACATGATGAGTTTGTGGCTTGCCTGTCAGTGAGCAATAACTTCTTTTAGTGTCACCTGAGTCCATGGAAGAAGGATCAAGGTTCAGGAGCTGGATGGTACAAGGGTTGGAGCCAGACAGAAAGATGTTTGGGAATGCAAGAGGGCAGAGCCCTGCAACAAGCAAGGTTTCATCTGTTCAGTGATTTCCTGTTGCCTGATAGAAGATCCATTCTTCATTCATGGTTTTCCCTTCTCTCCAATTAGTAGCACATCCATCCCCTGAGACTACCAGACTGGGGAGTACAGAAAAGCAGTAAAAACAGAAAGGGAACTCTTAAAATAGGGCAGTTTCATATCTCTGAAGCTCTCAAGGTTATCTCCTTTCAAGACACTTGTTCACAACACCTCCTCTTTCAATAACCAAGATTCAAAGTTTCCAAAGTTTTTTCTGGAAAAATCCCCTAAAAAGTATCATATAATGGCCTTTCAGAGAGAACATCTTGAACTCAGGCAGTGGAAAATATCTGCACAGGCAACAAGCAAAGAGGTAACTTAACAAAGAATCATTATAGGAAAGATTAGGCTTTCTGCTGGATACATCAAAGAATTTATTTACTTGATACAGGACAGGAAAATAGACCAGAAAATGTTATAAAATGTTCTGGCTCATCTGAGAGCAAGCACAAAAGCTTCATTTACAGTTGTATCACCCTTTCTAAGCTAAAAGCAAATAAAAGCCCAGAGATAAATTTCATGAGCACAAAACCATGAGCAGCCAGGGGCTCTGACCACAGTGCATTTAAGTATCTACAATTCAGAGACATTCTTGTGACTAAGTTACACCATTTTCTATGTTGAAAAGAAGTGTGAGAATTTTGGAAGTTGCACTGAAAAACTCAAAAACTGTTTTGTTCTTTGTTTGTTTTTCTTTCACTTAAGATCACAAAAGCTGAGGTTTAAGTTGCTGGAAAACACTATTTTCCACACCTTTTGTGAAATAAGAATGTAGAAGCAGTCTGCAAAAATGGCATTTTGGGTGCAATTCCCATTTCTGTCAAAGATTTGCCACTGAAAATTCTGGAAAAGATGTTTTGTTGTTGCTGGGGTGGATTGGACCTCAAGTGGGGGATTGGACCTCACTCATTTTCAGAAGTAGGAGCTGAGATGCCTTGGGGAGGAATCTTTGCTGACAGAGCAAGTAGGGTTAGATGGAGTTGTGGGTGTTCACATCCCAGTAATGAAATAAGATGAAGAACACCCCAACTGAGGAGGGGGGTAGTGATACAACACTTAGCACATTGAAAACTCCAGTTCAGGCTCCAGCAGCTACAACAGGTACAGTCATTCACCCTTGGCCTGCCAGAGCACCCAGCAGAATTGTCTACATTTGTTGGGAGTGAAGAAGAGAGAGAGAATATTTATACCAAAAAGACAGTGCAGACTTGAAGAACTGGAATAGTTCACAAATTCTGATGTTTTCACTGGAAAACATACTATTTTTTTCTGGTAAAAGCATGCTAGGCCATTCATTTTTACAATTTTGGAACATGTTCTGTTCTATGTCAAAGAAATGTTTGAGCCAAAAAAATCCTGTTAATCTTTTTTGATTTTGAGTTTCTGTGAGAAAATGAAGAAAGTCAAGGAAGGGGATCAACCCACACGCAGCTTCCTCAGACATTCCTAGGCCAGTCAGCAAACCAAAAAAATCAATTCTCCACCCATTTCTAATTCTCAGGGTCACTAAATCTGAAACACATTATTCTCCAGGAAGTAATTTCTAATAAAAGGCACTAAGCTCAGTGGACAAATGGCTTAGATATAGATCTGGAGACATACAAATTGAAATGAAACGGGTATTCATCTTTTCTCCACAAAAGGTGGATATTGAAGGGAAGTAGTTTTTTAGAAGCTAGTGGATGTGTGGGTTAAATTGTTCTGTAGATTTTCTGAGTCTTTTTCTCTCCATTCAGCATAAGTAGCATCTTACTGTATTGGTTTCTGTACCCAGGAAGGTATTGGATGTATTTCAATGAAACATTTTCCTAATCATCATTATTATGAAGTTAGCTTAATAAAGAGATGATATCAGATGAATGGTTTTGCTTTCAGTGTCCAATTTTCTTTCATCCTTCTCTTCCCAGAAGGGGTATTTACATTCCTGTATGGAAAGGGGAAGGCAGCAGTGGGAGCAGGTCCCTTGCTGCTCTAACATTTTCTTCTATGTAGCTATTTGATTCCAGCAATAAAAAATTCTAGGTCTTTACACAGCATCTATCAGCATGGTGGGGTGGGGACAGCTTGATTGTCCCCACAGGGGCCCTCTTGTACCCATCACAGCAAAGTGATACTAAAAATAAAGCTTTAGCTTTAGGAAAAGAGAGAAGTCACTGCCTGCACTCTGTGTTCTATCCAAAAAGGTGACCAAGTCACCTTTCAAAACCCAGGGCTTCCTTTACTTGCAAGGGTTTGGAAAATATTTCAAATCTTTTCTTGCAGTTGGTGAGTGGCAATGGAAGATCTCCTCCAGCACAGCTCACCCAGCAATCCTGACGACCTCCTGTTTCCATCATGTAATCTCTCTCCTGGCCACACAGCTCCCAGCATGAGCCATGCAGCCACTGTTTTCTGTGGTTTGCTGCTCACACAGACTGTGCACCTCATTATTTCAGGAGACAAAACACCCCCACAACAAGTTTGTGCCAGTGGGTCCCAAGTCCCAGAGTCCTGAAGGCAGCGTGCCTGCCACTGCTGGGAGTGAGGGGATGCTCAGGGAACAGAGATGTTAAGGGTTGAACTTGATGAGTTTAGAGGTCTTTTCCAACCTACACAATTCCATGATTTTATGTTGCATCAACAGACACAGCCCTTGTGTCTCCAGCCACCAGCTCTTCAGCCCAGCTGTGCTTTCCTTTGCCTGGCTCTCCCTTGGCCCTGGCAGAAGCTCCTTATCTGGGAGCAGCCCAGCCCTTATTTTCAGATTTGGGAATTCCAGTGTTGCCAGCATGGGTAGAGAGCTGTTAGCCAGGTATTGGAGCTGCACACAGGGATCTAGGAGCAATGCAGATCCTGAGGCTACAGCACAGGTTGTGCAGATCTCCCTCCCACAAATGCTCAGGGACAGCATCCAAACACACTCCCTCCATTTGAAGGCTTCATGTATACTCCTACGAGTAATTTTCTCGTGCTTCCTAATATTTGGAGGTTCAGAACTGGCATGAGAAAATTACTCCTGAAGTCTGAGCAGAGCCTTATGGGTTGGGGGGAGACTGACTTTGTTTCTTGCTTTAGTACAGCCCCTACTGTGCTCACCCTGTAGCTTGCTTGCTCTGGGACATCATTGCAGCTGACCAAAGGATGAGTTTTCTTACCCACAGGCACACACACACGCAGGGTGAAGCTGGAGTTGTAACTCCATCATATAGCTTTGTCACAGATGTCACTAGTTCATGAAAAAGAGTGAAACTCCTCTTTCATTTTGAGCTCACCACTGAGCAGTGTGTTAATTTTCTGGGTCAGCATCCCAGGATTTTCCTTTTCCTAGCATGCTGTTCAATACTCACCACTCTTTGACATCATGTACAACTTCTATAGCAAAAAGTGCTTAATCCTCTCTGAAGTAATTTCTTTCTTCTTTTATGACTGGAGCCCTGGACAGTCTGTTAGGCTTCAACCCCAGCACTATATTTAACTCAGTCATCTTGTTCATTCTTCCTCTCATCTACAGCTTGGCTAAAAGGAAGAAATTGCAGTCATGAATAAAATACCAGCAAGAAAGTCAAATTGTTCAATGTGCCAATGGCAGCATCTAGGAAAGGGCTGGGTTTCTATCATGTTCTTCACTCTGTTTATGAAGGATTTCCATACATCTGGCTGCTTGGAAGTGAATCACAAGAGTTAAAAAGATGCAACCTGAGGAACAAAACAAGTGGGACAGAATTTGAAAGAATAGTCAGATAGCAATAAGATTACTCTGGTCACAGAGAGCTGCCTCTGGCCTAAGTTATGGGCTTGCCCATGCAATGGGCAAATGTAGCTCCCAGTGTATAAATATTTTACAGAATATTTTCCAGCAAACTTTGGCCACCACTCTACAGTCTTGTACAGGAAAGAAAACCAGTTCAAAATGGCATTTGTCATCACCTCCAAATTGAGAAAACTCTGTCTACATTTAGATGCCACCATGCTGTACATATCTCATTCCTCTCCATGTTCATTCTGACACCCTCTTCAAGACAAGTGCCCTCTCATTTTGTTACAGCCACAGGATTCAGCCACAACACAGTGAAGAGGAAGGAGGTGATTAGGGCTGCCTGATTCTGATATTGGTCATATGGCTGTGTGGCATAGATACAGCCTTTACCATCTCATCCAAGCAGTATTTGCAGTATTAAGAGTCCTAAAATGTCTTATTCACAACAACTAGGTACGTTTGGTTTTTTTGTCTGAACATCAATTTCTATGTCTCTACTTTGTTTAATGCTGCTTTGTCCAGCTTTAGCAGAGGCATATTTTCCTGAGGCATATAGAGCTTGAACTGGGGAGAAAGAGAAAAGATGTTTCCTACACCTCTGCCTAAAATAAGGCTCTTACCTTCTTCAGAAGGGTGGGAGATCCAGATAATTTTTAATGACTTGAGGACAAAAGTTGCCAGTTCTGCCTCTAAGGCATTGGTTTTCTATTATATGTGACTTTTTTTTTAATTTTTCCTGTTTCGCCTGAGCACGCACAACTGAGAAGCTCCAAGTTTCAGCCTCTGAAATGTTAGTACATTCTGGGGCTGACAGCCCACAGAGCAGCCACCAGCACACACGTGCTCTTACAGCACCAATGTCCAGATAACCCCAAATTCGCAGAGGAATAATGTGCTGAAAAAGCTCATCAGCAATCACAGTTTTAAACAATTTCAGTCTGCTCCATTTCATCCGTTTCTCCTAGGGACAGTGAAACCTCTTGCAAATCTGCTGCACGTCCCCAACAATAGAAGGGGATTGTATACACATTGGCAGCAGAGGATGAATTTCACATTCAAGCTTTGAGACCTAGAGCCAACTGCACTTCAAACCCACCTACAAAGGCACAGCACACACATTAACAAAGATTCCCTCCCAGTGTCCCAAGCAAAGACTGTTTATTTAGACCCTTTTTGACTGTTGCCCAAATCTGGAAAAGATGCAGAAAGCACAGATTAGATAAAAGCACTAATATTTGCTTAGTAGCCAGTTAAAGGGAGAACAAACTATTTTTACAATTTAAACTTTAGATTGGCCCGACAAATGAACCAGGAAAAAGATGAGCCAGGAGAAAGAGAAGCCTTTAGCCTGTGACATGCTTCTCCCAGCAGAATTTCTGTCACAGACAGATGCTCCAGGGACCTGGCATTGCTTCCAATCACAGCAGAAACACTATTCCAATGTTCTGCTCTGCACCCTTGGCTGCAGGCAGGGCTGCTGGGAAGTGATGCCTCCAGCCCCTACCCAATGCCCAGAGAAGTTTCCCCTCTCCCCACTGCCCCCTTGATAAATAGGAGAGGTGTGGAAGGGCCACTTGCTTTGCACCAGCTGGCCAGGAGGTTGGAGAAAGGCAAACCTCCTCGTTGTTCTGAGGCAGCTCACAAAGACTCCATTTTGTTTATTATTATTATTGTTTTATGCCCTTTTTATTCCACCAGACCCTCTCTAAATAGGCATTTCCTTTGCTATTAATGAGATCTGCTTCAATTTCCAAAGTTCTGTTTGCAGACTGTAATCTCAGTCCAATTTAAATATCTGCTGTTTCGGTGGTGGACTTCTGGACAACAACCCTCCAGCTCAATGCCAAAAACATAACCGAGAAAATTTCACCCAGCGTTAGGAGCCATCTGGTTATGCTGCTCTGCAAAGTGAGGCAGAGAAGGAGCTGTGTGATACCCATGTAAGGCAATTTGCTGGGCTGTTTATCATACCTGACTCTGGGGTGCAGAGCTTTATTTTGATTTGATAAAAAGCAAAGGAGTACAGCTGCAGCACACTGCTGCTCCACTAAGCCGACAGATGGGCAGCACTGTGAGGAAGCCACATGGCTTCTCTTTTTTGGCTTTTTTTTTTTTTTTTTTTTTTTTTTTTTTTTATCAAATTCAGCTCATTAGGTTTTATCTGCAGTATGTTGCTGTGGTGGCAGAAAACCTTTTAGCAAGTAGAAACATCAGCCAAAGTTTGTCAACAGATAAGGGGAAGATCCAATTTTGTTCAGTTATGTGCCGGGGCAGGGGTGGGGTTTGATCGCTTCTCAATGCTCAGAAGTCAGCTCTTATTTTTCTCAGCTCACTTTCTAATCCTGACTAGCATTTTAATAGAGCTGCTCTTCACAGCTTGCATTTGTTGGTGCATTTCAAGACACTTCACCAATCACTTGATCTGGATAAGGGCAGAAAGTTTGTCAGCAAAACCTGGAAAGTGGGAATTTTTCTTCGCCTCGAACAGATAACAACAACTTGGATACCCCCATTTCTGCATACATTTCAAATTGAGAACCACATCTGCTTTTACAGGCTGTGGTATTTTGAGATGTACTGAGTTGTCAGCTGTCCTCTTCTACCTTGGGTCACTGCTTTAATCCCAACAGTGTCAGTTTAACTTTCTTCAAGAGGAAAATGAAGCTCATTCCCATGCACAAACAGCAGCTTTGGCCACAGGTTGGTAAATGCAATGTTTGGAAAGTATTTTCAATCCACAGGAGGAATATCAGAAACTTTGGAAAGTTTTCTCCTCAGGCAAAAGAACTGAATGGGACTTCCCAGGTATTTCGGTGCCTGCTCACCTGGCCCCCAGAGCTGGTGAAGGGTCTGGAGAAAAAGTCTTCTGAGGAATGTCTGAGGTCACTGGGGTTGTTCAGCCTGGAGAAAAGGAGGCTGAGGGGTGCCCTTACTGCTCTCTACAACTACCTGAAAGGAGGTGGTAGTGAGATGGGGGTCAGACTTTTCTCCCAAGTACCAAGTCATAGAACAAGAAGAAATGGCCTCAAGTTTTTCCAGGTTTGGTGAGACCCACAGGGAAGTGGTAAAGTCACCAAACCTGGAGGGACCTAAAAGCTGTGTAGATGTGATGCTCAGGGACATGGTTTAGTGGTGGGTTTTGCAGTGCTAGGTTTATGGTTGGACTTGATGATCTTAAAGATTTTTTCCCAACCTATATCATTTGATTAGGAACTCTCCCAGGTCCCTCTGACACACAGACCATTTAATTGCCCCAATGCTTTAATGAACTAGGAAGCAACTGGATCTACATCTTTGTCCAGGTTAGAAATGTGATTTTTGAAGCAACTGTCCTGACCATCCCCACTTTCCTCTGAGTGATGTCCATGAGAGCACATGCTCTGGATTCCTCTTGGATGAATTAAACCACCAGATGAGCTGTGATAATGCCCTAGTCCTTAATTAGCACTAATTGCACGATTAATCTGAAGCAACCCCCACAAAATATACATGGTGGGGACATCAGGGCCTCAGCACCATTTCACCTTCCCCATCTACAGCACCAGATTATTTGCTAAAGTAAATGCATTGAGGAACCTCTCTTGTTTTAATTTATAGGTGGTAAATTTAATTTTACACTGGGGGCTTCCATTTGCTTCAAATTCAAACCAAATTAAATCAAACTCAACCAAAATTTAATAACTCCAGCTTAAATCAAAGTGGGAATATATCCACGTGGTTTTCTGATTACTCTAAATTCACCAGTCTAATCCAATATCATGAATTAAACCATACCAACTCAGCATTTAAATGTAACCTTAGTATGTGTAAAAGAAAACATTTTTCAGTAATGAAGAGGGTTGATCTACGTGTTTTACTAGTGGAAAATGTGATCACATTCTGAGATACTTTTTATTTTTATACTGGCTTTTATTTTTAGCTGTTTCTCTATTACAGCAGTGCCCATTATCTTGCTATAATTAAAGGTCACTGCTCCTGTTACTATCTATGGCTATAAAACTTCATTGTAGGCTACCACATCTTGACCCCCAAATTAATAGATGTATCTTAGATCATGTATTTCCCCTTTCTTCAGCTGCCTATTCCCTCTGCATATAATTCACCCTCTCCAGCTCTCACCCATTTTAGGAGTGTATCTGGAAGACACTGCCAAAAGGTAAGATGACTGTTTCTGGGAGACACAGCAGGAACCATCATTGCTATCAATCACTTGGACAAGTGTTCCAGCAGCATGGAGCATGCCAGCTCCCACAGCAGGGAACAGAATCCCTTTCTCTTTGCCAGGGAAGGCTTGAGCCCATGGTCTTTTCCCAGAACAGGTATGGAGGGAGCAGGGAGAGCTCCTGCCTTTGGGAATCTCAGTCCTCCAAGAACAGAGGTAGATGTAGGAATGACTGATGTAAACTGAAATCCCTTTTGGGTGGATTTGCCTTTTCTCTTGATTTCTGCAGAGCAGCCAGCAAAGTGGAATGCTAACCCATAAGTAAAGTTCACTGGCATTTCTGTATTTCAAATAAAAGATACCTTAGACTTATTGCCAGCTCTCCCTGGCCTTCACTCTGCTCCCACACAGTCCGAGCTTATTTTACTGTGGGTAAAATGGACTCTATGAAAGCACAAGATGGTTTCATGTGTATATATATATATAAAAAAAAAAACAAAACAGATGTAAAGTTTCCTATATGCTTTTGACCTTTTTGTTGTCATGATGATCTGAAGCTGCTAACCAACAGTGCAACAGAGATTAGAAAACAAGAGAAACATTTATGCCCCCCAAAATAGTCCTATTTCTCAGTAATCCATAAACTCCACTCATTTCAACACCAGACACTTTCTTTCATCTCAAGCACTAGAAATTTTTTCTGTCTTTTTAAACTCCAGTCTTGCTGGGGAAAAAATACAATATCTAGTCACACATGAAAAAGGTAAGCTCCATGGTAATTGAACAGCAGAGATTCTACACTCCAAATTCTGCCTGAGAGCTTGTGTGGATATTGCCTTTCAAGGGCAGAAAGAGGGATGGCTTTTCCTGATTACCACTGTACACATAGATACTCCAGGAAAAAAAAGCAAAGGGCCATCAGCATGGTGGGAGAGAGTGGGAAGAAGAGATGGTGGCAAGCTTGACTTTGGAAAAATGACCCCAGGTTTTACCTGAGAGGGGGTCTGTATAAAGAATTAGGTCTCGACTCTGCTGAAAGTAAGAAAAATCTTCTGGCATAGGAGTTGTAATTGATATTCATGAAAATGTATGAGATTAATATACTCACTTGGCTCTGTCCTTCAACCTTATAACAAAAGGAGTCTGGTCTGAGAGGAGATGGCAGAGAAAAAGAGGAGCAGGAAAGGAAGTGAGACAGGGGAAGGGAACAAGCCAACAGAGATGATTGACTGAAATATTTGCTTTCTGTGGATTTGTTGGCCAAATGCTGCTCTCTTTTGCACCACATAGCACTGGGTTACAAAAGGTTTGCCCTGCTGACCTGAGTCCCTAACACACCCCAGACCTGTTCCCTCTCCAAGCATGCATCAGAGCCTGCAACAGCCTCCTCCAAGGGAAGATTTTCTCACCCTGGAAGATCAGTGCTGACCCTTCACTGGTTTTAGGGATGGGACACTGGACAAAAGGAAGTCTTGCTAGGTGCCCAGGTTACTTTCTCCCTCTGCCCTGTAATCTGTCACCTGGCTGTACCCTGGGTGCTCTGCCTTCCTCTACCTGACCAAATTCCAAGGCTTTTAGCAAGAAATCTGGCTGTTTCCAAACAACTGGAGCTCCCTCATTCTTTGTCAGGGTCTCCTTCACACTAATCTTTTTTTCTAGCCATCTCATTTTCTGCAACGCTTCATCAGGTAACTATAAAATCCCATCTGTGGCATTTCATTTCAAGGACCAGCAGGTTTTGCATGCTGGCACTGTCTTTGCTGCATAAAGCAGAATCCAGAATAAGCATTTTTCAGACAGCTTTCCTGTTGGACCTCAGGAGACTCCCTTGTCTCTCACTTCCAGACAGCAGAACTTCATGCACCAGATGTATTCTCTTTACAAGAAGAAGAGACTTCAAAGCCATCACTGTCCTCTGTGATGAATTTTCTCAAAGATGAAGTTGCCCAATACCCTGACACTCTGCCACTTACTTTTTGTTTGTGCTGTTCCCCTCACCCCTCAGAGGGTGATGGGTGCTTCCTTGTCCTTCATCCTGCAGAAAACACAGATGTGTGTCCTAAAAACATTCAGCCCCTCTCTGGAGGACCTTCCCTTGTCCTTCAACACTGTTACTCTCCAGCAGAAAGTTTTCAGCTCTTTCCATTTTGCTGATTCTCTTGACAAGGCTTTCAGCTCCCTGTGCTTTCTAGGTAGAGCAGGAGGAGGGGACTGAGAGATAAAAGGTCATTCAGCATCTCAAGAGGCATGGGTGCCATCAGTGGCACCCATGGGTCAGTCCTGCCTTTTCACTGACATCTTCATAGAAGGACTACACCATCACGTGGCACTAAGTGAATTTAAACTGTGGAGCCAAAGAAAACCTTCTTGTTCACCTGTCTGTGATCAGTCTCAGCAACAGTGTTTGCAATATAACCCAGAGACCCTTGAAGAAATTATGTTGTTCCTCTGGTGTATCAGGAAAATGCATAAATGCAACTAAAAGAACTGGAGGAAGGACCTGGTTTAGATGCAAAGGACTCAATAAACCATCCAAGGGAACTAAATGGGGGTGTTGCACACCTCCTTCCCCTGTAATTCCTGTCTGGCTCTACCTACACAACAATCTCCTCTCCCAAAACTGGTGTAGCTTAAGGGTTGTACAGTAGATCATCATTTCCTCTGCTCAGCTTTGCTGGGATACCACAGCAAATATATATACAGCACATTTTACACAAAGCTAGACTGTTTTATAATGAAAAAAGAAACCTTTATAGTGAAAAAGAAAGATGGTGAAAAGTTAGATATTGCTACCGAAGTACGGTTATGGAACCTCAGGAGATTAATGTTCTTATTATTATATCCCCATCACACACTACCAGATATTCTCTGGATGAGGAGACAGCTGTTTGTGGTGCACAAGGGAACAGGCAGTCCATCTGGGAAACCAAATTCCCACCAGACTTCCTTTCAATATTTCTAAACAAAATGTTATTTTCAGTATCTGACTGAAAGGCAGGGGAGGAAAGAAAGGACAAAACAGGGACTTTTCTCAAAAAGTTTAACTTCAGGCAAAATCCAGTTTGTTGTTTAAAACAGTGTCAGAAGGAGCCTCCAGCCAAGTCTAACAAGTTGCTTAAGGCTCCTGGCTGGGGGTGCTGGAGGGGACTTTGGTCCACAGGCTGCTCAGGAGAGGGTGGCAGGGACAGCATCAGGGGAGGAGCTGCTGCCAGGGAAGTGGAGCAGCTCTGCAAACTCTGGTGTCTACTGAAATAAGCCTAATGGAAATTTGTCTCTTTTTTTTTTTTTTTTTTTTTTTTTTTTTTTCTGAGGAAGTCTCACTTTAAAAATTAAATCCCACTACCTCTTAAGGATCATGAAAAAATACACCAGACCAAAGCCTGCCTGTGCTTGGATAAGGTGTACATTTGATAAAAAAAAAAAAAAAAAAAAAAAAGACAACATTGCTTAAGGTCTCACTTGCTGCAGTAACCTCATCACTGCATGGGGTTGTTGCTGCAATGACAGCATCACTGCACATGTACACTGCAGTCCTTTACCTCCAGTGCAAGGCACACAGAGGTGGACTGAGCACAGCATCTCCATGAATGCTGCAGTGAGAGCTGGCAAACTGCTGAAGACTTTCAGATCCTATTGAGTCTGCTGGGAAAGGAGGGGATTCAGAACCTCCTCTGGCCCTCTCTTTGCCATTGTATCTTGTTTTAAAGGCTTGGTTCTGCCATTATGAAAGAAGTAGGTCACAGATAACCCTTTCCAGTTCCCATCTCCCACTTTTCTACTCATGTGGATTAGCACAAAAAAAGAGTAACCTTATTCTTTTCTCACATAAGAATGATGCAAATTACCTTCTCGTGTTTAATTCCATGACATGAAAAAGGACAGCTGGGCTGCCCACATATCCATTTGATTTCTTTCTGTACATTTGTCACTGGGTTACTATGACTTCCCCTCATCTCTTTTGTATCAGCACAGAGGCAAGACCTTGTTAGGTTGCTTCTGTATTTGAGAAACCAAACCTGCCCCCTTTGCTGGCACGAAAAACCCAGGGGAAAGAAGAATACTTTCTGACCTCCAAAGTATTTTCTGAATTAAGTAGAGCCTTTCTTTTGCACCAGGGACCACAGAACAAAGCTGAGAGTGATCAGTCTTTAGGAACTGAAGAGATATTGGGAACTGATGCAACTTGGCCGTCAGTGTGCCATTACCCCAGAGTCAAATTCCCTCCAATTTGTTTTCCTGGTTTTGTTTCTTTCTTCTGTGGCTTCATTGTCCTCCTACATTTATCCCAGGGCTGAGGAGGGAAAGCACCAAGGTCCAAGCTAATAAACAGCAGCTGAATTCCACCATGGTACTCAGCTGCTCTTGCTGTATTTTAATTTATTTCTTAGGTCAATCAGGACTTTATAGATCAGTTTTTCCTTATTTTGAGAGTAACAGTGCCCATATGGAACCATTTATATCCAGCCCCAGGAACAGCATGCTAACTATATTTATCTTTCCAAGCAATTGTGCCAGACTCATCACCATGGTACCTGCAGTGCACAGATTTTAGGTATGGCCTGTGGATACAGAAGCCATTTGATAGCCCTCACCCAACTGCTAGGAGCCATGGAGTGCAAGGGATCATTCACTGATGCTGCTCTCCAGTTATTTGGGGAAATGTTAGTATTGTTCATCATTATTTCTGTTTGCATCATTGTATGCTCTGGTGTGCTAAGTGTCTGAGCTCTCCTTCCAGGCTGAGGGCTTGTGGATTATTAATCATCCTTTCTTTCAAATATATAAATCATGATAACAGTAAAGGCAAAGGAGGAGCAGCAGCAACCTGTTTTTAAGCTGTCCAGCTCAGAGGATGTTGTCTCACAGAACTGTCACAGTTGGGAAAGATCTCTAAGATCACCACATCCAACTGTCGACATCCCCCCCCTGAATAAAAGATATCAATATCTGTACCACCCATTAAAGCATGTCCTGAAGTGCCTCACCTACATGGTTTTTAAATATTGCCAGGGATGCTGACTCCACCACCTCCCTGGGCAGCCCATTCCAATGCCTAACTCCATGCCTGGTACATTTCCCTAATCCCACCAGGGGTCCTGGGTCGTCCCTGTGCCAGTCACCTTTCCAAGAGAGAGGCCCCTGTATTTTTAAAGCTGTCCTCAAACCCACTCAACACAGCAATCTCCCAGGAAATAGTTTTGGGATTGCAGGCCAGGCCCAGAAGAAAACTGGGAGGTCCCAGATGCCAGGCTTCTATAATGGGAGAATGGACATCAGACCCCAGTTCCTTCCTTCCTCATAGGAAGACCTGGGACAGAAGCCCACAGCACTGATATTTTGGCATATCATTGGGCATTGAAAAAACACAGGGGAAAAAAAAAACAAAAACAAAAACAAACAAACAAAAAACCCAAACAAACAAACAAACAAAAAAAAACAAAACAAAAAAAAAAAAACCAAAAAAAAACCCACCAGAAACAAACTTTCTGAGATCCTGTAGAAACCAGACTGGTTTAACAAAGATTCACAGGTGACTTGATGCTCATACAATTCTCAGATTGAAAAAAAAAAATTAAAAATCCCTTCTTTCCTCCTGAATTATTCTACCTTTTGCCTAGGCTAAAGCAGAATTTTTGAACTGGAGCAGACCTTCCTCAGTTGGTCTAAATATTATATCCAATAACTACTAACTGGAGTGAGGCTGCATCTAAGCCAAGCCCACAGGCTAGACAGTCTGCAAGTCTACAGGAAATCTTTCCAAGTGTACAGCCCTTTGCCAGGGCCAGAAATCAACACTGCCTTGAGTCTCAGCTAACCAAGTTCTCCAAAGGCAGAGGAAACCACTGCTCAGGATGGGCTCTCCTTCAAAGCCACAACAATCTCAGTAATCCAGGAATCACATCTCCAGTTAAGGTCCAAACAGTGCATATCCATAGCATGCAATGTAGCACTACATCCCTCCAGCTCATCCCAGCTAGGGAACTATATAAAAATAAGTAACTGCATTCTAACGAAATTTGCACTAAGCAAGAGGGCTCAAAAAAGGGTTATTTTCAATTTTTTTTTAAAATAACATCTTTACAAAACAATCAGATATTTCCAGAAAGAAAAAGGAGGGGTTATAAAAGTTTTTGGGGAAAAAAAAAATCAGAAAGATTAAGAAACAAAATATACTTTGTGGTTGGACAGACAAAATTTGCAAACCAATACCACCTGAAGTGATAGATCTCAAGACAGCATCATGGTGTGCTCACAGAGAGACTCATCTCCAGTGATTTATCTCAAGAAAATACCAGCTCTGACTTCTCCCAGCTTCAGTGCTAGGGACTCCCTGCCAGCTAAAAAAGAGGACAATGTTTTCTTCAACTCTGGGACCAGCCTCAGCATGGGAGAGAGGTGCTGCCACCTGCCCAAACCCAGGTCTGCCCACCCAGAAATTGAGTCAGGGGTAAGGTAGAGGCTGGCCAGGTCATTAAGCTGGATCTACAGCAAAAACATTTCTGCCAATACAAGATTTTATTTCATGGAGACCTCTCCTTTCCCACATTTGTGCATAGACATGAGGTTTATTCATGCTGAGCATCCAAGGCTGGTCTGGGGAGAAGAGAAGGTGCTGCTGCTGCCACTTACTGTAGCAAATCAGCCACAAAATGTGTGCTGGTAGTAGTTAGTCCAACAGTTTGGCCATTTTTAAAATTAAATATAACACAGAATGACAAATTGTTGCTAATTGTCATTACTTGTGTGCATGTTTTTGCTATGGACCAGAATAATATTTTTTCTCTGTTGTGCTACAAGGTTTATAGCTAATAACAGTAAATCTGCTTTTTATGCCACTAGTTAGACATAATGCTCTAAAGGCCTTGCAAAGCAAAGCAGCCAAAATCCTTAATTATGGTGATGATGACTGAGAGCTGTAATTGCAGCATTTCTAAAAATCTGTTTGATTTCAGGTTCAGCCACGTCCCAACTCAGCATGCTGGTAAAAGAGCACCAAAGGATTATTTATAAGTATTTATGCAGCCAGATTCTCATGTAAATCAGCAGAGTCACCTTGCAATCCCCTGGGGCTGGAAAGCAAGGGGTTGATGCCAGTGAAGTTACATCAGTTTACTGCAGCACAGCCCATTACATTTAAAAGTTTGCAGCACCAGAGTGGGTCTTAAATATTGAAAGTTTTATCTTGCCATGGGCTAAAAGGATTCACATGTCCTTGGAGCAGCATAGTGCATCTCTGGAGGACCTCAGCTCTCCACAGTCATTTTCTGTTATCATCTAAGCAAGATCATGTAGGGGCTGTCAGGGAAGGGGGGGATCTCATCCCTGTGACACAGCCTGGAAGGAGCACACCTCAGTTTGAAGCTCACTTCAGCCTTTGAAGTGAATACGAACGAATTTATATGCAGGAAAAACTCCATCCTCTCTAAATTATCCTTTGTACAGCCCTGGAGCTTAAAAAACCCCAGCCCTGTGCACAGAACTGTATCGTGAAATGGCATTCACAATCTCTGCAGATACGATAGGGTCAGTCCAATACCTCTGCTTTAATATAGATTGACATCTGCAGAGAGCAGCTCTAGCATTTCTAAAAAGAAAAATAAATCCAGCTCCTTTCTGTGCTCAGCCTCAGTCCAGCACAAAGCATCTAGAATAGCAGTAGTGCCTCAAGAGACAGAACAATTAGTCTTATCTGCATAACTTATTCAGGTATTTATAAATAGCTGATAAAATTGAGAAAGGCTGGTGTTGGTAGGTGAATCCCACTGTCCAGCTTTACTCAGGGGACCACACAGGGATGCTTGGTTAGCCCAGCTGGAGTTGATAGGGATTTTTCATATGGACAAGCTCTCAGGTCCCCAGGCAGAGGAAAGGGGCTGGCATCAAAAGAGCTGCCTCAGGGAACCTGCTCTGAGACAGAAGCAAATCCTGGAATCCCAAAATGGCTTTGGCTGGAAGTGACCTTGAAGATGACCCAGTTCCATCCCCCCTGCCATGGGCAGGGACACCTCCCACCAGCCCAGACTGCTCCAAGCCCCATCCAACCTGGCCTTGAACACTTCCAGGGATGGGGCATCCAAAACTTCTCTGGGCAACCTGGACCAGGGTCTCACCAACCTCAGGGTGAAGAATTTTTTCCTAATAGCTGACCTAAATCTACTCAATGCCATTCCATAAGTAATTATGCCAGGAAGAAGTTAGCTTCTGAACACAAGAAATACTCCAGAAAACCTAGAGAGAAGCAGCTGTCCCAAAGTTACTCAGGCAACCAGAATGCCCAGACAAATGACCTGCCCATGCTTCATCTTGCAGAATAAGGGCTTTTCCTCCAGGTAAAAATGAACAGTGAGGTTTAGTGACCTGGCTGAAGCCCAAGTTACATCTCCAATACTCTCTTCATGCAATGAACTTCTCCAGGGTTCTTCTGAAACACTCTTACAGGCAGCAGGGACAAATTTATCTTTCTGGTGGCTCAGTGTCAGTGGCTTTTCTCTCACATAATGAGCAAATATTAGTTCATTATGGTTTTCATCTTTTTCTCAGATGTCACCTCTTATTTCTTCTAATCTGCCTAATAGTAAATATTGCCAGAAGCAAGACTCTTAGAACAGCTCCTGAATCATCTCTCCTGTTTTCTAAGAGCATTTGAATTAGACCAAGAAAGCCACCCTGTAGTCATATAAGTTATATATGGAGCATACTTATTTCATCACTGTTTTTCTGGACTAACATTTAAATGGGAAAAGACATTCAAATGAACCAATATGAGATATAGGCCTTAAAGGCAAAACACTTATTGTGCTGAAAATTTGGAATACAGCAATATGGGAGAGGGGGGAAAATCCTAGGTGTTTTATGCAAATTGTGAGGGGGGGGAGGAAAAAAAAATAAATACCAGAAACACTACTGAATCCACCAACTGGATGTTGCTTTATGAGCAAATTCTTAGGCAGAAAGCAGTTGTAACTTATACTATCCAGAATGAAATTGAAAATGCCCTTAAAGTATAGTGGATTATGGCTTTGTGAAATATTACAGTTTTCTTTATTTGCTTCTGGAACTAGTTAAAGTCAAGTGCTACTTACATTCCCCCCCTTATCCCCAAATTTAAAAGGCAATAAATTCCTTTAGTGTTTTCAATTTCTTTTCCTTCAAGAGATGTAAATTTATTGCCTGAATCCCTCCACAAACTTTATCTTTATGAATAGGGGAGAATAATGGACAAAGCCATCGCCTCATCTAATCCTCCTTTATCTTCAGGTCCCTTTTCTCAGAGGCCATCCTTACAACATTTCACATCCAGGAGAGCAGCAGCAGTCCCCATAGTCCCATGTTAGTGCTGCCCCAAGGCCAGGGAGAGAAGGATGGGCAGAGGAGCTCCTGTACCTTTCAGTTCAGTGGTATGGAAATCCCAGCCAGAGCCAGAGGAGCAAAGGGATAAAAGGATGCTCCTCAGAGATGCTCTTGGGATGCTCCTCAAGAACAGTTCTTAGGCTTGTAAAGCACTTTTGTACCAACCAAACAGACTGGTTTTCAAACTTTCTGGTTGGTTGAGGGACAAATCAGCTGCAGAAGAGGCAGAGTGACCAATGGGAGAGCCATGTGTTGCCAAGGGGCACAATTTATCAAAGCAAAAGATTTGGCTCAGGCTGAGACCATGCCTACTTCAGCCTCAGGAGCAGCAGTCTCTGGAGAACCTTGCTGCCATGCTTCCAGGTCCAGTTACATGAGATTTGTGTCTCTCCTCTCAGGAGGTAATCACCTCCAGCACAGCCATACAGGACCTGTCCCATGGCTCTGCCTCAGTTTCCCCTGCTCAGTTCAATCCATAATCTAAGCTGCAGAGAGGACAGATCTGCAAAAAACCCACCCAGCAGCAAGCAGGGTTGGATGAGACAGAGCCCAGAGCAGGAGCAAAGAGGATGGGAGCAGTGCAAGTGTCCCAGCACATCTCACCTCTGGTACTGGTTGGTTGTGGTTGGTACTGGTTGGTTCTGGTCACAGCAAGCAACAGGCACAGAGCATTGGTGGTGATGCCCTGCCATAGGCAAGACCTGCCAAGTGCCTTGGGGTTCAGGGGACCTCAGTGTGGGGGGGGGATGGCTCATCAGGACACAGGACAGCCCTGGCCCTTCTGCTGCCTCACGTGGATGGAGGAAAATTCAAAATCTGTATCTAAAAAGACCTTCAGTCATGCCCAGTCAGAAAGTTGCCTCCAGAGTTAAGCTGACTGAAACCAGAAGTTTGTTTCAATGAGGTTTTTTAGGGTGGTGGGTGCTTCTGCTTCCAGCACTGTCTGGAGCCTTTGCAAAACTATCTGTTCCTATAAAGATCAGAGCAAGGACAAAGCTCCTGTTGGAGCAGTTTCAAAACTGTTTCAAGGGGAAAGGAGAAAGGGAAGAGGGGGAAGGGGAGAGGGGGAAGGAGAAAGGAAAAAGGAAAAGGAAAAAAAGGAAAAAAAGGAAAAAAAGGGAAAAAAGAAAAAAAAGGAAAAAAAGGAAAAAAAGGAAAAAAAGGAAAAAAAGGAAAAAAAGGAAAAAAAGGAAAAAAAGGAAAAAAAGGAAAAAAAGGAAAAAAAGGGAAAAACGGGAAAAAGAGGGAAAAAAAGGGAAAAAGGGAAAAAGGGAAAAAGGGAAAAAGGGAAAAAAGGAAAAAAGGAAAAAAGGAAAAAAGGAAAAAAGGAAAAAAGGAAAAGGAAAAAAAGGAAAATGGAAAAGGGGAAAGGGGAAAAGGGAGAAGGGAAAGGGGGGAGGGGAAAGGGGGGAGGGAAGAGGGAAAAGGAAAAAGGAAAAATGGAAAAAGGAAAAGAAAAAAGGAAAAGGAAAAAGGAAAAAGGAAAAAGGAAAAAGGAAAAAGGAGAAAGGAGAAAGGAGAAAGGAGAAAGGAGAAAGGAGAAAGGAAAAAGGAAAAAGGAAAAAGGAAAAAGGAAAAAGGAAAAAGGAAAAAGGAAAAAGGAAAAAGGAAAAAGGAAAAAGGAAAAAGGAAAAAGGAAAAAGGAAAAAGGAAAAAGGAAAAAGGAGCAGCTTATTTAAGACTATCTGTACCTTTTGAGTCTGCCTCTTGGAAAATAAAAATATAGCAGCATAGGGAGTGGTGAGGGGGCAAATCAACTCAAGGGGGGTACCTTCCCCAGCATGGTTGGATTTTTCCAGGAGTACCACTCATTCCCTAAGTGAAGCCTTATTGCCATTCATTGCACACATCCCATACAGCCTCATCAGCCATCCCACACGCTGAGCAGGGTGAGTGTGTTCCCTGTCAAGTGACAAGGAAGAAAAATGCCATCACCAGGCCAGTGCCTGCTGTGGTAGATTTGCCAAATGGAAACCTGCAAAGCCTTTAAAGGGTAAGGGGTTGGCAGTGTGGCTGATTCTGTAAATAACTTGCATGCCTCAAAAAGGAAGCACGATTCTGAGGAAAGACAGAGATAAGAGAGACAACCCAAGTGCTGAAGCTGATGTGCACAAGCAGCACATCTGAGAAGGGGCAGCCAGCAAGCACATCCTCCACAAAGCCCTCAGTGTTCTCCTGCTCTGCTGCTCACTAAGACTGTGGCTTTCCCTGGTTTTCTCATTTCAAAAGATTCCTCAAAGGTGAAGGAAGCTGCAAGAGATGTGAAGCACTTGGCAAAATGCAACTGCTTGAAGATGTTACAGGCACAGAAAGCCTCTGATCCCATCCCCACCTTCATCCTATGTCTAGTAACAGCCACCAAACATTCCCTCTTTATTAAATTCAACTGTGAACAAAATTAGCAGAGAAATATGGGTTTTAATTAATGTTTGCCTTGGCCGTAAATTTTTTTTTTTACTGTATTTTACTAATCAGAGTCATTCAATATCTTGGATGCTAGTAAATTAATTCTGAACTAATGAAGTCAAAGGAGGTCATTTGTTAGAGAAAACTGATTACATATTGGGATCTCCTGGGGACCTAAATGAGAAAATCACTGTAATGAAAAAATATTTTAAATGATGCAGGTCAAGCAAGTAGATCATTAAGGATACAGGGGGCTGTGGAAATATTAATGACACCATGACAGGGAAATGGCCAAAAGGGAAGTGAGCTAACAAAGTAAGCACAAAGGCATTTACAGTGCTAGGCTGTTTTTTCCCCTTTTTAATAATTGAAACACATAAACCTCATTGTTTGCCTCAAATTAGTCACCTGTGCCCAGATATTTCAACAACAACATAACAGCCATGCACTAATGTGCATTATGCACATAAATGTATCTGTGTAAAGCATAAAGCTTTTTACCAGTATAAATCACAGCAGCACCTAAGGACCCAAGGGCTTGCATTGGTCTGAGCTGCACTGTATGAAACATGGGGAAAAGTATGGAAGGGGAATGGGGGGATCCCTGCTCCTCTGAGGTTAAATTTCAACAATCAACCAGCAGTCAAGGGATGGGGGCTCCCATGGCACATTACATCCTCAGGTAGAACAAGCCAGGCAAGGGTTTGAACACAGGGAGCTACAGCAATGTGCAGCCCAGGAACACTCTCAGGGGCTGGAATTGTAGTCTGTGTAGCCCAGAAATCCCTCCAGCTCAGAACACACCTGTGGGAAATGTTATTTAGGGAGAGCACATGAGCCTGGCCACTTCCTACAGGTGGTTTCCCTTGTGCTCCTCTAGCACAGAATGGGACAACACAGCTCACATAAAGGAGTTGCTTTTATCTCATCGTTACTTTTAATATTATCTCCTAGAATTTCATCACCATTATTTGAATGTTTGTAACATTAATAATGACAGAAAGGCAATAATGATAGAAAACCAACTACATCAAACAAGCTATGTCGTTGGACATGAAGAGCTGTCCCAGACCCCTGCAGCCCCTGTAATCACTGCAACAGGGATGCAGAGAGCACTGCTCAACCTGCATTCTCTATATCCACTTCAGACCCACTGGCTGAAATTAAATGTGTTTAGTTCTGTTTTGCACCTGCTGACAGCACAAGAGTCCTCAGCCTCCTGCAGTAACACATCCCAGAAGTTTGCTGCCTGCTATGAGATCCTGTAATCTCTTTCACCTGTCTTACATTCATCTCCTCCCAATTTCAGTGAGTTCCTTGACTCAGAAGCAGTGAAGAATTTGGTGAGAAATGGTTCTGCTTTCACTTGATTCACGATTTTACAAACTTTGAGCATATCTTCCCTCAGCAGTAAAACAATTCCCAATGCTTTCCTCTCAGTGCCCTTCCTAAGGACATCCAGCCTAGTGCTGGATTCCATGGTTGCCACAGCACATGGATCTTACAATTTGAAAAAGCCATCAGGAATGGCACTTTCCTAACCTGTGGTGTCAGTTCCATGCCTGGTGGGCAGGATTTTGATTATTCTTTTTGCTTATGCATCAAGTCCTCTCTTGAGGATCCCTGAAACATCCCTCATAGCCCATTCACATCAATGCTGAGGATGAGTGAGCCTAATCCTGCAGGGCAAAGCACATAACCACTCATCACAATGGAAGCCTCTAGATAACATCCAGATTCATGTTGGCCAAGGTTTACTGAGCTTCAAGGATACTTTTAAGGGAAAAAAATAAAATTAAATGGATGATTAAAAGAAGACACGGTGCAAGGCAGGAGATGCAAACAACATCATCTCCTGGGGAATAGCAAATGTAGCCTGGCAAGGAAAGTTGCATGGCATGTCTAGAAAAACAAAGAGAAAAAAGAGATCTCTGTTCAGTAGTACAAGGATGGGAGAATGAATTCATTCATGAATTCAAGAAGGCAGAAGGAATCTAGGGAGTATAGGAGGAGAAATTAATATACGACTGAAGAAGAAACAAAGCAGTTCCAAGAAAATTAGTTGAAATAGTCTTTTATGAAAAAGGAAGTGAAGCAAACAAAGCACAGGCACATCTGTTTACAAAGCTTATCAGAAAGGAGTTTATTTAAAGGAAAGAAGAACAAAAAGCAATCCTAGATCCACTAAATCCAGTTTTCAGGATTTCTTCACCAAATTAAGCATAGAGAAATGTGCTAGTCCTACAAAGCAGACACAGACTATTTAAGTGAATACATCAGGCAGTTCTGTCACAAAGAGATGTAATGAGATTTGAGGAGCCAATACCTCCAGCAGAGCCTGAAAGGGTGATCAACAGTTTACAGCCTGGAAAATGCCCAGAACTGGAAGCCAAATTCTTCAGAGCATTTAAACAAAAACTCATCCCCTCATTAAATGAACGATTTGCTGAAATTCCAGAAAAGACTAGGATGAAGCTACCACATTATTCCCACATGAAAAAGGCATAGCTATTAATTATTGAGGGTTCTTATGATTTATTTCTCTTTAAATATGGGTATTAAAATTAGTGCTAAAAGGCTGATGACAAGATGGAAATTGCTTTTTTCAATGGTAAGCATTCCTGACCTTTTAGTTACCACTTGTTTAATTGCAGCCTCCAGATGAGCAGTAATAGCTATTGATTTGGGTTCATTAAACTCTACAATAGGACCAAGAACTAATCCTGATGTTTTACAATGTAAAGACAGCATTAGGCTGAGTTAAGTGGCTACATCAGTTAATATTATGATGATGATGATGATGATGATGATTTGGCTCCAAAGTAAGAATGCCTCTCATTGAATTGAAAACTAGAATTCCTGTAAAAGCTTCTTCATTAAATAAATATTTATCCAGAATGGAATTAGACATGACTGTTTCTCTATTTTTAACTGCTTTTCTGAGCATCGTCAAATGAGAAATCCCAACAGTCATAATTCAAATGTTGTAAGACCCAACTTTCATTTCATCGTAAGTATACATATAAATATTTAACCATTTATATCCATTATACTGAAATACTATGAAAGAAGGTATTAATTCAAAAACTCTGAAGCTATCAGCTATCTGACACAAAGCCCAAACCCCCAAATCCTTGTGTGTGTGTGTTTAATGCCTAGAAAAAAGTTCTGGCATAGTCAACTGAAGATGTTAGTCTAGTACAGGCAAACAACAGAAAAATAAAATTACAGTTCTATCAAGATGAAAAGGAGCAGATTACTGAGACATCACAGGGGGTGAGGAGGAGTTTTCATTTCTACATGAAAGCAGAAGGCAGAATTAAGGTAACAGTATGTCCAGAAATATAACTGTCACCTTACCAGAACCTGAGAATTAACTCGTGGCATATCCCACTGGTGTTGCTGTGTGGATGCTGCCCATGAAATTGCTGTCCCACAAGCAGTGTGAAAAACACAACCTTGAAAGGAGCTTGCAATACATATGTTCTCATCCCAACAGAATAAAAAATAGTTTGACCAGAAGTATCAGAGGGATACATTTCTCACTCCATTACTCTCATGGGGAGGCTTACATTTATAAAACATCCAATTACACTTTGAATTGTAAGTAAGCACTGCAGCTGAGTTTCATTTTTACTCAGATGCATAAATTTTCTTCACATATAAAACTTAGAACAGGTGTAAAGTGGCTGAGCACAGCTGATGCTATCATTCAGGGTGGCTGATCCAGACAGAAAATGAACACATTTTGAAGGCAGAATACTACCAGTGCAAAGTTGAGCAATAGTTTCTCCATTCCTAACCATGGGAAGACCTATACATTTTTTATATATGCATATTTAATTTAGAGTATAGATTGGCCTAAGTTACAACCATGCAAAATCAAGTATTTCTGCTCCTGTGATGGGTGTTCTTCACAGTTTGGCATCACTATGCCAATTTCTTAAGACTCTTTCACTTGTTGGCACAGCTGTCCTTGGAATGTACAAATTTCAGCACTCCCCAAGTTGTGTCTACAGAGATGAGATCTACTTGTTGATGGAAATTCAGGCTGCACTTCAAGATCTCTGTGTGCTCAAACTGGAAGAGGACACCTGTCAAATCTGGTCTGATGATTATAACTTGAAATAAAAGGGTGAAATTTTGCATCAGTGAAGCAAAGACACACACACACACATATATATATATATATGAGGGGTGGCTGCAGTCTCTCTTTATATATATATATATAATTTTTTACTCATCACTGGCCAAAAAGCAATGGAACCATTCCTAAGTGTAGCAAAAGTGTTAGTTCAACTGTAAAAGGAAATTACCATTTAACACAAGATCTTCTTGTAAAGTTTATTTCTCATTTCTAAGACAAGAATGAAGTTCAAGAGTATTATTATTAAGACATGTCCAATTAATTCCTTATTTTATTTTGCACTCAAGCATCCTTTAGGGTTTCAGCCCCACGGAAAGCTGGCAGCAGATCTTTGTTCTCAGTTACTACTACTACAACGCAGTAAAATTCAAGTGAATTGAAACTCTCTTTCAAAATAAACATTTCTGCCTCATGTCCAAACATTTAATGACATCATATCACAAGAGGATAAAGTAAGTGTGGTAGAAAAACCGATCAGTTATTCTAACCAGTATTTCCTACAGCTGCTAACTGTAATGTGGTAATGAAAGCCCAGTGTTCTGCACAATCCTGAAATATTGCAGTCTCTTGGCTGTGAAAGAAGAGTGTGGCTCAAGCTGAAGCAATCATTTTCTCCCCATCAATCTAATTTTGGTGTAATTAGAGGACTGCTGCCAAATATAAAACATATGCTTTGCCCAAAATCCCAGTGTAAATCTCTGTCAATATATGTTGAATTATTAAATTCAGAAACTCGTACCAACACCTATGACAGTATGTATTGTTACTATTATACACAAGCAGCTCTAAAGCAACTTTTAATCAAAAACAGATCCTTTTAAAACTATACCTGGTTTTAGTAACATGACTGTTAATGCAGCTGATGAAATATTAAGCATGCAATTACTGTACATGCTCTAGAAATGGCTTTCCTGACATTCAGGCTATACAGAAGACTGTGTCAAAATGAGAGGGAAGATATTTTTTTTTTCTCCAGTATCTTTTTCCCAGAGAGAGATTCAAGATCAGGTTGGATGCATTTAACTCAGAAGAGATGAGAGCTCCAACCAAATGCCTCATTCATTAGTAAAAAACCCCAAACAGATAGAAGGAGGGAAACCAGCAGAGCTCCCAGTTGATGTCCTGAAGGAAGGTGAGGCAGCTGTGCTCAGGGCCCACATCTGAGGTTCCCATTTGGTCTGTCTTGAGTCACTAACCAAAGGAAGAGAGAGGCAATCATCTTAAGGCTTGCTACAGCCTTGAGAGCACAAGGCACATGGGAAGAATGCAGGATAAAGGTCACTTCATGCTCCTTTTTCTAGGAAAACAGAGCATGAAGAAATGAGGGGTGGCTGCAGTCTAATCCCTGACACAGTTCACGCTCTCTAAAGTGTAAAAAGGGAGGTTCATGTTGCAGGCATCTTCTTTCCACTCCACTTTTGGAACTACAGCCATAGCCAACATTGACTGATGCTGTCTAATGCTCTGATATGGATGTGTGAGCCTAACTGTATCTACACATGCTGGTGTCAAAAATACATTGACATGAGCACTTGGAGAGCTATAGTAGCTGTCTGTCAAGTACACAAGGCTCCCAGTAAATCCCAACATAACCAAAATCTAATTCCTCACTGCAATCAGCATATTGTGGCCTCTCCCTACATGCACACGTGCAGTTCCTCCAGCCTGTGCACTGATTCTTGGCACAAAGAGGCAGATGCACTACAAAACCAGTTGCACTGAAGGACATTTTCATTTTGTGATGAGCCCATTATAAACCCATCACATCAGTGCTGATGGCTGAGCTTATGGGAATCATTCCTGAGACAACAAAAAAAAAAAAAAAAAAAAAAAAAAAAAAAAAAAAAAAAAGAGAGAGAAAAGGGAAAAGGGACAAGGGAAAAGGGAAAAAAAAAAGGAAAAAGGAGGAGGAAAAAAGAAGAGGGAAAAGGAGGAGGGAAAAGGAGGAGGGAAAAGGAGGAGGGAAAAGGAGGAAGAAAAAGGAGGAAAAAGGAGGAGGGGAAAGGAGAAGGAGAAAGGAGGAGGGGAAAGGAGAAGGAGAAAGGAGGAGGAGAAAGAGAAAAGGGAAAAGGAGGAGGGAAAAGGAGGAGGGAAAAGGAGGAGGGAAAAGGAGGAGGGAAAAGGAGGAGGGAAAAGGAGGAGGAAAAAAAAAGAGGAGGAAAAAAGAGTCTTAAACTGTCAAAGGGACAAATGTTGCTTCTCCTCTACATCAAGAATCCTTCCTCTTGGATGCTACTGCAAACTGAGGGAGAAGTCTCCTATTTCTAAGGCAGGGCTGTCTGTTCTCCCCATGGCTCTTTCCCTATGAAATGCAAGAAATTGGCTGCCAGGCTGGGGAATCCTTGCATTTCACCACTCATCTTTACGTGTTTCAGAGCTGTGCCAGAAACCCTCATTCTCCCTTGACCTGAAGCTCCTGCCCACGTTCCTGGCTCCTGTGGCACAGCTTTGCTTCTAAAAGAGAATCATCAGTCCCCTTCTCTTTCTACAGAAGCCTCTTCAGGAAAAGGCATAGCTGGAAGGATCCCAGCAGCTGGTATTTATCCAGGAGACTGATAACTGTGGGCCTCGAAGTTATTAGTGCAGTAGAAACAGTAGAAACACATAAAGATGTGATATTGAGGAGGTCAGGCTACAACAAACCCTTCTGGACTTAAATACTATGAATCTATTAAAAGATAATTTATTTTATTCAGTGTCTCACAAGTAAATGATTATGTTCTCCCTTCCCCCTAACACATCACCACCAGTGGCAGGTTCACAAAATAATGTTTCTCCAGACAGAATGAAAGATAATAGGCTAAAAAAAAAATAATAATTCATCTACAGCATTTAGATATAACTACCAGGAGGCACAAAGATATTATTTTTGGTCTTGTATTGGACAGTAACATCTGCATCAAAACAGATGCACTTACTAAATAGCAATAAAAAAATTCCCCAGCTGATACATCATCTGACAAATTTCTGGTGTAGTGCATTATTTCCATGCAGCTGGAGATCTGCAATCAATACCCTAGGCTGCTGGATCTGGAAAAAAGTTCTTTCTCTTTTTGCCCCTATGAGCTTGGACCTGGGATACTGAATGATAATCTAAATATTTAAACTATTATTTAAGTCTTTAATCAGTTCTACTTTAATGGTCTTTCTGGGCATATTCCAATATAAAATAAAATACTTTGTGTTGCAATGGAAGAATTACTGCTACTAAAGGAATTAATCCTAAATATACCACAGCATGTTTCTTTTACACATCAAGCAGAGTCTGAAGAGCTGCTAATTTTTATCAGGTTTGTATTTTACAGATAGGCATTAACTGCAGATTACAGGCTTGGTGCACACCAGGTTTCCTCACTGCACAAAGGCAGAGCTTTGCAGAACCAGCAAAGCCAGATAGTTCTGAGCTAAAAGGACTGCAGGTTTAAATATCATTACCATATATTTATACTTGTCTCTCTGATCAGCCTTTTCATGGTAGCAACTTTCCCTGTTGCTGGGACAGATTCATTGGCAACCCAAGGAAAGGTCTCTATCTAACAGCTAAAAAGGCAAAAGGCAACCATAGAAAACAGACATGAATTTCATAGAATCCTAGACCGGTTTGAGCTGAAAGGGACCTTGAAGATCCTTTAGTTCCAACCCCCTGCCACGGGCAGGGACACTTCCCTCTAGACCAGGTTGCTCCAAGCCCCATCCAACCTGGCCTTGAAGACTTCCAGGGATGGGGCTGCCACCATCTCCCTGGTCAACCTGTGAAACTCTCACAGTAAAGAATTTCTTCCTACTGTCTAACCTAAATCTCCCATCTTCCAGTTTCAAGCCCTTAAAATTTCCTGGGTTTGGCAAGATGACACCCAGCCTGTGAAAGCCACCACAGAACCTGCTGCCCCACAGGACACAGCACAGCCTTGGGCAGGGACAGGTTAAGGGGTCCAGCCAGTGGGATGATGCTGGAGAGGTGTCCAAGGACAGCAGTGACCCCCATGTTGGCAGAACCACATATTGCATTAGGAAAACAACACATCCATCAGAATATCTGCTGGAAAATAGAGTTAGAACTTCTTTTGGCAGCATCCTGGGGGGAAGCATAGCAGCAAATGCACCGTGTGAAAATTAAAGCTGAGAGGGAGGATGTGATTTCAGAGAGGTGTTGAGGGCAGAAAGCAGATTTATTCACAGTCCTTGCTTGTCTTGCTGACTGTCCAGGATAATCAGAGAAAGGAGGTAATACAGAAGCTAGGAATGATGAATGCAGCAATCTGAAAATATTTGCAAGCATCTCCTTCAGTTTCACTAGGGAAATATGTGTTGTGGCAGTGTGGAGCTCTTTGGGAACAGAATACATTTAAATGAAAGTGAAAGGGAGGAAAAAAGATATTCACAAGGCTAAGGACTCAGGTAAGAGCTATTGGCCTGTGTAGAGAACAGATACCAGAAAGCAGACAAAGAAATGATGGGAAGAGAAAGAACTGGGAGGGGGGAAAATAATCAAAAACCTCACTACAAGATTGGCAGATAGGAATCTGGTTTTATGAAGGAAGCAGTGAAGGAGAAAAGAGCAAGCCCAGAGGAAGCCGCCCTCAAATATTTAAGAGGACAGAATGATGAACTGAAGGAAATTCCTGATGGATGCAAAAGGAAAAAAAATCCTCAGTTGTTTCCTTCAGAAAGGGAACATAGAGCTGAAAGTAGGTGGCCCTGCACCAGGATTAGTTCTGAATCCCCCTGCAATCTGTGCTTTTAAGATAGCAGCAGAACACTTGACTGTTCTGAACATGGCTCACAGGCAAGGCACTAACAGGCTGGTGTTTACAGTGACATTTTTCAGGATACCTCCCCTTGATTCAGGCTGGTTATCTGCTTTTTGAAGCAGCAGTAGTGCTTGCCTATAAAGAAAGCTGGAGATATTTTTATCATTCTCTCACCCAGGTCTGCTCCAGTGAGCTCCAGAGAAAGCAGAGGCAGTGACAGTGCTGCCCCAGAAGTGAGACTGGCACCAGGGACACTGGGGACACTGGGGACAAGACAGCTTTGCTGAACTGGCTTCTGAAGAAGAGGCTGTGATTAAGGATGTGGCAGAATGAACCAGGGATACATTAAAAGGGAATTCCTCTAAACTGATTCTTTAAAGAGGGAGAACAAAATTTCCCACTGACTAAAACTAAAAAAACAGTGAGTGACTGAAGGAGGTTTGTGTTCAGTCTGAGTCAACATTTTTCATATTCCAGAGGTTATTTCTCTCTGGATGAGAGGAACAGGAATGTGCTGCAGCACCAGCTCAGAACTCTGAAGTAATGGTTTCCCACCCCAACTTTACTGCATGGTTTTCCCAGAGCAACAAGCATAAAAGGCTAGAATAATTTAGGTTGGAAGGACCTTTAAAAGCAACGAGCAGGGACATCTGCAACCAGATCAGGTTGCTCAGAGCCCCATCCAACCTGATCTTGAGTATTTCCAGGGTTATGCATCTATCACCCCTCTGGGCAACCTGAGCCAGTGTTTTGTAATTCTCATTGTAAAAACATTTTTTTCTTTACATCCAGTTTACCTATGCTTCATTTTCCACATGCAAAAATAAAGCACTTGCATATCTACATTTACATGTCAGGTCTGTGGGAGGAGGATGGACACCACAGGAGGGTTGGGTTCAGGAATCTGATCTCCAGATTGACAGAAAGCCAAGTGAAGGATGGATGTAAAGAGCATAGCTCTGTTGGGGTCAGAGTTGTGCTATGGAAATTATTCTTCATCTTGATGGCACCACCACATAAAAACCTTTCCAACCAATCCAAAGATTTTGGGTTTAAGATTACCTAACAAAGTGTGCTGAGTGGATAGAGCAGTTCCAGCTGTGAAAACAGTTTCACATCTCCTCATCCATCCCTCACCAAACAAGATTCCAAGAGGAACTTGCATTTCCAGGACAGGAAAAGCTTGTGCTTGCAACTAAGAAATTCAGGTTCTTTAAATGGGAATCAGTTCATAAGTTTGGCATCAGTGAGGTTAAATTCAGCAAAATTGCAGAGAAATCAAACACAAAAACATGAGTTAGAGGTAACTGATTAGGCAGAATCACTGCAGAAATTGAGGTTATTATAGACCAGCTGAGCCTGGATCACATCATGCTGTACATAAAAGGTTGATCCTGCTCTGGGATGCACTACAGATGAGTTACATGCAGGACATGAGAGGTGAATATTGTGCTCTGTGCACACCTAAGAGATCCCAGCTGGAACACTGTGACCAGGGTTGTGTATCAGACTAGGACAAATGTGGAAAATGTGGAGATGGATCAATGAGATCAACAAGAAACACAAGTGAAGAAAAACATGATTTATGGGGAGAGTCTTAAACAGCTGGGTTAATTTTTCTACAGAAGGAGGCATTTTCACTATAGAAGTCAGGCATTGCTTGACTCTAAGGCAAAGATGGTATCAGACTCTGAAGAGGTTAAAGAAAAAATATTCAATAAAAATCAAACAAAAAAACAAAACCAAACCACCAAGACTTCCCAGTCTAGACAGACCTGTTTCTGCCATGGAGCAAGGGGATGGAGTAGCTCTTGACCTCCTAAGAGCATTCCAGGCTTAAATATAGCAACATACATCATAAGATGTACTAGCAAAAATAAGTGTCTTTTTCATTAAACACTGTGAAACAACAAAGTGAATCTCAGCTATTAATGCCTTACAAAAACAAATCTGCCAAACCAATACCTTTGTACATGTTGGGCATACATATCAGGACATAGAGACACATGGCTTGCTATAACATCCAAATAAATTACATTCAAAAATCCTGCTTGTCTCAGCAATTTTATTTCTTGTAAACATATTTAAGGATTGATTCAATAATCAGTCCTTGATTCATCCAGTGAAGCTGTAACCAGGAATATGCATGTTGACCACAAGTTACTTACTGCCAGTCAGCTAATAATTGCTTTCTAGCTTGAAGCCTGATACCTTTAAATATTTTAGCTAGCAGAGCAGCAGATGATATTCCTACTTCCCATGCACATGCATAATCCTTTTCTGATGGCTACTAAGCTCTTTGCCACCAAAATCAGTGGAACCCTGAATGCTCACATCGGATCTGTGAAAGGCTTTGAAGATGAAAAGAACTGTGCAAGTGCTAAGCATAGCTATTTTGGCAAGGAATTGAAACCACAGACACAGGCTGTTACACACAGATCCTATTGTTTCCTGTCAAAAGTCATCTTTATCTGCATAAAGGTAGAAGCCAGAAAAAAAGTGAAGAGGGAAAGAGAAAGGGAAAGGGAAGAAGAGAAGAGAAGAGAAGAGAAGAGAAGAGAAGAGAAGAGAAGAGAAGAGAAGAGAAGAGAAGAGAAGAGAAGAGAAGAGAAGAGAAGAGAAGAGAAGAGAAGAGAAGAGAAGAGAAGAGAAGAGAAGAGAAGAGAAGAGAAGAGAAGAGAAGAGAAGAGAAGAGAAGAGAAGAGAAGAGAAAAGAAAAGAGAAGAGAAAAAAGGAAAGAGGAAAGGGAAGGGAAGGGAAGGGAAGGGAAGGGAAGGGAAGGGAAGGGAAGGGAAGGGAAGGGAAGGGAAGGGAAGGGAAGGGAAGGGAAGGGAAGGGAAGGGAAGGGAAGGGAAGGGAAGGGAAGGGAAGGGAAGGGAAGGGAAGGGAAGGGAAGGGAAGGGAAGGGAAGGAAGGAAAGGAAAGGAAAGGAAAGGAAAGGAAAGGAAAGGAAAGGAAAGGAAAGGAAAGGAAAGGAAAGGAAAGGAAAGGAAAGGAAAGGAAAGGAAAGGAAAGGAAAGGAAAGGAAAGGAAAGGAAAGGAAAGGAAAGGAAAGGAAAGGAAAGGAAAGGAAAGGAAAGGAAAGGAAAGGAAAGGAAAAAAAGCCAGCAGTCTGATAAAAAGGAGTGGAGAGGGAAAAAATAATAATAATTTGAGATCAAGATGCCATTTTTCTAGGATATTTCCAGGGCCATGCTTAGTAGAAAGGTGCAGTAAAACTTGAGTTTGTATCCACTGGTAATTTTTTCTTCTATCAACTTTAAGAAAAAATATTTCTTTTCATTTGTTCTGACATGGGCTTTAAGGGAATAGGTCAGGGTAGTATTTCAGGGACTTCCCAGCAACATCAAATGCAAATGAACAGGTGAGGTGTATGGAGGTTGAGGTGAAATGTCTGTTGGTAACAGACACTGAGAACAGCTCAAGGTGAGCAAGCAAAAATATGGGGTGGAAATAATGTTCTGAAAAACGCAGAGAAAAAGCCCTATGAAAAAAAAGCCCAGATGAAAGAGCCCTCAAGAAGTTTCCTGGCACATAAGAGAGAGCAGTTGCAAAGTTTTTTTGTTAGGTTGGTTTTGGTTTGGGTTTTTTAGACACAGAAGGCAAACTGACAAGGTCTTGGAAAACAAGTTCAAAAGATAAAAAGGTAGGGGGAAAATGACATTGGAAATACATGCTTCATGCAGGTAGGAATACAACAGGTGCACTGTACAAACCAATTTCTCAAGAAATGTAAAAATAAAAGCAGAGTAAAAAATTAAAAGACAGAAAGGCACTGAGGAAAAGCTGAAATAAATTCCTATGTATAAATAGGATGGGTTTAGGGCAGCACTCAGGGAAAACATACAAACATATTATTTTAAGACAGATCTCAGAAAGGTCTGCAGGACCCAGCTGAATCTGCTCTAACATTTTCATAACATTTGCACAGGCTCTGACAGCATCACACAGAAAAGGAAAGATGAATTCTGCAAACGTGTGACATCCCAAGAGATGGATCAAGCTGACAGAAAACATTTACAAGTCACCTCATGTGGTAGCAGTGGACAAGATGATGATGGAAAGGCTAAGGATGACTGCACAAGTCATACCATGGCTGGACTTCCTTCTGCTGGTAATTGAAGCTAAGAGGCTTTAGCATAACAACAGCATTGGCTTGGAAAGAAAAAACAGGAAAAACTGAGCTGTATGGAAAGGCTGTTGATCCATTTGCAAAACCAACCTCATGCCACAGTCACAGAAACTTTGCAGAGAACTGAAAAAGTGGATGAGAAAACCCTAATTCGGAATCTAGGAATTATTAGAGGACAATAAAAATATGGCTCTATGTTCAGGTATCCCAAAACTCTGCAAGCTCTGAGGACTTCAGGCCAAGAATAAGTATGGCAAAGATGCTGGAAAGAGAATGATCATACCTGTTGCTACTGATTGCAAATAAATCAAAACTATTACAAGATCTATGAAGTTAAAGCTATTTTGTACAAAATTGTTAATTGAAGCAACTCAGCAAGCTATGAGGGAAGCAAGCAAAGAACTTCATTGGCTGCAAAAATTACTTTAGGTACCTGGTGATGGATCATATGGAATAAAAAGTTTTAACAACACGGTGGTAGGATGTCTTATTTCCATTGTTACAGTTAATGGACATCTTTCACATCCAAGCTGGTGGAGCACAGAGGTAAGCAAACACCAAGCAAGATCTGCCTTAAGGTTTCTAGTGTATAAAATAAAATGCAGTGTAGAAATATGGACTTGAGCCAGAACTCCCGGGAGCCAGAAATGCTCAGCACACTCCTGCAGGTCTCAGATCCAAAGAGGAGCACAGAGAATCTGCTGTTCTGTGAGAACTGAACACATTAGTCATTCATGGATCCAGAGTATTGCCCAGAAAAACAGACACTTTGCATTTACAGTCTTTTCATCATTTCCCATCTTATAGTTGATCATCTTCTGTAATGAGTTGGAAGAATTTTGGTCAATTCCCCTGACAGCAGGGGTTGTCAATTTGGTGTTGACCTCTGCAACTGCCAGAAGCACAAATGCAGTTTTTCTAAGACCCCCTTCCACTTCTCCACATGTCTTTGGAGTCTTCACAGAGAGCATTGAAAAGGGCCAGAAGGGTTGTTTCCCTGGGGAAGCAATCAGCAAACAAGGCCAGCTTGGTTTCCTCATCCCCTCCACCCCATCACGTACTTCATGGTGGGCTATGAGGGACCTAATGTCATCCTGCTTGGTCTCCCTCTTAAATCCCCATCTCAAAAAGATGTGACAGGCTGCCCTGGACCCTTACATCCTAGTAGTTTTTGCTAAAACCAAATAAAACAAAGGAGGAAAAAGGGAAGAGTAAACTTTAAAGCAAAGGTTTACTGCTATGGTGAATTTCCAAGCAATATATGAGTCAGAGGAAGTTTCTACATGTTTAATGTCTTCCAGCTCAAATACTGTAATTAAATTACCTTAGCTACTGACTGGAAAAAGCTTTATTATTGCAATAGCTAGGTCTGGGGATGAATCACATTGCCATTATATACCACAGGTGGTTCATCACAGGAATCACCCAATTGCCTATTAGGACAGGTGGCATTTCCACGAAAACCATGCTATTTTATATCTGTCTAAGCACAAGATGCAAAGCCAACAATTGTCCATGTTTAGAAAAAATAGACTGAGAAGGCAACATTTAAAAGGAAGAGACAGACTTCAAAGCTCTTCTGACACTAGTGATTAAATCCTAAGAATTTGTCTGGTTTGCTTTACAAAAAGAGATGAAAAAGCCACCAGTCCATTACTGATATATTTTGTAGCCTGAATCAATGTTGTTCTCAGTAAGATTTTTCTTGAGCAAAAGCAAAGAACAGCCCACATATGATCAAAGATGTGACCATAATGCTGTCACTTAATATGCCATAAGACAGACAAAAATAGAAAGGCATGATGCAAAACTGTGCATTCCATATTAACAGCTTCTGGGTGAGGTTTTGGAGTGGGCTCTGCTTGCATGTGCTCAGCAAAAGCAAGATGATTTTCTATGTGGCTCAGCAACCAGGGTGTTGAGGTCTTTTATCCTGGCCAAATTAACCCAAAAGAATTTGCTGGGTATTTTGCACTGTTTAAAATGTGGTTAAGGGATCAGAATGTGGGGCAAACTCTACAGAGAGAAAGAGTTTTGTGGGTAGCAGCATTGAACTTGGGATTACTCAACTGAGCCCTCAGCCAGGATGAATGAGGGCTAATAAGTGCTGTGGTGGGTCAAATATGTGGAGGTTTTTATTATTATTTTCTTGTTTGACCAAAGAAACCATGGAACAAAAAAGGCAGCCCTTGGTGTTCTGACCTCTTCCTCATGTTTTATCTAATGTAATGATGTTCTGACTGTTCATTTTCTGCAGAGAACTGATGTAATTAAATGAGAGCAAAAGCAAGCCGTGCACAAAAAAAAAAAAAAAGTTCCTTAAAAAGACAAAAATTAGTCACCCTTGAAAAAACAACGTGAGGAATGTGAATAAGACAGCATTTCCTGTGGCTTGTATACTTATCTCATACCATAAAGATCAAGTGGCTTACTTGTCCCTACCCGTTACGAAAGGGATTCTTTGCATTTTCACGTGGTTCTGCTCTACAACCAACCACACAGTTTTACTACTTTGTCTTAGCTATTTTGGTGCTTAGATACTCAAATCCTTCCCCCCAGTAAGTAAATTTTCCAGGCTAAAGTTCAAAGTAAATTCCAATGTGATTATATAAACACATGCATACTGTAGATTGACATCATACAATGCTATGCTTTGTTGCTGGATTTTTCTTTTTCTTTTTATTTTGCAGCAGCCTCTGTATGCCTGGCTTGCTTCCCTAAAATAGTAGCTTATTACACCCTACTGAATAAGATAGCACTGTATTTATTCCACTGGCAGGTTGGATTTCACAGGAAAGCAGCTCATGAGTTAATTCATAAAAATGGACTTAACAAAGGAAAAATAAGAGTAACAGGCCTTATGAATCCCTTGTTTATTAATGCCTGTGATTAGGGGAGTGGAGAGAAAGCAGGTTTATGTGTTTCAGTCCATCATGGCTGTGAAATTGAACTGTAAATGGTACCTAGTGCAGTCAAGTGAAACAGACACCATGCAGGGAGCTAATGGAAATGTGAAGAGCTTTTCTTTTTAACAAAGTACTCAAGCAATTATCCCAGCATACCCACAGTGAAATGAGATAAAGTTAGCCTGTGCATTACAAAGGCTGTTAACTGCAAAATAAATTTACTGACAGCCATTGGGAACTTTTCATTCATTGTTCCTTTTTCTGCCCCGATTAGCTAAAACTGAGAAACAGCATCAGTGGGAATGAACAGCCAGTGGAGGGACACACACTGCTAGCAAGCAGCCAGTTGCTCCAGGTTGTAGCTACTACTTAAGCCAGCACACAAATAAATAGTTCAAGAAAGTAATACTTCAAGAAAGTATTATATACCTGGAAAGAAGGTGGTGTTTGAGGAGAGATCTGAAGTGGCCTTCTTCTGCCACTGTAGTAATTCAAGAATTAAATGCTTCTGACAACCCTGCTTTGCTGTCAGAGCTTTGTATTGACATCAGGCTGTTCTAGTAACAGCAAAAATACAGGGGATCTTCCTCCCAGACTCAACTTTCCATCGCTTCCCTGGCTGCATGTAGCACCAAAGAGTGAAGGTCAGGTTTGAGTCATTAGCTGCTTTGGTGGAGTGTTGAGCTCTGGGGACAAACAGGACAAATTGCAAGTCCCCCTTGCCCTCTAAAACCCACCCTTGTCCACACGATTAACAAAGATCACCTTCCCCAGCATCAGCATATCCAATGGTAAATATGGATCTCCTGGGGCAGAACTGGCAGAACTGCCAGGCAGAAAGCCCTGCCCAGCTCTGGGCAGCCTCTCACTCCCCATCCAAGGAGGAGTTTTGGGGGGGAACCATGCAGATGAAAACACAAACGCTCACACGATCAGGAACCCGAAAGGAGGTTTGCTTCCTGAGCAGAAAATCTCAAGCAGACACCAAAGAGAAAGGTTGCCCACATAGAAAGTGTTCACCAATGGTCATAAAGGTTTTCTATAGTTTTTCCTTTTAAGGGAAAATCCTTCCCTTTCAGAAATTCATTAGAGAACAGCACTGGTATGTTATGGGTTACATACCAGAGGAGACCCACCTCAGCATTTTATCACACACACACACTAAAGAAGCTGAGAAAGGAATGATGTTAAAATGTTTTGGAAAAGCAAGCCATTTAAATATCAGTTGCTACTTCTGTTTTACAACATCCTTTATTGATAGTGAGGACTCTGCTTAGGTCTCTGATATATCTTCTTGTGATACCTTAAGAAGCAGTATGCTATTTGGTTTTTATCTGGCTTTTTTGAGAGCAGCTCAAATGCAAACAAGGATCAAATACAGGACATTGATCCAAAGTCAAGCCATGTTTTATGCAATACCAATGACATCTCTTACTTCTATAGCAATACAGTTTAGCTTCTATTTGCATTTCCAGTGCAGATGAAAGAGAGGAATATTTACTCACAACTCTTCCATTGCTATCCCTCGTCTCTGTGCTGGAGCATCTCTCTGTTCAGCTGGTGTGTTCACCTTTTAATTCTCTCTCCAGAAGATCATGACCAAGGTTTGTTGCTTTAGCCTCAGGTTACAAAATCTCTGAAAGCACCTCTCGCTTCTTTTCAGGGAGATATGATTTGAAGATCTGTATCTTTTGACCTCACAGCTATTATTTATGGCTGTCAGATAAGACTAAAATCAAAATAACAGTGCTATCCTCCATAGCAGACCTGTTACTGTCACTTTTTCCTGACTGCACTGGATGATCTTTAAGGTCCCTTCCAACCCAAACCATTCTATGATTCTACAATCAAAATTTATTTAAATGACACATCTTACAGAAGCATCCAACACAGCCCTAGCAGAGATGGACCAATACACAAAACCAATACACTCTCCATCCCCTCCACAACATTAATCCTAAAGATCAGCCTGTTAACTCTGGGAACTGCTCTGATATCAGCCCTCCTGAGCCCCACACCACCAGAGCTGTCCTCAGACAAATCCCCAGTGCAGAGCAGGGACACTCTGGTTTGCAACACCACTCAGACACGAAGCCAACCCCAACCCTGGGGAAGTCACCATCCCCAACCCTGGGGAAGTCACCATCCCATGCTGCCCAGAGCTGGCAATGCACACGTGCTGACTCCTCTCTGCCTTGCAGCATTTCCATTTCTTTGCATGACTCTCAGATTCTTTCCACCTTGCTTTCCCTTTGCTCTGCAGCACAGAAAGACACTGACTTTCTATTTTTCACACCGTGCGTGCTCCGGATCTAACATTATGCTTAAGATGCTATCAAGTAGTCAAATGTGACACATTTTCAAGGTTGGCCTCAAGGTAGCTAACTCAGGGAGTAAGCCTTTCAATCACAATCAGACACCAATCAAACAAAAATAGATGGAGGCTGACAGCAGGCTGGCTTTATCATACTGTCTATTTCCAGCTGGTTTGGTTCAGGATGTTTTTATCAAGTGAGTCTCCAGCTCACCTCACTGGTATGCAAGGAAGGCAGGAGGGGAAGTGGTTGTAGGAAAATGGAATGGTTTGTGATTTATAGCTGAAGGGAAACTAAGACAATGCTTTCCCCGATTTATCAGTTGTAATTGTGCCTCTAGCATCATCATAAGACAAAGCAAATCCTGAAGATAAAATCAATCTGAGGGAGGAGTGGGGACCCCACAGCTGCAAAGGCATCATTTCAAGATGCAGATTTTCTCTTTCCTCTCACATAGACATTACATCAAAATTATTGTAAACCTGCAGCTACCCAAAAGGCACTCATGTCCTCACACACAGCACAAAGTTCACCATTGACTTCAAAGGAACAGAAAGATACTGGGAATTTTTACCTTTAGTTTGTCATGCTGATGTAGATCAGGGAGATTTGTAGACTTTGATCTTCCCTCATTTAATTACAGTCAGATGGAGCCCAGTTGAAATGTGATGTGTCAGTTTCAGCAGGGGACTCTATGGCCCAGCAGAGTTTTCACCACTCTTTCATCTCCCCCGACCAAAGCTCCCTATCCTGACCCAGCTGATGGCAAATTATTCTGATCAGATCCTGGTGAAGAACTGGCTTCTCATTTTTGATGGAGACTTCCTGTGAATATCACAAAGGCACTTCACATGGAGAAGTTACACTATTATTTACCATGCTAGATTCAAAATACATTTAAAACAGACTTGGACTGCTCAGCACTTCAGTAAGAAACACAGCCAGAACTCTTTAAATACAAAGAGAATAGTGGGAGGCATAGAATCACAGAATAGTTTGGAAGAAACATCAAAGACCCCTTGCCAATCCCCTTGCCATGGTCAGGGACACCTCCCCCCAGCCCAGGTTGATCCCAGCCCCATCCAACCTGGGCTGAGACACTGCCAGGGATGGGGCAGCCACAGCTTCTCTGGGAAACCTGGCACAGGGGCTCAGCACCCTCACAATAGAGAAGTTTTTCTTAATGTCTAAAGTAAATCTCCCCTCTTCCAGTTTAAAAACCATTCCCTCTTGTCCTATTGCTACATGTCCTTGTAAAAAGTCATCCCCAGCTTTTTTGGGGCCTTCTTCAAGTACTGGCAGGCTTGGCTCAGTGACTAATTTAGGTTCCAATCCTTCACTGACTTCTTGCTAATTTTTACACCTGTAAGGAATTAAAACAGTAATTTTGAGTGTAAATGGCCTGAGGGTAAATTACAAGTTTTAGCTTCTCATTGAGAAATTTCACTCAGCTTTTGATGATAAATTTATTGTTTCACCTGAGCATGTTATAGATTATTCTAACATTGCCCATTCTCCAAAAGATTACCTCTATGCTATGTCTTTTGGCCTGCTTGCCTTTCACCTGAGATAAATGTTGGTGTCCCAGTGACAGGATGGCTGTAGCCCACAAAGCATAACACCCCCATTACAAAGTGTCCTGGTTTGGGCCAGGATAAAGGTGATTTTCTGGTTTGTACTGTTGCTTTCAGCTAAGTCTCTTGTAAGTAGTGGCACTTGCTGAAATTAACAGCAAGTTTCTCAGACAGTGTCTGCTTCTAGGACTGATAACACTCGATGTTTATAGTTACTGCCAGAGACTGGTATGCAGAGCCAAGGACACTGCTCAGCTCTGAGGAACATTTTACCTTCCAGAAGGAGTAAGGAGGTCCCACCTGAGGGATTTGGACACAAAGTAATATTTATATCTTGCGGAAGACCTACCACCAGCCCATAGGTCCCATGTAAAGCCCAGAGACCACGAAGAGCTCTGCAGGAATTGTCCCCTTTGATCTTGTTTTTTATGTGAAGTTCAGGAGACTTTCTTATGAAAAGGTTCCTCCTCATATGCAGTCCCCTCATTCTTCAATGGAGGTGCTCAGCCCCCCAAAACCCACCAAATGTCATGGCTGTGGCTCCCCATGGCTGAAAGGCTTCCCTTAGGATCCAGACTGATTTACCTTCACGCTTGAGCACCAGGTATCATGGTCTCATCAGGCTTGCAGCAACCCTGTCAGGGACCTGAGGTGGGAAGGATGCTTGCATTGCAGTATTGAAAAGCCAAACAATGTTCTGGTGATTCAAGACCTCAGGTGCTCCTGAAGTTACCAGGAAATCAGGAGCACCACACAAAGTCAAGGCTCTTCTTGAAACCACCAAGATTACCTCAAGCTAAGGGATCTGAAAACTACTTGTTACTAGGAAAGGTCTGTGTTACTGCTGCTCTAACTAGAGGGATTTGGACCAAAGTTTGCTAATGATCTGGCAACTGGGCTTGTCTTCCAGGGGCAGGACTCTTAGAGTTTCCTCTAAGCAGATGTATCAGTGGGAATTAAATGTCACCATCTACCTTGGGCTGATTAAACTGCTTTTCTATATCCGATACAATTGTAAGAGTGCACCATGCTGATCAGGCACACATTTTGTACAAAATGTCATGGATGTTTATTATTAGATTTAGCTGCAGTAGGTTTAATTTTAGATCATTTGATTCGAGTGGTGCAATGAAGATTAAATGTTAGGCATTATTAAACATGCAGATGTGGTTCTATTGAATTATAAACCTCATTAGGTGCAATGTCCTAGACAAGCTTCTGAGATAAGCTACAAAGGACTTTCTTACTTCATACTGAAGTTATTAAAATATTAGAAGGTAAATCTAATCATAAAAATATTGTGATGTAACAAAACCGATACTTTTAAAATGTTATAACAAAAGACTATTTCTTTCATGTATAATTACTTCCCTCTCAGTATAGATTGCTGGATTGATATTAAATTGCAAGTATTTTTCCTCTTTTGAACACACATAAAGAGCAAATACAATGAAGCCAAATTTTGGCACGGCTTTCAGGGCCTTAAAGAGTCCTCTTCCTCATTTTCAAACTTTTAGTTCTTATCAAAAATAAAGTTATCCACTTATGATTAGATCTGGTGGCAAGGTCATCTCCACTTGCATGGATGGGTGGTTGAGGCTCATTCACCACTGGAAATACACAACAGGATTTTGGAATGTCTGAGGTGGCTGAATTTAAGGAAGAGACCAACAATGTGGAACTGGGAAGAGGTTCATCAAACAGCAAAGGCACACAAAGAGGATTCTCAGGTTTAACATTAGTTGCTACAGTTTTCTCTTTTGTAGCAGAAGAGCAGGGGGGACAAAGGGAAATGCAGAAGGGGGAAAGGAGAGAAGCTGAGAATTAATGAAACAATTTTTTTAATGAAGCATATTGTGAATTTAGGAGACTCATTGCTGAGATATGGAGGTTCCATATCAACCCACTTCAGAAGATTCCCTGTTGGCATGGATAGTAAAATTTTCACCATGGCACTGGTGAGGATAAATTGTCATTGCTGACCCAGAGCACCAACCTGACAGAAAACTCTCCTGGGGGAATTCCAGAATTGGACAACCCAGTACTTCCCTCCTAAGGGTTTTGCTCTGGCTTTTACTGTCAAAACCAAGATGTTGCTCTGACCCAACAGGACAATTGCAGTTCTTTCACTAGACACACAGGTACAATGATCCCATCAGGACCTTCAGGACTTTCATGGATTTTGTCAAAACTAGTTGGAAAGCCATATCCAAGTTCTGGGTACATTCTCAGCCCTTCTGCTAAGCATTCCCCCGTTGCAAGCCAAGGCTGAGCCATGCTAAAGTTTTTTCCTCCCAATTTAAAGGACATAAACTTTCTGTCCTAGCCTGGACCACCTTTAAAAAAAGCCCACAAAAGCCTTCAACTGCAAGATCCATATTTTCTAATCAGGTTTTTCTTCCATTTCTCCATTAAACTGTGGTAATTCTGACTACACTAGATAAAAGGCCATTCTAATATGCTGCAAATGCAGAGACCACAAGAGTACTTTTTATTTGCCAAACAACTGTATTTGTGAAGTAATGTAAGAATTTAAAAGCATATTCTACTAATGCATCATGTGAACTGAATGAATGAAATGACCACAACAGATTTGATCCATGATAAGATATTTGAATTTGATTGTTTGCAAGACTTGCTAAATCAAATAACCTGATTTGTCTCTCAACATCCAGAGCAGGTCTCTTTTCAGATAAAGCTGGGGAAAAAAAGCACCAATTGATTTGATTGCATTACATTTTACATTAGATGTTCCTGTTGGGATTCTGGTAAAAGCTGGCATTGATTTATAGCTATCTGTCATTGACTCAAAGCACTTGATGTCAAAAATGGCAAGATAAAATAGATTGTTGTACAAATAGATCTTTAAGAGCAGAGCTACAGCAATGATTTTTGTAAAGTAGGCCATCACATCCTAGTGTCTTAGAGTTTCAGTACTGCCTGCTGTTAGGAGAATTTGAAAATCAAACATGAAAATACCTCAGTCTCTAAGATGTGAACTGAGGAACAGGGAAAACAAGATTTGTAGCAGGATATTGAAATCTTTTATTACATTTTTCCAATAGAGAGTTAGAAATTATTCTGCTTCTTTTCATCTATTTTACACTTTTAGGTACAAAGAGTTTCTTCTGTACTGTAACCAGTTTGTATTTAGCACTAATTTTTGTATCAAGCAGAATAAAACAAAGGATTTAAATATTAGGTTACTTGTAAGGATTTCTGAGAAACAGCATGGATGGATATTTTTATCTACATTTCCTTGTCTTTTACAATTTTTGAGAAAATGCACATGCTGCGGGATGTTCAGTTAAATATTTCATTGTTAAGACATGCTGCAGAAAATAATTTTAAAACATAATATTAAAATGCTAAATATCAGTTATTCTTTATTTTTTTTTGGGGGGGGGGGTAATTTGTTCACGTACACTGAAAAAAAAAAATCATGATTCCTACAGGGAGCAGACACACTGAAAAAAGGCAAAATGTAATAAAGTGCCAAAATGAATTCAGATTCTGCAGCCAGAACTACTAAATAAAATATACAAATGGGGGAGCCAGGACAGTTGCCTTTCCTTTTGCTCTATAAACATAAGTCTGCAGAACTTAGGTTGCTTCCGTAGCTGGAAGTAATAGCAGCTCCTATATCCTCGTTGAGCAAAACCAGTCATGACAACCTGATCTCTCACACATCTTGTGCTTTTTAGCCCATGGACAATTGAAAGATGACTCACCACACTTGTAATTGCAGCTTTGATCATTAAATCTTTTTTGAATTACTGAAGACTCTCTTTCCGCTTTTCAGTTACCAAAACCATCAGAAAAGGATTTGAGGTTTCAGGCTGGAAAGCTCATCTTTTCTTTTAAAACCCCAGCCTTGTTCAATGAGCATCCAGAAAGTGCTGCAAACACCAAGACAAAGCAGAAGACAGACCACACCACACCACTGTTTAGTCTTTAGCATCCTAAGTTGGAGTCTTTATCTTGCCTGCCATTTCCAAGCCACATTTCTGGCACTAATCGCTCTTCTTGGATTAATTAGATGCTGGTTATCATTTTTTAATGAGATGTTACATTCATTAGTCAAGAAAGGCACCACTAGATGGCTCAAGGGACTAGTAGGCTTCTTCTGCTCCACAGAGTTCTCTTAGGACACTTGGTGGGGGTCCCCAGGAAGCATGGTCCTCCAACCCCAGCATCCCTTGGCCATGGAGGAGCAGTTCAGGCAGCAGGACCCAATTTTCCCTGTTTGGAAAAACCATCCAGCAGTGAGGTCCCTGGGACACCATGTACTGTCACCTCTCCTCCAACAAAACCAGCATCCTTCCAGTTGTGTCTGATGTGAAGTGAAAGGGCAGATTTTGCCTCACAAAAAAGGGCCTGCCCTCTTCTGAGGATGCCCCATTTCTGCACCATGCATCAGTAGGCACCACAGGAAAGTATGATCCCACACTGGCACATCCAGTTTGCTCAGAAATGCACATCCTGGCTTTTTTCCCCTTGCAGAGCCACACAAATCCCAAAGCAACTTGTCAGTGACTTTTAATTCAAGCTGATGATTAATGCAGTTGGTAGTCATAATCACAAAATGTTTTCTTGCTGATGTAAATCCCTTCCCTGATGGAAACCCAGGACCTTGCCACAGCCCAGCTTTTGAGCTCTGTACACACTATGTACAAAGAATGAATTTAGGCATTAGCTTAATAGACTTTTAAGTCTCTCTGGTCATCAGCCCCAGAGAGGTGAATACAACTGGCTGCTGCTAATAGTTAATTTGTTCCACAGTTGGGGAGGGAAATTTTTTTTCTCTAACAAGCTCTTTAGTGGGACCATTTTCTCCCCTAACCAACATCAGATCTTTTTGACTTCCACAGTCACTTTAGATTTACACTGGCACAAGGGAGATAAAACTCAACTCCTTATTATACAGCTGAGCTTGGCTGCTCAGGGAAGTGCAGAGTGAGCAAGGGAATTGTAAGAGGAAATTACAAATAATGTCGATAGAAGCAGCAAAGGAATCACAGTTCTTCTCCAAGTGTGCTACAAAAAGTCCTCCCAAAACAATTCCACTATTCCTACCAAGGCACTTATTTCACCTGCTCCCACCTCTCTGGCAACCCACAGATGGGCACAGTCTTCCTCAAATCATTTTCTTATGGGGGAGGGTAAGAATTGTAGCATTTTTAATATTTCCACAAGTTTCACACACCTAGAAAAGTCACAGCGATAAGCTACAGAAACCTTCAGGTGAAATACATCAGTACAAATACACTAGAAAATTTATCTGTGATATTTAGAAATTAAAAATAGGTCAGTCTACTTCTTAACAAAATCTCCCAGCTGCCAAGAGAGCTTTCGGGCAGCCAAGGACTCATTGGTAGGAATTTCCACAAATCTTGTTTTTGTCAGGCTTCTTACAATAGGGCAACATAATCAGGTGGAATTCAAATGGGTTCTGTGTTAGGCAGTCAGCAAAAAAGAGGGCCCTGCCTTCAATTAGTGTCACCACTAACAAGCCATGTGAAAGATAAGATAATGAATCTTGGCTGATTTCCTGCCAAGTTTTCCAGACCTCACTTTGCTTTTTTGACTTAACTCAGTATCATATTTAGCAGGATTAATGAGCCCTCGTTCTTCTAATGGGCCCAACCCAGCATGGGAGTTGTTTGGGTTTTGTTGGTTTTGTTTCTTTTGTTGATGACCTCCCTTCCACAAGAAGTCAACGTTTTGAAGAAGATTAAGGTCTTTGCAGCATTAGCATCCCAAGGTCTCAGCTCTCTCTTCACTTTTAGAGCACACAAATAATTTTTGAGTAGCACTTTCAGAAGAAATTTACAAAAGAACTATCTTTCTGCAGGATTGCAAATGGTTCTGTCTCCTCTGCAAGGACCCAGAGCAGCTCAAATTTTTCCACTTAACTGGGGAGTCTGATGGAAGGAAACAGAGAAATAAAAGCAAAAGATCAGCAGAATTCATACAAGCTGTGCTCTGCTTTCTAAGGAAAATGGTATGAGTAAAAACCATCCTTCATTTCTCAGCATCATCTGCTGGAGAGAGAATGGGTTATAGCAAACCCTCTCTTAGAACAGAGAAAATGACAGCTCTGTATCCCAAGACTTGGAGGAAAAGCAGCATGTGGGACTGAGGGTGCTGAAAGCAATGAGCCCCTCAGTCCCCTGCAGTTGGGGAATTTCTTTCAGGACCATTTTGGTGGTAGCAGGGCTCACGCTTAGCAGCGCAGCTCATCAGAAAGTGGCCAACATCACTCAAACGTAGCTGAAAGTCCCTCCCCAGGGACACAGAAAAGGTGAAGGCACTCAATGCCTTCCTTGCCTCAGCCCTCAGCAGTCCTGGGTCCCTGAGAAGAGTGGGGTCTTGAAGCAAGGCAAACCTGCTTTGGTGGAAGAGGCACCTGGATGCAGGTAAGGGACTATTTAAACAAAGTGGACATCCAGAGATCCATGAGAACTAATCACAACTTGCTGATTGAGCTGACTGATGTCACTCTGAGACCACTCTTGATTGTTTTTGTAAGCTCGTGGGGATCAGGAGAGGGTCCTGCAGACCAGGAGAAAGCAAGAGTCACTCCTGTTCTTCAAGAAGAAGGAAGAAACCAGGGAACTACAGGATGGTTGTTCCCACCTTGATCCCTGGGAAGGTGTTTAGCATTTTTTGCTCTATTTCTAAATATCTGAAGGACAAGGAACTGATTAGGAATAGTCAGTTTGAGTTTATAGGGGATGTAGTCCTCATACTTCTCCTTATCAGAGAACCCAGGGGCATGCTTTAAGTGTCTGACAGCCACTGGCAACATGAAGAATTTAGTAGAGGATTTGTAAGCTTCAAGAAAGTTGACTGCCCACATCCAGCATTCTTGCTTCTTAGCCAGACAAGTAACCAACAGCAAGAAGAGAAAAGCTTCACTTTTGAACATCACAAGAATCAACAAAGATACAGACTGCTACAGTTTTTCTTAAGGCATTAGTATTAATAACATTCATTCTGAAAAGGCCAAGACATTAAGTGCAGAGCAGATGATGAGCTCCAATTGCAGCAATTACTTATTGATAATGTAATGTGCCCTGGTTTCTGCTAATGTTGTCCTTGTTCGTCTTCTCTCCTTCCTGTGCCTCTTCTCCAACCAAGTTTTCTGAGGCAATGGACTATTAAGTGGCACTGCATAGTGAGGTGGTTTTTTGAGATCACAGTTTCTCAAATTCTGTTCTTACAGTGATTTTTTTTTTCTCCCTTGTTGATTTTTTGGGGATATTTATAGGGGCTCTGCCCTCTATCCAGATGTCTCTTTTCACAAAGCCTTGAGGATCATGAGCACTTTTTAATATGTTTTTGAAGTAAAACCATCCAACAGGTTCTGACCTGTAAACCATTGTAAGGTAATATCAGCTTGTTACACATTAAAAAAATCATCTCAGAAAGGAAAAATTCAAGTGAAAAAGGAAAAAGCAATGGAAAAATCCCACGTACATGCTCAATCTACTAGATCACATGGTTTCAACAGATTTCTTATGCTGATTGAAGTGCTGAACCTTGCTGCATGCTGCCTTGGTGGGGTTTTCCCATTAACAGTGGCATGGAAATAAGGTGAAACATGTGAATTTTCAAGTGCAGAAAGTTGCTTGCTAAGTTCACTGAATTTAAGAAATTACCAGAAGGTAGGTTATCACTCAGAGTTGCTTTTTTCACACATATGACAGGGAGAAATTGCAGCCAGTGATGTCTTCGCTGAAAAGACTCCATTAGATTGCCATTAGTTGCTAATAATATATCATAATTATTTTTATAGGGTTAAACTTGTCTTTCCTCATCCACCTGCCTTGCAGAGATAACCTCTAAGAATACCCTGAAGGACTCTCAGACTCTAATTCAAAAGCTTTTCCCTAGTAAATTTTTGAAACAATTCATTACCTACAAAAGATTGGTGAGAATACTGAGATACAGCCCCTTCTCTCTCTAATTTACATTCTCATATAATTCTACTCAATGCCTAGTCAGACTCTGGAATAATTTGATTTTCTTCCATTATTACTATGCAAAGAAATTCTGTATATTAGTGCAATATCCATTCATTCTTCAGAACACATCTCATTTGCCACTAGCTACACAAACACTTGACTATACTTAAAGAATTGCTAGTCACAGTTGTGTCACATATCTCATTTAAAATATCCATTTATTTAGCCCATGTGGCATGGTTTTAAAAAGGTTTAGCCTTAGTGGTGCATATTTCTACCAAAAAAAATTAATAAACTCACTACTAAGATGTATGCTTGTCTATGCACATGTGTTGTTGGAAATATTAAATGTTGATATTTCATTTTCTTCTTAAAAGCTTTGCCTGGAAGTGAAGCTTATTGGTGAATCAGTCAGGTCCAGTGGCAGCATCTGCTGCCTGACCTTTCTGCCAGCCTGTTAGATGATTTTAAATGTAGAGTTGAGCACCAGTGCTGTATAAATATGAAGAGCAGAGCAGCTGACTTGGCTAAGTCTCACCAAGAGGCTCTTTTTCCGACGTGGAAAAGTGGATTGTGTAATTCTGAGGCAGGAACAAGCTCTGACAGCCTGAGAAGGCAAAAGACTATCCCTAGGAATGGGCATGGACAACCAGAGCTGGAAACACTGAGGAAGTGCTGCATCTTCAGACCTGAGCTTGAAAGGAACCAAAATCCATGAACTTTCCAGCAGTGAGAGGCTGATGCACTGGACCCATCACCAGTTTGAGAACAGGACCACTTCAGCTCAGAACCAGTTATGCTGCTGGTGTATGAAGGTCAATGACTTTTCCTGCCACTGTGAAATTATATCTTTACACACTGTGGAATGCTAAATATTCATTTTTACAAACTGAATTAACCTAATTTGCCACCGATCTGCATTCTGGACTTTTTTTTCATTGCAGGAACCTTAAGTGGTGATGTGACCTCACCAGTACATATAAATCTTCATGACAAACACCCTCTGAATTAAAGGCAGGTTTAATAATAATATTAAAATATCCACAAGGAGAGTGAATCAGAGCCCTTTATATGAAACCAGAAGATGCTGTAGTGTTCTCCAGAGAACATTACATATCCAACCAACAATAAGAAAATTTCTGGGAAATTAGCAACATGGTGAGGTGGGAAAACGTTTTGTCTTCCTATTTTTGCAGAACACAAAAATTGCAGATATGGAATCAGGGAGGAAATAAAAATTATCAGTGCATTAACATTCAAGCTAGCTAATACTTCCAGGAAAAAAAAAAAAGAGTCAAAACCCATCTGGAAACAGGCAACCTGCTCTAGCTGTCTCTGACTGAGCAGGGCAGGTTGACAAGATAATTTCCAGAGGTACCTTACAACCCAAATGATTTTTTGATCCTGTGACATGAAAAGCAACAAAATATTTCTATGTATTCAAATATTTTTTATGATTTGCCCAAGGGGGAGATGACTCTTCCAAAATCAACAAATCTAGTTTAGGAGTACTAAAATATTTTTTGAAGTTTTACACTGAGTTTTGAGTTGAGTTTGCAGTTCACAATGAAACAGATAAAGTGTTTTGTTTGTTTGCTTTTGTATTTAATTGAGGGTGGGAGGGAGGGGAGAGAGAGAAAAAGAGGAATAAAGCCTGAGCAACTTATGGAAGAAAGATCTTTCTGTTTGTGTCAAAACAAAGAAGTTTTGATAATTTTGCCAATGTTGTTTTTTACTATTACTATTTTTAGGTTCAGCTCCTGAAACAAAATAAGAAAAATTTCTGTGTTGTTAAATGCAGTTATATTAAGGTAACAGTTTTCTTGATCTGCAATATCAATTGTATAAACAAACAAACAAAAAAAAAAAAAAAAGAGAGAGGGAGATCTAAACCACACGAACACTGATCTCAATTTTGGGTGCTTTGAGAGTTCAGAGATACCCCACAAAAGAAATTCACTTCAAGCACCATGAGACATAAGGAACCCCAACTAAATCTTTCAAGTTGTGAAAGATGCAGTATTGAAATTCCATCCTATCATTTCTGCTTAGATTTGTCCAAGCAAATTAGCACATTTCCCCTTTTTGTCATCTATCTGGTTATTCCAGAAGAGTTAACATGGACTATTTCCTTTTCTTATCCAACCACTTGAATAACATCTGCCTTCTTTGTCAGCTTCCTAAAATAACCTTCCTTTGGCAGGTTAGAAAAGATTTTTCATTCTCCAGTGCAAAAGAGCAGTCAAGTAATGAACTTATGGCTCAGCCCAGCAAATATTTAATTTGGCAAGAGCTAAGTTTAAACTCGTGATATCTCATCTTTGCATTCAAATATCTAAAACAGGTGACACATGCATAATGCAAAAAGCTAGAAGCAAACAGCACAACATTTAGAAAATAGCTGCAGGTTTTTTACCATGGAAATTATTTCTGCTTAAAACATCAACCCAGAGTAATTGTATATTTTGTTTAGAGTGACAGCTGAATTTTTCATGTATTTGCTGTCTTTTGATGGCAGATAAGTGGGAAGGGAAATGTGCTCTCTGAAGGCTCTTATCAGTGAAAATCACAGTCAGAAAATTGCACCATAGAGCACAGCAATATTTCCATACTTTACTGCACTTACAGAGAGAAAACTGTCATTAGGGCTAACAGGGTGTCATATAAAAAGAGTTGCTTCTTTTTACAGATCCTTTATTTGACCAGGATTTTTCCCCTACAGTTGCAGGGGCTGGGAGGCCATTACAGCAGAATTTAAAGCATTAGACTTTTCAGTGAAGTGCAGCTAATATTTTAACAAGAGGATCCAACAAAATTCCTGCTGGCTCTGTAGACTGTGATAAAACCCAGGATAGGACAGACTCACCCCGGAGAATCACCTGTATCACATTTAAACAAAAGGCCCACTATCTTGAACAATAAAGGGAGAAGAAATACATCTCTAAAGCTTTGCTTTGCTGTACAGACATCCTGTGTTCCTAGAAAAGGGAGATCATTCCTCCTGATGCCCTTCATGAATGGTTTGTAGGGCAGATATTTCAGGGGAGAGTCAGTAAAGGCAGCTGAGCAGCGACCTTCTCCTGGGCAGAGATTTGGGAGGGCTGCTGCTTTCATAGAATCATAGAATGGGCTGGTTGGAAGGGACCTCAGAGATCATCAAGTCCAACCCTTGATCCACTCCTGCTGTGGTTCCCAAGCCCATGGCACTGAGTGCCACATCCAGGCTCTTTTTAAATATCTCCAGGGATGGAGAATCCACTACTTCCCTGGGCAGCCCATTCCAATGTCTGATCACCCTCTCTGTAAAGAAATTCTCTGTTCGTCTGGGAGTCCTCTGGAGTACCTGAGTCCATCTGAAAGGTAAATAACTCAAGAGCACACTTGTAAGTGATCAGACTAGAGGAAAGCAGGGGATGGACTCCAACCAAGGCTCCCTGGGATTTCAGGAAAACAGGAGTGCTCACCACTGGGCAGTGAGCTGGGCTGGAGCAGGAGCCCTGTGATCCACTCCTACCAATGCACTGACTGATGTTCACTAAACCTACCAAAGCCCTGACTGCCTTCTGCTAAGTGTGAGCCCTGACTCGTAGGAGAGTTGCTCTTTTTGTTGTGAGGAATGAAATTTCCAACGAGCAGATCCACGTGGATTCACAAGAATCATCACAGCAGCTGTAAAACCATTCTGTCTCTCTACAACTCAGTTGGACTGCTAACATTTCAGTTACCTGCAAGTTCTGTAAACAAAGCTATGCTGGGGTCCTGGTAGCACAAGTCTCCTTCTTCAAAGTCATGGATTCATTCAGCAGGATCCTTTTCATCCTGGGAAATGTCCCCCCCCCCCCCAAGGTGTTAGCCCAGCTCATTCTGCACAGCCCCCTGGGCTCTGCTCTCACTGCCCCTCCACAATCTCTTTGCCATCAGGATCACACCATCTCCTGAAATCCAGCCCTCAGTATCCAGCCTCCACTCCTGTTCTGTTTGTGTTCCCCACAGATTGTTAGGATAGTGCCTGAGACAGATTTCTTCTCAGCAGAGTGGTGAAAAACAGCCAAAGCTTCTCTGCCATCCTAGCTTGGCAACTGACAAGAAAAGCTGCACCCATTTTGTTCCAGCAAAGTAATTGGAAATTTAAACGTTGCTTCTCACTGAAAATAGTATTAGCATGAACACTTGTGAAACTTTAACTTTTAATCCACTAGCAAGGAGAATTAAGTGAAAAAATGAGTATCTGTCCTGCTGAAAGCTCCTTGGGGTTGAGGCACTGCTTATTTTCTCTGGGCAGCTCACTCTCACAGCTATTAGGGCACTATTTTCTCTTGTGTTTCACTTTATGGATTTCATTTTTAAAGCACTCACTCCAGTATTTATCTAATCTCCACACAACATTCAGAAAAATCATGCACAGTAAGTATGAAACCTTTTTTTTCTTGTCCTGACAATATTTAACTCTCTACCTACTCCTCCAACAAGGAGTTTGTTTTATCTTTATTTAGGACACTCCAACATTCCTTTAGGAACTGATAAAAATACTGAAGAAAAATAACAAGTGATTTTTTTTTTCTTCCCCATAAAAATGAACAAATAAATAGCCTGATGCCCATAAAAGCTTTTGGTCCTTCCACAACCTCACTTGTATTTCAGCTTGGAGGTAACAGAGAAAGAGAGTGGGTCTGCATGAACAGAATTGTTAGAGACTTCACTGTGAAAAATAGTAGCCAAAGTGCTGCAGTTTCATCTTTTAATTTTTAAGACACACAAAACAGAGGACAATAAAAGCCTCTTGCTGAAACATGACTGTTCATTTGTCTTTACACTTGTTTCTCCTTTTAGGAAATTCATTTTTTGTTGTTCTTTCACAAATAAATGAAAAATGTGTTGAATGGGACCTTAACAAGGAGGAAAATGGTACCTGACTAGGTACAGGCCATGATGCAAAGCCATCTCCTCAGAGTCCATCTGGTCTCAGATATTGGGAAAGCCCACAGACTTGGCTGTACTTTGTCAATCGTCACTCCCATAGAATGAAATTCTCAGAAAAGACATGAAAAAAATGCCAGGGATTACTCAAGATGTAAGAGTTAGTTTTGTATTTGCCCAGGTAATACTTTTCCAAGGTTTTCTGCTTCCATCACTTTCAAATACATTTCCTCATTTAGCCCATTTATCACAGAAACCAATTAAGGAAATCAAATTGTACCCAACAGTTGGGATTTTTCCAGCAGAGGAAAAGAATCCCTTAGAGTTTTCCTACATTTTACAGATCATTTAGTTGTTAGTTTACAAGAACAGATCCAATAGGTTTATTTGGTCAGTGTATTTAATTCTTTAACCTTTAGCACGCAGATGAAAGACAAAAAGACAGATCTACATCCTTCACTTCTGCTTGAGAGAATACTTTTCAAGTGATAACTACAGAAAAATAGACTATAGGGATATGAATAAATTATATTGCACAGGTTTTCAGAAAAGAAAGATTGAAAAGACCTTACAGATCAATAAGTTCATCCTCCTGGCAGGTAAATAACAAGAGGTTTTAACATAACATTGAGCCTGAAATAAGGTATTACCAGAATGGTCTCATATCTTATAAAGAGGACTCAAAATTAAAACAAAATACACTTCACATCATATTGTTAAAAACTTGACCACAGAATTTTGCTGCTACCAGAAGAAGAGCCATTTCTCCATATTATGGTTTTTGTATAGCTCCATAGAGAAAAATTAAAAGTTTGCCTTCAGAGCATGATATCAGAGTTGTAATGTCCCACTCTGTGTATGTGGGAGTGAAAGCAGGGAAATAAATTACAGGTGCTTACCACCTTGGTTTGCTGGCTACAAGAAGAAGTGGAGAATCTTCACAATGCACAATGTTCTCTCACAAAACACACTCTCACAGTATTTGTAGCTTCAAGATTAACAATTCACTTCACTTGAACTGAGAAGTGGTTTCAAAATAGAGGCATTATCATTTCCCATGACCATCATACTACACAAACACCAGGAGACACCAAGATCACTGAGATGAAACTACTTCCATTTCACAGAAGAAAATGCTACTCTGGAAGCAATCAGTGGTCAGCAGAACATAATAGCAGCTGACATTTCAGGTCAATCTGAAAGCAGTTTGGAGCCAGCATTTTTGGAAGTGCTCCAGTTTGTCACATCACTGCTAACCAAGACAATGTTGTAACATGTTTTGTTTCATACAAAAAACAGAGTAGGATCATGGGAGAGTTATTTCCCTCTCCACTTCAACCCCCTCCAACTTTCTTCCTAAACGCAATTGTTCTATTTTTAAAAAGCTCATTTGTTCTGATTGTTTTTGCACCAAGTTGGCAGCTCACCCATCTGTCTCCCACTGTGCTTAGAAAGATGTCATGATCCTGCAGTCCTAAACACAGTCCTGATGTTTCCACTGAGCTAAAAAACATCTGCAATGACAGCTTCCACTTAGGAGTGAAGCTATCTTTGAAATGACAAAAGTCCTATTTGACTCACTAGTCCTATTTCAGATATATGTATAAAAACTAAAATAAAATCCATTGCCACCACCTCAGCCAAGCTGCCAAGATGTTCATTGGTAAGGACATGAAAAAGAAAGCTTGTAAAAGCTTGTTTAAAGAGGTCCTACCCTCACCATGCAGGTTGTTTGATAGCAATACAATACAAAGGTTGTTGGGAAAAAATGAGGCTGCCTTTAGGGCACCCACAGTGATAGACTGAGCAGTCCTCCAGCTCCACGGGGGTCCCTCAGGTCTGTAATGGAAATACCAGGTAACACCCCCCAGAAAAATTGCTACTTGTTGTGTGTCACCTGAGAAAGAGGCAGAAAAAGAGCAGGCAACCCAACCAAGGTGTTGGAAGAAGCTAGTTTCAGGGTTTCAGACCCAAGGTTCTCAAGTGATGAAGGCAGACCCACTCTTTGGCACCTTCTGCCGAAGGGAGTAACACTATCTCATGGCCAAACTCAAAGTACACATGCTACTACTTGCCTAAAAGCAGTGAAATCTCATGGGGAGGGTCAGAAATTAAACAAACCATCAGTCTAGGTCCTCTCATTCTGTCTGCCACCTCAGGTTTTGACTGAAGCCAGCAGGACCTCCAAAGCTGGGACTGTGACAGTCTCCTCCAGAAAAACAACTCCACTTTCAGATGAAACCTCAAGCACAAGAATAGCATAAATATTAAGAAGATTTCAGGCCTGACACAACCTCCAACAGAGTTTCTGACCCTAAAATTGTGTACCTTGGTTACCTTAGAGGGTTTCCTCACCTTATTATGGGACCTCAGCCAAGGTTTTTTGGCCTGGTAGAAATAGAGATTGAGTCACTTTCTCACTCTTAGACTTCTTCACTGTGAATCAAGTCAGAAGCAGAGCAAACACACACTAGCAAGTCTTCTTCATGGAATAAATAGGTTTGACAGCTGAGCATTTCTGGCAAGAGTTGGACTTAAACTTGTATTTTTTAAAAGAAACTGAAAGCAGTCAAACACCCAGACCACTCTCCTCAGAGGAAAAAAAAAAACAAACCAAAGGAGACTATTTTTTTGTTCTTACTATATTCATGAATATTCTGCCACTTTAGCAGGACAAACATAGTTGTTCAAGCTGCTATGCTGAGACTAATTGCCCTGACATTTACCATGGTCATTAAGGTGTTAAAAACTCTTCCAAACATCCTCTCAGCTCTCCACAATGTTTCGAGCACCCTGGCAGATAAGTAGAAAGAGTTGGAGACCTGAGCAGCTCCCAGTGCCATGGGAAAGGTGAGAGACAAGAACATGCTCAAGCCTTCCTTCCTGCAAAACCCAGCTGAAGGGAGATCCAGGTGGAGCCCACCAAGCTGTGCTCTCCCAGAGAGGAAAAACCACACCTCAGTGTGGTCCTCAGAGAGGACTGGCCAATTCTACAGAGCTTCCCTTCAAGATCTGCCAGCCCACCCAACACCTTTGGTTCAAAGCACTGGAGCCCCTCCAGCAAGCCAAGAAAGGTGCTCCTGGAGAGCATCATCAGAATAAGGCTGAGAGTTCACTTTGAAACTTTGCAAATAGAACAAAAAGCAGCTTGTAATCAGTTTTTCTGTGTGTGTGTGTGTGTCCACAGAACAGCCAGCAGATAAGACAAGTGCACTGTGAAGCTTTGAATCCATATGCTGAGTCTGGAGAGTGCAATTGCACCCACTCAGACAGAAAACTTCTCCCAGTTAACTGAGCTGTTAAAAGTGGGTGGGTGTCAGGTTGGGAAAGTGCAGCCTGGGGGGTTTTGTGTTGCATGTGCTGGAAGAGGATACCTTTGTATGGAAGGCTCCAGACTCCAGCTATGTGCTTACTTGAAGATGATCTGGAGTCACTATTTTTCAAGAGGTCAATTTTCAAAGAGGCATGGAAAAAAAAAACAAAAAACCAACTCTAAAAATAAACCAACTCCTGTGAAAAGTCTTGGCTCTCCCCTGTCAGGTTTCAGAAAGTAGGAGAGAATAGTCTGCCTGGCACTGGCTTCCAGCCACAAGGAAGTTCAGATCTAATATCATCAAGACACATTAGAAAGAACTGAGCAGATAAGAAACCAAATGCAACCCAAACCACAAAGCCTCCATAGAAAATGTGTTTTGACTTTAGAAGGGGGAAAGGAAAAAAAAGAGAGAGGATTAGAGATTCAGGGCCCAATTCTTCTCTCATTTTCCCCTGATTTACACCCATTATACTCCCGCAGAGTTGGTCCAAATTCCACTTTGCTGTGAGGAAGGCAAGTGCTTAGCTCAGTCACATTTCCAATTTCTTATTGCTTTCCTAATTGCCATTCAGGGGACAGTGTGATTTGTGTCACTTCCAGCCTTTCCTCATGTATTTTGAAGGTTAAAAATGCCTCCATCAGTGCAGAGTAACCAGCATTTTAAAAATAATAATAATAATAAAAAAATGTTTGTTGATACACAAGTCTGTTATTGCAAATCCAGTGAGAAAATAATGCTCTCTTTGTACTTGTTTTCTCTTGACAGACAAATTAGGTTGCTGAATAACTTGGATGATGGTACAACAGTAAACCTGTCACAAAAGCATGTTAATCAAAGCACAACTGATACTTGACATCCCCCGGTGAAAGGCATTTTTACAGTGTTTCATTAAAATTGAAAGGAGGATTAAGAGGCCTATTTCTTGATTAATGTCTCTCTCTGGCTGGGAGATGTAATCCTATCTGTAACCTCAAATTACTGGAAACAAAATTAAATTTCTGCCAGCAGATCATTCCAAGCACATCTTAGGCTGAGCAGAGAAGTTTCCATTTCTTTACACTCTTTATCCAACCTGGAGACCCTGGGAGATGCAAACTTTGCCATGGGAGCTCCCCTGACACTCCAGGTCACAGGAGACACCATGAAATAGCCACTGAGCTCTCCAGGGCTTGGACAAACATTTTGCAAACGTTGCTTTTAGTGTTGAAAATAACTATATGAGTGATATGAGGAAATCTCTGGTGGCCAAGCAAACCAGACTGTTAGACAAAAAGAAGAAGCAGAAGTTTAGAGAGAAGGTATTTGACCAGCCTTGCCTGCCACACCAATGGTGACAGTGAAATACTGCAGCCAACCCAGCAAACCAGGCTGTTACTCAAACATCTTCAGCTGTCAAGAAGAGAAAAAGCAGCGTGGGGTCTGGAAGAAACACAACGTTGGGATTTCTGACAAGATAGAGCCTTGCTCTCTTCTCCATCAGTTGACAGGGATCCTCCTGGGAACACCACTTCCCAGTGACCGATGGTCACCAAGTGGGCTCTTCCTCCCCACAACTGCACTTTTATTTCTGTGACTGAAACCAGGCCAGGAATTCACTGTCAGAAGAGCATCTTCCAGCTGGTGCAGGGACCATGGAGCTACTCTGGGTAGTCCTGGCTCAGCAGCCCTGGCAGGGAAGCCAGCTCCCTGCCAGCAAGCACAGACTCCAGGATGTTTGCTTTCAAAACCCAGCATTACTTGTACCAGCCCCGCTTGGAAACTGTCTGTGCCCAGGGGAAGGAACAAAAGATGATAAAACTGGCACTAATTTCAGCCTGTCCAACACCAGGCAGGGCAAAGCCAGTATCAGGTCAGTAACTCAGCTGCAAACCCAGCCCCGGCCACCTGCCAAGATCCCCATTTCACAGCATTTACTGCTCACACTAAGTCCCAAGGAAGCCAAAAGAGCTGCAGGTCCAGTTCAAACAAGATAAAACCATGCCTCAATAGTCCTCCATGGTCTACCCCAGCAGCACATGGCTGCATCTCCCTCAAACAGAGGTTTACTGTTGCTTCCAAGAGCAAACTCCAACTGGCTTTTTGAGCAGCCTAGGCAGACACCATTTGGCACATAACATCAAGCCACTTTCAGCTTTGCTGTTTCAGCCACTTCTCCCTGGAAATATTCTCTTCTTGCTTCAGCCAGAGGGTGTATCTGTTCAGCCAATAGCTGAGCAAGAAGCCTAAATTTCAAGGGCATCAAAACACTCAAGAGTTGAACTCTCAACAGATGCTCCTCACTTATGTTCTCCAGTATTCCCCTCACAGGATCATTACCACCCAATTTCTTGCTGTAGATAAGAGCTAGAGCTTTTCAGAGAGCAACCTACAAGCACTAAGATGTTAGCAACTCACCTAAGGCTATATCACAAATAACTCAACTTGGATCTTCTCATCTTCCCTCTCAGCAACACCCTATGATCTCAGTCTCCTCGAAGGCACTACCACAGTACCCTACACACCACCACTGCCTGCCCTGTGGTACCATTGGAGTTCAATACTTGGGAACTTTTCTTAAACAAAACAAAATACCTTTAAAACATTCAAATGTGTCTTTAAAAAAAAAAAAAAAGTCTTTAAAACATTTCATTATGTTCATGTATCCATCCTGGATCTTGACCAAGCAAGTCTTACTGCACATTTCTGCAAAGAGGACAAGTTTTTAACCCATCCACTCCTTCCTTCAATTTTTCTTCCCCCACTGACCCCTTCGCAGCATCCCAACACCTCTGTTCTCCCAACTGCTTCCAGAGGCAGGCTAAAGGAATGGAAGAGGAATGGTTCAAGAAATGGAGAGGGTCACATTATCCTCAGTGTTTTAAGGGCAGCATCAGGACACTCCTCTCCTCCCCATATGCATTTCTTGGCAAACCTGTCAGCAAGTAAGCTCAATGTACACATACAGGCAAGTACATCCAAGGGATGAGCTTTGAGATACATCCTTTTATAGTATCTGTAATAATTTAATAAGCTACATACTGTTCCCAGAGCACATCCATGGGAGAGAGGGATTGTTGTTTTAGCCTCTGTGGCTTTGTGAAGCTTTGAATCAAGGGTATTAGGTTGTACAGCAGTAAGTGAACTGAAAGTTGCCTAGAATTTTCCATTGTATCATTTATATCACATAGTCTCAGTACTCTTAAAACCTGACATTTCTTATGCTATATCCACTGCCCGAAAGAAGAGCTGGGTCTCTTTTTGCCATCTATAACATCCCCATAGATCTTAGGAAGTTTTACCAATGGGCAAGTTTAAACATTGCTACAGTAAAAGCTAGTCAGTTTATTTTTTTAAAGTTAAATATATTTGTCTATAGGGCATTCAAAAAATTCAGGATGAAGTCCTTTAGAGCAGTATTCAACTAGATTCTTTTTTTTGTTACTCCAGCTTTAAACCTCATTTTTTTCCTATGAAATAACAACTTCCTTATTTGCAATCTAACTTGCATGGAAATATTTACACCACATACACTGGCTTATTTATCTATTAAGTGAGCCATATGGCATGAAGACTGGCAATTTAAGTGGGAACAGACAACAAATAAACAATTCAGAAAGCTGAGGCTGGTTCAGAGATGAGCTTGAACAGAGACAAAAAGAATCATATCCCAAAGAGCAAGAGGAGGCTTGAACAGAGGTCATTAGGGAAGGCACTGGGTAATCAGACTGGTGTGCTGCTCAGTCATGGGTGTGTTATCATACAGAGTCTGTAACCCCCACATCACTGCTCTGTCCTCTCTTCAGTGCTCAACCTCTTCCACACAACCCTCTGGATCATCACCCTCCTCTGGCCCCAGACTACAGGATGCTCCTGGACTGCTGGGAAAAAAAAATAGTCCAAAGGGGAAGCCAAGCAGGCTGAGCACTGTCAGTGTGACCCAACACTTCTGTATTCTGACTCTGCTGATGATGGCAGACATCACAAAGCAGGCTTAGGTCAGGGAAACCATTTGCAAGGATCTGGCAGGGCTGAAGACAAATCAGTGTCTTGAGAACAAACCCCTGGACTCAAAAAGCTGGAAAAGAGCACAACCTGCCCAGCAGCTCACTCCCTTGGGCTCCTCGTGGTACTGATGCTGGTAAGGGGGGAGGGGAGAATGTCAAACAAGATTTCACTAGCACTTCACTTAGCTAAGCCATGCCCAGCTGAAGCTTTCTGCTCTCATTTCTAAGGACAGAGGTGACTCTCAGTGAGCAATGCAGGTGGAGATACCACGAACCAAGGACAGGGTTGTCCAACCTGTCCAGGAAACAACAGGAGGGTCAGTGGGGAATGGGAGCTGATTGAAGTTTTCTGCATTTCAGCAGGGTTAGGAACAGTTAAATGAATCCCCCCACCTCGATAGGACCTGCTGCACGAGGAAATCAAAGGCAAGATTTTAAATCAAGTTCAAATATGAAGGATTAACATCAGCTTGCAGATGAATCACTGCTTGGCATGCATGAAACCAAACTGAATGCACAGGGCCAGGAGAGCAAGACTGGCATGAGAAATAATACAGGAGGGCCTGTATATCCCTGGTTGAGAAAAACCAGGAGCTGCCTGGCAAAGAAACCTCTGCAAAACCAAGTAACCTCCTTCCAGCCCACCTGGCCAGCAGCTGTAAATTCCTGTGGACCATCCTTTGACACCCCCACCATCACCTTGGCAGCCAAGGTATCTATAATGAAGGGGTGTAGGACTCAGTCCTCTTTATCCTCTAATTAATACTTGATTTTACTCACAGGAAGGTCAAGTCCTTACACAGCCCAGTAAATAGCACCAATAGAGATTTTTTTGGACAGAGGGAGATAAGGAGCATGTTGACTTCCAGGTGCTGTTAAAGCATCAAGTATTGCTTACAGCCCACTGCAGCCAGCATCATGCACCAGCTCCTACATGACAAGAAACAGTGCCCAACATCTGCCAGCATTAAGTGGAAATAAAGCCACATTTCTCCTTGTTTAAGATTAGAGCCCCCTCCCAATGTCAGTGGTACCAGGGAATTGAAGCTGTCGTGGTTATCCTGTTACCAAAGTTGCAGTGTTGAACCATGAAGGTTTGGGGTCCAAAAATCTCTTTGGTTGTGTTCAAAAAGGCTTGGTCTAACATAAGGACTATGTGGAAGGGAATACTGGAGTGTTGGGAAATTTAAAAAGCTTGAGGTATCAACATTCCTACAGCTACCTGATTTGGAAACTGAGAAATGGGAGTTTAGTTTATTATAAGGTTGCTTTCTTTCTTTTCTGATTTCTATAACATGAGGTTTTTAACATGTGAAACAATACTCAGCTACTTAAATAAAACAAGTGGGAGAGAGAAGAGAAATAATTCTGAAACCTTTCTAAAATGAAAGCTTTCTTTCAGCTCAGGAACCATAAATAAAATCAAGTATTTGTCCTCAGGGAAGAATTTAGCTCCAGCTAAAGGAGTCTTTTTACTGAGGAACATCTTTGCCCCTGCAGTTTGTTACTGTGCCTTCTTGTCATTCTCTTCTTGGGAGTCAGAGCCTCTCTACATTTCATAGCTGCGTGCTATCAAAAGTCACCCCGAAGGAGCCAACAAAGCCTGTAAAATTTGGACAAGCCTGATTTCTAACAATTGCAGCTCCCCAAAACAGGATTTCATCCTTTGAGACCTATCAAGCAGTCAGAACACCCACCCTGACACCTCACAGCATCACAACACCCCTGCTCCTTACAAGACCCTCCAAAAGTTGTAGAGCTTTTCACTCTGCAGGATTCCTTCCCCCCACTCCAATACATGTCCCATATAAACCTGTTCCAGGTTGGAGGCTTTATTTCAGACAGGGCTCCCAGCAAGCCAGTTTACCACATTCTGAGCTGAAAACCACACAGAAGCCAAACAAAATCACATTTGAAGACCCATGGAAGCAGAGTTTCCCCCCCCCCACCCTCCTTTCGTCACAGTGAAATGCTGTCTTCCTCTCTCAAATGCAAAAATAACCCTGTAAACAAAAGCAAGTCAGAATCTTTTAGGAAGTAGGGAAGTAAAGGGTTGCACAATGTCAAGATGGCCAAAAACTTCCCATAATAAATGCCAAGGATCATACAAGGAGCTATGTTGCTTATGCACAGATGCACATGTCCTGGTTTCAGCTAGGACAAAGGTCATCTTGGAGAAAATCTGTTACAATCCTCTAATTAAAAGAATTCTTTCTTGCACAGAATTTTACTTTCAAATACCAAAATCATAGAATCACAGAATGGTTTGGGTTGGAAGGGACCTTAAAGATCACCCCATTCCAATCCCCCTGCATGGGCAGGGACACCTCCCAGCAGCCCAGGTTGCTCCAAGCCCCATCCAACCTGGACTTCAGCACTTCCAGGGATGGGGCAGGCACAGCTTCCATGGACAACCTGTTCCAGGGTCTCACAACCCGCATATTAAAGAATTTCTTCCTAGTGTCTAACCTAAATCTCTCCTCTTCAAGTTTTAAACCATTGCTCCTTGTCCTCTCACTACACACCCATGTAAAAAGCTATACCCCAGATTTCTTGGAGGTAATCATCCTCCATGGTGTAAATCTGTGTTCATTACATCTGTCAACAGCCTCATTTCTTCCATGATTTACATTCCATCTTAAAGACTCTTTAAGCCAGGCTGCCCTAACCTCAAAACAGCTGAAATAACCCAGAGGTCTGTGCAGTGGAAAGGGGGTGCTGAGGCAATACTGTCATCTTGTTTCTAATCTGGTTTTTCCTGCATTTCTCTTTAGCCTGTTTACAAAGAGGTAAAATTTTAAATTTAAAAAAAAAAAAAAAAAGCCTTCCAAAGGTATTAGATTTATTAACCTCAGAGCAAAACAAACCAAACCTTGAATACATGAACTTAGAACTGTTCACAGACTGCTTCAAAGCCTGTTTCAACTTCTCCGTAAAGAAAACAAATTACACACAAGCATGCTCACACTGTTAAATAGTATGTCAAAGACTTGGGAATTGTTTTTAAATAAAAGCTGCTAGCACAGCAGATGCACCATTATTGCTATTTGGGGGCCTGGGGGGTGTACATTTTAGGTACAGCAGCCTTCTGCTGCCTTCACAGCTTTCCCAGTTTAGGAACTGCCATGAGCTGCTCTGAACAAGTCCTTTACTCTCCAGAGGATGCTGATATTCCATAACCAGAGGCCCAGGTCAGCAGGATGCTCCAGAGCCTCCAGCTTTCATTACTTACATTCAGTCAGCAACAACACCCAGATCCTCATGAGCAAAAACCCAGTGGGATGAGGAGGTTGCATCCAGGTGTAGGGACTGAGTTTTCCCAGAAAAAACACCCCCCCCACAAGGCCTGGCTAGGATTGTGCCTACAATAGCATGGAAATAATAATAATAATAATAATATGCCAATATTCCAGTTCCAAGAACAACACTGGGAAATGCTGAGTTTTCCAAAGCTGATTCATGTGTCTATATGGGGAGGGAGGAAGGTGACTTTAATACATCTTGTTCCTGCCACCTGTTTCTCTCTGCTTTTTTGAATTTCAACATTCAAAGGCTATAATTGGAGTTGAGTGAAAATCAGAATTTCTGTCATACAAGAAACTGACATTTTGTCAGAACACAAAAAATAATCTACAATTTCTCGTTATGCGACAGTCAAAAAAAAATCTGGTTTTGAATTCATCCATATTGATTCATTTCAACATTTTGTTTTGAGAATGTCAAAGCAATGTAACAAATTAAATCCTACTAAAGTATATCAACATTTTATGTGAAGAATCCAAACAAACATGGAAGGATTTTACCTTACCAAAGCAAAACAAGAATGTTCCTTAGTTGAAAATATCTGTGCAGCTGACACCTCTCTCAAAAGACACTCTGATTTTGATGAAATTGCATTTTCTAAAAGAAAATTGTTCCAACAGAAATTTTGATTAGCTTTCCTGCAGTATAAACATGTTTGTTTTACACATGCCTAGAAGCAAATGTCACTTTGCAATATTTTCATTGGTTAGATGCCTCCCTATAAATATGAGGATATTACACTGAGTCTGGGCTGATTTTCTCCCCCTCCCCATGTGCATTTATCATCTGATCAAAACCATTATTTACCTTTATATAAAATATATATATTTCCTAACAAGTCAAGACATTTATAAATAACTTAATACTACAGCCGAGTGCTAAACATCATGATTTAGGGTGAAAGAAGAAACCTTTCTGATCATTGTCCTTTAGTATTTCAAAGCCCATTTTTCATGTTTATTTGCTGTCAGCAGTGATAAGTGATTGCCTGGCTGTACTGCCTTCCCTCTGCAATGGTGAGCTGTTGGCAAAAGGAATGGAGGATGAGCTGTCACATCAAAAAGAAAAGACTAAAAACCCACCAGGAGGTGAAGCAGGGGTTTATTGTCTTTTGCCCTGGGTTTTGACAGTTAATTAGCTCTCATCCAATTTATGCTTGTGTGGCAGCTACACCAGGGTCAACAGCAACAACTCCAAGGTGAGATGAACGCAAAGGATACAAGAGAGGAAAACAGCTACAGAGCCCCAGAAAAGCAAAGGGCTTCATCTTTCACCCCCAGTCACAACTGATGGCCTCGTTCCCTAATGAAGCCTTTGACTTGTTGGGTTTTTTCTCTCACTGCACAGAGGCTTCTTCAGACAGCTTTGGGCACTGAGGAATTGCCAAAGTAGCTGCTAAATTAAGCAGTCAGCCCAGCAGCATCTGTGGGAAAAGGCTGTCCCTTCAACTTGCTTTGTGCCTTGGGAAGAGGGAAAAGAAGAAGAGGGAGAAGGAGAAGAGGGAGAAGGAGAAGAGGGAGAAGGAGAAGAGGGAGAAGGAGAAGAGGGAGAAGGAGAAGAGGGAGAAGGAAAAAAGGGAGAAGGAGAAAAGGGAGAAGGAGAAAAGGGAGAAGGAGAAAAGGGAGAAGAAGAGGGAGAAGAAGAAGAGGGAGAAGGAGAAGAGGGAGAAGGAGAAGAGGGAGAAGGAGAAGGAGAAGAGGGAGAAGGAGAAGAAGGAGAAGAAGAAGAGGGAGAAGTTAAGGAGGAGGAAATATCATGGCTCCATGGGGCCAGACCTCACTGTTTGCCTGTCAGGACCCTCAGCCACCTCTCTGGCATCCAAAAATCATTCAAAACTTTACAAGGCAAATGTGCTTCCCCTCTCATCACCTGTTGTTCTTTCCCCTGCTCCAGTGGGTTTTACCACCCACAATATTTCTTTCTCTCCCAACAGTCAGTTTGATACCCCAAGTATGGGGACCAAGCAGGGCCTGAGCTATGCTCCCAGAGCAGGAAAGAAGCGTTTCACACCATGGGGTAAAACCTTTGGTCAAATCACTTGTCTCAGCTGCAGTAAAAACTTAACTTCTGGAAGAGTGCTGCCCTATTTGATCCCTAACAAAATGTTGCAAGGTCTCAAACAAAAGGTTGGATCGATTTGGAGGTCAGGGTAAATGTCCCAGGGGAATGCAAGACAGTAGCACTGGAAAAAAAAAAAAGAATTGGAAATGAGATGCATATTCACTTCATATTAAACATCTGCTGAATGGGAACTTCTAGACACAACTGAATCAATCAAGGCTCAGACAGGACATCCAGCCTTGGATACTACAGAGCTCCTTGGAAATGCCTAAGATGGGCCCCAATTCTAAGTGAAACTCACAGAAAGCACCTGCTGCCTCAAAAAAATAGTCTATTTCCTAGACTTACCTGTTCAGACCCTACCCAAGCAGAGCTGGGCAGTTCCTAGCCCCACTTGAAGTAGCTTTCCTACAAATACACTCCTAAAGAGACAGCCACATTAAATATGGAAAGCACTGCAGGAAAAGTAGCACTGGCAAACTATCCAGAGTCCTGTCTCAATGTAGTACTTTGCCTGGGACAGCACCTGATGGGGATCCCATGGCTTAATTCCTCCCTGGTGAACTTGGGCTAAGATCTCTGCAACTTCAAATCCATCACCCAGAAGCCTGACTCAGGAGCTTCATCACCCTTCTTCCTCCCCAAACTGGAGACCCAGATATCCCTCTGCAGACTCCAAGGCTGTCACCCTCTCAAAGCATAAATGCCTTTTTCCTTCAACTACAAGGAGCTGAGCCCCTAAGAGACTCTCCCCCTCTGACTACCTCTGGCTAGCTGGGGTGATTCCAGCTCCTGCAGCCCATTCCTAACATCATCTGGCATAACCTTACATTATGCATAAAAACACAATGCTCTCTTAATGAAGGATGAATGTTAGTACAAATTGCAGGAAAGTGGTCTCACGAGACCCATGCAAACCAAAAAAACAGACTAAACTTAGCCTTCAATCTTGTGGCTTTGTGTTTCTTTCTGCTGTGAGTCTTTGCGTGGGGTAGAAAACTGCCTTCCTCCCTCAAAATATCAACGAAAGTAAGCAATGCCTGATGTTACAGTAAGAGAGGCTCTACACAGCAGGAGCCAGAATTGTTTTACTCACAGGGAGCCCAATGCCTTGACAACATCACAGCCAAATCTGTCAATTGTATTTCACACAGGCCATTGAGCAACCAGCAGAAGAGAAGAATTTTCAGCCAGTCCTGATCCGGTGAGGTTCAAGATTAGAAAGAACATAAAGATTCTTTCAATTCAAGGTCACCTACATCCTCTGTCTTTGTTTCCTTGAAAGACTGATTTGGATCTTCTCTCCTTCTTGCTGCCATACACATTCTACACAGCAGTGGTCCTTTCCCAGGGGTGACATGAGCTGTGGCTGCTGCCTTGGATGCCTTGGATGCATCACCCAGGCAGATGAGGGAAGGGAGCACCTCTTGCAGATTAGCAACGAGTCCAAACAAGCCTTTCTTCCACACCAATTTGGAAGTTTCAGAGTTGCATGGCTGCTGAACACTTCCTGGGAGATTTAACACATTTGCATTGGCAGCCACTCAGCGATTCAGCCCAGGTCTCCCTCACCTTCAAAAACATGCACAGTAGGTACCCTGGTGTGTGTTACCTGAGTGTGTCCCTGAAAAGCACCCTGAGGCACCACACTGCTTTAACTCAGGAACTGCAGCTGCTTTGCAGTGCAGGAATTTAAAAAAAAACAAAAAAATGAAAAAAAAAAAAGGTACTGAGTAGTCAGCTCAAAGGGAAAGCAAGTCAGAAACCCTGAAGCTGAGTCTTCTGCTTTAATCAGAGACAGTTTCCTCTGTACACAATTCTCTTAGCAAAGGAAAACAAGTTCCCTAATACCAGTCCCAGGATGTAATGCATAAGCATGAAGAGAGAGCCACCACCTAGAAAATATATGTATATGCAGCCTGACAGTAGCTTTCCATGTGTTTAATATCCATATCAACTACTGCCTGCTTTGGGACACTGAGCCAGGACTGGGACCAAAAGACATGGCCCACCCTGCACCAGCATTTAATCACATAGCAAGGAGTCAGAAAAGTCTCAAATGCAGGTGCTGGGCTCTGCAGGAGAGAGTTTTGATCTCATAATGGAGGAGAGGGACTGTGTCTTGTCTGAAGTGTTGCAAGAGCAATCAAGGTGGGATTGGTACCCACACCTGACTTTTTCCTGGAATTTTTTTGTACTAACTTCCCTCAGCCCATACCCATGAGGGACACCAGACACTCCTCCCTCCTCCTCTTACTGAGGATGATCTTCCCATCTTTCAGACTTAGAGGCTGCATGGTGGGAAAAGAAACTTGAAACTAATCACACCACTTTACCATCCTCTCCATTAAAATTCTTTTTCAAGTATCTGTGGGCAGATGCTGCTGCTCAAAGGACCGGAATATAGAGGACAGACAAAACCCCCAGTGCACAATGACCTGTTTTAAATGTTTATTTACCCTTGGGAAGAACACAGTGAGGCTTTTGAGTCTGAGTATCTGGACATCAAGTACCTCTGGATTTCAAAACCATACCAATAACAACATTTTTGCTATGTGCATGCATATCCTTTGTCAATGGAGCTGTAAATCAGACTCACAAGAGAGAGTTAAGGGCAGGTTTTTTGAGCTACCCTCAATCCTGTACTTTACAAATAATCACTTTTCATTTCTGACTGCACTGCAAACCCATTCTGGATGAGGAAAGTAGCCCTAAAACACAATTAAGAGCCGTGAGGTTATAGCCTTGCAGCTATGCAACAATGACCTCAGCACAAGGAAGAGATGGAAGATACACTAGTTCCTATTAAAGAGGCAAATAATGCTTTTAAATCATTTAAATTTGCAGCATGCTGAGCTGAGGGTGTGTGAGGCTGGAGGGCAGCTGTGCCAACAGATCCAGCTGGTCCTTGGGGCTCAAGAGGCAGCCTGCTAGCAGAGGCACTGGAGGGCTGGATGGATGAGCACTCTGTGTCTAAACATGCACACAAACACAATTTTTGGTCTCCTCACCCAGGGGCCTCCTAACTAAAGTGGTTTTCTGCTGGGGGCCTCCCTGCTGATCCAAAGCAGCCTGGTTCACACTTTAAAGCAGGCACAACTTTAGTTTCAGGATGGCACGGCTCCAAAGCAGCCTTTGGGAGAAGCTTTATTGAAAAGCTCATCCCAAGTGTTTACTCATAGCCTTGTCTTTTGTGCTTTCCCAGTGCCACAGAGGAGCTCAGAACTCCCACAAGCTCTCAAGCACCCTCTGCACAGAAGTTACAACACAAAATAGTCAAGGCCATCACTTTTCTGGCAGGCTCTACTCCTCCCTCCCCCCATTTTCAAAGCCCTCGTCTTTTGAGCTAGTGTAAAGCTTTTGGCTTTCAGTGGTCATTGGAAAAAAGGCAATGCAGGCTGTGGGAGGAAGAGATGTCAGAGGAGAAGCAGTCAAGCAGAGGAAAGAGTCTCTCTTCACCACAGGCTTGCTGGCAGTGGGAGATGATGAGGTGCAGCCAAGAGAAGTGCCATTGCAAAATCAGTCAAAGCAGCAGTGGTTCTTTGAGAGGCATTCAGATTCCTGGGCATCCTACTGAGTCTCCAAGCTCTAATGTTTGATTGTGACAAGTGCCTAGCATCCTTCTGAAGGCTGTAAGAAAATAATGCACTGACATCAGGAAAACATTACAGTGGCATAAGTCAGTCCCACTCATCCTATTAACAACAACAAAAAAATTCAAAAGCCCACACAACTGATTAAAAAAATTTCCTCACCACCATTAGCAATCACAAAAGCCACTTTTCTAGCAAGGCAGCAGCTACCTGCAGAGAATTCACTTTCCTTGTCTTCTGACAAGAAGCTCAAGGAAAAAATGCCATCCATCCCTCTTTTCCTCTATACGCTTCACTCTGCTCCATATGGTGCTGTCTGATAGTAAATGAGAAATTAAAAACATTAGCACCAGCCTCTGCTCTCTCCTCCCCCATCACTTTCTCCTTGCTGTGACTGTACAAAAGATACTGGTCCAGGCTGGAAACCAAACCATCTAACTCCTGAGCTCTGGACTTACAGATGAATTCTCTTTTATCTTCAGCTCATAGATGCCAATTTTGCCAAGCACTGACTGTCCTGAATTATTTCACTTATGGAAATAACCCTATTGACAGATTGAAACTCTCTCCAGGGATTTTTTTTTACATTCAAAGCATAAAGAAGAAACAGAAATAATCAGAAATTTAAACAAAATCCTTTGAGTTTGAGAAAGGCAGCACCAAGTTGTAACACTATATGCCAGTCTTTCCAAAATAGAATTTTGAGGGACATCTTTTCACATTTAAAAAATAAAAATCTCTAAACCAAAAAGAAATTTCCAGTAAATTCTAGTCATAATCTTTAACTGCCATTTTACATTATGTTTTAGATCCCTTCAAAATCAGCTCCAGCCTGTGCCATGTGCTGTCAGCTGCTTCACCAAAATGTTGTAAAGCAGGATCTAAACTTTTTTTTTTTTTTTTGATACTTTGGAGAAATTGAATCAAAAGCTCAAGAATTCAGGGAAGTAACCAGTAGGTACTGAGTTTTTATTTCTATTATTATTCCTGTAGCAGCCAGGAGTGAAGGCAGGGGCAGGTGTCACTTGGCTCAGAGAGAGCTGTCCCTCCCTGGAGCACACAGCAGGACTCAAAGCCAAACACAGGGAGAAGAGGTCAGAGTGGAACAGGGATGGCAAACGTGACAAATAACACCTCACCACATGCAAGCACATCAGCTCCATAGATTAGCCTTGGCTCCTTGCAGAATAGCTGTTATAATCATCCCATTTTTGTAGGCATCACAGCCTTTTGGAAAGATTGGAAGGCTGAGGGTAATTAAGCTTTGTCATCAGGAATCACAGCAACAGCCTTGACTTTCACAGCAGCACTGTGGGCACCCCTGAGCCTCCTGTGCACAAGGATGCTCTGCCAAGGGGATCCCTTCCTTGTAGGCAGCACCTCAGCCCCACACCTCCAGCCACATCTTCCTCACTCACCAAAAGACTGCAGTGGTCACAAGAAGGGTACAAAAGCTGCTGTTAAGGAGGATGCTCTTGCACACACACACGTATTTGTTTCTATTCTGTGCAAGAAGGTGCTTGGCAGGACACCAGGGCAGAGCCACCAAAGCAAAACCTCCAGTTGTCTCACCCAGCCAGCCTGCAGCCATCAGGATTCTGTCTATCACAGAAGTCCCAGTATATTTTCAACAAGAAGTTTCAAGAAACTTTTATTCAATTGCTCCATCCATCTTTCCCTCTGTGCCCATGATCTGCAACAGCAGCAGGGTAGGACATGACATCTGGAAGTGCTCACACAAGGGCACTGGCTGAGATTCAGGCTGCCCTTCAGTGTTCCTGGGTAAGGTCTGGGACAGTCCCTGTTCTCATCAGCCTCCCTGCCAAAATGTTCCCACCAGGAGAATGAGGCCAATAAAATCCTTCAGGCAAAGCCCTCTCAAAAGGCCTGGAGAAGTGTGCAAATGAAGCTGTAACTAATCTCCATTTTTCAAACCATTCTGTGAAAAAAACAAACTCAGCTCTC